>JABVXV010000006.1:212467-840036 GCA_013365325.1 Dipetalonema caudispina | reverse complement strand
ATTATTATTATTATTATTATTATTATTATTATTATTATTATTATTATTATTATTATTATTATTATTATTATTATTATTATTATTATTATTATTATTATTATTATCATTATTATTATTATTACTATTATTATTATTATTATTATTATTATTATTATTATTACATACAATTAATATTTGTACATAAGTGTATATAAAAAGATTTCAAACTAGCATTGTTATAATTACTTATTTGGTTGTTTTATGTATGTATTATTTATGTTTTATGTATTATCAATATTTAACTCCAAAATTTACTTTTATCTTTGCTCTGCAAATTTTTGAGATGATTTTATTAATTTCGAAACAAAATTTTAAGAAAAATTTAGTATACCACTCTTGAAGTAATGGTTAAGTGAGAAAAGTCCCTCTTTTAAAATAAAATTTTGAAGATACTGAAAGTTGTAATATTAATCTAAACAGTCTGGCAATTTCATGTTATTTACTTATTTGATATTTATATTAACAAAGCTAATTCACACAAAAAAAGAGAGCTAAAGAATGGTTTTCATGGCGAATTCATCAATGATATTTGAAAACTCGGGTTTTAAAATCCTGAGCACTTCACTTTATTGCTTATCTTTATTAAATGACAAAAATTCTTCTGGCCACCACATAGATAAAAATAGGTAGTTGTGGGAATTAAGTAAATACTTAACCAAATTATAAAGTGATATCTATTTCTGCAACAGTAAAACTGTTTTCGCAAAACAAATAATTGAGGAGTCCACCAAATTTCCATGAATAAAATTTCTGGTGAAATTTTCCGGAGTAATTAAATTTCAGCACTATTCCGGTTATCGAAGTGCTCCTTTATCTGCTACTGAAAATTCATTCTGCTAATTGTTCTCTCCATGTAATTTATTCATTTTTTTCTCTTTTGCTAAATCTATGTGTTAGAACTTATTGTCACACTTAATTGTACTAAAAACGAATGCCTTAAAAGTACTTCAAAAATAAAATTACTGTAAATTAAGTCTTTTTCCTAAAATTCTGTAATGATTACTTATATTTTAAAGTGAAACTTATTATTCTAATTTTGAGAAAATAAGATTGACTATTTCTACATAACCTCATTAATCTTCAGAATTGTTATGAACAACCAGTGTTATTAATTTCATTAAGGATTTTATTTATTCTTCAAGTCTACATCAATGTCTATGTATCTAGAGGCTATAACTCAAAGTGTTATTGATTGGATTCACTTTTAGTTTTTTCTCTTTTGAATTTCGTAATGTCATTGTTTGGAAATGTAATTGATATCAATTTTTCAATTAAAAACTAACTTCATATTTTTTAAAACAGTTGCAGATACTCCTATTTTCTCATAATATGCAGAATACTACTGAATCCTTCGTTTTATTGATCTCAGTTTAATCTGTTCTTAGCATACTTTCTATTAAATATTATTTATCGCATGCTCAAATTATTTTTTTCTCTGAAATTTATTGAAATAAGGTTATTTTTGAATAAAAATCCATATTTCCTGTTCTTTCAAGCAAGTGTAAAGTATGAAAGACATTTTGTGGACATTTCAATCATTCCTCAGACCAAACCGAGTTATGAATAAATTAAGGAAAACTGGCTCAGTAAATCTTACTATTGTTGATTCCTCGTAATTTGCAATAAATAAACTCTTCAGTTGTCCGTAATGAAGTAAACTAAATGAAAGGGGATAACGTGGTTAGTTCCTTTATTATTATAATTGCTGCCAATCACTAACGTGAAATGACAAAGTGGCGAAACATTTCAGATAGACAAATTGAGTTATATATCAGAAGTGAAACCGGAAATTTTGGTTCATAATTATTTGCTTGTTGCTGACAATTAATTTAACAGCGGTGCAGAAAACTTGAAATTGATATTCTAATTAGCTTCCGAGAAGTTGAAATGATGGTTTAGTACAACACGTAATAGCTGACTTGAAACGACTTGCAAATAATTGATGGTCGGTACATTTTGAAGGTTGAATAGCTCAAGTGATTTTACTGATAAGAAAATTAAAAATTAAAATAAGGAGGAGTTTGCAGTAAAATATTTCTGCTCAAATACAAAAAGTCATTTATGTCAGTTTTAGAAGTCAGTGAAGAATTTTTTTACCTTTTTTATTTTTTGACTTTAATTTACTGATCAAATTTATGTAGTGGTAGTAGCAGGCAATTATACTGAAGTGTAACAGTGACCTTGAATGATACTACGTAGCTCACAATCAGCCAATTCACCAGTGTGGTAATACTCACAAACTTCTACTTTCTTCTGATTCCATCTGTGTATTTTAATTATTTTAAGAAAATAGAACTTTTCTCAATGAATGTTATTTAATCATTAAGCTTGCCTCATATGCAAATATCTGAGAATCAATGAAGTCCAGTAAAACTTCTGTTGTACTTGTTGTCCAGAAAAAAAGTGGAAAAGTAAACATATAATTCAAATTTCAAATTAAATGGTAAGAAATTAAAATAACGGCGCAACTTACAGAAAGCATAAGGAGTTAAGCCTGACCATAAATATATTAAAAATGAGCATACAAATTTTTGGGAATTAACAAATGTTTGATTAAAATTAAGAGAAAAAATTTATGTTGCTAATAAAACGTTTGCTTAGATCGTGATAAAATGATTAACGATCATACTGGTGAATTATCCAGAAATATGAAAACTCAAATAGCATTAGGAATTCATTCAATAATCCATCAATTGCAGAAACATCGAGTAGACACTGATTAGGCTGTGCTTATGCATTAATAAATAATCTCAAATTGAGAATGATATTTATACTGTATTTTGTTATACTGTACGTGATATTTATTATACTGTATGAGACTTTTTGCTATACTGTATATGACTTTTTGTTATACTGTATGTGATATGGCGCAGAAAATTTTCGCCTGTTCATTGAAATTAGTTCGAATAACATGCATATTATGATTTGAATTTTTGTAATGATATTCGTTTACATTTCATTTATAACAGATGGAATTAAACGAAAGATGAATATAACAAGTAGGACAGAACTGATTTTTATCGATCACAGTTTATCTTGAACAATTCTCAGTATCCAGAAAAGGTTGGTTAACCCATTTTGGGTGATTTTTTAACTATATTTAAAGGAGTGACTGCCAGTCCATGTTATATTGAGCTTTGGAAAAGATCTCTTCACTCTTCTGTTACATTTCTATCATTTGTATTTCAAAAAGAAAATAGCAACTATAGATAGGAGTCACAGGCAGTGTAAAACAAAGAAAAGAAAATGCCTTATGCAAAAAACCCATTGTAAGATAAACATATTGTGAAAATTTTTTAATTAAAAAAATGTAAAGATGCTATTTGGCTAGAGCAATTTGAAATTCGACGATATGTAGGTTTCCAGATAACGTAACTCAAAGTTGATTAAAATAATTTTGGTTTGCAGGAAAACTTAAAAAGACATGTCAACATGATGAATACATGTTCGCTAATAATAAAACTAATGATCCTAAAATTAAAATAAGTTACAAAAGACGACAAAGTCTCATACTGAACTATATCTAAGGTTTTTCCAAATGGTATTAGCAAAAAACAAATATAAAATTCGATCTTTTCGTGGGAAAAGAAAAGAATAATGCTCATTTTTACTTGTCTTTTCGCGGTTTTTTTTCATTGTTTGATGTGTATACATTTGTTATTTGCTAAACATTAATGCCGCCCCGAAATTCTTTCAATTTAACATCATTTAATTGCAAAATTGGGTCTATGCATCGTTATTATATAGAAGTGAAACGAGCAGCTCCAAATTTTTTTCTCTACAAATATACATTACAATTAAGCTGATTTCACTCCGTAAGTGTTAATGATCAGTAATCGTTGTTGAAAAAAATGAAACAGGAATTTTGCACTTGTATGTATTATTTCTTGAAATACAAATGGACAAATGGTGGTGCCATTAGTCTGTTAATCACATTCACATATATTAATTATGCATTCGTTCACTGACCCATCTAATTCGAATGGATGGACCGTATATGGCCGAGTATCGGCGTAATATCTTTTCATCTACGTTCATTTATCCACTCTCCAAATCATCCTGTTGGATACGAATTGGAATTTTTCACTCATCAATCATTTGTCCCTGTTTCTTGCGAAGTGAAAAAGCAGATAATATCGATCGTTAATTTTGTTAAATTTTGACTTTGTTGCGATTTTGTACGCTTATTACTTTTTAATTATTCAGATATGACTAAGTGTCATTTAATTACATATAATTAACCTAAATTTATAGTTATTATTTGCGAAAAGATGTTTTTGTAAATAATCACAGTTGCAATTTCTGAATACTAATTATTTCGTGACTTCAATGAACATTAATTACATACTGAAGTAATGCTTGACCATATAAGAACTGGATACGTATTTTTCGTGGAAGATGCAGAAAGAAGTGAGGAGAGAAGAAAGGGGAATAAAATTTGAGATCTTTTCAACCAACAGAATTAGAAAATGGACTATGTCAACCGGATTTTTTAATCGTTTCTTTCGTCATCTTTATCTGTTTAAAATTGGAACGATTCTTACTGGTGAAACTTAATTCGTTTTTAATCCCTCCATTTATTTATTTCTCGTTACCATGTGTCTCCTTCTGTGCCAATTAGGCCATCCACTGAATAGAGTAGCCTTAATGTCGTACTCGCACCTCGGCTATAAAGCACAACTAAAATCATAAAGCTCTTAGACCTATCCTTCCATCAGCACTGTAACAATCAGTGATTTAATCGAATTTTCTATAATTTTGTGGACTTCACCGCATATAAAGCTAAAATTACAATTTGTTGTTAAACAGGACGTCGAAGAGGAGTAGAAGAGTGATCCAATCATCTATCATCCATTATTCATCCCATTGAACGTTAATGCCAAATTGGCTTGCAAACAATGGAGAGAAGGTTCTTTGCTTATTTATTGAGAGTCGTGAAAGGAAGGCCAAGAGATGGTGAGTGATTCATGCGGAAATACTTGTGGATAAGTTAAATATTAGTTTCAATTATTAGCATTTCACTATGTTCGATAGCATGGCATGGAGTGATGAAATATTTGGTGCAATTTTCAACACCAATACTTATCGTTTGTTAACTTACTTCTGATATGTTTTACCATCATTTGTTGTTTATTTCGTGTCTATGAGCAGTTGGTGATTTCATTTTTCTTCGTAAATTGTCTTAATAACATGTAATTTGGAATAGATTACCTGCCAGTTGCTTCGCAATTCGTACTTTCTGTTATCCTGTGAATTGATTTTCTTCGAGAAGATTGCAAGAGGGAATAAGAAATGGAATGTGAGGAAGTAATGCATTATTTCAATTTTTTGACTAAGCATTAGAAATGAAAGATTTTTAAGTCGTTTTAATACTATTTCAATATGGACAGAAAGTGCAGAAATTGCATTGAATTATTGTTGAGAGTTTTTTTTTTTTTTTTTTTTCAAGTAAACGGAGAGTTCTAAATTAGAGTTTTCATTAATATTCAGAGACAGAAATAACGGCAGAAAAAAAAAAAAGAAAAAAAATTTAGATTACGGGAGTTCATTTGTATCAACTATTGGAACTTTGATTTTCAAACTTATTACCAAAATTATTGGGCAGTCGATCTACTCTAGATGATTTCATCGTAACGTGAGAGTGGCGATGATCTTTCATCGAAATGGATCTAATCGTAAACATAGACAATTATTCTAAGATGAAGAGCTTGGAACAATTTTGCTCGATATATCTTCAAATCTTAACAGCAATGAGCGATTAATTATTTGTTGTTGATATTAAATTGTAGTATATATATAAATGATTGAATTAATGATATCCTCCATATGTTAATAGAGCCCTAAATAGTCGAAAATTTTGAAAATAATTGAAAGAATAACTATGTGAAAATACGTTTAATTCCGCTTTTAACTTAAAATGATTTAGGAACAAATTGAATTTTAGAAAAGGTTCTTTTTTTTCTCTGTAAAAGCATATCGCTGTATAACTTCTAGAAAAGTATCCAAAATTAGCATGTAATATAGTATATCGAACTTAACATCACATCTCAAAAAAATATATTCTTATCTTTTTCAATTTGTATTTTAGTAATTAGCGAAAGATGAATGCTTATAATTATATTTTATCTGGTACTGGACATTTTAATATTTATTGGAAGTTGATTGATTTCATTTTGAATTTTCCATGAGCTTTTTGAGTAGAATTAATTGGTTTTTTACATGATAGAACAAATGAGAAATAGAAATAGTTAGCTTCTTCTGCATATGTCAGTTTTTCACACCCAATCGTTGTGTTTATAAAAATTGAGAGTATGAATTTTAAATTAGATCATATTTAATTAGTGTAAGCAGCTGTACGAGCATTCGTTCCAAAATATGTGTTATTACTGTTGTTCTTTGATGTGGGAATTACTCCAGTTTATTTCAAATTTTGAATTAATTCATCATTCATAGTAAATTATTTTATCTTTGATTTTGAAACGAAAATTTTAGTTCGAACTTCATTTCACCACATTCCTGCAACTTATTTTTTTATTTTGAAATTTTTGTGAAAGTTTTCGCGCTTGCATATCATGCATTAGCTATAGAAATTGAATAGTATCCCTGTTGACTTGCGCCAAATACATCACGTTGTTTAACAATAGTTCAGCGATATAATATCTAATTCAGTATGCAACAGTGACACAACTTCTACAAGTATCTATTTATTTACGATTTTGAAAAAGTTCGAAAATAATTCTCTTGAAAAAAAAAAAAACATTCTCACATAAATGATAATGAAACTAATATTGCCATTCCTTGGGAAATATAAATATTACGTTGTTTCTAAATTTTCAACATAATAATGATGAAAGCGTTGTTGTCATCCGTTCAAATTTCATATCAATTTATCTTCCTTTCTCTTTTCGAAACATTTTTAAACTTCTGTTAAATACAATATAATTGTGTTGCAAATAATGAACTACAACTTGGATAAATTGGATAAAGGATTAACGACGATCTGCTTGCAGCATGAAACAAATATTAATGTTTGCTTCTTTCGATGATTTAGTAAAAATGACCACAATGCATTGATTTTTTGCAAACAGATTACAGATAATTTTTTATTTCAAAAGAAGAACTGTCAATCCGAAAAAGAAATGAAGTATTAGCTGCAGAAGATGATAATAATCATGATTTTTATAATCCTTTTTACTGGTACCTAACTATTGTTTTATAGTAGATAGCGATTCCTGCAAGTTTTTATTGTCTCCAAAATGTCCATTATGCAAGGACTGACCAATTGGTTAACCTTCACATAACATAGCATACTGTTATTCATACTTCATATTTCATTGCCCCAAAAATATCTTTTTCATTTTTCGTATACTATATAGTATCGAATATTTTCTTATTTGATGAGGGGGCATCTTTGATAACCTCTTGTAGTATCATTGTTATCCATTTTAATTGAAATGATTTCTTGCATTTCGAAGCGTATCGTCGCTCCTTGAGGGATTTCCTCATGTCTTCATATTTATAATTCTTAGTTAAACTTTCACTTTTCCCCTTGGATTTCAGTTTTGCTGTCTTCTCATAAAGCTTGGCAAAAATATTTTTTGTTTTCTGATTTAATTACTCTTGTAATACAAAAAAAAAAAAAAAACGAACCACAAAATTGATTGAATCAGATAGCAAAAATACGGCTAAATTAAGGCGAATTGAATGTAAATAATTGGTAATTTTTGAATTTAATTATTATTTTAGAAAGCTTAAGTTGAATTTGTCTCGCAATGCTATTCATATAATTTCTACAAATACTTGCAAAAATTTTTCTAGATGATCTTATTGGCGGTATTTATCATCGCGATCAGTTCAAACATTGTTCTTTCAGAGGTTTGTTATTTGTAGCCTTTTTTTTTTGACAGCGTAGAAAGATTATGTTGATGAAGTACTACAGAAATGATAGTCATCCTGGTTGTTCGGTCATGTGAATTTTTGATAACAGCACTGATTCACATCAGATATGGCTAAATAACGGTTGGTCAAAAGTGGTTTACAATACTAAACATTTAAGTAATCCATTTAGACTAGGCCTTTTTTAAATCGGTAATTTGAATCGTTTTGGCTTCGGGTATTAAGATGTGGTACTGCGTTTTCGTTTTGTTTAAAACCTAAAACAATTATTTTACCACACTGATAAATCAAGTTTTCCAAGAATTTTTATTTCAATTTTTTGAATGACAGAGCTCTAAATATTGGGAATATTTATGGAAGGAATAGATTTTGGAAGTATAATAATAAAATTTAGTTTTTATTTGATTTAAAAAATGTTGCAGAATCCAGCATGCGAGCAACTCATTGAATGTTATGCAAAATCTCGAGCCAAAACTGAAGAATGTCTGTCGCATACCGAAAAAAGAGAATGTCGGAACGAATCATTACAGTCAGAACTCATGGAACTTACTAATGAGGTATTTATAATCTTTGAATTATAAAAAAGGAGAGATTTGGGATTATGTGTTAAGTGCTTTTTTCAGTTACTGAAATAGAGAATTTTAATATATGTTACCATTTCAAATTCATTGTTAAAACGAAAATGCGAAATGTTGAAGCAGTGGAATAAAGAATAGGACTTGGTGTAGAGTTAGTTTGGCGAAAAATCATTAAAATTTTAGTTGCAAATATTTTTTGAATGGAATATGAGATGCAATTATCTGGGAACTTTTTGAATTTTCAACCTTTAAATCGTTGGAATTTTGTCACTAGAACATCAGCTTCTCTGTTTTGTTCAGAAATTTAATTTAACATTTTCTCCTGAAATCAACCACTTCTTCATCAACACATTCTTTTAGCAAGCAAATTAATCATAACTGCCAAGAGATTCCCCAGCATTAAACTGTAACAACTTTTAAAAATTAGTCGCAAGATAAATTATTTGCAGCGGATTTCGCTATACGAAAATTGCTTACGCGAAAAATCGCCCACTGCGACAGCTATTGGAAATGCAAAAAAGGTATTGCTAAATCATGTTTTGATTAATCGTGAATTATTACTATGTTAGCGTCTAATGATTATAAGACAGCCGAGAAGTCAGTAAGTCTCCCTGATATTTAACTATAAGTGTTCCGGGCAGAAAAGGATAGGAAAACTGGAATATCTTTTATCAGAAAAGCATCAAAAGTATACAGAATCGACGTGACCAGACCTTTTTATCGAGAATCACTTAGATTCAGGAATAATCAATCGCTTTCACAAGATCAATAGTTCGTGTTGTTATCAAAAGTCTTTGCTATATGATACGATCCAAATGAACAAGTCAGGATAATTGACAATGTTAGCCAACTGATTAAAGAGCCAAGAGCCAAACAACTCTGTTGAGTCCATGAAATTGTTCCTTAATTTGAACCTTTATCTCGCTATAACAATGATATCTTTACTAGTAATGCACTATATTTATTACGACAAAGAAACTTGTTCTAAGCAAAAGTGGGAATTTTTTTTTTTTTTTGTAGCGATAGCATTTCTTATACATAATTCTCACGAAGATATTCTACATGACAGATCAGTGAGTGCGACATCATACCTCGAAGTTAGGCCCATTTAGACAGTGATCCAAAAAGCTATAATATTCAGAAGAGACCAGAACATTTATCGAAAGATCAAATCCTACTAACAAGATAACTAAGTGAAGTAGTTTGAGAGCAATTGCTATTTGAAATAACTTCTGTGATGACGTTTAGATCTCGTTCTGTATAATAATTTCAAAACTGATGGATAAGTTGCTGTGAAGAATTCAATTCCTGAATTTAATTGCCAAACGGATATATTTGTAGAAAGCCAAATGTAATGCAATGCTGAACAAAAGGAATAAACTTGGGGCCAATGAAAAGGATAAAAATAAGAAAAAGAGCCAACGATCGATTCACAAAGACAAAAAGAGTAATGCACAACAGAAGTTGTGTTTCCGTGAAGCACGGAAATTGAAAACCCATTGCGGACAGTTGTCCAAGTGCTGTACCATCAGTAAACTGTTAGTTATCCTAAAGTTATCAACTTTTGCAAGACATGCTATTTTCATGAGTAGCATTCCTTGCATGTAATTGTTTTGGAGACACTCTGCACAAAATGTGACATTGGCGAAAACATGACCAAATTGTTGCAGATGCAAAGTAAACACACTGATCGATGAAAAAATTACCGCAAAAAGAATGGAAATTAAAGAAGCCGATGAGCAGTGCCGCCTGGAACATTATGGGAGTTTAAAAACGAAGAATGATAGAAATCATAAACGTGGAGGATATCATCGCGGTAGTGGACAACGTAGAAAGTCAAAGAGTCTTAATTCTGATGTATAAATCCTTATGTGTGCTTTGATTACTTCTTAAAAAATGATGCTAATTGCTTCCAAATGAATAATAGTAATGTCTTTCAATGATAATTTTTTCCAATCATGATCATGAAATTTCAATTTCGAAATGAGACTGTTCCAGGAATTAGTTTCATTGCATGCTTTAAAAGTTGAATTGAATGAGTGGTTTATATATGCGTTTTACTTTTGAATATTTTCCCGCTCCCATTTCCATTGTCACTTGAAAATTTGGTGAAATTTGAGAATTTCTGAAAAAGAAATTTATTGCAATTTCACTTGTTTATCAGGTTAATTCATTAAAATTAATTTTCAGAAGCATCAAATGTTTCATATATGTCCTTATATGTAAAAGCCTCAATATTTACAAAACGATATTTTGATTTCCCGAAAATTTTCGAAATTTTTATCTCTTAAAAAAATCGTCGAGCTGTTACATACTTTCGCTTTTGGTTGTTACGACTTTATGTTGTATTTCAAAATCCAATTATCCTATCAATGCATTTGTTAATGTGTAATATGCGATCTCCATATTGTATCCATAATTAGCAAATAAATATTTCATATTATCTTTTGTACAGTAATTTAACATCGCTTGTGTCCATTTACATGTATCAAAGTTTGAGACAATTAAAGTTACAATAATAGATCTTTTTTCAAGAACTGGGAATTAATATGCTTAGAAATTTATAAAAAAACTCACTTGCGTAAATGAAAGAAGTAAACTTCCTACAAAGGCCCGTATTTTTTAATATGTAAAGTTACCGGAGTGGGAAACTCTTGGCAATACAAATAATACCTCGACAATTATGGTTCCAAACATTCCAAATGACTAAATGACCACAACAAATAGCTGCAATTATTTAAATACGAAATTAGCCGCTCAAATAATTAATGCTATTTCCGAATTTTCTGCCAAGCAAAAATTATTTTCAATTTATTGCTTTATTATCACCAAAACATTCCTTTAAGATTTCACTACTAATTATCGTATTGTCAACTCTCATTTCGTAATAATGAAACTTTCACTACTAATTATTTTTAGCCATTTACTAGAAATTAAGTTAGAACCAATCAGTTATCTAACGATCTGATATGATAATTAGCATAGTGACACAATCAGAATAATGTAACGAGATTGGTTTGATACTGTTGGAAGTATTGAATGAGTACGTGTTCATTATTGTTTGAATATTGTTGTAAGAAGTTAATCTTCTCTTTCTGCAGATATTCATCCATGTTGACCGGTAGCGTAGATGAAGATATACTACAACGTGACCTTCATGAACCAGTTGTTGATGATTTCTGTTTCATGCAACCTCCATATGGAACAGTGAGTAACTCTTTCTAATTATATATAATTACCGACGGTTTGATTAATTTTTATGGTTAACCTTTTCCGGCAATCGCTATCAGGAGGTAGTATATTAATTAAGGAAGTTATAGATATCCAAGCTTCGGAAGTCTTATTAGAGGAAGAAAGGTTGTGGCATTGTTCTAATTTCTCTATAGTTCATCTGTTCATTTAATTTTATATTCCTCTGACTGTACGTTCGTTCTAGAGAAGACAACGTTTAAGCAAATGAGCGTTTCGTTACTTTTACCATTGTGAAGAGGGAGGGGGGCAAGCTTTTTATTGCGAAAATGTGCGGAAATATATCTCCATTTCTTTTAATATTTAGGTATGGAACTAGCAAAAGAGTTGCTTTTATTCTGTTGAATTTCTGTGTTTTCAGCCTGCTGAATTTGTCGAATCACATTTTGGCAAACATTCGGGTGCCAAGAATTTACAGTTTTTGAAAGGAACTACAACACTTGCATTCATCTATGAGCCAAAAACACCGGCAGATAAGGGGGGGATTATAATTGCTGTGGATTCGCGTGCATCTGCTGGAGAATACATTTGTAAGCTGATTTTATCCAAATTCATTTTCGTTTATTTCCGGTTCTTAACTGTATGACGTATGAATGTTTAGAGGTTATTACGAGTCAAAATTTTTTTAGCATCTAAGAGTGTTATGAAAATATTGGATATCGGTGATCGAATGGTAGCAACTATGGCTGGTGGTGCTGCTGACTGTCAGTTTTGGACGCGTATCGTTGCTAAATATTGCACGTTAGTTTACAGTATTAATATAGATTTTCTTTCTTTTTTTCACGTTCTTATCTTGACGCACTTTCTAGATTATACGAGCTTCGAGAAAAGACGGAAATTACTGTGGCTGCTGCAAGTAAATATTTCCAGAATGTTTTGTATTCTTATCGAAACCATGGACTGTCAGTTGTGAGTGCTGTTTTTTTTTTTTTTTGCTAACCATTCGTTAAATTGATACCCATCAAATTAAACTTGTCAAGAGGATTTATTATGAAAGTAGTGTTAAAATTTGAGATGTGTTTTGAATTATGTTATTTCGTTAATTTGCAACCCTCATCACGTTATTCTTCATTTAGTGTCACAAAATTTTTGATAAAGGTGAAATTCTAGAACAGAAAGAGTGTTCATTTAAACTTTGATCATTTTTTACAGGGCTCCATGATTGCCGGGTATGACAAGCGTGGTCCCGCAATTTTCAAAGTCGACAGTGAAGGACAACGCGTTCAATTAAGACTGTGTAGCATAGGTTCAGGCTCGTTGAGGTGTGTTTTGCATAAATTCGAATTATTGAAAGACGAAAGATTTTTTTCGTACTTACAAACTTGCAAAGCAAGGGAATATATGCAAAAATACGCTAAAACTGATTTTCGAGAAAATTGGAAGCAGAGATATGCATAAATTATGACAATATATTCCGCTCATTCCAGTGCTTATGGAATCCTAGACAATTTTTATCAGCCCAAAATGACAGATGAAGAAGCATACAAATTGGGTCGGCGAGGAATAATGCATGCTACTTATCGTGATACCGGTTCTGGCGGTGTTTGCAATAGTTAGTGTTTTTTTTAGCAGTTATCTTTCACCCAATTGGGCCATGTTGTATGTTGTATGTTTTTGATTTTGCTATGATTCTTTTATGCTGGAAAGAGCAATTATTATTATTTCTTTCAGTGGTACACATTTCGCCGACCGAGAAAATTCGATTTCCACCACTTGATGTCTCGCAGCTTTACTATGAATTTGCTTCTGAGCTGGGACGGGATATTGTTTATGAGCCCGAAATGGAAACATAATTAGTTTTTAAAAATATTTGATAACGCATTGTATACGTTTGTTGAAGTTTTCCTTTCATGTAAATGAAATCTTGGTACAGAGTCTCTCTTCCCATTTTCCGCTTTCAAGATTGCACCCGGAACTTTCATGCACTGGAAATCCAAAATCGGTTTTGAAGAGAATCGTACTAATCGGATTCGAAGGAAGTGGGTTCACTTGCTTCTAATTCCCTAGCACCGTTAAGAAAACTTATGTTTTAGCATTGAAAATGTCTCAGGCATATTTTCGATAACAAAGGCAGCAGCTGAGTTTAATCGGAGCTTACTGGCTGAGAAAATTCGGTTTAATTTCAACTTGTGATTCATCTACATAATTTAATAAAACTCTAAAATAAGACTGTCAAATCTCAAAAGGTGTTCAAAGTAAATGATGCAAACATTTCTGAATCTCATTTTTATGTTTCAGGGTGAGTGTTATCATTTTGACGGTTTGCAGAAAGAATTGCTAAGTGTTAAGTTGAGGTTTAAAAACTTCAAATGAATCTTGATGGATTTTGGAGACACTCTAAAAGCTATAAGCAAGTATTAATCTCGAAGTTCGAGAAGATTTCTGCACATTTTCAGGTCCTACAATTACTGATTGGATATACTTTCTGACTCTTTTGTATCATTTCCTAGCATTAACCCTAAATCGAGAATATGTGAACATTAAATGGGATGTAAACGTTAAATGAAGTATATCAGCTTACAGAATATAAGTACTAGACAAATATAATAATAACTTCGGAACTTTCGCTAAAAAAAAAGAGCCTGAGGTCAATTCCTGGACACGAACTTTATTTATTGAGAATGATATTTATCGTCGGACGTTTTCGGTTTTGGCAGATATCTTACCCATTGCTTGTGAAGCTGCTATCAGTTTACCGATGTCGATTTATCATATGCTTCTTCTGTTATTCTACTGTTCCATCGACTATTTACGAATAGGAGATAGCGCTTGCGTAACAATGTCTTGGATAATAAGAAGTAGCTTTTGTGTGGAGGGGAGATACATGCGTGTGATAACTCTGAAGTTTCGAAATCTTAGTGAAACTAGCAGATTGGGAAAAGCTTCCAACAAGTTTATTGAGAAATAGTATTATCAACAAATTTTGATCAAGCATAAGATCACATTACGAGAATAGAAAACCTGTTGAACAGAAAAAGTCCTAAACATCGAGTTCATAATACACGTGATTCAAAGGATCAAGTTCATAATACACGTCATTTTATAAATAAACACGAGTTACGATAAACAGTGAATATGACCAACAACAGAAAAATAAATGCCAAAGTATACCAAGATAAACCAAGCTTGGTAATGTTCTGCATATTCAAAAATCGAGATAATCAAGATATATTCTATTCAGATGATTAGTTTATCAGCAGTTTTGTCCAAAGAAATAGAAAACCCTTCAAACAAAGCTGTCATAATTCAAAGTCATACGGAAGAAACATGCACCTGTCCGAAAGAATTAAGCTCATGAAATCACGTCAGAGTAGCCAGTACGCACAAAAGGCAAAACGAATAACAATGTAATATAAATTTGCCAAGAAAGTTTACCATAATACCAATTCAGATTTTGTCACTAAAACAAATTAATTAAAACAATACTAGGAACAGAATGACAAGATTATTTAAATTTTAACAGTTTACTTGTTGCTAAGTATTTAAAACACTAAGGAAACTGGCCATGGGATCGTAATCTCTTTTCATTTTATCCTTCATTCTCCTATTCTTTCTTCTCGGTGATGGAACGATGTCCACAGCATCACATTCTAATTCTTGAACTGCTTTCGCTAATTCATCTAGCCCTGATGAAATGGGACTTTCGCGAATAACTTTCATTTTTTCTCTTTTCCGCCGTTTTGATTTTCCATTACTACTTGCTTCCTCCTCTGTGAGCTGCAACTCCAATAAACCATTACTATCAAAACCGATATCAGAATCTAACTGCTTTGTCTCTTCGTCCATTTCAATAAGTCCTCCAGAATATTCCGTGCAGTTTGCCGCCTCACCTTCTTCACTATAATTTTTAACAGATGTTTCTGCTTCATTAAGTTTATAGTGAACGTCGCTTTCGCTACTTTTGGCATCTTGCATTTTCTGAAATCTCCTCATAATCTTTTGGTACTTCTTGGTCAATTTCATTTTTTGCTCATCTTCCAGAATGGAAATCATTTTCTCAACCAATCCTTGTAGTGCTTCTAATTTTTCATCCTTTTTCATTATTTTCCTTAATTTCTTCGTAAATTTTCGTTGCCGTTGCTCATCAAACAATAAAATCCGAGATTCGATAAGGTTTTTTAACTTTTCGATGAAGTATTCGGCATAAACATTAGAGGAAGCTGGCTCTTCATTTCTTGTAGACTTCTGACTATTTGCATTATTCACTTCTAAATCATTAATACATGATATGCAATCTTTTCGTTCATCTTTATGAGCCTTATTAGATGTTGGTGAATAAGGAAATGAATCATTCTCATCGGCGTTCATAGCAGTACCACTACTGCTAACGAAACCATTTTCACACTTCTTTTCCAATTTTTGTGAAACAAGCTCTCTTACATAGTTCATACTGTAGTGCCACTTCCTATTGCTTCCATCCAAATGTTTCAGATACTCGATAAGGACAGTAATCCAATCTAAAAATTGCGTCGAACTCTTCATGCAGTCGAAATACTTGAGTTGTGGCAGGTAGTCGATCCTAAGTTCATTATTACTGTTTGTGAATCACTACAAAAATTTTGCTTTACCGAACCAGCTTTCAAAAAAAGACGAGTAAGGATCCAACCATTTATTTTAACTTTTACCGTAAACTTCCACAGAATAATTTTCTTTAAAAGCGCTTACCGGCACAACTGATATTTTTGAGATTCACCGCCCTTGTAGATTTTCTAAAATTTGTAATATGAACGTACAACATTCGTTTCAGAAATTCACCTTCAGTTAGACCATCCGTACAGTAGCCAATTAAATTTTCCTCTTCGATTCTGGAATGTGAGTTTCTTGATTACAGGTGCGACGCTAATATACATAAGTCTCCATTACTATCTTCCCATACATAGTACTCAAAACAACTGACTAATGATGGAGGTGCCGCATAACCTCAACATTCGAATATATTAGCATGGATTTTGTATGATACTTCGGTTAAAACAATTCTAAATATAGAGCAATATGCAAATCTTAAGATGTAAACATCAAGTGGGAATCGGAAAAAGCAGTCACAGTCAGTATTCGCAACCAATGACTATTGCTGACGTCACATCAAAGTACTAGGAATAACTGAAATTCGTACCTCTTTTGCAATTGTTCAATATTAAGATGACTAAGGAACATTGGTTTTTGTTCTAAAAACAAATTTAGAGCACGCCTGTATTCGCCAACACTTATTGAAGGAAGTTTTGGCATGCAAAAATCCGTAGCTTTTTCTGTATCTCCATTAAATCTTTCGCAGGCAGCACGTAATCTTTCAACCTCTTTCGACCTGTAATAACAATGAAAATTCCTATCCTAAGAACTCGAAATTCCGAATAATTTCCTATAGCATTTCGTAGTAAAGATAAAAGATTTTGTGTGTTAGAATGATGTAAATAACGATTATTAAATAAAGGGTCTAGCGAAAGATGAAGTTGAAGTTCTGACAGTTCGATAGCAAACATTCTCAAAAAGTATAGTTTGAAAGAAAAAGATCTGGGAACTTTACTTTAAATTAAGAATCTTTTTAAAAGAGAGTTAGCATCATACAGAGGACATATAAAAGTAAAAACTAATACCAAAATTTCTTAATTACGGGAACAGGACGTAACATTTTCCAAGTAAGTGAGAGCCAAGGCAAATATGACATCGCCTTTTCCTGATCCTGCAGCAATGCGAAATCAGCCACATTCCATTTCTCCTTTTCTGGCAACATCTCTTCTAACTCCAAAGGACAGTTTTTAGGAAGCAACCATTTGGTCACAAAACCTTCAAAGAATTAAAAGGTTATTAAAGCTTCGAAGAATTATAATACTAATTGAATGAAAGACAATATATGACTGCACACTTAAAGAAGCAATTAGAAGCCAAATTCGCAATAGCAATTCGCTGCACACGGTGTGCAAGAAATACGAAAAATTTGGGCATGCCTCTTATCACAAAATTTTCGCAAAAACAGCAAAACTGTAATACCATAAAGAACTTGTCGCGTACTATCAGCCAATTCAATGTCACAGTCGTCAAAATCACATGGTTTTTCTGTTTTTCTTCTCAACACATTAATTCGGTAATCTACTTCGGCTTTGGGTCGTTGCAGGCGAATACTTATAGCCCGAGATGAGCAACCTTCAGCATACAATTCTTCAAACTGTTTCTCTAGTTCATCGTTCCATTCTGCCCTTTACATGAAAAATAAATGTTCCTTTGAGTAAAGCAGAGTTCATAAAAACAATAATTGCTTGGAAGAAATTTGCAAGAGATTCTTTGGAATTTAATCCAAAACCACACCACTTTAATTCTTCAACTAATATATTCCGAAATCAATGCTATAAATTAATGGACAATAGATTTTCACACAAAGAAAGTCATTTAATATTTCTACCTTTTACACTGATGTTTACTTCCAAAAGCATTAATATATGCCTTACCAGCAACTACAAAAAAAGACCAGTTCATTAAAAAGAAATACAATGAGTACCTGCTTTTTTCACTTGGATGGTACACAATTAACATTCTGCTGATGACCTGTCGCCCTGTACGATCATTGAATCCCTCACCTGAGAAAGAAGTGGCAATTGAAAATGATAACATTAAAAATGACATCTATTAAATCTAAACAGTGAGCATAATATTAAAGCAGTAACGTGTTCACCATTTTTTGCTGGGAAGAAATTCTCTATCGATAACCAACAAAAGTGGATTCATGAAATGTTTCAATTGAAACAGAATTGAAATGACAATATAAAACTTTCTTTCATCATTATGTGAGAAATCACTTACACATTGCCGGGACAAAATTTGTTTTGTTTTGAAACACTAACAAATTAATCCGTTCATCTCGACTCATCTCTCTGCTGCAACCACCTGCAAATTCATAAGCTCGACTGCAGTCGATATTATTTGCTGTTGCATATCTCTCCCAGTTCTAAAAAAATTTGGTTATTTCTTGAAAGTGTTCGAAATCGACTAAGAAAGTTTTCCAAACAAAGAACACAAAACGCGTGCTAAAGTGGCAATTATATACAGATATAAAAAGGAAAAATATCAAATTAAACATGGCTTTTAGGGAATACATAAAATATGAAGGAAATAGACCAAACCCTTTTGAGTCGTTTATTTTCTTCACTTGAAAACTGCCCAATTTTCAGTTCGATCCCTTAAAAAATGTTTAAAATTTCAAATAGATCACTAGTTAGGAAAAGAGATGTTATAGAATATATACTGGAATGTAAATTTTACGAGGCAGAGGATATCAACATCTCTCAATTCGTAAACATGTCACTGTCAGAGAAAAATCAGTAATTTGGACCATTTTTCACTTAAACATTTCCTGTGTTTCACGCTATTTAAAAATGATTGAAACAAATGCGTGCAAACGAACCACACTGCTTGATCCGTTGTAGATGAATCGGTTTCAGTGCATATCGTCTCAAATGATAGAAAAGAATGCCTTGTTTGGTTAATACACCTGTTGCTGGTAATAATACTTTTGTACAACGAGGAGGACATTCGTCACCAGAACCCATCTTTACAATTCCTGAAATCTGCAATATAAATCTCTCCCGTTTTAATACCACCTGCAACATGCTATCTACTATCGTTCTTCTTAAAGTACCATTGTTCATAAGACAAATAACTGGAAGTAAAAATAGTACCGTAACCAGAAGGAAATAGAGATTAAAAGAAGTTATAAGAGATAATACTCTGTTGCATATTAAAGAGATCTGGATAGAGGCGAAAAGGTCTTTGTTGGTAGTGAAATGTTTGTTACTTAAGAGGAAAGGCAAAGAACAAGAGTACTTTGAAAATATAGAATTAGGTAATTGAAAAAAACGAATTCGAAAAATTTCTGAATTCCCTCCCATCCAATAGCGAACCACTCCATCATCGTTAAATAAATTAAATCCAAGTAGTGCAACGGGCGCGTTATGATACACGACGTTTGTATGAGGAGTTTAGGCTGAGGCAGGGGAGAGGATTCGTGTGGTAGGTGTTTGGGTTGCTAGTTTTTTTTATGTTTCGTGCTTGCTTTCCGTATTCTTAGGAATCATTCGGATAGTTTATACCGTACTCTGTTGATGCCAGGGGTTGATTGAATGCAACTTGATAGCAGTGCTCATTCTTCCAGTATCTTACATCTCCCTGTCTTTGTTTTTGTTGAGTACAGTTTGTCAAGCATTGAGATATCGCTCTACCATAGAACTTTCCTTTGTCTACCAGAGCTTTTCCTTTTATATGTGTGATATTCCTTTTACTCTCATTGTCTGTTTCATTTTTGAGTGTACAGTGTTTTCGAAACAATTTCAGTTTCAGGCAGACTATACAATGGGGTATCCAGCTAATGTATCGAGAGGAGGCGCAACTACCAGTAAGTTTTTGCGCATTCATTCATCGGCCACTCATTGGAACAATGGCAGATCTGTAGTTTGATCTCTATGCTTTTCGGCTACTACATATTTTCATATTGGTCATTATTCTCAGTATTTTCAGATGGATTTGGTTTCCGAGGTTCTCCGAGAGGTGGTGGTGGCTTTCGAGGATCACCGAGAGGTGGTGGATTTCGTGGGTCACCTCGAGGAGGAGGTGATGATTCCTCTTGCCTTCTTTTTTGCAGCTAATGTTCTGATTTTGCACACATATCAGAAGTAAAGTGATATGTGAAAACATTATCAAGTTTCAGGTCGAGGTGGTTTTGGTGACAAAAACGGCGTTGGAATGGGAAGTTTTGGTGACAGGCGAAGTGGTAGCAGTGGTGGAAGAGGGTTCCGTGGTGGAGGTGGAGGTGACTTTCGCGGAGGGTTCGTTTCCTCTCTTCAAAATTTTTTGATGGCTGTATTCATAATTGGTGAAATCTGTCTCTAAAGGGTTAGATGTAAAATTTTTGCTTTCTTTCTGATCGACTGATGCTAATAACAGTAATTACTCGGTTTGGAACTGATTTAAATGGAATCAGTTTGTGTGCTAAGCTTCATCATTTTATTGTTTGCAGTGGAAGAGGACGATCACCGCGTGGTCGCGGAAGCCCTCGAGGAGGAGGACGAGGTGGAGGAATGCGAGGTGGTAGGAAAGTCATCATCGAGCCACACCGACATGAAGGCTGGTGTCATTTGTACTTGTTTTTTCATTTTTTTATCACTGTTTTATGCATTGCAAAATGGCCAACTTCTCTCTAGCTGAAATATTGCGCGGAATCCAGTCATTTATAACTTTTTATTGATTTACAGTATTCCTTACCTTTCTCCTCAATGCTTTATTTTCGCCCTCTTCATCTGAGAAATTTCTGTTCCAGAGGTGAAAATTGAGTTGATATGAGAACTGCTTTATTTGAGGTGAAAGTGATTTTTCGAATCGCCATAATTAGTTTTTATATCTTTTTCAAATGCAGGTGTTTTTATCGTGAAAGGCAGAGAAGATGCATTGGGTACTCGCAACTTAGTTATTGGTGAATCAGTGTATGGTGAAAAAAGAGTATCTATTGAAAATGATGATAAAGAAAAGGTTGAATATCGAATTTGGAATCCTTTCCGATCGAAATTGGCAGCTTCAATTCTCGGTGGTTTAGATGACATACATATCAAGCCGGGATCGAAACTTTTATATTTGGGTGCTGCATCGGGCACTACCGTATCTCACTGCTCTGATATCGTTGGTCCGGTAAGTTACTGATTGCAGTCCTTTTTATGGTTCGAATTACTGCCATCAAATGAGCTCAAGTTGAAGATTTATAAAAATGCTGTTTTAGGATGGTTTGGTGTACGCTGTGGAATTTTCTCATAGATCCGGTCGGGATCTGCTGAATATAGCAAAAAAGAGGCCAAATATCATTCCCATTGTAGACGATGCTCGTCATCCTCAAAAATACAGGATGCTTGTTGGTATGTGGCTATGTTTATGTTGGTCTTATATGTTTCTAGACATTTTAGTTCGTTGGATTTTGTTAGGATGTTGGTTTTAATGATCAAATAAATCCTTATAGGAGTAGTGGATACAATATTTTCGGATGTAGCGCAGCCTGATCAGGCTAGAATTGTTGCTATAAATGCCCACCATTTCTTGAAAAGTGGCGGTCATGCTGTAATTTCGATTAAGGTTTGTTTGCTTGTCGCATTTTCTACCTTTACCAATTCATTCATTCTTTGTGATCTACTTATCTAAATCCTCCTTTTGCACAGGACCGTTTGCGGCCAAGGATGTGACCTTTGCTGTGTGTAAGTTCAAAGCTTGATCTTGATCTTATTAAATTCAAAGCTTCGTGTAAGTGAACCAGCCTCACTTTTTAGAGAAGGTGTGAAGGTTTTTTGAATGTTTTTAGAACTTTTCCACTTTTTTGTTTTTCAACTCTTATTACTCAGAAATATGGTGCTTAATAATTTTTGTTTAGGCGAATTGCATTGATTCGACAGCAGCACCGGAAGCAGTATTTGCTGGTGAAGTGAATAAACTAAAAGAGGAGAAGTTTAAGCCACGTGAACAAGTAACGCTAGAACCGTATGAAAGGGATCATGCGGTCGTGGTTGCTGAGTACCGACCGTTGAAGAAAAAACAAAGCTAGTATGAAATTTATATACTAATTCATACCGCTCCTAAAAGTTTTTATTTCATCCATTGAATCTGAATAAAAACAAAACTTATTAAAATGAATAAAAATTTCACTACAAAACAACCTCTCACTTTATTCTCACTTGGTTGTAGAATTCGCGAAAAACAATGATTGTTCTAAATGAATGAAGTCATTTTTTTGATGTAGACAAATTTCAATACCTCAGGATAAGTTCAAATGATTTGTCTCGCGTATTCCATATGAAAAAATTATGAATGTTTGTTTCATTTGCTGCTTGATTTGATAAAGCTTTTTTTCTCTTTGAATTCGTCATACAAGTAGCTTAAAACACAACATATGGAGTTTCCTTCTCGCTAGAGCATCACAGAAACTAAAAAATGTCTTCATTGTTGATAAACCAAATTTTGTATTCATGTGGTAACATACAAAATCATTTAAATCAATAACTATGAGGTATTATCCCACATTTGCTAACTTCAGACCTATATTGTTAATGATAGTTAGAAAACTAATCACTTGCTGACAGAGTACGAATCATTGCACCAAATAGTTGGATGGGTACTATACCATTTTTATGTTTCTTGTTCCAGAAATTTGGCATTTCATGATGGATAGTCATTAAGACACCTTAAAATGAAGATTGCTTTTGTACGTTCTTTCTCCTGTTTTTAATATGTTCAGGTAAAGTTTCTCGGTTTTAAGTATATGTGAGTGGAGTTACTTCTTTTGTTAAAGCTTTTGAAGTTTGAATTTAGATTTGGAATTCCGATGTGGTAATTGCTGGTCATTTATTTTTTGTTTTCGAAATGAATTTTTAAGAAAAAACGAGGAAGATGAGAAGCGCTGATAATATTTCAAATAAATATCTAGCATACTGAAATTAAAAAAAAATTGGTTAATGAGTCCTTTAATTTTATACGCTGTCTTTTCGTCAAGATCTTGTTGATAAGATATCTGATTCTAAAGTATTCCGAGTTTTTTTCTTGTTGTTTAAGTTAACTCACTGACATATTTAGTGGGGGGTCATGGGTAAAGTGCTATGATCGTAGTGATAAAAGTACATTTACAATATATTCTAGATCATGTCTTCCATTTTTTTTCAAATGAATCTTCGTCATGCAAAAAGACTCCCTTAATAAATAAATAAATAAGTTGGATTCTTTCTTGTTTTTCACCCAATTTTTATTTTGTTTTAAATCTGAGCTTTTCCCATCAATAGTTGCCGTTTCTCAGATAAGCATGATGAATATAATCTGGTTATTATTGATTTAGAATAGGAGAAATGAAAGGAAATTTGATCTTACCAAAGATTTGGGTTAATTAAGATTATGACTAACTTCAGAATTTTTCTTATCATTTGAGTGGATGAACCAAGAAAAGGAAACTGAAAAATTCGAGGTGAAATGCAGGCAGTATATAAAGATCAGATAAACGAAACTTAACTTTTATGTTGTAAAAAGTTATCGGAAAGTCGACTTTTGATAATGAAAATAAGAAACAAAATAATTCTTAATTTTTTCTGTGATTACTGTGAGTGTTAGGACCCTTTTTGTGGTAGCAAAAAAGAAAAAACACTTTACAACAGTCAATCAGATAGAGTAGAAATTGAACGTTTCACTTCAGTTTTATGATGAATGTACTTTTTTTTAGTGATTCAGAAGAATATTCTGCAAAATTTTGTTAGATAATATAGCACGAGGATAGTAGATTTAGCTGAGAGTTTGCTGATAAGTGCTTTAAGACTAATTGTTAGGATCCAAGAGAAGTTCAATGTTATAGTGGATGTACTTCGTAGTGATGGCAATGAGTAGAAAAGGTTAATAGAGTTGAAGGAGTTTTACGATATATATGTATAATACTGTAAAGGATTAAGAAAATAATACTTCCAAAGTGATCAGCAACAGACCTTTATTTGATGAGTTAAAATACATTATCGATAACGCAAGATAAAAAGGTAAGAAGTATTTTTGTTGTATAAATGAAAAGGAATATAAGTTATATGTTCTTTTATCCGATGAAATTTAAAAGATTTCGATTAAAATAAATGCATTCCCATTATTTTTTTTAGCGATAATTTCATACAATCACTTCGTTTATTTGTTTCATCGAAATGAAGTTATTCCCTTTTAGAATGTTCCAGTTCATTTTAAAGGAAGAAATATTGAAAAATCGTCCAAAAATTTTTATGACTTTATTTCTGCCTTTTTTCCTGTTTTATTTTCTCGAATTTGATATATGTTTAACGAGCTTATGCATGCAAGGTTCAAATTAATCTGGTCTTTTGGGCATCTAAAATCTTGAATTCCAATTCATCTATCATTCGCAGAAATCATTTGCACTTACAAAATAAAAAACTAAGCAAGTTTATGACATTGCAAAACAAAAATGTCATTGACAGCTTTTGAAATCTTGAAGTAAATAACGAAATAAGATAAAATGCGATAAATATACTATAGCAATTTTGCAGATGACTGATAGTGTTTTGAAATTACTGTGTTTTATTTTGTTGTGAAATTGAAATCGTTTTACTGAGCCTATAAAAGCTTCCCGTCATTACACAACCGGAATGCATGAGCACAATTCAAACCGTTCTAGTGAGGACTGTTCTTCATTCTATTTCTTCTAAAATTTAGATTAATTAACCTTTCGTAAAGTTAATTTTTCATACTCTATCGTACTCTTATTTCCCAAAATTATGAAAGATTAGAAAGATGGAGAAAGATATAAGAGTATTCCGAATTATCTCAAGAATTTCTTTTTTCAAATCTTTTCTGTTAAGTTTGAAGTTGGTTTTGGATGAAGACCATTTATGCAATTACCGTTCGTTCCCATATAAAAACAGTTCGGAATTTCTTTCAATGTATTTTGGAAATAATATCCGGAAAAATTTAGCAAGCTTATGTCTTCAAAACGAAATTCTTGTCCAATTTGTTCTTTATCAGAGTCAAATTTTTTTTTTGGGAAGCATGTGGCACTACCCTTCAAATTGATAGATTGAAATTTTAGTTAGATATTAAATTGCAACTCTTGAAGAATATTTTTAGCCTCACAGATATTTTCGGGAATTTCTCGTGTACTTTATTTTATGTAGATGATAGCGTTGATGATGAAATTTGTTGTAGAATTGGAAATTTTTTAACTTTCTCATTAATTCCCTTGTTTTAGTCAATAATTTCCATTCCCAAAATAATTCAAATTAGATCTTCACATCATTCAGTACAAAATTAGCAATTAATTTAAAAAATTATGAAATTGAGATTCAAGAAATGAAGTCATAATGAGAACTAAAAAATTTATAAGCTTCTTTCAACAATTGTAATGTCCTTCGACTTTTCTTTTTTTTCTCCAATCTTTTTTTGATAATCAATAATGTTAAACAAATAATGATTTTATTATGCAAAATTTTCATCACAAACATACCCATTCATTTTCATTCTTTTTCGTTTTGTAAGAACAATTCGTAAAATTATCTATGCAATGTATTCTGCTAAGAATATCATATTTGATTTGATATGTTTCATTATCGACTGTTATTGTTAATAATAATTGTTCTACCGTTAGCATACCATTACCACTTCAATTTCGAACTATTTGTTTTTAAAATGAGATCAGTGCTTAGGAACGAATTGCTCCTTTGAAAATTGGTTGAGTACAGTTGCCTTTTTCATTTTCTTGTCTTCCTGGTTTTATCCTCTAATCTTATCCTCTTTATCTTTCAATAGCTATTATAAGAAAACATTATCTCAGGCCAGAGAATCGTCAAAGGATTAATAGATCATTTAGATTCAGAATGTTGGTGGTTTGATAACAGATAGCATCTCAGAATTGCTTCTTTGTGAAAATTAATTTTCAAATTTGAATTTGGAGATTAGTTTACTGAATTACAGTCTAATCTATATAGTACGATTAGCTATAACTCTGTGTATCAGTCAATGCTATTTGCGCTGAACTACATCACGCATAATTCTTTTTTCAGTATTTCATTAAAATTCTTCTAGAAAAATCTAATTAATTTGCTAGTCGAGGTATACATTTTCTTGACATCCTTTTTATATTTGGATAGACTTATTATTTTAGACTTGATTTACTTTCTGATACGTAGCTGGAATTCTTCCTAATGTTGAAATAATGGATTAAAGATCTTTAAGAATTTATCAATTAGAAACAGAAAAATGGAAACACATGAATTCCCTTGGTATTTAAAGGAAAAGAGGAAAATGAAAAGAAGCTAAAGGGAAAAAACGAAAAGTTGCTTCGGTATTGTGGGAAATAGCATTTTTTTTAACATTGCTATCTCTTATCACTTTTTATCTCTTCCCATTCATTTCATTCACTTACGTTTTTTGTTTTTTTTAAGTTCACAAAAAACGCCTACAGTTGTTTTTCCTGGTTTTTTTGGGACAGAGTTGTGAATAATTGAATTAGGCTTTGTGGGAACACAAATTCAATTTCATTTCAACAAATAGCAATGCAAAAGAATGAGAGAGAGAGAGAGAGAGATGGACAACGAAAAAGAGAGGAAGAGTTTCAAGGATAAAAGTAAATTTTTCCTGAAAGTAAACATCCCGGCATCTCTCATACTATTCTTGATCTTTTTCTATCATGCAAAAACTTTTTTTCTATAGAAACAGGACATTACTATTATTATTCCTACTTTAAAGTTGCTTGCATTTAGGATGTTCACATCTAACTGTTCCTTTTCTCTTTAACTTCTCACTGATAAGTTTATTAGATAAGTTATACTTAGTCCATTTTCTACTCTTCAATCTCTCATCAATCCACTTTGACATCATTGTATTAAAGAAAAAGTTGTAACATTGAGATGGAAATGAAGCTTCACTGTGGCTAAATCGAAAAATCAGCCATATAATTATCGCGATATTTTTGCCTATCAGTTTTGGAATATTTCAAATATCTTTTATTTCTCAGTCTCATCAGTTTTCTGATTGAAAGATTAAAAGGATATTCGATATGGGAATAAAACCTAAACAGAAAAGTAAAGGACATCACTTGGCCATAGCTTTACATAGTATGGGGATGTTTATATTTGGTCCAAAGGATTGAGTACGACAAAGTGATGAATCATTTCAGTAATAATATTTTGAAACTAAAAAGCCATTTAAATTTTATTTACAAAAAAGAAATGTGATTATGTGGTAGAGAAGAAAGAATAAAAGAAATGTGAGGAAATCATATAGAATAGATCTATTTCTTTTATTTTTCTAAATATTTAAAAATTGAAGTTGTAAAATTCTTTAATATTTCCAGCAAAATATTCATATTTTCATTCAGCTTAAACCATTATGTCTTTCATCTTAGCCAGAGAAATATAATTTTTGAAAATCTGAGATTGACGTCAAGAGTGGATGAAATTTCTTCTAATCCGTTATTTCAAAAAAATTAGCATATATGATTTGATTTTGCATTTCTTTATATATAGAAATTTTTAAAGTTGTTTTGCAATTGAGCATTGTATTTTAGTAACTATGCGATTTATTTAAAAATCGGTAAATTTTTGAACATAAACGTAAATCCACTATATCAATTTTGAATTTCACTAAATATCACATACTGCTGGAAATTGATATTAAATGTGCAATCGACGACAACTTCGATGTTCTTAACTTTAAATGCAATTCACCAGAAATTAGAAGCCTGGGGCTGATCAGATCGAAAATAGATTGAAGTTGGCCAGAATTTAAAGTTAAATCTCTTTTTGTCATTAAATATTTTTCTCGCAATAATTTGGTTAATCTTTATCCATTAGGAGATCTGAGATTCTTAAATTGTTTATTTTCCACATGAACTTTGAGTGGGATGACCAAAAAAAGCTGAAAATTGAGAAATTCAAGACGAAGTGCAAATATTTCACAAAGATTAAGCTAGCGAAATCTAACTTTTACGCCACAAAAAGTTTTCGAAAAGCTTTTTTTAAGACAGTCTTTTGGTAACTTAGTCTTATGTATACCCAAGCTAAAAAATATGGGGAAAAATCATTGAAAGTTTATTTAAGCGATGTTTCCAGTCTTACAGTTTATTTCCGACAGGTATGCAATTCGACAATTTTTTCCTATCCTATAAGTTTATACGCGCCTTAAGCGAATTTCTCTACCATTATCAAGGCAGATACAAAATCTATATATTAAAGCTTAATTTAAAATATTCGAATGAAACGGATTTTATTGGAGATTTTATGAAAGACTTAAATGAATGTCAATCATAGCTAACTTACGTTCTTTAAACCAAAATCACAATGTGTGTTATTTAGCTTGAAACCAAAATTTTTATAAGAGAAGTAGAAAAGAATATGTATGAAGGAATTTTATGGGGTTCCATGATTTCTTCGAATTTAGAGAAATAAGGAAGAGAAATTCGCTTAATTATCTATTGCTATGGAAATATCTACCGATTTGTTAAATTTTAACGTCGAACTTTGTTGTCAGATTTCTTAAGAGAACGTTATTACTAATTAAATTCAGATCCTTTTTCACTCTTCTAAAATATCGAAAACTTGAAATTAAAACTAGCATGAAAGACTGCAAAAATAGTTCTTTTTTTATTGACAGCAAAGTCAATTTCATACTTTCATTATGACATTTCATACCTGTGAGAACTGCCCTTTCCAACATTAAGAATTAAGATTTCATTAATTTTCAGCAAGAATTATAATCGGTGCAATGACAGTAGTTGAAACTTTTTACTGCATGAAATGCAAAAAAATACAGAAAATATCAACCTCACAGGTATGAAACGTTTTATTTCAAAATGCTAACTTTGTAATTGAAAATTAAGTTAATGATTGAATTTCAACGGTTTGAACTCTATATATTGCTTGAAAATGAGAAGTCCCTGATGTTTATGTCAATGAAAGGTATAGTAAACATAAGGTGAATAATTAATTAATTAATGAATAACGAATAAGCAAATTTAAGAATAATAAAGATGATGGAAAAAAAAATAAGAGGATGAATCAGCAAAAAGTATTTCTTTTTTTGAAATGCAGAAAAGTTGTGGACAGTTTTAAAGGATTTTTTTTCTCTGCTTCATACCCGTCGAGCATTTCATCTTTGTAGTTCCTCCCAGATTTTTTCAAGTTCATAATTTTTATTGATATTTAAATTTTTCCATGAGAAATGATTGACTTTTCCAATGAGTACACATTCGTTGCATTAAAAGACCAATGTGTAAAGTTCGTTTCATTCTCTCAACATATTCATTCATTAGCAAAAGTTAAATATCCTTTTAAATTTAATGAAATTAAGAGAAATAGAGTTGATTGATGAAACAAGTACCATTTAAGTTAGAAAAATGAAAAAATTAAAGGTGTTTACTCTTCTGCTCCATTGGCTTTTCTCTCTTATCTCGTTCTAAATCCTCGGAGAGCTGTGTTCAATCTTTTTTTTTCTACTTTAAAATGTACAAGATATTGTGACAACTTATATATGACTGTTTATATCGCTGTTTGTACGTCAGAATCTTTCTCAAATTGAAAACTAAAAAGTTTTTGTTTAGTTTCTCATTTCTGAAACTTTATTTCATGTTTCCTAGGAGCTTTTTCTATCTTTTATTGAAAATTAGAATCTGAAATATTTAATATTTAATGATTTTCAAATTTCGATAATGCAGTATGAGTGGTCTAGCTGTAATGGAAGTCTGGTCATACATAATTGGCTTGGGAGCTATAAATAGCTGTTTTTCTTAATTATTCTTCGTCAAAACTTTTTCAAGGACAAATCTATTGGAAAAATTGAATTATCCATTTGCTACATCATCTTTGCTCTCTTGAATTTACAACTTTTTCATTATAAAACAATAATAAAATATAAAAGATTAACTATCAAGCAAATGATTCCATCATCATTTTGCCAATGAGTTTTTTTTTTACATGATGTTAAATTTAAAATCAATAACTTTATATTGCAGTTGTCGCTGATAGATTCTTAAAAGACTTCATTCCAAAATTCGAATAAAGTTTTCTTCTCCAAACTCTTTATCAATAATACAACTTTTTTCGATCATAAGTTACAATGAGTTAAAGTAATGCCGTATTTATCTTCTTGTTAATGATTGAAATATTTATTGTTTTGTTTGCTCTGTAAATAACGCTTGATTCCGGAATGTTTTGACAACACCGCCATATTAGGAAATGTTTGATGTAAGAAGCATTCCCTCTTCCTTTTTCTTGTTATTCATCTATCAATCACTTGTTCTCTATTTTTTTGTTTAATTATTTTTCCGGTCCAGAATAGCGTTATTTTTTTCGTAATTAACCAATAACATTGAGAAAAAAGCAAGAATCTCTCGACAATTGTTTTTATTTCAGACTGATCAAGTAAACCAAGTCATCGATAATTGGATGTAAACAAAGATAGTTACAGTCCTAATTTTTTACAGAAAGCGATTATATTTCACACCTCTTATACAGTGATGATAATTTAGGAATAATTCTTCCTTTCTGCTCAAGTCAGCTATTCCATCCATTCAATTGAAAATCTCTTTTACAATGCCAATTTGCTAAGTTTGTCAGCTGGATGTGAATATTTCCATCGTTTTTTCATTCATATGCAATTCCATTTGTCCTCTCTTTATGTCTCCTCCTTGTTTTCACCGTAATCATTTAAAGCTTCAATTTCCATCAAGCTTCCTTTTTTTTTTTCTTTTTTCTTTTAGTCGATTATACACTACGATTATTTTTATACTTTCACCAATTTGTTTTGCTGTTAAGCTGGCCAATCCATTAAGTCCAGAAACAACCTTTAGGTGCACAATTGCTGCTTGTGGCAGTAAGCATTGCGCTCTATTGCTTATAATGTCATCATCAAATCGTTTCCTTTCTTTTCCTTATCTGTTTCCGGTCATTATCCTTCTGATAATTCCTATTAAATCAAAAATAGATATTACTACCAATTGTAAGCATAATATCCACGGAATACTGAAATGTTTCAAACATTGAAGTTTCAAGATTAATCCATCTTAGGGTAAATTATACACAAAATGCAAGTTTGCATGCAAAAGGGAATTTAACAGAGATAATTCAATGTTTACTTTTTCTTACCACATTAACCAATTAGAGAAACTATTGTTTGAGGCTACCATTTCACTCGAGTTGTAAAATTAATTGTATGCGGAAATATCACCAAAGCTATCATTCACACCTAGTAAAGGATTTCTTAGTGATAACATAACTATATGTCAATCAGAGGTCAAACACTCATAGGAAGAATATCATTCGTAATTTCCGTATAAGTCGACATACAATGTTTATGTGTTGTGATATTGCTAGATGGAAGATTTCCATCAATAATACATCGGTATTTTTTCTTTCAAATACAGAAATGCAGTAGGGAAGACTAATCTGGATAGATGTTAGAATATCACCGCTGCTTTTGCTGATAAAAGCTTTGCTGAAATTGATTTGGAATAGATGGATTTGATATCGAGCAAGAATAATGGTGATAATTCCATCGATATAAGCAGCAACATTACGAACTCAACATCTTTGCAATACTTGCCGAAATTAGCTATTCCGGATCATGAACTTAACATTTCCGGATTATTCTTTTTAATCATTCCAACCATTACTGTTCTGGGTAATTCGATGGTAATTATTTCTGTACTACGCTTTAAAACTCTTCATACCGCAATTAATTACTTAATCTTTGGCTTGGCTGTTGCTGATCTCCTAGTTGGACTTTTCGTCATGCCCTATGCTGTTTATGTCCATGTAAGTTTCTATTCCAAATTCATGCTGATTTGTTAACTGAAAGCAACAGTTTTAGAGTAAATTATTAGTGACGATGATAAGGAGAGTGATAATCAACGATAACAGATATCTAATAATAAAGTTCAGCATTACAAATTTTCTTTCTTTTAATGAGGTGAATGTACTCTTTGCTACTATATTCAATGCTAATAGCGATTCTGATAATGCAAAAGAAAGGAGATTAATAAATTAATCATCTGTATACCAATTCAAAGGTGACAGGCCTAGCATACACAAATCATCTTTATATTAGTAGTGAACAATTCGAAATATCAATTCCACGTACTAAAAGCGAAAAGTAAAATCAAGCAAATGAATTACAGGAAATAAGCATTAGTAGAACTAAGCCATTAGCTATATTGAAATATTCACAAACATAGGGATGAGGAAAGATTAGCCTTCTTAACAAACTCAATGTTAATGATAAAGTTATTGTCCCACAAAATGTGTGGAGATAATTTTATCATTAATATGAAGTAAATCAAGAAATAAAGAAAGCGCGTTTAATTACTCTATCTTAAATTCATTTATTTCCAAAGATTCATTGTTTTTACTTTTAAAATAATAAAGTTTAAAATGAAAAGATAGGCTTTTCAGTAAAATAAAAATATTATCGTAAGTTCTTGTTAGTTTCGTGTGAAGAACATCCTCTGTTTCACTGTTTTAGAATTGTTGTTGTTTAAACATGATTTAGTAGAAATTAATAAGATTTTTAAAAAGTCTCATTGTTAGTGATAAGCTATATGAAACTTTAATGGTTGAGAAATTTAATTTGCACATTTGCAAGAAAAATTTAATTGGTATCATATCCCGTGAAAAGCTTATATGATTAAAAAAACTAATGTTCCCTTAATCGCTTCAGTGGAAACATTTAGCCATTAAATCTGCAAAGTGCACTTTTTTTTGCGATAAAATTCAAGAAGTACAAACAATTTTTAATGAGCTACAGTTTTTTCACTAGAAAAAATTTGGGAGTTTAGGGAGTTACTTGATTAATTAATTTAATAACTGGCAAAAATATCCAAAATCATTTGCGCTTATATAGAATCGAATTTCTCTTCAGAAACAAAAAAAGTCGAACTTGATATTGAATATTTGAATTAATAATGCTGAAGAGGTAAACGAAACAATACATAATGCCAAAATTACTGATTCAATTTACAACTAAATTGCCTTTTTACACTTTAAGAATAACTAACCGCTTGACTGATTCTCAGAATTAATGAAAAATTACTGCTTAGTTATGAATATTTTGCCGTCCAAATAATTTCGATTTTCTCTTCACTTTTATTGTCGTACTATGATATATCTTATTTCAGATACAAGGTGGTTATTGGTTTCTTGGGTCAATGATGTGTGATATATATTCAGCAAGTGATGTCGCTTGCAGTACTGCATCCATACTTATACTCACAGTTATTAGTTTTGATAGGTGACTTAGTTTCAATATTAGTTTTAATAGAGTATACTAAATTTCCGTTTTACTTGGTAAACTGAACAGATAGAAAATTATTTTCAAAAGCTAATCTGTTATTCGAAACAATTTCTTAGCAGTTACACTTTTTTATTGTTTCAAAGAACAGCTGTTTATTTTATAGGAAACATATAAGTTCCATAATCTTTTTACTCTTCATATAATTCTTAATTTCCATGTTTTTTTTTTTCAAAGTGCCTTAATAGTTAATGCTATATTTAGTTAATGATGTATTTATGGTGTTTAAAATAGCAACGTTAATGAGGACTTAGCTGTTTGAGGTAATGCAATCCTCAATTAAACTTACGAACTATAAAAGGTATATTTAATCAGTTGTAGGTATCGAGCGGTTACTCATCCTATAAGTTATTCACAAAAATCCCGTGATACAAGACGGGTTATTTTTATTATGACTGTCATTTGGGTCATTTCCCTTGCGCTTGCTAGTCCTATGGTACTTGGTAAGTTATCGTCATCTTCATTTCATATCATTTCCCTTCTTCATCGTAATCAATTTAAATTAAAGCTGTTGCTTATTCGAAAATTTTATGAAGAATTTTACTAACGTTTAAACTAATTGATTCACTTGAAAACTCGATTTACTCAGTTCAAAATTCCATGTGACTAATTAATCGTAGGCGTGAATATTCGACCATCAGATGCGGATCCATACGAATGTCGTTTTTATAATCCAATATTTTCTATATCATCATCAATTATTAGTTTTGTTATACCCTGTTTTATTGTTCTATTCGTTTATATTAGGTTAGTGCTTTCGCTACTTTTATTGTTTTTTCCCAGAAGTTGTTTTTCATGTGACACTTGTCCCACTTATTGGATTTCTCGTTATAAGCCAAACATGAAAACATCTTTTTCAGTATTTTAGCAAAATTTAGCGTCTTTTACCAAATTCTTTCTTATGAGAAACTTTCCTCAGTAACCGAAATCATTTTATCACGCAGAAAAATATTTTAGGATAATGATCGTTTTACGCCAAAGGCAAAATTTATCCAAAACACAACACTGGTCATATTTACAGCCGTTAAAAAGGTTTGGATTGTTTTCAAAAAAATGAGAAATTCTATACTGTTCCACAACTTTTTCTGGAAAAATGCTTGAGTGGTGGCATTTTTAAGGTAGTACTGCAAAGTATTCTAAATTAATTGTAAGCTGAAATTCTTAATTTGCAATATAAAATAGTGAGAATCTTTTTTTTCTGAGAGGCCTTGTTACCGGCTTTGTCTAGTACATAATTAGAAATTAGTGGATTCAGGAATAATCATCAGGACCATATTTCTCTTCCTTTATTTCCTATTTAAAGAAAAGTTGCTCATTTTCTTTATTTAAAAGAAGTTTCTCATTATTTTAGCATGTTTGTAATACTTTATTTGCTGTCATACTTTCTAGAATTCAACTGCAGTTTTGCTGATTTCCATTCCCATTAATTTTAGATTAACGAAGGAAACGACAGCCGTCAGTAATTTCGATTACAGCGGTCAAAAAGCGGTGACTAAGATTGGTTTGTTTATCATGAATTAATTAATTCCTTTGTTTGATTGAATTGCAACAGAAGTGTTAGACATAATTCTGTTGAGACAGAGTTGCCCGTCATTTCAGTTTACTGCAATAATAAACAAAAATAAGTTCTGGAAATAAGAAGAGAGAAAAACAAGAAATGGAAATGAAAATATAAAAAAAACGAATTCATCTCGACTCTGCAAAAATTTCTACCAAATTTGTTATTACGTCGAGTAAATTTGTCAGCGTGGAAGTGAGAAATGTAATACTCTAAATCACAATATCAAAATTTACTTTTGAAATGAAGTTGAAAAGTTCTTTTCTTTGAATTGCTATAGAATAATAAAAGATACAATTTATTTGTAAAAACTTTTTATTATAAAAGATTGACTGATTTATAGGTCAAAAGTTCACAAATGTTCTTGGGGAAGTAAGAGCTAAAATTTGCAAGCATTTAGTTTTGATCTAGCATTTTATGGTTCCCAAATTTCAATAAATTTATCGGAGCTTTTCTGTTTTCTCTATCTCTGTCGTTTAATTACATGTGTTCCTTTTTAATTTGTGCTTTTCCATTTTTTTCGAAATCTTAATTTGTAAAAAAACAAGGTTGTTTCGGAAATCTTACAGTTTCTTTTTGCTTTTCTGCTTCCCTAACAGTAAGAGAACTTCAATTTTTTGACTTCGATATTTCTGTAATTTCCATAATGAGTGTTGCAAAGTCAAAATGATCCACTTCTGAGTGGATTGTTATGAATTCTGATAATAACACCTGCAACACCAATTAATCCAATATTAATACGCTAATTAGGTTTAATGACTTTATATAATTTGGACAGAACATATCCATTAAAATGAATTGACCATTGAAGAAAAAAGAACTTGACAAGTTTCGATTTTCTATTTCATTGCTTTTTTTATTATTATAGTGACAATTTGAAACGGAGCAGATGGAATATGGCGAGGAAGATTGTTAAAGGAACCCTTAGGCCGTATATTAAGCGATTCATATCTTCCTGATTATAAATGGGCTCACTACCATTAGCCCAAAATAAAGTAGGAGCTAAGACTGAGAACAGGACACTATTATATTTTGGAAAGTGGGACATGATGCTAAGCTAAGGAAAGCTTTGGCTAACATGTCGAATGTGCTTTATAATATTGAATTGACCATATTTGTATGCATGAATTCCGCATGGCTTGTCTCTTTTTAATCAATTATTCCTTTCAAAAGTTTTAAACTTTATTAAATCGAGCAGATGAGAAAAATTCACTTCTTTCCAGCTTATTCATGATAATCAAAATTTATTGGAAAATAATTTCTTATTTCGAAAATGACATTTTTGAATCTAATTTATTCGTTTAAATTTTAAATGAAAATCTGCAAAATCTCCAATGTTTTTTTCCCGATGCTTTAAAATTTTGGAAAGCTTTCATTTGACAATTGGAGCCCATTTTCAAGTCTCACATTTCAATTCCATTTCACTAAATTGTCGGCTAAAAGCCGCAAAGAAATAACACCTATGAAATGAGAAATAAAAAGGAATGAGTCAATCAGTACAAATGCAAAAATCAAAATAAGCATAAATTTTTGGAATGGTGCTCAAATGTTTTAGTCATCATTACCTGGAAATTCAGGTTGAGCAAAAAAAGTAACTTATATTTCATATCATCAAATATTCAGAAGTTTTTTTTTCTTTTCAGTAAAAACAGCAGAAATATCGAGACCACAGCTAACAATAGATTCTGATATGAATGATTTAAATTTGGGCAAAGAAAAGAAGAAGAAACTAAAGTATGCTTTCCAGTTGTTGTTCAGAATTTCTGTATTCATTTTAATATTTTGCACTTAGTCTCCAAATATCCTCCAATAAAAGATGAGATCAGAAAAAACGAATGCAAGCAAATAAAGTTAAAATGATTGGCACTAATTTATTCTGCCTTGAAAGGAAAACGGTACGAGCTGCAATCAACAATAATGTCTGAAAGCAAAACGTATTTTATTGGACTTTTTCACTCCCATTATTTAAATTTCGTTTTATTAATTATACAGCAGCAAGAATTACTAGTGCCCGGTACTTCTCACTGATTGCATCCTGATGTTTAGCATTTTCGATAATATGTATCTGCAATTTGTTTGACATTTTTTAACATCTCATCATATCATCACCGATGTTGGGGGACAATTGCCACCTTCTTTTGCTTGAGTTATTTTGATTATTCCAAAATTTATTATCATTAATTTTAGCGATACTATTACTACAGTTTCGAAGATAACTACACTTTATTCTCGTAAAATTGAGAAGGAAAATTCCGAAGATGGAATACGAAAATCACTTAAGCAATGCGACGGTTGCGCAATGTATATGAATAGGGTTGTGAATGATAGCGCTGAAATGAACAAAATCAATGATACCGATATTTCAGACGAAGAAATTTCTAATGAAGGTAAATTAATCAAGTTTGGTAATTCGATGAGACTGTGACCCAGAAGATGAGATTAACTTGTTTGTGCAACTTATTTATTCCTGCTATGTCGTCCAGAAGATATGAGTGATAAATAATCTAGAATTTAACCTCTGTATCCTACTTACTAAACAGAGATTACTAAATAGAGATCAAAGAAATTAATTTGTAAGTCAAACAATAAAAGTAAAACTTGTTGACTATTCTAAATTCAAAAATCTAAATTCGAAAAAGTAAAATCAGTATTTCATTCATTAATTTGATTTAAATTACAGCAAAAAAACCGTTCAGTGAAGAATTCCTGCTGCAAATGCTGGAAAGATTGAATTGTAACAATTTGCCTTGTCCCTGCAGACAAGTTACTTTAAGTCGGTATGCTTGTTTTTCAACTGCAATTCAATTCGGAGAAATAGCAGGAAGTAAAGCTAAAATTTTGATGCTACTGAATTGCTTGAAAATTAGGAATTTAAAATTAAATAATTTTCGAGAGAACTTATGACTAGCTTGATCAGAATTTCGAAAGTGCTGAAATAAAGTAATTTTGAAGAGAACAAAAAATTGCTGATATTAAGCCGAGAGATTAAATGAATGATAAAATTGTATCAAGAAGAATTAGAAGCATTACTTAAAAGTTTCAACGATAGTGGCAAGAACTGGATCTTGTAAATATAGCGTATTACTTGTTTTAGCTGAAATGATGGTTGGAAATAAAAATTTGAGTTATGTCCTAAGGAGTAGTAGAATTTGAGATACAAAGTGCTAACAGAAATGTAGTCGTTAGACAGATAAACGCAATTTTATTTTATAATGAGGTGTAGAAAAAGTAAAATTAAGTTTTGTAAGTTGAAATGAATTTGTATCCCAAGTGGTGAAAATATCGCTATTGCGAAGATTATTGGAAGTAACTGGAAATTAAATTAGTGAAATGCCGATGAATTTGGTGAAGTGTAATTAAACCACAAGCGTAATGCATTTACTATTAAGCTAAAATCGGTACTTTTAAAAGAAGAATCTCAAAATTTCCCGTTAAAATTTGGTTTTATTTAAATGAACATTAGTTGATAAGGCATTAAATTAAATATACTGAGAAATTATTTAGAACTAATTATAAATTGGCATTTTACAGGTTCTTACAAAATGATTCTAAAAGCAGCGAAGATTCAGTGATATTTGTGCCACAACTAGAAGTTTATAAATTTTGTGAATTACAAAATATGAACATTTCTGGTGATTATTTAATCAATTTGCTTAAATTTTGATTTCTTATACTTCCAAGAATTATGTATTTATTCTATTCAACAGTAATTCGAATGTTTTAGAGTCAGAAATATTTCGTATTTTAAGCTTTTCATATTCTATTTCAATATCGAATTCTACAACTCATCCACTAACTAGTTCTAAGGAATTAACGGATGAAAAAGTAAATAAAATGAAAAATTTTGCAGGAAACAAACAAAATAAAAATATTCTTCGTGATGGAGAACCATTAGAAAGTGATGCAGCTTTTAGTGATGAACTTGTATTACAAGTAAGATTCTTAATTTTTTACGTTTGATAAACATTTGATCAAATGAAACTTTAATGGTTTGAGTTTTTTGACCTATATCCCCCATGAAGGATAGAATGAATGATTTCTTGAGATTATTTCATGTTATTGGAATTATTTAAGGATGAAAGGGATAAAACGCATGATAGAAAGGAACATCTCTTCGCCAATGTTAATGCAGATGAATATAGTGAAATTACTGATGAGCAAGGGAAAGAAAAAGTAATTTTTGGAATTTTTGGCAATTCTGATGATAGGAATTCATCTTCTTCAAATGAAGACGCTTGGAATTTTATGATACTATAAGTAAAAATAAATATTTTATCTTGCAGGAGCAATTCAAAGTTGACACTAACTTTGTTGCTAAGAAACATTTAGACAATAAATTAACACTCGTAGAAAACGATACTGAAATAGAGGAATATGATAGACAACAAAGGGATTCTGTGAGAGGTAACTAATGTTCCCGTTGGTTTTTTGAGTTTATTATACAAAAAAACTAGGCTTAAAAACGATTCAGATTATTTTGAACAGCTAATAAAATTCCAAAAGCTTTAAATCAGTAAATTTATGTTCGATGAATATGATTTCTCAATATTCAAGATTATTTTTGAGGTGAAAACACCGAATGGCGAAGAACGGAAGATATTGGGAAGGATTCTGGTAATCCTGATGGAACAGTCAGAACTTTAAAAAAATGCTGCATATTGTCAAGTTTTCAAAAGAAATATAGGAAAAGGAAGCTTCTACACTTGAATTCAAGTGATTCTAAGTCAGTATCTTTATTACTAACATATCTTTTTTCCATATTTATCACCAGCAATATACTCGAATCTTTTCAATAGTTTGAACAGTCTTCAAAATTTAAAGTTGCTTGAAGATTGAAGTAATATAAGATGAACTTACTTCCAATATCATTTCTGAATATCTCTTAAATACCTTAAAAATAGTTTCCTGATGGAACGAGCCTCAACAATATTCAGAATACCATTAAATCGTGGTAACAGCTTATCCGGAAGGCATTGTAGCAAAACTCAACGAATGGAAAAGCGTGCTACAAAAACGCTCGGTATTGTTATCGGTACGGTACTTTTATCTTATATCTCATAAATTTTCAGAATTTCCATCTGAGTAATTGGGAATGAGATATTCGATTTAAATGACAATATATGTTGTTAGATCAGTGCAGGTTTCTCTTTCGCTTTTTGAAATCGTACGGAAGAAATTTTCAGTTGGGATAGAATTCTGCTTATTCATATGTACCAGTAGCTCTCGGGTTAGAAAATTTGTTTACTACAATATTCATTCCTTTCGTTATAATAACCGAAAGTTGAGGAAAACCGTTTTTTTTAAAAAAAAATTTTTTTATGCATGAGAAATATAATTTTAAAAAAATTGAATATTTTACATTTTTTTAAAGAAGCTGAAAATCTTTCCCATTAGCTCCGTTTGGCTTGTATCAGCATCCAAGTATCAACGGTAATGCACTGGGGACCTAATAATATGGAACAAATTCTGTAATTTAATCTTAAAAGGATGGGATGATCAGAGTACAACGTTTTGATGTAAAAGTAATTCCGAAAATAGTAATCAAATTTCCTTCTAACAAACAAAATTCTGAACATTTTTTGTATCCTCTCATTGTGTTTCTTTTTCAATTTTCATAAATAATCCTCCTAAATTGGAATAATTTTCTAAATGAAAATATTGACTTAATAATTTCAGGGATATTTCTGGCTTGTTGGGTACCATTTTTTTCGGTATATATCCTCAGTGCAGTATGTATTCAGATAGATATTAAAAGTTGTCAAGTTGATTTCTATGCCTTTTTTTATACAACTTGGCTTGGCTACATTAATTCGTGTATCAACCCAATTATTTACACTATTTTCAACGTGGAATTTCGACGTGCCTTCAAATGTATATTATTTGGGAAAGTTTGTTCATTCATTATTTCTTTTTACTTATGGCCTTTTTTTGTTTACATCTGAGTTTTATCGCTTTTTTAATCTGAAAGACATAAATTCTACTTTTTCTTCTTTTCAGCTCTCGATTCGGAAAGACATATAAATTTAAGAAAGAAAAATTCAGGATCCTTCTTATGTTCTAATCATTACAATCTGCTCCAACACAATATCAAACCGGAATATAATTTGATGAATATTTCTTGTTCCGCTAATTCCCACTTTTTTGCCACCTTACAAATGGACGAATGAAACAATGTGTCATTTGAGCGTTTATAGTCATAAAAACACCGAAATTTTTCCCAAAATATCAGATCAGAAACATTCGTTTATTATCAATTATCAGCGATTTTGTCTGATATTTGCAAATATTATAAGTTTATTTTAAAGATATGTATAGCAATGATATTATCAGTGCATGCATTCTTTTCCATTGATCCAAACCTGTTTTGGCTCATAATTAGGACAAAAGATGTGAAAGTAGAGTGGTGAAAGTTCAGGATGCAGTTGTGTGTCCACATGAAAACTAATATCAATACCTGCTTTTCGTAATTGAGTAACTACGATCTGTAATTAATGCTGATCTTCATTTGGAATAAGTTGAACTTTTGGAGAAAGTAAGCTACGATAATATAGTAAATCACATCGAGCAAATTTATAAAATCGAAGTTACCTTTGCAGGAACATGAATATCTTTGGCATCTTTCCGTGCTTTCATCATATAGCTAAATATGGCACTTGGACATTCTTTTGAGATTTCAATCTTCTAAATTTTCGTATTTCAGTGAAAATAGTGATTTAAAGCAATAATATAAAGACATATGAAGATTTATAATGATTGAAATCCATTTTATATTTTTGGCACATATTATAAATTCGAAATTACCAATCTGAATTAAAAGCTGTTTCTACTAAAATATACGTCTGTAACACAATAACTTTCAAGATTTAAAGCCTCTAAGGTTTAAATTTAAAGATAAATTGGAATTTTCATAGTTTTAAAAGTCAATAATGCTGACAATAGGTTCGTAGTAAATTCTGCTCTCTTGTCCAGTTGTGATATCTCCGGAGAGCAAATCAACACCAACGCCATGTGCAACAACTGGCTGAATTTTTGGATGAAATTTTAAGGTATTAAAATACTATTTCGAATATTTTTTTCCTATTTCTTAATTAATTAAACGATGCTATTAGTCAATAATAAGCCAAAAAAATCTCTTCGATCGTCATTGATTAGAAAGTAATTATTGGTGCAATGAAGATGTATAAACTCGATTGTTTTGAGAAATGCTTGACTTCACTTACTTAACTTCTGAACATCCCTTTTCAATATTATCAAAAAAAAAAAAAAAAAAAAAAAAATGGAAATGAAATTTCAACTTGATTTTCTGATTTTGTTCTTTGGTTTCTTGTGAGAAATTGATAACAAATAATTCAGTCAATTGTAAGAGACTGTATTTAATATATTCCATTTCTTGCAAAACGGTTATGGGAAAAAAAGAACTGGTTTTCTTTGATGTTCCGAAAGATTAGGAACAAAAATCGGCAAACTTAAAACGAAATTCAAGTCTCCATTAAAAAACTATTAAAGTCAATGGTGTTCACCTGTGCTTCTCTTATTAACGAATTGGTTTTTGGAAGTACTGACTTTAAAACCGATGACGATGAATCTAAATGCGAATTGCATATAAGTTAAGTACATTATTTGATTTTAAAAAAATCTTAATTGAAATTTGTCGTTCAATTGCTGAAATTATATTTTTAACCTTACTTTCAGATGATGCCTTATTATTATCGATCACCTCGAAACTCTCATATGTTCTTGGATTTTCAGTCGGTAATTGATTGCGTCGAGATAACTGAAAAAAGTCAGAAAAATATCACTGAGCTATGATCAAACCACTAAACCACTAATTTACTGATCACAATAAATTGAACACTTTGATCAACCTTGAAATTTATAAACTGTGAGTTTCTGCTTTCGTTTTATGGTCTTTTAGTTGGAAAAGCATAATCTCGAAAATAACATATAAATCTTGGCTTAATATCGAGTGATAATCAATGCTTTAGTCTATGGAACAACAAGTACCTCCAATGATACGTCAACGAAGGTAATTATTGGATCAAAGATTAAAACTTTGAGATTCCATTGCACTTAGTGGTTTTAAAGGATAATATTAAAGTGTTCTAGAAAAGAAAAATTGTTCCAAGCATGCCAAGAAAGTCATCTAATGTGTTAGCTGATAAAGTTCAATAAGAAAATATAAACCTAACTGACAAATAATGATGAAAATTTAGCTATTATTAAACTCTGAAATCGATATAAACTAAATGAACTATCTAAATTCTAATTATGACTCATGTGAAGTTTAACTTTAATGAATTCCAAATACAAATGAGGAAATGCTGAAAAACCTGTTCAGCTTTATTCAATGTCATATTCATCACATGGGTGAGAAGATTGATAGATTCTGGTGAAAAGTTCTTTTGCTGATTGCTGGACATTTTACTCTTTAGTGATAACAAATAATCTCCTTTCTCAAAAAACTGGGTATTACCACAAATAACAGCAACAGGTAAAGGAAAAGATAAAAAGTATTTTCAGGAAGTATTCGTTTTTAAATCAGCCGACCTGTAATATTCACCAATCAACAATGAATCCATTTCAAAAATGTCGATTGTATCAGATGATCAAATTTCATTAAAATTTTCATTAAATCTTCCCCTGTTCTCTCATTTATTTTCATTAAAACTTAACTTTAGTCCGAATTAATCAACTACAGCGAAATTTCGGTCCCTTCCACAGGCGACATCCATTTTTAACAGATCTGATTTGCTCTTACAGCTGAATGTCTGAAACCGCACATTGAGAGTTATAGGAGAAACCCTCAAATGATTTCATAATTCCGGATAGCCTTAGTAGTAGTAATGTTTAAATTATAAATCATCATGAGGAATTATCTGCGTTTTTTTGAAAGCATCAAATTTTCTGGAAACTGCTTATAAACATCAAACATGAAGATCTCACAAAAATCATATGCCGTCAGATACATTTAAGAAAGCGAGAAGTCAGGAAATCGTACTCTTAACTATAGAGGTATCTAAGGAAATAATAGATTTCTAATATCTGCTTTCCTGGAAAATTATGTAGAACCTCCAGAAGTGACCAAATCTTCATTTAACAATCACAAAATTGAACACATCCCAGAAAGAATAGCAATGTTTTCTTGCTTCGTCGACTGGATAATTGGAATGGATTTTTCTTGATCATTATCCCTCATTCGGCTTAATTTTAACTTTTATAATAAACGATTTTGATGTTAATAGCAAAAAATAAGCTTACGAAAGAAGGCTTTTGCTTACTTTTACGTCTCAATTTATTGATTTTGTCGGACGACTGTCACAAGAACTGTTAACAAAATTCGTCTTATTAGAATGTGCAGATGAAATTATCATTAAATTATTATTCATCTAACGCAATAACGAAGATCTATAAGCCTGAAGGAACGACTGAAAACAAAAAAAACTCACTGCAAAAACTATGTCAACAGCATAAACGCATTCAAATAACAATAAAATGAAATTATTATAATAGAAATTTTGAGCATATCCAAGGAACAACAATATAAAAATATTCAGAAAAAAAAACCAAGACTATCAATACCAAATCGGAAAAATCGTACGACTGTTTTCTTAGATATGAAAGCTACAGATATTAGAAAGAAATCAGAAACATTCTAATTGCTTAGTTTTGCTGTTATGTTTAAACATTGCCGAATTCTTAAAATAACACATTCCAAGAATATTGGAAAAGATGGAATATGAAATCATATCAGCGATCCTTTGTCAATGACCACCGTCAAAACCATCATTATTATTGAAATCGCTTTTGCTGAGGAAATTTTCCAGTCTCTTCCTCATACTGTCGGATTCGCTACCGCTATATTTTGTAATCCAAGTCCATAAACGTTCTAATGATTTCGTGTCGCTAGCTCCACCTAAGAAAAGTAAGATCTAAATAAAAAAACTGCAGTTTGCTCTGAAATTGGAAAACCGATATGGATTTTACTAAGAAATTAAATCCTTCCTCACATCAAAAAAAAAAAAAAAAAAAAAAAAAAAAAACGATTAAAAAAATTTATGTGCCACTTATCTCCGTCGGATAAACCACAACTGCATAATTTCCAATCAAATGATATAAATGTTTCTAAGCAGTGATACGATTCAACACATTTTTCACGAACCACGAAGCATAATATTTCATGAGGCATAAACATACTTGCTATCTCAAACCAAACATTCTGGGTTATATGTATGATTCCCCGAAGTTGCTCGACGTTAGCCCTGAACTTCTTCATTTCTACTTTTTGTCTCCGGTTACAGCGTGGCTGCCAAATTGCTAGTAATGACTTGATATAATTTTTGTGATTTGATTCCTGAAAATTTTCTTTAGAAATTCATTTACTTATCGAGCCTTCGGAACCCAAGAATGCAAAATTTCTGCAAATCATTAAGGAAAAAGATGAAAAAATAAATGCACTAAACTGGCTTTAAATTCAAAACTTACTTGGAAACCCTTCATTAACCTTCCTTCTGACGATAATTTTTGTTGCGAATATTTTCGAGTGTTTTGGGATCTGTTTTCTTCTAGTAAAGTAGTCAACAAAACAGTAGCAAAATATTCAACATAAGGTAAATTGCCCTGAAAGTTTTAAAAATAATACAGCTGGAACCATTTAGCAACCAAGCAAAGCTTTTGACCATAATAGTCTAAAATAAGAAAAAATTCAATATTGTTCAACAATATAAATTTTTAAATTTAGTGGGAAAAAATTTTTGAAATTTTCATGAAACAACATACCAGATCATTTTGCATACGGAAGAGCGGCTCTCTGAAATGACGTCCAGATATTTTCATCTGGAAAAATATATTAATATTAGTCGAAAATATTAATCGTAAACCTCTGAGGTAGAAAATGAAAAAAGATGCTTTAGATGTAAATACAAACCCTTTTGAATACCAGCTCCGCCTCGCAAGTCATATCTGCCTTTAACAGCTCCATAACAAGTTCGGCAAGACCACCATAAAATGCGTCAAATTCATCAAGTTTTTCCAAAATATTCCCTGAAATATAAAAGTTAGACTACCTAAAAATTAAAACAAGTTCTGATTAATAAAGTTGTAGGTCACATAATATAAAAAAATATCAAAATATATTTATGCTAGCCAGCGTGGTTCCGTTTTCTCATTTACTCTAACACTTCTCACAAGCAACAAATCTAACCTAGTTTACATGTAAACGCTCATAATTGGTTAAACTTGATTTTTTTATTTACAGCCTAGATTCAAAGGATTCCTCACTGCTAGAGAGCGTAAATAAGTATTCTAAAGTTAAATAAGCCACATAAGCCACGGTACTTTATTGTATCATTTTTCATCAAGCAATGACAAAAACCCAAGCAAAATATAAATAAATATAAAAGTTGAGCTCACGAAGTCTTTTTTCTTGAAATAGATCGCTCAAATTTTTTTCCAAAATAGTATGCCGTATAAGAAGATCACAGCCTGCACCGATACGATATTTCTGAGCATTTCTATACCAGGCATTGAAAGCTGTATCAAAATCACCACTAAAAATTAAATGAGTTAAAATTTAATATTTCGACATTGAAAACTTGTTTCACATTCAACTGCATGAAAAAATCAGTAATTTTTTCGAAAAGCGAACCTCCGAATATGGGATTTAACAACAGCACGCAAATAAGTCGAAGAATTGCGAAGAAAGCCTAAGTCAATCAATACATCGCACAAATCCTGAATTTCTGATAAATCGTCTTTCTTGAAAGCTTCAGTAAAGAGATCCTCAGCAACAGTTGCGGAACGATCGAAAAATAAACCATCTGGGGCTGCAACTAAGTGTTTGTGAATCACAAAATCTATTTAGTATCCAAGCATACACAAAAATAATGAATTTGACCAATACATGATCCTTATTTGTCTATTAACCTCCGCAGTTATAGTACTAGATGGTCCTAATATCTTGAAGCATCGGTAGTATTGGATTTCTCGTTCAGAACTTTTAAGACTAGTCGACATGGATCAAAGATATCTACTAATTAATCGTAAAAAATTATACTATTAAAGAACATACGTGACTTAATAAGTAATAGATTTCGATAGTGAACAGCATAATCGATTGCTGCTTTTATTCCTTCTTCGGTCAGAATTCGTGTGATCAATTGCAAAACAACTGAATTCGGCAATGCAACACGATTGTTTGCTGATGCACTGTAGCAGTAGAATATTAAACTTGAAGCCTTAGCCATATTTGATATTTAAAATCAAAAATTTCGACATCGAGATTAATACACTATTTACTATCACATCAGGAAGATATTAACAGAGAATGATGCGTATCAACATCATTAATAATTACTTATGCAAAAGAAACATACAAGCTGTCCATAAGCCATAAAGCTTCTTTCACATCTTTTCCATACACGATAAAGGTTTCAAGAAGTTCGGCAATAAATGCTTTCAGACGACGGTGAGATGGCCAAAGTTCCTTATTCAAAATCCGTCGCAAGCCAGCAACGTCCTGAAGTGAATTAAGAATAGAACTCAAATATTTTGACTATCGAATCTTGAGCATAGCAAAAAATGGCACTCTCACGATTTAACAATGCCTATAGAGAACATTGTAAATGCTTATTAAGAAAGATAATTAATGTGAAATGAAAGTAAATATCTCTTGTTTACCTTTTTCAAAGTAAGTTCTTTCAGTTGTTCTACTGATGCAGTTTTGGTTTTTGAAGTCACTAATTTACCGCTCTCGTTCTTGATTGGTTTTTGAGCTTTCTCCTGGGAAGATGTAGTGGTGACCGACAGTGCCCCATCATGAATAGTGGTCGAACATGGAGTTGTTTTTAGGGTCCGTAATTGAAAATTTACTACGGGATGCAACTTGTTCGAAACAGGCTGCGCATTATGTCCATCCGCCTGAAAATTACACAACGTCATATCTTTTGTAACACAGCATTGCAGTAGTGACAGATTTTTCTTATAAAGAATGGTGCTGTTTGAGATATTAAATTTATTCTATATAAAACTACAGAAGTTATCGATAGGTTAATAAGCTAACAAAGCAACAGTTACCGATTTCACCATGTCATATTCATTTTTATATGGTGACGCTCCTCGATTTTTAATAGCTCTCTTTATTGCAACACAAGGACGTGCTAGTCGTAATCGAGTGCAAAATGTTCTCTACAAATCATGGATTTATAGAGTTTTGAAATGTCCTTCTTTTATAAGAAACGGTATAAGAGTCTGCGGAGAACTGAGGTGCAGAAAACTGGGTATAAAAAACTAGAGCTTCCCATAAATTCAAAATAGAATTGATGAAAAAAAATGAAACCCATTGCGGCCTTCGTAAGCTTGTTCTTGACTTATCGCTCAATACTCTATCACATATTTGTGTATTGTTAAACGCAGTCATCGACGTGTTGTGATCGGTTGGAAAACTGAAATTTTATATTCTTTATGTCTTTTAACATGTAAACGAACATTAAACTTAATGGTTTTCTCGTAGATAATGAATTACGAAAACAGAAGATTAGATTACCTTGACATTAACAATTCATAAGTTTGAGCAGGCAAGTCATCCAACACTCCATCGATGCTGTGCCATCCGTATGTTTCAAAGAAAGACTCCAAAATTTCAACTACATTTTTGCTCACTAAATTGAAATTAAATGACCACATTCGCCTTGTCTTCTTTTATTATAAACGTATGGAAGACGGATATAAAGGAATACTCATCCTGATTCCCGAACAAAATTAATATTTACTGCTCAGATTGACCGTGAAATCTTCACATAAATAAAATACTTCCAAACTAACGTTTATCCTTTCTGGTGCTTGTGCTGGTTGGAATTGAATCCAAAAACTCGCATGATTTATTGAAAGAACAGGATGTGCTGCAATATACCTGGTCAGTAAAGAGTGAGTTTTCAATATAACAATAGGAAGTAAGCACAACAATTAGCTATAAATGATACGATCGTTGTTAATGGTAATTGCATGACGCTAGTTCAAAATCTGGTGATATAAGACTCTGATTCTTAGATATGATGCCTGTCTATCATAAATACAGGGATAGAAGGTCAGCTGTCAGCATGAAATTTTGAGCGCTCAGTGAAACAATCAGCAGTGGTGGACCACAGAAGAGTTAAAAGCCAGATACAAAATATGTTACGCACTCCTGTTTATCTCGAAATGTGTATCCACACCATCGCCGATGGGAAATTTCAACGTCGAGATTTACTGATGAAGATGAACCGGAACAAGCCGCTGAAATATTAAAAAAGAAGTTAAGCAATCATCTATCTAACGTATATTTTGTATCGCAATAACTGAAAACTGCATGAATTGTCCTACTGAACCATTCGAAATACGACAGAAACCTGAAGTAGAATGTTGATGACTCGGAAGCACAGCCCCTACAGGAAATTTGCATCCATGTAACAAACACCTGTAAGTACCGACGAAAATTAATGAACCAACGATAAAAAGAGGAAACAAAATTCAGGTAAGAATGAGCAAACGGTGATGGGTGGATTTTACTGAAATTTAGTTTCTTTTAATATTAAAAAAAGTTAGAAACCTATAATACCTGCAGTTAGAGTAGCGTAACATCATTACAATGCACAGGATTTGAAACACTGTACCATATTAGTTCCTTGAATTAGGACCGATTAAAAATAAAATGCGAAACCAACCATCGTTAGATTCAAGTTTCTGTAAAGAAAAAGCTGACGCTTAAAAGCATGAAACTTACAACAACTACATATAAACTAACTTGACTAGATATAACTGAAAACTACAGGGAACATCTAGATCACAATTCTGACAGAAACGTGATTCTGGGATACAATCTTCTACAATTTCATAACATCCGGTAACAAAGACAAGATAATGTCTATACCTAAAACATGACTTAGAGAACTTCAGGATTTAAGCGCTTAATTTTTTCAGCTGTATAAAAAACAAAAAAGGAAAAAATCGGTACATTCTGGAATGAAAAAACATGGGGAACCGATATAATATAAACAAATCCATGGAGAAATTTTATTCCTTCATATTATTTGAGATAGCAAAATATTCATAATTGTTAAGTCAGGTACTGCGATGGTATAGTGCCATAAATATAGCTTTTTTAATTATAAGTGAAACAAAAAAACAAATAGTTTTTACCTTTAAACATGTATAGGATAAAAACAACAAAATAAGAGTTTCACAAAATTAAAACACTGTCCATATTGTTGTTATCTTTCCCTATAAAATTTTATGAAAATAAAACAGTCGAGGAAAACTAAAGTATGACAAATTTTCAATCATAAAAAGGACGATGAAACGATTAACACAGAAAGATAGCGAAAAGGACCGATTTCAATAATAAAGAATGATGGCTATCAAAGTCCAATGAAAGAATACAAAACAATTTATGCAATTATTAAGATAGTATGCTACTTGTAACAAATACAGAAGTATTGAAAAGGTTTGTAGGCTCCTGAAATACTATTAATAAATTACCTGTAAACCCGAAAACTGCAAAGAAAATCAACAATCAACAAATCCAACATCTGCAACATCAACAAACATTGGTCAGGAAGCCTTACAAGTCAAATCTCATGGATGTTCTATCTTCAAAACGAAAAAATTTCTTAAAATTTGGATAGCATTTGAAAGGGGCGCCGAAGTCATTAAGAAAAGAAAAAGTATTATCTTGAGTGAGTAATGCTAATGTACATAGTAGAAATAATTGCAATAGCACCTTGTAAAACAAGCACGAAATTCTTCATTTCAATATTTCCGAGCTTCATTTCCTAAAAGAATCACTCAGCGATAATTTGTACAAGAGTCGCACCTATAGAAATAATCATTTAAAAAAGCGATTTATGCCGAAAGTTGTAAACCACGATTCTGACGTAGAACACGTGAAACATAAAGATAGAAGAAATCAGCATAAAGTACGGTTTGAACGATTCCGGATATGACAGCAATGGGGTCGAAGAACCCTTCCGTATAATAGCGATAGATCCAATTCAATATATATAATGCGCTGGAATACATTATTTTGTGATATTTCATTTGTTGTCTAGTTGTAGTTATTTATTTCTATGAAAACGATTAAAAATTCCCTTAAAATATGCCCTGAAAATGCACTCTTTCTCACTTAAATGAAACTGGTACGATAAGAACGGCTGCAAGAAATAAAATGTGGACGCAACAGGTGCAAAGGAGAGTGATCAGAAAACGAAGAACTAGTTATGTATCACTATTAGTTCAGAAGCATACTATATGTATCTTCGAATCATCATATAACATGTTTACGTACCGGTAAGAACCAAGTGCGAACAAATAATGTGCAGTGATAGTTTCAGCGCTTCCGGTACGAGAAAGCATAAAGAGTTGTGGCATAATGGCAACAGCTTCCAAATAAATCGAAAATGTCCACATTACCTACAAATTTTTTTATATAGGTATAACTTCAGTCATTCCAGTTCAGAAAGGAAGAAAGAACAGCAATACCTCCATGACTGTAAATTCGTGATTGATAAGCAGAGCCAAAAGAGCACATGGAAGCACCAAGAATTCGATACGAAATGTGTCATGATTTCTGTCATAAGTTGCTCTGAATTTGATCCACATCAGATACAGAGTACCAAAAGATGATACTAGGAAGAAAACCTACAACAGAAAACGACTGCGTATTCGTCGTGGTGATAAACCACTAAAGAAAAACTATATGTTTTATCAGAAAGTAATGTATAGTACCAATTAAAATAAGAGATGAATGATTCATATATGTTTTGAAAAAGATATGGATGGAGAGTATCAATTTGGATGACAAAAAAAAAAAAACTGAGACGAAAAATTCAATGAATCTGATAACTTAGTTAAATATTTTCTCGTAAAACGAAACGAATGGTGATTAAAATTGTCTACTTTAACAAAAACTGTCAAAAAAACCTTCATGGCCGAATTATAGACGGAAATAAAATTGGTGAAAAGATCCAAGTATCGAGATGTAAAAACAGCTGCGAAAAGAAGCTGTGATCTGCCTGATATACCGGCAACCGATCGTGTCGTCCACATTTTTAGCGCCAAAATAAAAATGGCAACAAGATGTGCCAAGTCTGCTGTTAGTCGGAAGATGTTCATCTGAAAAAAATGTGCGGAAGTCATCACTAATTAATTTGTAATTGCTCAATTCTTAAGCAGAAAATGTGTGTTATTACTGTTAATTATTTAGCATCATATGAAAGTGTAAAACAGTATTAACCAACACGAACTGCTGCTAATTAACAAGGAATTTATTCCAAGCATATATGCAAAAGTAGTGAGCCAAACGTTAGTACAGCGCATCAACTACACTATACATCTTTACAGTGCTTAAATTCTCTGGATGACGCTTTCTCAATCGTTGAATGTCGTAACTGTTTAGGTGATAAAAGGAATGTTTCTTATGTCTTGAAACGTGTACTATATAACATACTGCAGTGTGAATGATGTGAAGTTTAATATGGTGAATAATTATAAATGTTAATGAAATGATTACTGATAACGATAACAACTAATGATATAGGACTCTGTTGTACATAAAGATTACGACTAGTGATAAATTTTTTTTACTGTTATTATCTGAATAGGAGGACAATTTATACATCACTTCCAAGTCTTTCCTAATTTTAAGACACGTCGGATACTCACGAAATGTACCATTCATGATAATGTAATAGAATACTACATAAAGTTCCATCCTTTATAAAGGAAACTAATCTTCCAATGACCCTTATACCTATCCCCGCCATCCCTTACTCATATCCTATCGAATAGAGAAATTACTTAAGGATACCAAATCTTGATGGCAATCTTCGAAACACTTTGTGGCACGATGAAAAGTATCGTCCCAAACAATGCCATTTCATTGACCTCATCAAGGTACTCTTTGGTTAGTTCTGCAACTGTTATCAAATATTCACAAAACGATAAGTTTATGTGAATTCTAGAGAGACAATAAATGTGCTAATTGGGGAATAAGATAAGAAGAGAAGTGGAAAACGCATAATCTATTTACTATATGTCCTTTTCTCTCTACTTTTTTTATTTGGCTGATAAGAAATAACGCATTATAATGGCATTTTTATTAGACACCTGTAAACAAACGGAAGCATTCATCTTTGAACAAGTTATCATAATGAAAAAGAATATTTTTAAGACACTGAGCGGAAGAAAAAGAAAACAATATCAAAAGAATAAAGTCACAAATTTTATCCAAGATTCCCGACTGTGAAGCAGAACCATTTATCACTATTCCAATTTACTTGAAAGTTACACCATAATCATTGACATTCCTTTCTATTCGCGTTGGTAATCATGACCTGAAAATTCCACTCCACTGAGGGATACTAAAACGCAAATTCTCGTCGCTGCTGATGCTAATGATCCTTTGCAGATAATAACTTTCTTTTAGGTTTGTTTCTAGAACAAGAAGTTTCACCTTATTTCTTTCATCTTTACAATAATTTGGGGAACTTTTCTGGCTCTTATGGTATGTTATTTATGAATGAATGATGACAAACTGTTACTAAAATGAATTCCTAATAGCAACACGGGGCAAAAATTGCGATTGATCAGTTCCTTTGACAGCGATAACGAATGCACTTAGCTTTCATTGTACTCCAATGCTTTTGAGAAAATTTTTCACCAAATAAGCTTGATCTGGATCTTTTCGAGCTAAAAACAAATTGAAATGTCAATATGCAGAATAAATGTGGGCGTTATTAAGAAACAAATTTCTAGTTACTCACTGCAATTCTTCAAACAATCCAGTGTCAAACGGGTGCAGGCTTCGTCATGTCTATTATATTCCAGTGCTTTTGAGAAAAGGTTTAAGTAATTGAAGTGAAAGTTAAATGCCTGAAAACATGAAGAAATAGACGAGCAAGTTCGATGAAATATAATTAAGATGAACTCTGCGCAAAATATTTTAATCTAAAGCACTTTTAAAAGTCTTCATAACAATACTAGTAAAGAGATCTCTGCTCCCATAAAAACAGCCAACGCAAAAATTATGACAAAAAAATCGGAGTGGGACGACTAATGGAATCAACAAGAAATTAAATTTCTACGAAAATAAACAAATACCTCATCAAGATGTAAAGCACACAGCAATTTATAGGTGTGAAAGACGTTTATCCATTTGATATCTGCCTAAAAAATCTCATTCAACTCGCTGCCTACTTATAAATAACATAATTTCAAAAGAGACTTTTGGAAATGTATTTAAAATTAGGTTTCAATCTTACTTTTTGTAGCAAACGATCTGCCTCCTCCAGCTTTTCTAAACAAATCATAATCGAAACAAAAGTTACGGAAACTTTCCATTCTGGCCAGTATGTCCTCGCTAAGGTAAGTGCTGGAAAAAACAAATTGTTAGGGAATTATGTGTCAAACTGGACAGTTTGGCTATTGGGATTCATAACGAATTTCAACCTTTGTTGGTAAGATTATCATCACCGGTTCTGGAAGCATGATGTAGTAAACAAATGATACCGTTCGGAAAATCAGAAAACTGAAAAATACTGCAAACTTTCAAAGCTTCTTCGAAACCAAATCTGTAAATAGAGAAGTTTGCCAATGTGCATGTTAAAATTTGAATTTGAAGAACGGCGACTCATAAACAGAATTAAGTGCTGTGTTAACAGGACTCTTGTTCGATGAACTAACCTTGTTAAAGCTGCTGAAGCAAATGAAGTTGAGACAGTTTCAAAGAAGCCGGATTGAATCCACTTAGCGTCTGCGAGTTTCCTAAACATTTGCGAGCAGGCAATTAATGGATGAATAGTTTCGTACGGAAGTTCTAAGCTCTGCCGTATTAGCCTCCTCAGCGTTTTCTCATTTCGAGTATTTAAGCGAAGATCTGAAAATTTTAGCTTCACTTTAAATGAGTTCAGTCGCCGAATGGACTATAACTCAACTTCTAGGCTGGAACGGCGTTGAAGACGGGTGTATCAAATGATAAGCGAGTGAAAAGTAGAAACAAAGGAAGATGATCACGTGACGCACTTCCAGTTACTGCATGAAGTACCTATATGTGATGCACTTTTCGGATGAATTTGAAGAACAAGTAATTTCAAATACAAATACTGTAAGCAGTTTGCTTACCCTTAGAAACAATCTGTTGTAAGTAATAAACGAAATCAGATGCCATGTTAAAACTCTTGAATTCTTCTAAATGTCGAGCCAGAATCAATAAAATATTGTCAATAGTTAAGTGAATCAAACTGCTGCCATCGTTATGTCTAAAAATAAGAAATTGACTTTGTAAAGCATGCAGAAGTTTGTCTTAATTTAAAATACACCAGTGTGATTTCTATAGATTTTGTTTATTTATTCAAAATCAAATAAGATGAAGCAAAAAGATAGAGCTAACATCTGTTTTATGTAATCTATAAGAGTGCCCCAATCAGCTTTATTAATGTATAACATTATAATGGGTTGAAACAGCTGAGAAGTATCTGCCGAACCATTTGTTTTGATAAATTCATGGATCTTGTCCACTTCCTGCAAAGTGGCAATGAAATTCATTTCAATTTTTTTTCCAACACCTATTGAGAAAAAATAATGATTAGGGTTATCTCATGATGTATTTATGTGGATAAGCAGTAGAACTATAAGCAAAAAAAAGTGAAGATAAGCAGCAATGGACAAATGAAAAGAATTTAAGAATTTCGCGAAAAGCAAAACATAAAACATTCATTTTATCTGTTTCTTGTTGAACTTATAACCTTCACATCAGAATGAATGAATGTACAACAACCAATTGGTAAAAATAATCAAAAACTTTGCTTTCAATGAAACCTCTAAAAATTGTATCGTATAGCGAAGTACCTGATTTGAGATGTATTTCTTCAACGTATTTGAAAATATTTTATTGTCCTTCCTTACATCAGTTTTATTTCGACTACTTTGCTCTTTCAGCCATCTGAAAATTACTCGACCTTAAAAATTTTAAAAACCTAATCATGGTTTCCGTCTAATAGATATGCAGATTTCCACAAATTCCAATTCTACCTTGAAAGTAGAACAAATGTAGAACAAATCACTCACTTTTCCAGACTGCTAATTCCTATCACGACAGATTTTAAGAGCTTGTAAGCACTCTCTTCCGGTATTTTATGCTTTTTGATGATATTCACAACATGAGCAAGCTGTTCAGTGTTCCATTTGTTCTTTTCTGTGCCATCTCCTCCTGGAAGAGTTTACTATATATATTGATAATTATGTTGCAAAGCAATATACTTCGCAAAGTAATGAATAAATAGGAGATTTGATCAAAGGATAAACCTATTCGTAAATCTCCTCAGTAATATTAAATAAAAAGCGTAAGCTAAACCAAGTAAAGGTTTCAACACCAGCTTTCGTATAACACCATAATTCAAGTGACTCAAATCATTGTAACCAGCTGATACAAAACGAGCCAATATTTCCAGGCGTTGTTCAACTCCAGATGCACTGAAATATAGCTTAGTATGAAGGCAAAGCTTCAAGAAATTAATAAAATCCGTAAACGAAATAATGAATACAAAATAAATGAGACAAGAAGAAAAATAACATACCGTACAAGTAAGGGTAGAGCAACGTGAATCTTAGTGCAGTTCGGGTCCAAAATTTCCAAAAGCACCAAAGTTAGCAGCAAAGATTTTTGAAGAGACAAAAATTTATCCGTCAAAACACAGTATAAAATATGTTCCAGCAAAAAATGTCTAAAAAATTTGAAAATAAAGGTGATGCCATTATAAATTTAGACAGACATTTTTCAGCAAAAAAATTCGAAAATCTTACGCATGATGAGTATTTCTATTGATATGCATAAATAAAGTTTTCAATTCTTCCAAAGATAATTCAGCACTTATTAGAGCTTTTGAGAAACAACCAACCCAGACCATATGACGTCCAAGATCTGAAGCACGAAATTACAAAGAACTCGGGAATACGTATTTTAGATGGTAAATTTCATAATCATAATATATTGGAGGAGCGGAATTACCATCAACTTGATGAATTTAATAGAAAAACGCACCACTTTCACCTCTAAAAATGGATTTGTCAGATACATGCAAATCACTGTGAAAGTATGAAAGGGCTGAATAGAACATTCCATGGACCGCATGTCGATTTGCTTCTCGAATCATCAATTTGAAAAAACCATGTTCCTTTCTCACTTTCCGAAGTATCTAAAGTAAATGATTACATCTAAAATTGAGAATACATATTTCTCAAAAAGAGTTAAAAACTGACTTCAGTGCAAAGCTGTTCATGATCTTTGCCCATCGAATCGGTGCCATTACGCGCCAATAGCCACACAAATTTCATCACCATTTCATCAGTAAGTAATTGCAGCGATAATTCCGATGAAGAGAGTGAATCCAATAACTGATAAAAACAAGAAAGCAGCTATTACTTGGCATCACTCGTTTTTTGTTGAGGAATTCAAATGATCAAATTCCAAATCATTTGCTACTGTTTTAATGAAATCTGTGGTCAGACATACCAGCTTGAAATTTTGGATATTGCGTTTTTCAATAGCAATTTGACAGCGCACCATAAAAATTAGTGGTTCAATTTCATTTCCGTGTTCTGTAATAGCATTCTGCAAACAATAAAACAGTTGAATTAGTCGATGAGATATTTCGTTAAGCAATGTGCAAGCAAAGAAAATTGATAAAATAGAAAAAAAGGAATTAATTCGTAAATTTATAAAATATGCTAGATTGAGATTTAAGAAATATGCTATTTAGAAATGCTCACTTGAACTAGCTCCATTGCATTGTTATCATCATTCTTAAAATAACAGTATATTTGCGATGCCTTCATTTTTATATTCACGGGCAACTTGCGCCTTTCTATTTCCCTTATCATCGAACTGAACGAAAAATTATTAAAATCATAAGAGTCATTCTGAATATAACTTTTCATGATCAGCCTTTTTTAGTATCACATTTAAGATTGGATAAATTTTATACATTTATTCTGAGTCATTAAACTTACTTCATAAAGCGTACATTTTAATGGCCGTAATAAAGCAATAAGACAAACTTCATGGTATTAATGCTTCCCGTCACTGAGAGCTCCTGCAGAATAACGGTGAAAAATTCTTCGTCCGCCTCAAGACCGAATGTTGTTTCAGCTTCCTTCAGCATCTCAAAAGCATCGAATGTTTGCTCGTTTTCAATTAAAATCCTTAGACGACTTTTCATCGCTGCATGAGTTATTGGAATATCTTCAAATTCGAGCTTGTAATTTCGAATGAAGCATTTCACGTAATTTTATAATAATATAATTCTGTTCCAAATAACTGCTCCTAGTTAAATTTTCTTTAGCTGAAGTAAATAATGGCAAATTCAGAAACCTACTTGCACGGATAAGTGCTTTCCAAAAACGATCAGCTATTGCGGATTTCGCACCACATGTAGCATCACTCATCGGCAAACCACATAAACTCAATAAAAATGGAACATGAATATCACCAGATCGTTGCAGAAATTCTACCAAATTACCTAAAGAAAAGGTACATATAAAGAGAGACACAAATGAAACTGCATTCAATTGATTCCTCCATGTATTTGAAAGCCGTAGAAAATGGAAAGAAACCATTTTTTGATTCAAGAGGTAGCAAAATGCTGGCAATAAAAATATCTGATTGAATTGTTAGTCGCTTTTGATAAATGTCTCGCAATCCAGCAATGAGAAAATCCGCTGACTGCTCTGTCTTATGCTGCAACATCTATTCAGATGTACTGCTCACTAATTCATTAATCAGTGATCACTTATTTCTAAAAATGCTCAAACTAACGATCAAAGTAAGACGTTATAGGAATTTTGAAGCATTGAGCTTTTTCGAAATCGAAATCAAAACAATGTAAACAGAATAAAGCTTGTTGCAAAAGACTACCTCAGATGGGGAAAGTGTGAGAAGATATTTGTCCTTCTTAGTATTACCGCTTTTCTTTACCATTTGTTGGACTGATTCGGCAAACAACCATCGTTTGACTGTTAATGCCATTTGCTCTTTCTGAAGCAATATTAAGCAGGAGCTCTGTTTCGGAAAGATAACTGACCTGTGAAGTCTGAAAAATTACAATGTTGCATTTCATTTGCTGTTTCTTATCCCAAAAACTAACCTTCAGCAAATCAAAGAATACATTTTTCAAAAAGAAGGAAGAAATTGAAAACATTTTTGATTAAGATTAAATGACGAACAAGTTCCTTTTTTTAAAAAATTCAGATTTTGTATAATATAAGAAATGAAATGGAAACATACAGACGCCAAGTGGTAATTGGCCAAAAGAATCGTAGAAAATCCTGCATAGCATTACATTACTCACCTCCTGAAAAAAAATAATAAACAGAATTTCGGGAGGAAAAAGAATATACCGCATAACAAAATTATTCTTATCTGTAGCAAAATTGTTCTCGGCAATTAAGCATCAGTTCGCCATGCGTTGATCTCACTTAGATGATGATAACAATACACAACTCTAACAATTACATCACAATAATCAATCAACTCCTACCCCTAGCAATAACAATTAAAAGATTGTCCGGAACATATCCCGGTTTGTCCCGAAATCCCACCGAAAAGTTCGTGGACCGCCCTGTGAAATTAGCTATCCCATTGAGATTCTTTTTCAATGGAGATTCTTCAGGATATGGGTGCCGTGATATTGAGCCTAGGTTCAGGACTTAGGAAAGGTCAATAAAGACCCCAGACTCAAGACATCATCTGCTCGTCGTTTCTCAGCAGTAATACTATACCAGTTGTATTAATTTGTAATTTTCTTTATTCAAACATTTATAGTACAACATTGAGAATTAGTCAACAGAAGGTCATGAAGTTGTCTCTGGCGTGAATGATCCGGTCGTGGACAAAGGGGTTGATGATTTATGGGACTCGTACGTTACAGTATCTTCTTTACTGGGTGTGCTTATACTTTGCGTTGAATCAATTTTCCGCTTTTTCCTGTCAGAATTTAAACATTTTCTCATTTTTGTTAATCTATTTGATAGAATTGATTTAAATAACTATAATACTAATTAAATTTCATCATTTTTTTGACAAAACTTCTTTCTTCGATAAGTTTGAAAGTTAACTGATCAGACTAAATTTCAGTGATGGCCTTATTGTTTCGTTGTTGCTTTTCAAAAATTTGATATACTTGATAAGAGTTGATTTTTGTCCAACTGGTGACAAATTACTAAGCTGCGTTTCCTTCATATTTCTTGCTTCGCTTACTTCACGACGATATTCATCCACTTCTGTTATTTGCATTGCTGCCAATACTGCTCGAACTGTGATCTGAATTATTTTTAGAGTCATGAAGGAAGTTTTGGGAATTAGTTTGAATTTTTAGAATCCGACGACAGTGAGGCCATGAAACGATTTATTCTCAAGTCTTCCCGCCGATTCAGTTTTATATTCTCTTGTTATTCTCTGATTACATAAAGTAATTAAAATGGACCTTAATATAATGGAATGGTGGTTCCACATATACTGTTTTCAGCGGCATAAAATACAAATTGTTTAGATCCACAGATGTACCTTTATCGAGACATAGCAAATAGATTTGCTCGATAAGCTCGACACCCAATTCAAGTGGAGTGGCAGTCACACGAATACCTTTCGTGTCTTCGTAAAATGCCTCACCTGTCAGCATTACTGCTACTGACCTGGATGAGGTTAGACTTCAGGCATAATCTTTAATTGAAGTATTACAGGCCTTTTTATGTAAGCTGCGTGTGCAGCTGATTTGTTGCAGACGTTATAATCAGGTTGTGTTGCAGATTGCATCAACTATTCGTTATGAAAAAGGAAATTGTAAGGAAGTCCGTTCTGTAAAATTCTAAAAGATAAAGGATTGATTTCAGGTATCATTAATATTTACCTGGATGGATATCCTTGTTTATGAACGATAAATTTTTTCATCCTACCAAATGAGCTATGAATTTGGCACAAATTGAAAAGTCGACGCATGGTGTGGATATTGAAGGATAATTCCTGAATAATGATTTTTTGGATAAAATGATGTTCCAAGAATCGTTATTTTTGTTATCAACTTTCTCAAACTTGTTGCACATTTCGAAAGTAAGATCTAAAACTGTTCGTAAAGATTTATGGTACTTTAAAACCAGGGTAATTATCCAGTGTTTCTTGAATAAGATGAATTTCTTGTAACGGTGATAATGGATTTGGTTCCGATCGTAACCAATCGAAAGTTGCATGATCCCGATGTAATCCAGTTCGTCGATTTGTCCATTGGAATAGTTCATCATGCAAAATAATTTTGTTTTACTATGGTATTGTGTGATCTGAAGTGGTACTGTTCGAGTGCGATTAGGACGATTGAATGAGAAACTGAAAGTCTCATAATTTCCAGTTTATTTTAGATGTTCAATTCAGTGATACTTATGAGGAACTCACTTTCATTTCTCCAAATATTTCTTCAATGATATCGTCGAGCGTTATCAGACCAACAAGGCTGTAACTTTTACTATCGTACTTCACTACCATTGCTAGGTGTGATATGTAACCTAGAAAAGATACTTAAGGGTGGTAAATTGTAAAGGAAAATATAGTGAAGTCAATTGATAACGGAAACCGCTGTTTTAATAATTGTCCAATGAATTGAGAATGAGAAGTCCAATGCTTATTTAAAAAAACAAGCCTTTTTTGTGATCATTAAAGTCATACATCTCAAAAAGCAACCTTTTGGTTCGGATGCAAAATTTTGTCCTTCCATTTCGTTCAGTAAAGGTTTTACTTGCATTTCTTCGCATACAAAACGGACCTGATCATTTCAATTATAACTTTTTCGAAAATAAATTTAAAGCTAGTCAAGTTAATCATCATGTGTATTTATTAAGTAATTCAAATTACTAAACTGGCAGAAGACAACTCTTCGGTAGTTGCCGAAGAAACTTCATTCTTCTAAAATTTACCAGTATTTCTACTAATTAGAGTGTTGGGTCGTTAAAATCCTGATCGGATGAGTGCCGTTAATAAGTAAAAAGTTATTTTAAAAGCTTTAACTTTCTTTATCAACCAAAATTATGATAATGTAAAATGTTTTTATGTTACAATTTTCCATTAAGGTATGACTTAACTAACCTGTTTTAAATAATTTAATTTCTTTAATATATCGATGACTGCAATGCTTTTATTAAAATCAGTAGTGATGAGGTCCTTGACATTTAGTACCGCAATGACTTTACTTCTCTTTGAACCTTCATAAACTGGTATGCGACTATACCCTTTTTCTACGATCGAAAGAATCAGCTAGATAATTAATAAATCAATTTGAATTTTATTTCATTTTTTGAAAAATATTAACTGGATCTTAAATCCCTGTTTCCATATTCCGGATTATGAAGATGTGAAGGTACAAAAAGTGAAAAACTGGATCTAGATCTATTGAAACCGTTCTTTTTCTGTTAAACTGCTGCAAAAATCTTGTATTATAAAAGAGTTTTTGTTTTAATCTGCTCTGGCTATAATTCTGAATAGTATTTGAGTAATTAAATGCTGTCACATTTGTTAAGTAAAAAGTTTAAGCCCTAAACAGTACTGGAACATTGGTTCGTGGAATTTCGTTTTAAATAATTAGTCTTATTTCATGAGCATTAATTGTTTAAGAAGTGAGAAATGAAAGAGGAAGTTCTTTTTTTTTTTTTCATTGTGACGAGATTTGATTTTAGATTTTGGAGCAATCAATTTTTTGGATTACTTTATAAAGTAAACTAGGCATTTTTTGTAAAGTAGATTTTCGTTTTGAAGTGAAAATATTCCAGTTTAAGCGAATGAAGCAGAGTAAATGATTAAATGGTTGGTATTATGATTCACCTTCAACGTTTATCATGTTTTGACGTCTTTTTGGTAACTGCATCACTAATAGCAAAATGTATTTCGTTAAATATCGAAGTTACATTGATAATATGGTAAATAATGACCTTATTGTCAAGGGCATCTGTTGTTGATAAGAGAAATGCTTCATCAATTTGTGTCATTACATTGCCAACTCGAATTCTTGGCAGATTGATCGCATTTTTTAGAATCTCTGCAACGCTTTTTTAACGTCTGTAACATTAAAAATAACTGAACAGAAGAGGTACATTGATTAAAGAAATAACTGGAGATGCATACCGGAGAAAACTGCAGAACTTGTCCTTGCCGCTTCCAGAATTAAAAATTCGATTTTACTTCTATCATATACTTCACATCCTATAAATTAAAGAAGTTTTCTTTTCAAATTGTAGAAATTCGGAGTTGAAGATTCAATTTTAGTGATTTCAGATCGTTTTTGTTCTCTAATTAATAGAAAGCAAATTCCGAGCTTGTTAACTTTATTGTAGGAATTTTAACATGACCTAGTTAAATCAATGAAAGTAAATAACCTTGAGATCCAAGGATTACATCCAAGATCTTCGAAATTGGCCAGGCAACAGGTGATAAAACAATCATTGCAAACCAGGTAATATAACGTGTCTTACTGGCAATTGGCAAGCCTCTTCGATTACATATTGCCTAAAATTGCAATGAGGTACAGTAAATCGTCAGGATAATCCAATAGTTCGACACAGTGTGCATTTCGTTATAATATATCAACACGCAAGTAGCATTGTGAATGATATCGTGAAGCGGTAATCTATCTATCAATATTTCAGGATATTCTACCAGCGGAAATAATTCGCCGAAAATAACGGTAATGATACATGTCACAAGTGTTAATGGCAGGAATGGTAATCTACCATCACTTATCTGCAATATAATACATAAAGATTCCGAGAATAATTTTTTTTGTACATTCCATTTAAGTTTACAAATAGCTTAACTCAATTTAAACAATTTGAAAATTTTGTTATTTGAGGATAGTTTTGTTCTTGACAAGATAATTTTTTGAAAGAAGAAGCGCATAACAAGAAATATAGTATGAATGGTTTCATTATTGACGAGAATTATTATTATGTTTAACTTACGTATTCAAGGAAGTTTTCGAGTAACAACGATAATCCACAATTAATGATTGCATTAGCTGTTGCAAACGTACAAATGAGCCAGTTGAGATGTTTCCGCACCGGTATGATATTTTTTGCTAAACGGCTTTTCTGAAAATTTGAACTTAAAAACTTGAAAACTGGTAGGATATTGCTCTTTTCTTGATTACGAATTATTTTATCCAAAAAATGCTTTAGGATGGCTCGTAATAATTTGATTTTTCGATGAGATATTCCAATTAATTCAAAAAAACATACATATGCATCGCCCATACGAGTAATAATGTTTAATTCGCTAATTGCAACCGATGTAAACGACAAGTTTAGACCCGAGAAAAGAGCACTCATTGTTAACATCAATAGAATGATAAGAATCATTCCTTGCAATGAGAAAGGCATCCAGTAAGGATTCCGAGATGCTAACATTTTTACTCGTATCTGAAAGTAAACTGATAGCTTTATCTAAAATAAATGTGATTGATTCTTTTGACTTCTCTGATATTATGCTTGTTTGTTCATCATTTATCCTGAAATTGATAAATGCTATCAGTAGCCAAGTGAAAAATAGCAACAGTGTCCCTTTCAAATAAAGGAAAAGTCCATAGCAGTCAATATTTTTTGCCTTTTTGAAACGTTCAAAAAAGGATATATTTTTTGATTATTCGAGAAACTTTACGAATTAAAGGTTAAAATAAGTTGGGTATTGATCAAGAAAGAGGAATGCGAAAATTTTAAAAAGAAGGGATGATTTCTTGTTTCAAAAAAATGAATCGTTCCATTTAAGTTGACCTCATGTCTCGAAAAATTTCATGCATTTAATTAAAGACAGTTTATACAAACATTGCCTGCAGCTGCTTTGTTGGAGAACGATGGTTTAACGCATAACAAATATAAATGATCATCTTCAGGAATACCACCCTTCAATTCTACTACCAGTATATTGCCGTAAGAAAATTCATCAATCACATTCATGTAGTAAACAGCTTTTTTCATACGGAACGAATCCTTAATTACTGAATGAATTAGTAATTAATATTTGCGTAAATTGTAAGAAATGTGATATTTGAATTAGTTCGTTTTAAGTAAAAATCAGTAAGGATTATTGAAACTTTCTGTTGTTGAATTTTATGAGAATTTAAGTTAAATTCCAATACCACACAATGATCGGCATCGGTTAACCAAATTGAATCATATCTGCTGGGCCACAAATTTGCTCCAAATAACGTCATCGTGAATTTTGCGTTTGCTTTTACTGTTTCTACGTCGTATACCGAGCCACGTCTTATTCCTACCACTTTTCCCATCACTTGGAATTCTCTATTTTAATTAACTAATAGCTTGAATTCAAACGGATAACACATGCAATGTTGTTATTGGCAAGTAATTGAAAGATTGACTTGAACTAATACAAATTCATTTTCTCAGTTACATTGCCTTTATCAACTGATTGATCTATCGCTATGACAGTGAAATGGTGTCTGATTGTTAACATAGTTAATTAAAATAATTAGCAACAAATAGCATAATAAACAAGTATGGAAAGAATCCGTGAATAAGTGGCTTTTAATTAATTCATACAGAAACGAAAATGTGAGTGAAGTGAACAGAAAGTAAAATTTCAATGCAACCATTCGCAAGTAGTAATCATTTGAACAATAACTTATCTCTGAAATAGAATCCATTTATTGTGTCATCTTTTTGGGATCATTTTTAACTTGAAAAATGTAATAAATTGGAACTCAAGAAAGAATAGCAATTTTTAATTCAAGTCTACTATAAAAGTAAGCAACAGATTTCTGTCTGTGATTTCCATAATCTGGTCAGTGAGAAATATGTTTTAGCATTGTTGTTATCTTCCAATGATCAATTGAATAATAACTGCTCAGGCTCTCATTTCCCTCGTAATTCTCGGTCATATAAGTTATCAATAATTCTCTGCTATTTTATTTCATTATCAAACAAAAAATTTTAGCAAATCACTGATGAATGTATGGAACAGTTTTTCATAAAATTACTATACCTGTGCTTCGATAAGGATAGAAATTTTTTTTTTGTTATTTAATAATTTGAAAGGTCAATCATTGAGTATCGATTTTCAATCATGTGAGTGATCTGAATGAAATATAGAGGATTAGTTCAATTTTAAGTTTACTTTCTGTATCAATTTCAAAATGTATTCACTTGTTGCATCGATGATAATAATATTACTTTAATGATAGTAATGCAGTATATTATGCTAATGATATTAATGACATGAAACAATTTTTTAAAATCATTTTTTGCAAATAACCTATCACTGAAATGCCTTTGTTTATTTTTTTTCTTTTTTTTTACAAATGCTTAAATTACGAAATTTATGTTATAGATGATAACTTCCAGAATTTTCGAGATGATAATATCGCATATAGTGAAATCATTGCTGTTAACATAGGCATCTTTCTATAAATATGGATTTAATTTCTACCAAGCTGTTGTCATCATTAACATGCCCTTGTATCGATAATTCAAACTGATATTCATGACTGATTGACTGATAGTGCGATCAGTGAATGTTTATGTGAACTCCAATCGGTATCAAGTGATGTAGTCATGACAACATGGAAATGTAATGATATTATTAAGAGAAGTATGTAGTAGGTATAAGAAGGAAAAGACAATATGTAAACAAACATATGTGAGTATAACAGTGGTTGCTGTTTACGAAGCACACACAGCATGTGCCTTTTAAGGTTATAGTTTGAGGTGGATATATCGGTGTTGCTTGTAGCAAATTACCATTGATACGGGAGTAATTGCGGTTTCAAGTGGGAATTTTAGCTTGCATATATTTTAATCAAAATAGGAATCATTACGATCAATCACATTTTTGATAATGAAAAATAAGTTGGTTTCGAAATTCGACGAACTCTTGCAGACCATTTTCTTCATTCTGTTAATTATCTTCCTGACGAGAAAGTTATCGAGTTGGTAAGAGGTTAATTGAGTATGGCAAATAATGTAAAACTTCATAATCTAAACCATTCAACTTTGAAACTTTGATTTTCCGACGTATGATCAGGTATTGTCATGTAGAAGAATTGAACCCTTTCATTGATCGGTATCGATTAAAGGCATTACAGTTTGATCTCATTAAATTGGCTGAGCATAACTGGATGTAGTGATTTTGTTGGAATTCATAAATCTGTAAACCATTGACCCCGCATGACCTTCCTTGACCTGTTTTGGCAGGCTGTGATAGATGTGACTGATCAACACATTATTCAGGTCATCTCATTTCGTTTCTTATCATCACGGTGTGTTTCTCGATAACTTATGTTAATTTACGATCCTTATCGCGAAATCAAATAAATATCACGAAAAATTAAAATAATTCGCATTCAAGTAATTTACCTTTCATCGGACAAATTCATCTTATAAATTGTTTTTAAAATTTTCACCCTTGTTTACAATTGTAGCATTTAGCTTATCCTCACCTTTGTTTACAATTTTTACGATAGAAACACAATGTGGACGTCCATTGTCACTTATTAACATGTCCGTGGCCTTTTTTACATGTCCACCCCTGTATCCAATAGGATTGTAACACGTGTAGACCACTCCCAGTCCACATATGTACATATAGGTTGGGACTTTAGAAGAATATGGGTCTACATTAATTTGAATAAAGGAGAATGACCGGGACAAGTGGTCACTGCCTAACAAATCGCTTCTAACTTAACACAATTCCATGAAATCGTACTATGATATATACTGTTATTAAGTTCTCTGTTATTAAAGTAAACCTTTACAACAATTTTTGTCCGTGAAACAACGAACTATTCAACAAAAGAAACTTTCACGACGCTCCTCAACATTTGAACTTCTTGAGGTATGAATTCCTAAAAGATTTCAAATTCAGATAAGATCAAGAACGACAAGAAAATCTATTTGATTCGTCCATACATTTTTCAATGTGTTTCATTACTAATAACTCTTTCCTCTCCATTCTTCACTAAATTAATTAGTGCTGTCTACCTGAATCATCACTCCAAATAACTACATTTATATCATAGCGTATCGATGATGGGAAGGAACGGATAGTTAATTTTTCTTGATGGAAATATCAAATCAGTGAAAATTTTCAATTCATTTTTCAACAAATGACTAAAGTCGAGCTCCTCGTGACTTGATTTTTGAATCTTTCGGTTTTTGAACCTTTCAGTTAGTTTTCCTTGATTGAGATCATGGTATCAGCCATAATTTCTGGTTTATCATTAATTCAAAATCGTTTTTCGTATAGTGGAGTTATCCGTTCCACTACTACTTCAATGGAAGATCTGGAAGCAACACAAGGAATAAAAATCATCATAATGCAGCGAAGATTAAGCTAAACACTTGCTGACTTGGTTTTTGAACCTTTCGAATAATTACTGTTGAATTCCCTACATTTTCTATTGTTTCGCAATTATACATTCATAATGCTAAATATCCATAATTGAACGAATCTCGCACCCTAAATCTCTACTGAATAACCAGAAATCATAATGATTGTCAGATAATGTGAGAATGTTTGTAAGGTTGAAGGATATTTCGTGGGATAATAGTCACAGAGTAATAGCTCAGGTTTTTTTTTGTGAACATACGAAGGAATCGGATCGATTGTAGGATACCTTTCCAATAGTGTTTGCTATATACTTGAATTATATAATCTCGTTTCTTTGTTTAGTTGTATTAAAATAGTTAGATTTCAGATCTCATTATAGGGAATAAGTGTTTTGTATCATTATTAAAAACTCGGTTTGTGCATTTTATTTCATTGAGATAAGGGATCAAATGAAGTATATACTTGGGAGTTTGAAGTAAGTCAAAGCAGTGCCTTTATGTAGGATCAAAAGGCTTGAACCAAGATGATAAGAGTAACTTTGTCCAGTTTACATTTATGGTGGTGTTATATAGGACTTATGCATTATATATTCAGTTTGACCTTGTTGATTATAGTGTATCGGAATGGTAAATGTATCGTTTAACTCACTATCATTGTGTGAAGTTATTATAGAACTATAGCGTAGTAATGCAAAAGGCAGTAGTTCGATTTGGCAAATTGGTTAAATTAGCTGGATTCTGGAAAGCGACTATTTCTGTATGGCCTGAACCACGGCAGTATCGAGGATATGCCACAAAAGTAAGTATCACATCCCTTTATACAGCATCCTCTACTACATCTTTTTTTTTCCGACAAAAAAAATAAAAATTCAAAATGTCGAAATTTCGGGTCACTGAAACTTTTAGTTTTAGGATTTAAGTTATACTTTCGAATGATTAATGGCTTTGAATGACGAAATATATTTTCTAAAAATTTCAATCTTTTAATATCTTCAAATGCTTCGGCAATTTTTTTTTTTTTTTTTAGGGAAGAAATCAGCCAATAGATCCATATTCGAAATTTAAGGATCTTGCTTTGACAACGGGAGCAAAGAATATATTAATAACTGGTGCACTGGGACAACTCGGTTATGGACTAGCAACTACTTTACGGTCTGTTTCTTTTTTTCCCAAAATTTCAAATTTTTTTCTTGTCATTATACAAAAAGGAAATACATCTTAACATTTGGTTTGTCCGACAAAAATATTGTCAATATTATTATTATTATTTTCTGAGAGGATTTGATGAAGTTTTACAAAGTTCAATTTCGTCATTCCGGTTACTCACTCGCCTTTGTTCATTATCATTTCCGATGAGCTATCACTACAACTTAATTATCTTTCAACTTAATGAGTCATTAGTAGATAAAATCATTTCATTCCAGCAAGTAAGGCTGTGATCATCCTGCTTATTTCCACAATTATTTCTATTTTGGTGATTTCAGTCATGTGTGTTGTGAAAACTAAAATAGAAAGTCGCAATTTAATGATTGCAGTAAAATAACTGATAAGAAAGTTTTCTCTCCAGCAAAATATATGGTGATGATATGGTAATTATGACAGATATCGTAAAAGCACAGAAGGAGAAACAATGTGGTAAAATTTTATCTATTTAAATCTGTAAGTGACGCTCACTGTTGTTGCATTCAGAAGCTATATGTGATAGCATCGAAACGTCCATCACTTTACGTAAGAATATACAAACCTTCCAAGTCGGGAATGGAGGAAGAAGTTAAATTAAAAATAATTGAAATGCCGGGTGAATTGTTTGATTTCTTTTCCCGATCGGATATATGAACATTGTGTTACATTTCCTGCTTCTACAGTGTAGTGCATGGATTAAAGGAACACCTGGAATGCATTTGCAAGTACCGTACCCCACATCTCTTGTTTTTATTATTAATTTTTATCTTGTTCGAAATATCTATAAAGATCAAAATCAGATAAGGCATTGTGTTGAATTACTGACTTCTGATTTTTCTTATTGTTTGAAAAAATGAGTGGAATCATTTGTCTGGGCTTATTACTCGATTGGTTAACAATTGTTATACATTGTCGAATACTTCGACGTATGATTGATTTCTGAGAAGATAGTAAACGCCCATGACAATGATGGTAATTGGAGTGAAGCTAGGAATGATGGACTAAAAGGTCCACTTGATAAGGGATATCACCTAAATAGTAGTGACCACTTAAGCAACCATGGTAACATCATGATGCATAACGTGAAATTACTTAATATCGATGATGTAAATAATACGTAAATATGTGAAGGATAAATTTGTAGTTTGATTTCTTCATTTGCAAAGTTTCGTTAATGTAGGAAATTTTAGAGCCATTTTATTATTTGGATATCTTGAATCAATCAGCTATTGATCAAATGGTTGTCAATCACAACATCGACTCGATCATTCACTTTTCTGCATTGCTCAGTGCTGTTGGTGAAGCAAATGTACCGTTGGCACTTAAGGTAAATGCCGAAGGAGTGCAAAATATTTTGGAAGTTGCTAAGTTCGTTTTTGACAGTATTTTGAAAGGACTCAAGAAAACATTCCAATACTTATGCATTCGAATTTTCCTTGAAAAAAAAAAGTAGCTCTTGTGCAGAATCTGGAATCACTTACGATTGAATCATAGAGACTTCCATGAAATAAATTTCTCACCGTTATTTGTTTACTTACTAAATTTCGAATTCAAGAAACATTTATTACTGAATTTAGACGGCACAAAACACAAATTTTCATACCAAGCAGTATTGGCGCATTTGGTCCAACGACACCTCTCGACCACACTCCCGACTTTTGTATCCAGAGACCACGTACAATATATGGTGTCACTAAAGTTAGTCGTCATTCAACAGATTTTTCCTTTAAATTCACTAAATCATAACTGGCATAATTCTACTCGTCGATTTATGTCACTAATGAATTCCAAACTGTAATATGATGGTTTTTATTAAGGTATTTGCCGAACTTCTTGGTGAATATTACAATGAGCGTTTTGGCGTTGATTTCCGCTCACTACGTTTCCCAGGTATCATCAGTGCTACGCAACCAGGAGGTGGTACAACTGGTAGGTTTCTAAAATAAAATAATCTGAATCTATCTATACTAGACATTTTATCCCTAAATTAACATTTGTTTCCCTATATTAATTTAGATTACGCCGTACAGATATTCTACGATGCACTAATTTATGGGAAGCATAAATGTTATTTACATCCAAATTCACGATTACCAATGATGTACTACACTGACTGTATTACTTCCGTCATTTTAGTAAGTTTAGCTTATTTCTGATTTGGTATTCCTTCGTATAGTCAAGAATACTTCATTAACATAAATTCAAGAATAGTAAACTTACTCTATTCTCTAATCATATAATGCTCTTTTGATTGTAATTCTGTCTTAATTCCTTTTAACTGCTACTAATTACTCTTTTAAAGATAACTATGTCTTGTTTTGATGTGCATTTTAGCCGTTTTGATTTATGCTACATTTCAAAAAGAAAAAAAAAATGAAATATTAGAAGTTTTTAGTATCTGTCAACGCCAGCTGAAAAACTAACACATCGAACCTATAATGTTACGGGTTATTCGTTTACACCAGAAGAAATCGCCACTGCAATTCGCAAAGTGATGCCGAATTTCGAAATCGAATATGAAATTTGTCCGATCAGACAAAAGATTGGTTAGTCATTGATTGATTTCGTTATTTGCATAGCTGTTTTCCAGCTTGTTTTAACATTCGGTGAGTTGCAAGAGAAGGATTTAAATATCTAAAAAATTAAAATTCAATGCGTAGATAATCAAAAATGAGGAAAACTGTTTTGCTATACGTTTTTGAAAAGACTATTCCACTTCTTATTTCACTGAAAAAGGCACATAGTAATTACAGCTGATTCTTGGCCCAAAAACTTGGATGATACAAGTGCAAAGAAGGATTGGAGTTGGCAGCCGATGTATAATTTGGAATCAACCGTTGATGTGATGTTTGATTTGGTTAAAGATCAATTGACTACGGAAGGAAAAAACACCATTATGTAAATAAGGGAGATTTTCGACGTGATTGCAAATCTTCGATAGGTTTTTATCTGTCTTGTTTTCTTAAATTTTTCAAAGTTTTTAACATGTTTAATTTGCCACTACATTAGAAATCTGAATAGTTATCTTTTTTTTTTTCAAAACAATTGATGCATGTCTTTGACCCTTGACTCTATTTGAAAGTTTAATTTAATTAATTGCAATTAGCCTTCATGCATTTATGTCTTTTGATGTCTCTTGAACTTTTCTCAAACAAAAAATGATGCTATAAGAAAATGAACTCTCATTGACCAGCTATGTATGGTATTTTATTTATGTGTTTTAGAATTATCATTCATTCTTTCAATATACATGTCATTAATAAACTGAATAAATTCAACTCAGTGCAAAAGAAAAACTGATAGCACCATCTGCAATCTTGCAACAAGAAATGTTGGAAAAAGTAATAATGTTATACTTATCCCTTTGGGTAGTTCGGACTTATCTCGTATCAGTCCGATCTTTTAATGTCGCACATCCTGAAATTTCATTTCTACACAGCTCTATTCGTACAAGAGTTATTGGAATCCATGAATGACATTATTGAAAGGTCATACAGTATAACAATCATACCGACGAATAAAATTTTTCCAAAAGTTGAAAGACTTTTTCATTCAGTTTCTATCTAACTGTTTCTTGCTCTATTTCCATTACTATTTTGTCGTTTTACTGGAGTTGCAATCATTCCCTAAAGTTAACTCAGACTTCTGTGCTTCACCTGAACTATTTACTCTCTCTATTTACAGATAAGAAGAAAAACTTCTCCATGCTTCTAGCAAGAGTGAGACCCTACGCAAATAAGGAATGAAACATACCTATATATTTCATTTATTAGCAAATTTCTACTTCGTATGAGATTTCCAGAGACGAATGCACTAAAAACTTTTGACAAAGTCAGTAATTCAATAATTCCGAAACAATTCAGTAAGTTCCAAACCAGGCCATACGATTCAACGTTTCAAGATGCAGCAATATCCCGTCATCTATCACACGTCTGTGACACCTATTATCGTATCTTTATCGTAAAGAATTTCAAGGAAAAATATCTTACTGTTCAAACGCAACTAAAAATAATATCTAATATATACTTGAGAGAACTCAATATTGTTTATTATCTCCATGTTTATTATTATTATTATTATTATTATTATTATTATTATTATTATTATTATTATTATTATTATTATTGCTTATTGTTTATTGTTTCCATCCTTTTTCCATAATTTTTTGTTACATATTCACTGGGATTAAAGCGAACAAAAGTGACAACCAAATCCAAATTATGGAAAACTATTCATTGCCTTGATATTTCTTTCAAAACATCCTTCAATATAAATCTAAATAAGACAAAACAGTATTTTTGCAAGGCGGTGTTTATGAAACAAAAAGTTTTATTTACAAAGTAGTAAAAACATTAACAAACGATTTGAAACGGATGAATAACAAATCCCCGTGAATATTATTCGTTGATCAAGAACACATCCGGAGCAAATCCTTACAGGCTGCAAAAAATATTTTACTTTAATTCTGAATAGAATGATCATCGGATCTACTTTTTGTTAGTCAATAAATTACTGATGCTCGTTTGTGCATTGCTATGGTTGAACAATTTAAAGATATCGAAAGACCTGACAATTCAGTAAATCCGAATACGAAATAAAAATACCTGAATATCTATAATGTTCAAATATGAGATTAAAATCATGTCGGATAATACTGCGAGAACCAACTAAAAACTTTAAGGTGCTAAGAGATGGGGTAGTGAGATTCCATGGATCGGAATAGCTGTTCGCTTACTGTAAGAAAATTTCCTGCATCGTTTTAGGGAGAGAATAGTGACGCATAAGTAGACTAAAGTAACTATATTATAGCAAAATGAAACCTGAAACTTAAAAAACGTACTGTCAAATTGGAGTTTCTCCTCAATGTTTCTACTTTTGATTGTTGCTTCATGATTTTGCACGAAGTATACCTCACCATTTTCCTTCGGTACCCAGCCATAAAATCGCGCGTATTCGTTCACCTGCTTATCTGAAATATCCTTGCCATTTCCCTGCGGATTATCTCTAAAATCGAAAAACTGCTTATAATATCAGACAAACCAACAGTCGATGTTGACAGAATCGAGAAAACCAAAACATGTGTTCTGATTTTAAAACGTGATAAGCCACACGAATAAGTCAAGCTAAGGTCCAATAAGCATATGATGTCATAAGTATCAATAGTGTGCTTAAAAAGACAAAAGTCATCAACCACATTTAAAAACTATTCACTGCACAAAACCAAAATAAAGATCGACTAGGAAACTTATTTTCGATAATATCTTATTTTCGGCAAAAATAATGATTGTAGAAATATTAGGAATGAAACTTACCAGAAACTCCACCTAATAAACGAACAAGGAGAGACTTTTCAATATTCTGGAAAGTAACATTGATTACTTGGCATGCATCTGCAAATAACGATTTTAAATTTGTAAAAATTGTTAGAAATCTTAAAATTGTCTAAATATATCAAGCTTCTCAAAAAGTTTGCAGAAATAATTTCAAAAGTACTACCGAAAAATAACCTTTTTAAAAAGTAAGATTAAAAAACGCACAATTTCTCACACTTTCTTCAAATCCTGGTACTGCTCTAATGATTTTAGGAATTTCTCCGGGCTGTCTAAATGGTTCATTGACGTCATCCAATGGTCGATAATCCCCTCGCATCAAACGCCAAAACACAGCGAAATTGCAAGATTCCAACAAAGCTCCAATGTCAAATACTCTTTTAAGTTCCTAAAATCAAACAGAAAAATAAGAATCATATAAGTCGTGAAAAAATCCTCCCAAAATCGAAATTTTCGCTTTAGAACAACAATAATCATTTAGGAAACTATCGAAATTTTCGCTTCAGAACAACAACAATAAGTTATTTAGGAAGCTCACCGGTGAACCAACTCGGCTAGAATCAATTAGATATTTTGCGAGAGCATAATCACTTTTCGGAGCCATCATCATCGTTTTCAATAATATTAGCTTTACCACACTCTCATTATACCTGACATGAAACTTTACTTTTTATTTTTCCAAGAACTTCCAGAAATAGCGAGCATTTTCGTAGTCTTTATTGCAATTACAATGTGTTCAATTGATCTCTAAATCTAAGAGATCGTCAAACATAGCCATCCCAGTTCCTTTTGTAACAAACTATCCGGTTCTGATTTGGAAATTCAAAAGGAGAAGGTCGAAGCTCTTTATGGAAAACACTTTAAAATTCGAATGTTTCTTAAATATTGCAAGACAAGAAAAATGTAAAAACCTTTTGCACAGTAATGTTTGCAAGTCAAAAACAAACAAACTTGTCAGGATTAAGCTGATAAAGCTTTAGCGTCGTGACCAGTATATCTTTATCGTACTGATTTTCCTGCACCATTGCTTCGATACAACTCTCAAGTGTGTCAACATTATTTGGATTATATCGATTCACACCAGTTATCGCCTGATCTAACTTGCTTTTTAGCTCAGCAAAAATTGACATTGTTCGTGTTATAAAAACTGAAACATAGCTGTTGTGTTCATATAATAGAGAAAGAAATAATATTTGATCAAACATCATTCAAACCTTCACCAATCATATTTTCACTACCACTATTACATGAATTTATCAGGAATCACAACCCCACCCCCATATCAATACGCTAGTCCTATGCTTACCTATCGATTTCTTAACGAACACAAACCATCAACTTGAATATCGCTTTCTTAAATTCAGTTAGAAGTCTAACAATCAAAACAATTTATAACTCAGTCAAGGAATTTTGTTCAAAAAAAAACACTAGTAACATCCTGCTAGGCTAATAAACAGTCATTTTCGGATTTTTAAAATTAAGATTAAAGGAGTAAATATCAAATACATAGCAAATACTAGTATGTAGGAATGTTGTACAGTTAAGTCTGTGTTACACGAGGCCGGGAGATGGAGAATAAGGACAGATCAAAATACGAGCTCGAAATTTACAACGGAAAAAGGTGCAAAAGAATTATTCCTAACCTTACAAACCAAACGATTTGTTTCTAATATTTAGCAAAGTTCCTCTATGAGTGAAATCAACAAATCAAAATGATAGAAAATCCAGTAGTGTTTCTGAATTAACACAAATTCCAACAGGAAATGAAAAATAATAAATTATTTACCAAAGCAATAACCATCCGAGAAATACAAAATATTTCCACACACAGATCCAGCGGAACGTATTGTACTAGAAAACGAAATACAGGATTGTTTAATAATTGCACTTTCTCAAAATCACAATAAGTCTCTTTCGTTTAGAGAAAGAGGAAGGAATGTGCAAATATAAGTGGGTACCACGTAAAAATGAACAAAAATAATTGAGATTATCAAACATTTTATAACATAAATGAGCTAATTAATAAGTTAATAATTCAACCCAGAAGAAATACCGATAAAGATTTAGGCACATATAACACAGAATGCAATTACACGAAGCATGTGTTAGGTAAACACTCTAGACGAAATCAGAGGATTTTGAGGAATAAAAGAACTGAAGATGAAAATGACTGCAAGAAAAGATCACAGATTAGAGATAGCTCGATACACAAACATAAAGTGATTTAAAGTACATTGCTTAACACATTTGGGAAAAATGAAAACAGAACTAAGCTATGAATCTTTGCTCAACTTATTCCGCGAGGCAGAAAGTACATGTCCTAAATACCCTGACTCCTGTTCAAAATTACAAAAACGTGAGGTAAAAAAATGGAAATTTCAAGAGTTTAAAATTCCCTGGATTTTAGAATTTCATTCCAAACATCTGTAATAACGAATGTACGACTTAATACACAAGCTGAATTTCTTTTTTTAAGGACCACAAATTAGTAATGCGATCTCTATCGATGTCTCAACAGATCACGGACAAACTTCATATAAAACCCTAAATGAAAGGAAAGCTCGGAAATCAATACCACCATTTCTAGAATATTTAATTCTCTAAGATCGTATTCCTGCTAATTCAAAGCAAATTCCTCCCATAATCTTGCATGTTTGGTGGAAGCAGTGCACGAAAAAGGTTGTCGAATATTTTTAAAGCATTCGGAAGAGTACTTGCAACGTTGCGTGATAGCCACGTGTGCTGGAAACGGCTGCGAATTTCAAGAAGTCTGGAAAAGTGAGTGGAATTTGCAAAATAAATCGGATTCAGTTCGCAAAAGTTTTTTCGGAAAACTCTCAAGTAATATGTTCAATTTTTAATAATTTATTTCGAAAAAAAGGACAGTTATTGAGATAGACACTTTGTCAGCAAAGAATTTAATTCAAAGAAAGATGTAAACAAAGTAAACCTATTGGCAAGATCAGTACGAACAGCTGGTGGTAAATTGGATACTCCAATGTTAACCATTTGATAACCAACAAGCGTTGTTTCTTGGAGCAATCTATCACTAGATGAAAAGGTTTTTTGATCATTTGGTGATAGCGATGGATTTATGCCAAATGTGCAAAGTGACTGGCCCAATCTAAAGGTAAATACAATTTTAAGAAATCTCAGTGATTTTTTTTCTTCAAATTTGATTTCTCATAATATAAAAAAGAGACGAACTTGCAAGCAAGAACCATAAGTTCGGTGATAATTTGTATTTCGGCCAGCACAAGTGCCAATTCATAGTTATAAGGAAGACGTTTTTTTGCTCGATCTAATGCTTTCAAACTGCGTTTTAGTTCTATTCGTGCCTTCTGCAAAATCTGTTCAGTTTATCAACAAAAACACAGCAGAACCAAGCTTTCCATTTCAGCTGCCTATGAATAACTGAATAATATGTACCTTGAAAATGACCGGAGTTAGTCGTTCTAAGACCATGTTATCTGGATTTAGTATTATTTCTACAAACACCGAAATTGGCTTTTTCTTGTTTGATGATGGCGATGATGACTGTTCGTGCACTTCTCCAGCTGTAAGTACAATTAAAAAACGTTTCTGAATTCTGCTTAACGGCCGCAGAACAGATATCTCTCTTGTACAAATGAAATTTTCCTCCTTAACCTACTCACTCTAAACCAAAATAAGTCTAATTTGTCTTGAAAAGTTTTAATCTAAAACGATTCAGATAAAGAAAAGTTGTAAGTCAAGATGAAAATTTGACTAGTAAAAATTATTCTCCTATTTTAAAGTAATTTTATGAAGAAATGTAAACATGCCGTTTTCCGCAGCTTTTAATCCATAACTAAATCGTGTTATCTCATGTTCAACTCTTCCAACGGTAGATATCTGCTTGAACAAGGCTTCCATATTACTGCAAGAAATCCCAATATAATGAACATGATTTTAAGTAGGAAGTATGTCTCAAATAAAATAATTAAGGGGTTAAAACAGAATATGAAATAATACACAATAAACTGAAAATTCAAAGTGCAAACATTTTATTTTCTCAGAAATTTCTATTTTAAAATTTAATCAACTGTTTAAACTTTAGCTAAAAGTTGTATCTTTGAAAAATCTGCTGTACAACTCACCCATCTAAAAGAAAGTGCTCCGCCGTTATTCGAGGCAATAAGAAACAAAAACGCTTTATATCAACGGATTTGTTCCAACAAACGCCCAGTGAAGCTAACTCAGACATATATGACAGTGATGGAGGCATTACTTCGCAGCCGGTTGACAGATCGCACACCATTGCACCTGATCAGAGAATATGGGAAGTAGTATTATTATTTAACAAAAAGTATTAAAATTGAGCACAAAGTATTTAAAAATTAACCTAAAATTGGGAACTTGGTGCCTAATCTAGTGGCAAGCAAGGCTTTTTTAGCTATAGATTCAGGAGCAGCACAAAGGAAACCAGGATCGCTTGTCGAAAATCGTAATACAATATTTAGACGTGGTGAAAGCAAATCTTCAGCTTCAAACGGATATTTTCCTTCCACACAAATTGTAACAAACGGTGGCAAGTGCTTGATCTGGAAATATTTTATAAAAGCTAAAACAATATCTAAATTTGGCGCTTCAGATCGTGATTTGTTGTTTTAGATATGAAAACTCACCAAAGAAGCGTTATTTTTATCGATATCCACTGAAATATATATTCTTGGTACTCTTCTCTGCACGTTATTCAAAATTGTTCGATTTGATATAACCATAATTGCCAAATTCGGACCGAAATGCACAGCTTTTGTCAGTGGAAAATCATCCAGAAATAAATCGATAGTTCGACACACCACGTCTGATTCAATATAACTGGACTGGACATCAAGAGACGGCACAAACTGAAAAATGTACAATACAATTGCAAATAATCTTGAACCTTGTTGTGTTGATAATAAAACAACATAAAGACTCAACGAAATCTTTTCGACAAGTGCTACTCAGGAACAAGAAATGTTTCGCTGACTCAAAAAATATACCTCTGTGCTTTGAATGTAAAATACAATTATCGCTAATGACAATAAAGCATAAGCATAATTTATAAGTCACTTTTGGTATAATCCATCCAAAGGATAGTTATTAGGATTTCTGACTCCCTCATTTTTTAAAACTGTTCGCCAAAATATGCACTAAAAGATCACTTCTTAAATACAGAGTTTTAGCCTAATTACAATGAAATCTAATTAACAATTGTTTGCGCTAGAGTAATGGTATGCTCATGGCTCTCATGTACAGACGAAAGACGAAAAATGACCTTAACAAAAAGTTCGTCGCAAACTTGAGTTATCTGAAACAAATCTCGAGTTGTGTAAGGCAACTGATAACGATCAGTAGTTCGGACTTCGAAATTCACGAATAAATGACTCGCTTTACAATAACCAATACGCGTAGCAAGTTGCAAAAGCTGGAACAAAAATGGAAAAATTAACTTACTAGATTTTCTGGCTTTGCTTCAACAATAAAATTCTTGCGAAATAAAATCTTACGGTTTCTGTGTTTAATATTTTACAGCCACTAAAATCCTGATAAACAGCTCGGAAGCATGAGTCTGGAGAATCACGAATCGTTAGACAAGGTATTGCACCTGTGAAAAGCAAAACAGTATCATCATCATCTCGGCACAAAAAAGTATAAAACGAATGAGCAAAAATTTACCAATATTTTTTGGTTGTTCGTTATTTACAGTGCCAGCAATCTTTGCTGTAGATTCAGGTGGTGTTTCACGCAGTATTTCTAATGATGATTCGGTATTTGAATTAACTATCTAAAAAATATGTTAATTTCCAGAAGAACATATAATGCAATATCCTTCTCACTAATAAAAGGTTAAGGATTTTTTTTTAATTGAAGGTTGCAAAGAGCAGTTCAAAAATTATTTAATATGAAGAGACTTTTAATATGTTCGATTTGGAAGGAACCTTGTGAAAATGACATTCAAGAATCTTGGAAATGAACCAGAAATAAGATAAATCGGCACCTCAGAACCTTCTTTAAAAATTCTCAGTATTTGTACAAGAGTGGAAAAACCATGCCGAACACCGATATGATCTTCACCATACAGTTCTACGCCATCTTCATTAATTGTCAATGTATACGCACCAGAGCAACAGCCATTTTCAAAAATCCCACAGGTAATTCTGCCATCTAAAGAAGATTGCTCCCGAACCTATAAATATTTCAGACAGTTCACCATTATTCCAAAGATAATTAAGATGACTTATTACAATATTTTCAACTCACTGACTAAATGACCGGAATCATCAATTCCTATTGCGAGTATTTCACCGATTAATTCGAAATGCTACCGATACTTTTGCTGCTTTACAGGAAAAATACAATTAAGTGTTAATATTGGCCAAGACCTTTTAAAAAATAATTGAAAATGGCTCACCCGATGACCTCTATAATCCAGTTCTAGATGGACACTAGAAAGAATGGATGCTGACATCTGGATAATTTGCATTAAACGTCGCGGTTCTGCCTCACTAGCTTTATCGAAGTAGATTTTTAAACGACCATCTTTTGGATATGGGTAAGTGCGTTTCCTAAATAACGAATTTTTGTTTATATTACAATAAATCAGTTAAAATTGTAGAAGCTGGAGCAAAATACATTCAATTAACAATGGACACTTGCATACCTTTCATCCAAATCTATATATTTTGGCTGAGGCCATAGTAAGTCGGTCCAACTTTCTAGTCGACCGGCACTATAATTTGAAGTTTTTTCTGCAAATATCGTTGTAGTATCGGTTGATATTAGCGAAGAACGATCAATTTCTGAATCTACGGAAGTTGTACGACGAATTGTCCGGTTCAATCTATAAAAGAATCACGAATAAAGTACAGTTCCTATTACTACTGAACTATAGTTTCAATTTAATCTATACCTACAATTAAATATTGATTTATAGAATTACTTCAAGTAAAAAGGCACTTAATAACATCGAATGATTACGAAAAATTTTAATTAGAGTACAAAAAAATTACGTATTCAAACTTAAGCTAGGCAGCATAGTTCCTCCCATTTTTGTAGCTAATTCGTAACAGTCCTCTCCATTTTTATTTTTAATACTTGGATCTGCTCCGTGATTTAGCAAACACTTCACGACAGCATCATTTCCTCGGCGCACTGCGTCATGTAATGCTGTTTCGTTCTTTGCATTTAATGTGTTGACATTTGCTCCACTCTGACACAATATCCTAGATCAACCGTATGATTACAAGAATCATTCATGGCTTTAGCCCATTATTACATATTTTGGAAATTATTTTAATCTCCGATTTTAAAAGCAAAAAACAAAAATTTGTGACGTATTCCCACTGAAATTAAGTTTCTAACCTCACAACATCTTCATTTCCATAAGATGCTGCCCAATGCAATGCCGTATTACCAGTATCCATAGTATCAATCGAATCCACACTAACTCCAGCTGATATCATTTGACACACTCGGCCCAAACTATAATAAGCGATGTTTTGAACATATACAAGAAATAATCCCTTATTCCAAATCGCAGCCAATTAAGAGAAAAGCAAACTTTGACTGAGCGGCAGCCTGCAATAATTCCTGAACAAAAGCATTTTTAACTTCCTCAGACGATGCCATCCGATACGCAGTGTTATTATTGTCATTCTGGACACACGGGTTTACACCTGCTGATAGCAACGTTCGCACACTATCCACCGAATCTAAGAACTTGTTATTAGCAACATTATGTAGAAAGTAACTCTTTGAAATCAGTTAAAATATCCACAGCATTAAAAAATTGAATAAAATTCGCAACATGGTCGTGAACCAAATGATTCTCAAAGCAGCGTACTGCTTCTATGTTTCACATAACATAATTATTAAAAGTTAATATCATACCACTACATAAATAAGGAAGAGAAAAATATCTGCGCAATTTTTAAAGTTCAACGAATACTTGTTGTGCTAAAAATGATTGCAAAAATAGTTACTTCGAAGCACTGCATGGTGCAGTACCGAACCCTCGTTACAACATATCTGATCAACTTGTTCGTGAAAATCCGATTTCGAGGCTGAAATCACTAAAATTTCTGTCAACATTCAAAATTAAGCTCAAGAAAAAACTGAGAATTTCAAATGGTAATAATAATTTTAATACTAATACTAAGGCAGCAACCTTGAAGTAAAGCAATTCATTTACTTGCACTATATAAATCTTCTGAGCAATCAATTATTAAACTTTAAGAGGAAAGATTAAGCACAACTGACCAATCTGTGCAAGAATGGATCGTAAGACATCGATCCGTTCATCATCCACACTTTTTAACAATAATGAACAGATATTCTTCCCATTATCAGAGGTACTACTATAATTTGGTGTGACGTTGTTCGGTGTGCCATTTGGAACGAGCATTCCCAGCGTTAGTCAGTTTGATAAGTATTCTGAAAAACAAAATTAGAGAAATATAAAGATCTACAAGAAGTGTCCTACATCTTTGCTAGCACATGGTAAGTAAACATTACCACCCACTAATGCGGTGTCAACTGTTTATCTCTTTCAAGTCGCTAATTAGCCAGATTTGATGTCAGTCAGTTAAGATGTTACATTCCAATAAAAAAATAAAATAGACCTAATTCACCCATTTTGCCGTTGAGCACTGCGACCTATCGAATAATTCCTAAAGGAAAAAATTTATTCTTTTCCCCACAGAGATTCAACTCGTGAATCTAACGAAATTTTAAACTATACGGAAATTTCAATCTCAAGAAGCCTAGATCAAAGAGCCTTATCGCATCAATTTCGACGCAGCATTTATGACGATTTTTAACGCGTCTCTCTTGTGCAATTCCGTAAAAATCGATTTTGTTTAGATTATTGCCCTGAGCGGAGATAGGTCAGATCTGAACAAAGTTAAATAATGCCATTTTGTTTTACATTATCTGATTTCCTCCAAAGTCATCTATCCCTTATCCTATCATATTCTGTATTATTTGGTACTGTGCAATTTTACTCCATCTTATTCCATTGTTCTATTTTTTGATTAATTATAGCTTTTATAGTGTTTTTTCCATCTTCCCTTTATAATCAAAGCTTTCTGCCTAATGTCCATCGAGAAATAAATCTAAATATTTCTTCTATTCTCTTCTTATAGTAGCTTTGTAGGGTTATAGGAATCGATTTCTTTCAAATTTAACACCAAATGACTTATTAATTAATATTTAATCTTTGGAATTTGCAAGTTGACGTTTCTAGCACATGTTCTTCGGTGATCAAAATTTTTACTTCAAGGTAAACGTCTATAAATTAATGCTGTCTATCTTCTCGTGATAAAATGATGGAAAATTGATAAGGAGTCAATAAAACTAAGTTCGGCTATCGTAATGCTCATTTTATATGAAGCATTCGTTACTTTTTCAATCATCCATCTACAAATTTCCTTTTCACGAATATTGTTTGCTTTCTCTAATGGGGAGGGGAACTTTAGAGCTTCATGAGGTCATATTTTTAGCAATTTGAATGAATGGTTGACTTCTTTAGTTAATTTTAAAAATAAAAAGGAAATGGCTAAAAAACCGAAAAGGACCGATCTAAAGTTACATTGTATAAGACGAAGAAAGAAAATATTATTTTTATAGCCATTAAAAGTATTACTCATACCGAAATGATGCAAATGACAGTTCAAATCGTAGTTGTTATAATTTCTGTTACTGCAAAATTTGCTTGCAGCTTCACGATTAGACGGGACGTTTGGCTTCTGATTGTGTCTATTCCGTTCGTTAGTAATCATTCCCCTCCCATAGGACAAGACTCAAGAACACTGGGACACAAGAGTTGGCTTGAAAGGGAAGTATTCTCGGCAGCCAATTACATTCTTGGCTTGAAATTAAAATTTTTGGTTTTAAATTAAAAGAAATTCAATTTTCACTGTATGATATTGTCAGCGTGACATAAAATAGGCTATTGGAATAAATGGTTTTTAGTCTAAGTTTATCGTTTGTGTTCTTTTGTTTTTGTCATAGAAATGCTTGTTGATAAAGTGACGAGATTTTCAGGACTAGTCAAGATGTCAGTTGATGAAAAAGATAAGGCTGATATCGCTGTGATTGGACTTGCTGTAATGGGACAAAATTTGATACTTAATATGCTTGAGAAGGGTTTCGTGGTCAGTTGGATTTTTCTCTTCATGCTTTGAAGTATATGACAGTATACTTTAGAGGCACAGCATTTTTTTTTAGCAGCCAGATATTTCATTCATAAGTTTTGAATGAAATAGAACTAGGTAATCAGGTAATCATGATGAAATTGATTGGTCATATCCAATTCTGCCGAATAGATGAATGAAAGATGAAGATAAAAGTAATTTGTTTTGGACTGAATTAGTTCTTATAGACATAACTAAGAGCAATATTGGAATTTTACGGTTTTTTGATTTGTATCATGTTAAAGGTATGCGTGTACAATCGAACTGTATCGAAAGTAGATGATTTCATGGCGAATGAAGGAAAGGGTCTACGGGTTCTTGGAGTGCATAGTTTATTGGAATTAGCCGAGTAAGTATGAGGTTTTCAAAGGAATACTTTTTAAGTTAGCTATAATTTTGATGATAAGCTAAGGATTGTGGATGTAAAAAGTAGGAATTATTTCATGTGGTACTCTACTTTTGAGACGTATTTCAAAGCTTTTTTTATATCAGAGTTCTGAAGAAACCACGACGTATAATGTTAATGGTAAAAGCTGGGCAACCAGTGGATGCAATGATTTCCAGCATCTTGCCTTTTCTGGATAAAGATGACATAATTATTGACGGTGGGAATAGTGAGTATACCGATACATTTGTAAGTTTCCTTCACAATTTACCTGCTTGTAGTATGTTTTTCCTTCGATAACTGATCCATTTCATACAAAAAAAAAGGTTGAATGAGTAAAACTCCGTCTAACTAACTGCGAGAAAAAAAATAGGCTTATTTGGACAGTATAAGAAAAGTAATAGGGGAGCTATATAATAAATTCACTTTAATGATTTCCATATTATTATATGAGGATTTAAAATAAGAAATGAAGTTTTTTAAACATCATTTTTTGCAGCGACGTTGCACCGAACTCAAAGAGAAGGGTATTCGTTTCGTGGGTTGTGGTGTAAGTGGTGGTGAGGAAGGTACTGTTTTAAGATTTATAATTTCATGTATAAAATTTGCTGAGATTACTTTTGCTCATGACTGAACTGGCTGAACGAGGTACGAGAATTCAAGACAGAATCACTTCTTTCATGGTTTCATGTACTTCTGCAGTCTCTGTTTCGTATACCTACTAAAAGAACGGTGAAAGGTTTTCATTCTGCACTGAACTAAACAGATAAAAGCAGACTATGCTAACTGTTATTTGAATTCTGAAAGTCCAATTGTTTTCAGGAGCGCGTCATGGTCCATCATTGATGCCAGGTGGTTCACCCGAAGCTTGGCCATATATAAAGGATATATTTCAAGCAATAGCAGCCAAAGTTGACAATGAGCCTTGTTGTGACTGGGTAAATTTATTTCATTTACACTTTCACGCAAATCAAGATCATTATACAGAGAACATATTTTTGATTCTCAGTTTAATATTCAGATATTTTCAGGTTGGTGAAAATGGTGCTGGGCATTTTGTGAAAATGGTTCATAACGGAATTGAATATGGTGACATGCAGTTGATTGCAGAAGCGTATAGTCTACTAAAAGATGGAGCCGATTTGACACATGATGAAATGGCAGAGGTAGGTCAAAATTCTTTGTTTATGGCCCTGTGCAAATATATTTTGGCTTTTGTGGCATTCACTATTACTCGCTGCTTTAATAAACGTCTTTCCCGACTTAGTTACACTTAACGTTTCATCAATGCTGCCTGATGTTGGGTGCTTGAATCGTTTCTTGTATTATAACGACCTGGAATTTATCAGTTACGCATCGTTCGATCAATAATTATTCGGGGTATACCTATTCTTCATTTTTTCCATTGCGTATTTTTTTTGTGAGGGATTTCGAGATTACGTTCTTCGTAATGGCAGTCATGGGTCCTTTTAAGTGTTAGCTGTTTATTTTTAGTTTTTTGCATTTTGTCTCTTGTTTTTGCCTTTATTTGGACTTCTTTTGATTTAGTTGATCAATAACTTTGATTAGTTCGAGTGTTTTTCGGCTGCTTTGATTTCTATTTGAAATCGATCAAAGCTGTTACATTCACTTTGCTTATAATAATCATTAGCAAGCGTAGTGTATTGTTTGAGTTTTTTATCTGAAAGATATCATTAGAGAATGAAAATATCACTCAAATGATCAGAAATACAGTACGGGATAGCAGTACTTCAAATTGGGATTTTTAATGAATACGAAGGGCAGTATTGACAAAATAATTTGCATGGGAGGCATGAATTTTGTTCTCATATAGTTGCTATTTCAAGAATTCATTCGGTTTATACAGTCAAGTTAACTGTAAAGAATAAAACTCGGCGATCTTCTAAAACTGTGTGAAATCTTTAAGCTTTAGTTCAAGATATTGTTAAAGATTTTCCGCTTCGAAAATGGCATGAGTGAAAGTCATGTTTGGATGTCATGTGTTTGCTGTTATCATTCTGCCAATCGATTTCACAAATTATGTCTGCAGAATTACACAGTTCTCATCTAACTCTTCGAAAAAACTTTCAGCAGTATTATTGCTTATTGTACTATGGCATGACGAAAGTATACTTTCAAATTCCTGTTCAAAGATACTGTTGGTGCAAAAATGGAATTTAGCAAGTCTTTGAAATTCAAGATTTTAATTAGAAGAATCAAGTTTTGATAACTGAGTGGAATTTTCGTTGCTGAGCTATTGAGTGAAAACATCAAGATCTTCAGTCACATCTTCGAATTCATAATAAAGCCGTTGCAAAAATTCAGTATTGTGGGAATTCCCTTGTACTGCTGATAGGCTGATAGGGTCAGCATTTCAGAGGAAAGGAGAAGCTCACTGTACAATACTATCTAAAACTTATAGTGTATCGAGGAAGAAAGCGACACGAATTGAAGTTTTTTTTTATGTTGTTGGATGTAATTTTGAATTACTGTTCAATTCTCAACATTTGACATATACTACAATTCGTCAAAACCGATGCCAGTAATTGCAGCGAATCAGTTTCACCATTTGTCAGTGGATACAGTTCGATATGAATCAACCAGTAATGCTGTTGACGACTCATTTCAATTACCTCGTGAATAATTCAATTTAAATTCTTTGTTTAAAGAGTTAAAATCAATTTGGAAAGTTGAAATGGAAAAAACTTTGATGGGATGTCAGAAATTGTGAGACGTAAGGAAGTATGTCTTAATTTTACGGTGAAGCTATGAACTTGGGGAAGTTGAGAATATTTCCCGCATTATGTCAAAAAGAATTTTCAATCGAAGACAACAGTCAAGTGGACGACGTTCAGATTGGATTATTCATGAGAAAGTTCCATCTTGCATGGTTTTATTGATATGATAGGATAGAAGGAACTCAGAAGTATTTTTAGCAATTGAATATAAACGGATGATATCGGAGCGCTATAGAAATGAAGCACATTATTATCTTGAATTTGTTATTTATCTGCAGCATTGTTCTGGGTTTGATCAAACTGGATTGAATTTTTGGGAAGGTTCTATATTTCGGATTGAAAAATTGCCGGCAGTTATTGGCACAAAATATTTGTTTACAGAACTACTGGGTTCAATGAATCTTCACTTTACTCGGCATTTTAAGGGATTCTATTTTGTGATGTATTATAGATCTGTTAAAAGCGATGCATCTTTGTTCCCTTCTCATCATTTTGGTAACATGGCTTTAACAAATATTCTCTGCGAAGGTGTAACATTGAAGGATGATGACTGCGGGGAAAATCAGAATCATGAAATCATGAATCTCCTCACTCTATCCTTCACTTCCAATGTATCATTTATTGAAATTCACAATGCTTGCTGTTTTAGGCTCTCATTATACAAAATAGGAGACAACGTGACAGTTGATGTTGGTTTGTGCTGTTATAGGGTTGTGATTTTTCATTAGGAATAAAAGAATTAGGAAATTTATTGTAGAAGAAGTGTATATGGTCACTGTTAAACGAAGTTTGATTAGTTCGATGTTACTACCTTCAAAAAGTTGAGCGAGGAATGTGAAGCAAAAATGAAAGTAATTACTGGAATGGTGGGTTTTACAACTGATCTTATTTGCCAGCAGTGAATACCTCAAGATTTTTGGAAAAATAAAGCATTAAAATTCAGCTAGTCATACTGCAGCAACGAAAACGATGATTTCTGTTGTTCAGAGTGTCTTGCATATAGACCATAAATCACCGCTTTGATCATTGTTAATCTTTGTAAATCGCGGACCGTTTTTTTTATAAGCTAAATTGTGAGTTAGTGATTTTAGGAGAGCGTTTCTTCTTAATTAACCAAGTGCATCAAACCAAGATGATAATTCTTATGGGATGGAATTGAGAATAGAATATATGTAAGAGAAACAGTAGCAACGAGCATCTTATCGTACAAACTGATAATATTAAAATTATATTTTCAATCGATAGTTTACGTGGCATATCATTGTTTTTGGTTCAGACAGCATTTTTTTAAAAAAAAAACGTCTTCACAAGGAGAGGAAAAAAATTATTACTATTTGAGGTATTCGCGGAGTGGAACAAAGGTGCATTGGATTCATATCTGATAGAAATAACAAGTCATATTCTTAAATTCAAAGATGAAAAGAAGCAGACTTTATTGCCAAATATTAGAGATGCTGCAGGACAGGTATTTTGATTTTTTTAAATTTTTGAGGATAGTTTTGCTTGTAAAATTTGCCTTTTTTTCATCCATTTTTAATTGAGAGCAGCGACTACTTGTCGAAGTCCTAAATTACCCAATATTATAATGTGAAGTTAAGTTTAAAACTATAAAAATGTTTGGCTTGTGTAGTACATCTTATCATTCATTATCTTAGCAAGTGCTATACATAACCCAGTTAATAGCTCTCAGTTTAGGTCTGTCAATATGTCACTAAAAGTATTCAATTGCAACTGCGAAATTAGGAGTCAGAATGAAAAATGTACAGATGGAAATAATTACTTTCAGAAAGGGACTGGCAAATGGACGGGAATCGTTGCTTTGAATTATGGAGTACCACTTACGTTAATTGGTTAGTTTCAATTATTTTCACTAAGGAATTTTTGTATGAAGTGTTTTTCTACTATCGTAGAATTGATGCATGTTTCCGAGATTCCATATTTTTTAGTTTCGGAATTTATATCTAAACGTGGAAGTATGAACTACCTCTACTACACTAAGAAATATTTTGTATTTAGCATTTAGATATATATTCTGCTGAAATAACCCTGCTAAATAATTCAGATATCTAACGTTTCATGCATTTACCACACTTTCGAATTTTTACAAAAAATGGATTTTCTTGTAGGTGAAGCTGTTTTTGCTCGTTGCTTGTCGTCTTTGAAGGATGATCGAGTTAGGGCAGCCGAAGTTTTACCCGGGCCTAATCCTGACAAAGCTGGTATCGTTGGTGACAAAAGAGCGTTTTGTGAGCACGTTAGGAGGGTATGTGAAATTAATTCAAATGCGCAATAGTTTTGTGTCCATAGTCTAAAGAATTAGCTGTTATTCAGGCTTTGTACGCATCGAAAATCATAAGCTACGCACAAGGATTCATGCTTCTTGCTGAGGCAAATCGTGTGTTCAAGTGGGACCTAAATTTTGGAGCAATTGCACTGATGTGGCGTGGAGGGTGTATTATTCGTTCGCGTTTCTTGGGCGAAATAAAGAAAGCTTTCGATACGAATCCCAAACTTAGTAATCTGTTAATGGACAGTTTCTTCGTAGATGCTATCAAAAAATGCCAAGTTGGTTGCTTTTATAACTGAAATAATGATGGCTCTGACTTATGAAGCTCTAGTCTTGGAGAAAAACAAGGCATGTGTAAAAGAGTAAAGCATATCCGATCTGTTCAGTGTACTGCTCTAGTTGGTTTGGAGAAGGTAGTCGTCTTTTATGCACTGACATAAAATACAATCTTCTATAAGCAAACCTGTTAATAAGTAGTAGAATTATCCCTTATAAAGATTCAGGTTTGATTTAGCTCTGAGCCCTCCACATTCAAGCAAGCTCAAGGCCAGATCTTTATTGGAAGTGATCCTGTATATTATCGTCTTCGTTGAGATTGTGAATCTGTGAGTAATTGGTCAATTTTCTTGGCATATGTGATAATTTAGTGTGAAATTCTTTTAGGAATCTTGGCGTATTATTAGTGCTGCTGGAATTTTACTTGGTATACCAATACCAGCTTTTTCTACTGCGCTTGCATTTTATGATGGTTTCCGTTGCAAAGTATTGCCAGCAAATCTTATTCAGGTAGGACTAAGTTTGTTCCTTGTATTTTGCTGTTGCGATCTTTTGCTTTTTAACTGAGAAAAAAGTTTTCTAGGCTCAACGTGACTATTTTGGTGCTCATATGTACGAATTGATGGACAAACCGGGTACATTCTTACATACAAATTGGACTGGTACCGGTGGTAATGTTACTTCCACAGCGTATATTCAATGAAATATTTGTGAAAGATTGTTTATTTTTATGTTAATGTCACTGACTTCGTACCTCATTAGCTTCACACTATGAAACAAGAGATAACAAAGATTTATAGTGCTCTCATTAATTTTTAAAAATGGAATAAACCGAGAAATAAAAGTGCGTTTTCCAGTGAAAAATTAACAGATTTATGGGTTTTGATGGTGTTAGTGGTTATATGTTGTTTTGCTGATAGTCTATGTGATATTTTTTACTAATTTCATATCTGCTTATTCTTTTGTTATTTTGCCATCACATATCACTTTCGCAAAAATCAAATAAATAGTGCGTAGTTCAGAGTTTTGTTACTCATGGAATAAACTGAAAAAAAAAGTTTGGACGAGTTGGGAGTTTCGTAAGAAAACAGCTACAATGTTGGTAGGAGACCAATTTTTCATCTAAAAGCATTATTCTCAAAATAGATCCAAATTTGATTGCCCTGAAAATTTTTTCCAATGAATCTGAACAGCCGAGCTCTATATCAGAACAATTTTTGATGCCATTAAGGACTATGTTTTTGCAAAAAAATTCGTTTTTCGTTGTTAAAAAGTGGATTAGCTGCTGACGGATTGACGTTTGCTTAAAGAGAGTGGATCGACAAGGTTATTTCGGTATTTAGGTGTACATTTAATGTTGTGATTGAAGTAGTAGATATGCAGAAGTGTAAACAAAATCTTCGAAATACTGTGGATATATTAAAATTATTGTTAAAACAACTCGAGGAGACGACACGATAAATTCGGTTGACTAAAAAAAGGTTCAAGCCCACCATTCCATCAGTGGAGTATCATGGGAATGTTAGTGATATGGATTTCAAACGGATATGACGAATTCATCGTTTGTGAAATAGCTATCGTCACCGGTAAGTTTGATTATCGTTCATCAGTCCCAGTAAACAACTTTAATAAGAAATTCTCTGTGGATGATAAATCGAATATGAAATTTGACAAAGGTAGAGTATTACTACAGGCTAGATGGATAGGATTTTGTGCTGGGATAAGATCTTAATTTATAACTTAAGCTTAGTTTACTACTGACCATGGAATAAATCATGTTGACGATCTTAGTGGCAATTATTCTATTCTCAATTAATCAGGTAATTCTGCACTACAGTGATCAATTTCTTGTACAGGAATTTGTAACGAAACTGTTAATGACACCTAATCCAGAAACGGTAATACTTACGGATTTCAGGATGGTCCCCTCACCGTTTACTGGCTAATGTTGTATTTTTGTTGAGGTGTATTATCTATTCGTCAGCCGATTGCAGGGAGCAACCAATTGCACCCAACTGATGGCATTCTTGTCACTCTGTTGCTCCGCTCTTTCTGTCTGTCTCTGTGTGTGTGTGGGTGTGTGTGTATATGTGTAGGTGTGTGTGTGTGTGTGTGTGTGTGTGTGTGTGTGTGTGTGTGTGTGTGTGTGTGTGTGTGTGTGTGTCATTTACTTGCTTTGCTTGCTTGGATTTATTCATACTGTCCCACATAACATGTCTTCTTTACGTTCATCTGGCGGCCATGTGGTGTTAGTATACGTATATATTGTGTATGGTCGGTCCTCTTCGTAACCTTTTGTCCTCCTCTTCCATCCTCCTCCTTCCATCTCGGCTAATTCTCTTTCTTTTATAAGATTCCTATGCTTAAATGTTGTCATATCCAAAGTAATCGACGAGAAAGAATTGCAAAATTCGAATACTTTTTACTATCTCTGAATCAATAATTTAATTATAGTTTGTTCAAGCATTTGAAATATAAGCGGTGATATCATCGCTATTCTTATGATAGATGCAGTAATTGTCACCTATAAACATAAACCAATTGATAGGGTATGCTGGGTTTATCAAGAGAACAGTTGATCATTCAAGATCTTACAGGTAGGATTTTACCATTCCTCAAGAAACTTGTTTACACTCTTTATATGTGTGGTACAAGGACAACGAATTGTAAGACATCTGCCGAAAGGTCAGTTTCGAAGAAAGGAAAACAGGAATAGGAGAAGGGATGATGATACGCATGGATTATGAACATAAACTAATGGTATTTAATAATGTAATTGAAAGCAGATTATTGGATGTTTTTTAAACTCATAAAATGATTGATAATTGTACCCCTTTCATCAATCGTCACAGCTCATTACAGAAGATGCATGACTTGCAGTGGCGGTAAAATCATTTCCTGATATCAATTGCACAATTATTAAATCATTGAACTGAACTTCTTCCTTTCACCTTTTAATGTTCCTATTTGCATCATTTGTTAATAATTTCTTATTGATAATTATGATACGCACGCTAATTTACTCGAATGTTCTTCATGTGAACATATATCTGAAATGGGAAATGGGCTTTCGTTGATAGCAGTGCATGTTGGTGACACATTCTATATACTGCTAGTGATACATGAAAACAATAAACGTGAGAGAGAAAATTGGAATAAGAAAACCGATAATACATTTCACAAAATAAGTTCGAAATGAGTAAAAAAAATATGCTACAATAGGATAGACATCCCAGTTAATATGTTCCTTGTAAAAAGTTTTTAAATCTTAAATCTTCCTATTTAGTAATATGAAAGAAATTCGAAAATATAAATAAAGCAGTTAGTTATAAGAGAGAAAGAGCCGAAATCAAACAATTAAATTGCACAAAGATTGTCGGGGTAAATTTTCATCGATTCCAGGCATTGGTTGTGATATGATCGGACAAAGTTTTTAATTTGCTTGATGAATTCCACTGATGCATTGCTCGTGGCCTCCCAATTTTATAATTTAATGAAAAATTCTGGCTGATACTATGTTATTTCAGTAATCAAGGAGGCCAATTATTGATAATAGTATTTTGATTCTGCGTTAAGACACACTCTTTGCATAATAAAGTATTTGATGAAGTTGAAAATTCCTAGCATGTTCATAAACAATTTCATGATAATTGTAGAAGTGTCAATTCAGTAAATATGTACGTACTATCATCATTTTGCACTGATTTTTAACAATTGATATAGAAAAGCTAGTAGATATTATTATACAAATACATTACAGCATTTTAAAGAGAAAAAAAAGGAATTAAAATAAGAGAAAATTGGATTTGTTGTTTTGGATCAGTGCAATAATGTAATGCAATTGTATGTCAAACAAATCAAATAGTCGATCTAAATGAAATAATAGTACCACGCAGCTTAGGAAGCTAACATGGTCCTAAAATAGCGGTGACATTCATAATTGGTAAATGAACTGCGCGATCTACAATGACCTCTGCAAATTGCTAATCACTAAACAGACAATCTCCTCTCCTCTTCTCCAATAATGAGAGGATGATGGAATAGTATTTCTAGTGATTAATTTGTCAACGGTGCTTATTGACACCTGGGGTTTCCGGTTGATATGAAATCTCCAGAGATGAGTTGGAGAGAGTCTGAAGCTTATAAAGATTAAGCTTCACAAAATCTGCATTATTTCTACGTGTTATCTTATAGTTGTTGGTCATGGCTCAGTTGATGAATAACACAACCGTTCACGTACACGTTACCAAGTTTATACCGTTGTAGAATGGACCTTGACAGATATAGGCCGAAGCATCGATTTCTGCAATTTCTGAATCACGGAACAGGAAAGATTCGAGCTAATTCAAATGATATCAAAAATTGATTTACAGCTTCGCTACTATTTTTTGAGGAGATCGCGGGGATAAATCTAAAAGTAACCTTTGGCTACTGTTATAATTGTTTGAATTCTTTGTTTGTCTTAATTCAATAGAATGGAAGCAGTCGATAAATGAATCCTTATCATGTCTTCACGTGTCATGACGTGAACCAATTACGCACGTAACTATGACTTCTAATGCGTTGCCTACTACTAAACCACATGTGTCACTAATGATAAGCACGAAACATTGCTGCACGACACTATGATTTGTTTACAGCCACTATAGCACAGCTGGCGGTGTACGGTGTGTGTGTGTATGTGTGTGTATGTGTGTGAGTGTGTGTGTATGTGTGTGTGTGTGTGTGAGTCTGTGTGTGCGTATGTGTAGGTGATGTGCGTAGGTGGATGAGTATGGGAATGCATGCGCGGATATACGATGTGTTATAGTAAGGAGAGAATAGACAAGGGTCATTTTGCATTTCTGTCCAGTTGGGAGGGTATATGTTTCCTTAGATCATTCGTAACAATTTGAAGTATTTAATAGCCTCTTAGAGACATACCTTTTCGATTACTGGTCAGTTATCTCAATTGGTCATTTTTCGAAGAGAGGAATGTCGTTCTCTTCTACCTGAAAATACAGTAATACTAATCTGTACTCTATAAAGAGCTTTACTTTACCTTTCTTAGCAAGAGTAATCTTTTGAAGTTTCCTAACATTGCATATATATATGAAAAAATCAATGAGTGACGTATATCTTAATGTTTCGGTAAAGAGAATTTTTTGATCAGTATTGCGTGACGTGTGTGCTTACAGCTTCCATCTTTCTTCAATGTATATTGTGATGCTAATAGTTAGTATTCGTCAAACTTTTCTAATCAATCAATAGTTCACTTGATCCCAAATAATCCAATCACTAATGACTCTTCTGATGTATTACTTTGTTGTCATTCCTACATAACATGTTCTACGATGTTGTTCATGAGTTAATGGTGAAGAATTGCTGAGTGGAATGATATTTTATGAATTAGATGAAGTTGTCAGTTACGCTATTCTCATTTGTGATGGTATACTTTATGTCATATCACACCTTAATCCTTGTATTATCAATAATAGATATTATATTACATTCAAGAAATTGATCATTGAAGAATAATCGGTTGTATACACATATGTGACGTGATTCTTGATTTGTTGTGTATTCTACGTTAAACAAATAGGTAAACCGTATACTGGTGGACATATTATTATATATAAACATGTCAAAGCTCTCCTTCTTCCTCTTCTTTTCTACCTCTCTATTTTCATCATTTTCCCTCCCTTCCTTCACTTACACAAACTATGGAATGTTGGCATATGCAAAATGGTTTTTTGTGCGAAAGTATCGGAGAATTCGACGTTTTTTGATGGTACTACGTCGAGCGCACTTTTTTGATTCATTGCAAGCGCTGATGATAAATGCTACCGTAGGACAAAGAGAAGAGTGAGCTGAGCAGAGAGCGGTGATGGGATGGATACATTGGGTGGTGACGATGACGACGTTGACTTGACACAGGCCAGGCACATTTGGTATCTCTTTCTCCTTCAGATAGATATATAATGGGAATAGTTGTAATAGTTCTGTTGACATGACATCCTTTTCACGTATTTTAATGAACCGTAGGGATTATTTGAGCTAAAGGATGTTCCTTGGCTCGTTTCTAATTTGGGACAAATGTAATGGTAATAGTGTCATTGGTGTAATGTATAAGATTTCATTGGTTCTCACTTCAGATTTAGTTTGTTAGCAGAGGGGGGGGGGCAATGTTATGTGAGAAGAAGGGAAGCTACGATAGGGTGTTATTGGATGGTGCGGAAGTACATCTGAGGGTGAAACATTCAATCTGTGAGTGTCATCAAATTATTACACCGTCGAGGCGCAGTAAGCATCGGTGGCAAGCAACAACGAGTAGCTCTCGGCAATTTATATGAGACGGTTTGTGGCTATGGGGACGATGACTGTCGTCAGCTGTCGTCCTGGTGGGCTACCGAACCCCACCCATGAGAGCACATAATATATATCAGCCACCACCAGACCGCTCCTCTTCCTCTTCCTGTCCTTTTCCTATTGCCCCTCTACCTTCACTGCATCATCATCATCATTATCATCATCATCATCATTATCATCACTTCTGATTGGAACAGAATAGCACAGAACAAATCCGTACTACTAAAAGGCTAACTTCCTTCACTTGTTTGTTATTGTCGTTGTCGTCGTGATCGCTGATGATGTCCACGATAACCAACGTAGTGTTGTTACTTATTCTTGTTCTTATATATGTCCATTCAATTATTCCATCCTTCTCATATCTGAAGGCATTACCATCATTTTATCATAATCACTTCCTTCAAATTTTACTATTCAGAAGAAATGATAACCAAGCAGAAAGATTCTTCTGCATGCAAATATTTCGGAAAAGTTCTTCGGTCATGAAGTGCTCAAGCTCGTTTATCACATTTTAATAATCTGATTGGCGCTGCTGTCCTGACTAAAATTGTTTTTGCTGATGGTGGTATGTTTCCGCTTGGTTTTATCTTTCATATACATGATAAAAGATCCTCTTTGAAGTTATTCTTCGGAGTATTCATTGTGCTATGCATATGCTTTTGGATTGTGATATCTATAATTGATTTCTTGGATATCACTGTGATTGAAGTTGCCGCACACTGACATTTTTGTTTTTGTATGGATTTGAAAACGTCTTTATAGTTTTTCCATTCATATAGAAATTATCTAGAAATATCTACGGGATGGTTCTTAGATTTTCACCAATTCAAAAATGAACTTTCTGAATGGGAATTTCATTCTTGGCTGATGTCACTTCAAGGATGAACTATAAGACATGCAAAGTTCATTCTGTGTAGGAGCTTCTTGAGGCTATTTTCATACATCGAAGATGTAGTAATAAGTGGGCGGGCACCAGTACTCGGGAGAAGCCAAGATAGGGGATGTTTGTTTTGTGGAAATACTTAAACTCATTTCATTGGATGAACGGACCGATAAATGATATCTTTCGGACTACTTTGCGTAGAGGCCATGTACCGATACCATTTGGACCCATTTGTCTCATTTAGAGTGTGCACTATTCACACACACACACACACACGCACACACACATACATACATACATACATACACACACGTGTTGAAGTTGCTGGGGAGGTATTGGAGTTGGAGCGGTGGTCGAGTGGGATTTGACGAATGGTTAGATGTTGGTGCTGTTGTCGGTTGTGGGATTCAAGTATGACAGGAGCCGGTAGCAGATGGATAAGCTGAAGCAAGGCTATGCGTCATACAGATACATACGTACACATTTGTCATTGGCATTTTAGGTGTGGAAGAAGAGGGGAGGTGAAGGGGGCGACCGTTTCGAGAGTGGAAGCAAGGAGAGGACAACAACTGTCCAGAGCAGGGTATTGCTTCAGGAAGAGAAGCCAATTGAAGGGGAGACAACTGTCCCAACCCAGAAACTTCCTCTGTCCGATCTGCTAGTTAACAATCATTCATATCTACACACAGCCACGTCCTCTTCCATTCCACCTGTTCCCCCAAACTTCTGTCTTCCTACTGCTTCAGAGTAAGTATGTGAGAGCAGGGCTGTTGTTTACAATGTTTTAACTGTAAAGAGCGTTGACCTCTAACAGCATGTGAAATATAATCTGACCATTCGAAGGGTTAAAGTATGCGATTGCAAAAATGCATGAAAATATTTCTTCAACAGTTAGCTTATTTATTACTGTATCTCATTACTTTTTGCATTTAGCTTTCTCTTTTATATTGCTAGCGGATATGTCGCATAGTTCATCGACCGATATTGGAAGGTAAAGGAATGGAGTAAAATAAGTTGTGAATCCGTATTTAGATACAGCTTCTTATGCTACAACAATCTTTATCGATATAGTTACTCGTAAAATTGGTGCATTTCGTCAAGTTAACTCAGAAATGAGTATTGAACATTCAGAGTGTCATTTACAAAATTTATTCCTATCAATATATTCTACATTCAATAGTTGAAGGGACTGAATCAAACAATCTTACTTGAATTATCCTGATACCTTTGCAAGGAACAATGAAAATATATCATCATCTAGTTGATGTATCGTTTTCTGCTGGGACATTTCGTGACTTCCGTTCTCGTACGGTGGAAATTAGAACTTGTTGATAGTATGAATGGGTAGGTCAGAGTGTTGTTGATGAGACATTATCGCAGGAAAAGCTCCTGCTAAAATTACCACAAGGTAGAATTTCATCAGTGGTCCCTATTCATATTGTTTACTTCATCATAAGCTCTCATTTCGGACATTCAATTGTCCATCACATTATAGTACAATGAATTTGTCAAGCTGATTTACGCTTAAGCTCATTTGTTCTCAAAAATGTTATGAATGTGTGTGTGTCAAAGCTATTGGTGGTATATGTGTACTATCGGTGAATGTCACATCCCCCCACTACAATGGGCTGGAAGAAGGATAGATGAAATGAGTTTGTCGGTGTATGTATGTATGTATGTGTGTGTGTGTGTATGTGTATGTGTCGGTTCGAGAAGGAAACAAGAGAGAATGCAAGTTACCGTAGACAAGTTGAAAATTATGTGCACGCGAAGGGTATAAATGAATGGACATCGTCACTATCACCCATTGAAAGCGGTAATGTGACAACCATTGCACCATATCTACTACCACTGTCACCAAAGTTTAATATCTGTAAATTTCATCCACTACTGATATCCTATTCATGTTAGATCTTTTCAGTTTATACGTTATTTACATCAATTATAAAAATAAGCTTATTTCGCTAAAAATCAAGCTTATTTTATGATGAGTTAGTTAGCTTTTCCACTCTTACTAATCATACTGTTTGCAGATTAACTACATAGATCTAAATGGATTCGTAACTTTCATTTATAAGTGAACATACCTAATTGTAATGAGACCGTATTGCTTTTGATATTACTTGTAGGTATAACTGATGTTGTTTCTATTTAATTTCAAGATCTTATTGTATCAATCTGATGTAGGTTTGAGGATAGCATTGGTTTTCGAGTGTACTAAAAGTGTGGAAATGCAAAATTAGGAATTATGGAGGCAGTATACTTTCCAAAATGATTCTATTAGATACGTGGTACCTAGAGCATATTGTGACGTGTTTCACTATAAAAAGTGCTCTCATTACCATGACAATGTTGCATTACTGTCGTCTTATAATGATGTAATTCATTGGATATCAACAAATCTTTCGATCATTTGAAATTTACATCTGTTCACTATTCTTTTATAATTTTTTCACTAAATTATGGGATTTCAGATATTATGCTAACTTGTATATTGCTTGGTATTATCTTACTCAGTTGTTAAAGAGTTAAGAGATAAGTATCGCTGCTAAGTTTTTGCAAGAACGAGCAGATTATTTCGTTTCGATGTTGCTTTCACCAGCAATGCTGCCACATTTGAATGCAGCATTTAGAAATGGTAATTCGGGAACGCTTGATGCTGAATCCGAACAATCACTCACTACTTCCGGTGTGTTTCATCCTCGTATTGTATTTTTCCTAATCCTAAAAATGTTAATCTTAGTAACCAAAATTTCCTATAAATCAGGAAGATCATTGGGTGGTGGGGCTATGAGGAATTACAGTTGGAATTCAGAGTGATCCGCCTGGTCTTTGTGTCCTTCATACTTAGCCATAGATTTGTGGTTTATTCCAGCCTATTTATGAGATTTAATGGTAGAAATCTTAGACTAGACTTCATTTCAACCGATTTGCAAAAACGGCCTTTTTATCTGCGGACGTAATCGAATTCAAGTGATTTTTTCAGTTTATTTCCGCTAGCCATCCCTCAGCTGCATCGATTACGTTTAATGAGGAATAATAATGTGGAATATTGAACCTTGCTTCCTATTTCAAAATTTTGATTTTTTTGATTTATTATGAGAGTGCTTTCCAGACTTGGTGGCAGGGACGAAGTTTTAACAGAATTTTTACTCGATAAGGAACGAAATTATAAGGAAGGGCTGAAGTCGTCGTCAGGATTTCAGAGCATTAAATATTTGCAGGATTATTATATTCTTTAAGTATGGTAGTTATTTATTGGTCATATATTTTTTTGTTACAGGTAATATTCAAAAACGGACTCAGTATGGTTTAGTGAACGATTTAACAGGCAGTGGCTTATCAGCGTTGGTTAATCGCGGTGATATCACAAATGCAGCAGATACTGATAATAGTGGTGCGGTGGATCAGACCGACCTTATCGAAGCTATTACGTTCGCATCACTTTATGGCTTCCAGGTCCTTATCCCTTTCTTTTGTTTCAGACTGTTTAAACATTGTTAAATAGGAATGTTTGCTTGAACTACCGTTTTTTAGCCTTGTGAAGCGATGTTTATATTTATTTTACCAGTTTCTAGATAATTTTTGATAGAGCATTTAAATTAACTGTTATAATAGAATGGAAAAAAATTAAGCTTGAAGTTGGGATTCTCTTCAAAAGTCAGCCTTCATTATCATTTATGAATAACACTTCTTTCTGCAGGTTATACGGAGTAGAACGCTTATGTTTTTCATTTCATACGAGGAGGCACTTGAAAATCACTTTAATATCTAAATTTACTTTGATCTAATATTTATCCCCGTTTGGTTCTGTGTATTTTTATGCCATTTTTTTGGAGATTATTGTTGTCAAATAGACTTTTGTTAGTAATGTGAAATTCCTTATATAAATTATACGTTTTATGCAGGCAGTGCCAATACGTATCAAAATTTTGTTACATCGTGCATTATCTACTTTGACAAGAAAACGAGCCGAGGCAATCATTCGACGTACTGGTTGGAAGATAGATGATTTTGAGCGAGGATTTATCCAAGAGGTAAGCGCATTTGGACGTAATTCATAACTGGGTGTCGAAGTGATATATGATTTTTCAGCTATTTAATATTATCTTCTTATCCTTTATTTATAACCGGATACAGCCCTCCTTTCTGCTTTTTTGCCTTTTACTGTTGGACTTTTTTTCTTAATAGAAAACTCCAGACAAGTGTTTAACACTTACGTTTGGTCTATTCTTTCCTTTTCACTGTCCATTTTCAAACTTGAATATAAACACATTTTGCTCATATGCTGATATTAAACTACATTCCTGTTCTCATTTTGCGATAATCACGTTATCAAAAAAACACTGCAAGACTTCAAATGAAGGAGAAATTTATTCTAAATATTGTTAGATAAAAGAACGGAGCTTATAGTTCACTTCATGTTATCTTGTAAACTAGAACTCATTTTCTTTCTGGTTTTTCGGTTGTATCGTTTTTGGCGGTATGATAGCGCTGAAAGTTTAGGATTTTATTTTTCAATTCATACTGTGCTTCTACATTGTATTTTCACCATTGTAAAAGCACTTTAATTTAATTTTATAGTTTTCCTTTCCCTTGCAGATAGTTCTGAAGTAAGACTGCTACTTATTTTTATTATTCCTTAAGGCTTTTGAATCATCTGCTTTTGTGGTCTGTGCCGCAACCTGCTGTGGCTGGCAGATATCCTTGTAATTTTATTCTCCGGTGTTTTTTTTTTCATGATTAGGCGCACATGTCACAATAGTGAATTCTTCAATTTAAGATGTTGTTAAGCGAGTAGTTGCACGCATATTTCTTGGAAACCGTAAGTCCCTAATTATCGTACCATGAAAACTTAGTAGCAGCTGGAAATGTGTTCCATCTGTCATTTCATCTCAATATTCATACATATTAGAGTGGCAAAGGTCTTTCGGTAATATTATTTGAAGGATATACCTTTTTATCAATTTGGAGTATTGTGTTATTGGCCAAGAAGATACGAAAGAAATTTGCAAAAAGTTCTGCACGATCTGCATGCACTGCAAACTAATGTTTCACTATCTCATTTTCGAGCTTACGACCAGTATGTTTCTGTATTAATCAGTGGAGTATGAAATGTTGTCTTCATGTAAAGGAGAAGAGTTTCTGACGTAATCACATTAACATCGATACCACCAGAAACAGCAAGCATGAAGTGTAAAGGCTTCTTTGTCAAGTTAGCGAAGTTTTAATCGAAATGTTCTCAGTAATTGCAAGAAGACGAGAAGAGCACTGTTGCACAAAATGGTTGCTAAAATATATCCAATAAACTATTCTCATTCAGTTTAATCTTGCGCATTCATACACTGTTGAGAGTTTTAAGCAGTTGATTTACAAGATAGACATCTCAAGGAACAAAAGTCACGATAAAGACTGAATCTTGCCAGTTTGCTACTAACTACTTTTAAATCGCACGATAATATCAGCTCTGTTCTTCTTATTCATCGAGTGTAAAAAAGGTTTCGACATGAACTTGAGTTAACTGTGTTGCAGTTTCTTGCAGAAGAAAGTGATGTATACAGCATCGAATTAGTGAACGAAATGAACACGGGCTTCCGATCAGTATCACACTTTACATCTTATCATCTCACTCATGTGCCGATCGAGTAGCGAACAAGACTGGGTGATCTTTTACCACGCAAACATTCACTGCTTTCCTCAATTACACGAAACGAATTGATGGAGCAGCTTGAACAACCCGTTTGGGTTCAGTCATTTATACTTCGTGTTCGTATCGTACATATTGCGGAAAATGCTAGTGAAATAGACAGGATGTTGTTAGAGCTAAATGTGAAGAGCAGTTGAATGGTTTTGGAGATTAAAGAATCAAAATGATGGCGTGTTCAAAGTTAGATTGCAAGTGTCAATCTAGGGGAAGCCAGTAATCGTATCTATGTGGAATGAGAAATAGTCTTCAATCAGAGCTGGAAGGCGAAAGGTAACAGTGTGATAAAACTAGGGATAAAGATCACTACTCTCTCGTGAATACTACGGTGTTGAAGGCGACCGAGACTTTATCGTCAACGAATTTAAAAGTTTGTGGTGAAAAAAAAAGTGGATCGATCGGCTTTGGTATATCATTGCGGGATTTTGTCGAAAAAGAATTAATTGTACGTCAAATGAATTGCTTAGTCAATTTTGCCGCACATTGAAATGTGAAATCCGAGAGGCGGGACACATTCCCCGCATCTTCGATAAGTAACAAATGTAACCTAGTCTCAGTGATATCCGCGGTAAAAGGGAGCATTCAATCAGGTTTCAAGAACCAGTTCTGTGGAACGGTAATTCTAGACGAGAGGTTCGGCATGATTTTGTTAGATAATATCAGGAACATCATAGGATGCGATTTTGATGACTTTAATGGGCATTGTCGACATTGTTGGCATTAATGCATGGGTCATGACAGTGACATAGAATCTTTTAGGATATAAATTTTAGTTCAATATTGGAAATCATCTCTATAGTTTTTTGAATTTTTAGAAATTGAAAACCGAAAGAGGCATGAAGCTGATACTTTTATGATTAATCTGTTGAATCAAACGATATCAACAATGATGGCATTTCTAATTCTTGTAATCCAGTGTGCATATTTTTGTCATTCCTGATTCTGTAAAATATGATTTCAGGTGAAACTTTAAAACATAAGAATTGAGCAAGTACACGCAATCTTAATATTCTGGAGAAATCTGATGTAGAATTAAAGCAACTCAAACATTCGTTTCCTTATTGTCTTCTCATCCTGCTGTAGATATATTTCGGAATTGGAAATCTAAACCAAGATTTCCAACCGAGCTTTCTACAAAAGGATTTATCCTGCATAATAATGCGAGCATCGACAATGCTTCGTTAATCAGTAATATGAAGTAACATTTTTTTATCGTCGACTTACATTTGCATAAAACATTGTGTCATGCATCCTTCTTTTATTCCGTAATCTTTTTCCATAGCAGGCGGGAGTACAGCAGTTAGAGTTTTGTAGCATTTTTGGGGGTATTGCATTGGATAAATGTGTATGCTTATGTGATATGGACGTGAGTCTTTTGTCGATTAGTCATCCATAAAAGCTTCTGTCGCTTTGTTGGCACTTTTTGACACTCTCTCTAGGGTCCACTGATTTTTGCTGTTGATGTTTTTGCGGTGCTGGTAGTGCTACCCATACTTTGGCAGTGATGACAGATTTGCATGGAATTTTTGTTGGTGGATGAAAAGTGACCTTGCGAAGCAAATAACTCCCTCGAGACACATTGCTATTACCAGCAGTTTGTTCACGCAAATTTTGTCCCACCCACTGTCCATAATAACTCTTTTCATTCATCTATCCTTTCATCCCGTTGTCCGCAAAGGATGGATCCATTCCGTCTCATTTCGAGAAATGTCGTTGTAGATTAATTTCACTTTTAGTGACTGAATTGCTTTATCTTAGTTAAATAATTTGCAAATGGTTTAAATTTGAAATCTGTGCTGAAAATTCTGTGGGAATAGTTAGCATGAGCAGTTTCAGTTGATGAAATATTTGCGACTTTTATTACCTGACATTCTTGGTTACCGTGATCCTCCTGCGTTCTGTCTCTGCTTGCGAACTATCATCAAATATTATGCGTGTTTGTATGTGTTGATTCAGCTGCATTGCAGTGTACCCTCATAGAAAATTCTTTTTTTTCTGCTGGAAAAAAGTAATGCTTTTGGAATCGTTAAGTGCATAGGTGTCATCCCGAATCATTGCTCCCATTTGATAGTAAATGGCATGCATACCATCTGAGCCATTCGCCCACTCTTGAAATGCTGCTGCAGGATGTTTTCATCATTTCAAACGTTTTGTTGACTACTTTTCCTGTTCTTAAGTTAAAAATTGTATCCAACATCATTTGTCTGCATTTACGCTCTAATCACTACTGCTCTAAGCATTATCTCTGCTCCAGTCCCAGAAGAGTCAAGGGGTTGATGAGAAGTCGCAAGGGCAATAACTTTCTCACACATTTCTTTATAGATGCAAGCATACCTATTATGACTGTCAAAGTAGCTCTCTGTTTTCCATTCTTTTAGAAGTGCGACACATCCAATCTGTCATTAATCAACTTATGAAGTTTCTTCCAATAATTAATTAGATGAATTACCAGTTGGTGAAATGATGAGAAATCTGAACATTTTGCAACTGCAGCGGTAATGACATGTAGCAGCCAAGGATTTACATTTTCCTCTTTTACTTTTGTGTTTTTACGTCTTATCACTTTATCTTTAATAGCAGCAAAAGGATCTCTTTAAAATGTATGTGATTAATCTACATTATTATTATTATTATTATTATGTATTTAACGATGTCGTTGCAGATTTGATCAGCATAAAAGTAGGCAAGAAATAACTTTTTCCTTATGTAAAAGATTTAATGGGATGGGAGACCGGAATGAATGACAGTTTAATGAGTATAAAATAATGAAATAGACATGATTGACCGTTGTTATGGACTGATGGCTAATGAATACAAGGAGATGCTGGATTTTAGGGCATATATACGACATGTTGTTTCAAGATGTGTTGATTTGTCGAGCAGTAAGTATTGCGGCGAGTCTTTTGTTAATGACATAGCCGCGATTCATTCCCTTCTTTATACTCCTTTCTTAAGAAAGGCTTACAATTCAAATAAAACAGTCACTTAATGACTATTTCATCTTCGCTGATTATTTCGACTTGCTTGAAACATCTGTGACGATATAGCTGTCATGTCCACTTACCTATCTGAGAATGGCGGACAGTGAGAACTTCCATTTAGTTGACGTGGAACCAATGAATAAAATGTACCTCAATGTCTGTGCTGCAATGTGGTAAACATAGGTTGTAGTTTGATACATATGAATACATCACTACCGTATTCCCTTTCCCTTTACAATTTGCAAACGTTTATTTGTGTGTGTGTCACATTTCCTATAGCACATTAATGTCTCTCTGCTCCTCTACACTCATTACTGTCGCAATCTCCAGATGGGGAATACAGGTAGCATCAGTGACCGTTCCTGTCTTCTTCCATTCAACAACTTCCCTTTTGAATACTGTCAACGTTGTATAATTTCATTGCTACCAGCCACGGTATATTGTTAGCAAGGCTTCAGGCCACATTCTCGTTACAATTGAACAACATGTTCAAGTCTAATGTCCATAAGATAGGCATCAGGTATGGCTAGACATTATTTATAAGCTTCAACAGCCGACTATAAAAAGCATGGAGAGTATGAGCTGAGGCAGTGAATATGTGTGGTGTGGAATTTTTGTGGTTTGGTTCATTGTTGTGAAAGGTTGCCCGCAGAAGCAAAAAATTTTGCTTATTCCAGTTTTGTTGCAGAAAAGGCATTCTAGTGAGTAAAAAATTTATAAGTTTATTTTTTCAGGAGTTTTTTTTTATGAATTTCTCCTTCAAAATGTTCTAAGTGCATAGAACTTCAGTTGAAATTTCCCAAAAATGAGTGCAGAAGCAGAAATTGATAAGATGAGTTGAGGACATGATGACATCTTCTGACGAATACTTGTAATTGTGTTTAGACGAAAAGCTGCAATTTTTTTTCTCTTTTGGTAAGCGGAAAGGCGTTGATAGCTCGTTGGAGTTCGATGTGATGTTTTTGGAATCGGGAAAGGATGGCATAAAATAGACAAATAGATAAAGAGACAAATGCTTCGTCGTTTATACCGAATATCTGTTAACTTATCTTAGAATTTCTGACTCTTCGTTTTAGCTGAAGCAGGGAAGAGAGGGGCATAATTATGTTCTGGATAAATTACTGCTGAGAAGCGAACGTTTCAGCATGTGCTGCCGAAAAAGAAGGGACAAGATTGAAGCATTTTTGGTTGGGTTCGGATAAGCCTCCTTCAGGGAAAAAGCATATAATATTCAGGAACTGGTGACATGGGTGATTTATCGGTGCACGCCCTGATGATGCTATTTTTGGGCGGAGGTGACAATATAAACTATGTCTGTGAGGTTCCTCTTCATTGAGCTCTACTCATTTTCAAAACATCATCCTTATTATCTTCATCAAAATCTATTCATCCACAGATCTATTGTAAAAATTTAGTCGGGAAATGAGTAATTCTTTTTTCATCATTTCTGCAAAATGAGGAGGGTGCTGTGTGACATTTAAGCGTTTAGTAAATAACCGTTGGGGTTTCTCACCGATTGAATTTGTTGACTTTATGATTGCAGGCTAATTACTTCACTCGTTGGTTGATGATGTTCGATGTCCAATCCCAAAATATGATAAAAAACATAGTTAATGCATAGGAAGGAATTTTCCAGAAATATAAAGGAATATGACACCACTGGGAAAGACATTCAGTTTTAAAATGCAGATTTCAAACAGGATTACGATGTCATTCATTTGGATGTATGGTGTGGACATAGACTTAACGAAGAGCCGAGGCTCAAATTAGGTGTCAGGATAAATTGGTGCCTTCTTGGAACATGGAGTAATGTCATGGATTCCAATATAACAACAATAGAAGCATTGAAATGATCCATGAATTTATACTCTGACATCCGTTGAGATAGGCCTTTCAATGATGCAATATTTCCTGTTAAAATATGTTCTTTAACAGTATAAAGTGCGTAAAATTGAAGTATTCGTTAGTAATAGAAAAATGGAATTAAGTGCAACTGCTTCGTTAAATTGTATGGCCAACATAACATGTCCATTTATTCAAAGTCAGCAATAAAGCTTTTAGGTGAGAAATCAAATTTGGTAACTGGAAGAATGGAAGATTGCGCTTCCTGTTTTTTCTTGTTCTTCTTTTACTTTTTATTAATTACGGTAAAAGTAGCAGAGCCGTTTTTGTAACTGTAGGGACATTTATTTTAAATATATCTCTTAAGATAATTTCAGAATATTTGGAAGATTACATTGCTCTTAACTGTATTTTCAGCATAGTAGACTGTATTTTATTGCTGCATTACATTAATTTGCTTGTTTTCTGCTCTTTTCCGTTTTATAATATTAATTTCGAAGATTCAGAAAGCTTCTATTGATGCATTTTAGTTGTGTACAGTAGAAAAAGGCCATTTTATGGAGCAGAAAAGGTAAATGTAAATTCACTATAGATCGTGCTAAAATTTAGAATTCAGTATTATCATTCATACATTTCGTTATTTTAAAAATCGGTGTCAGGGAAAGTAAAATTGCTTCCGTCTGTGATTGTAGTACTGGAAAGATGTGGAGAGACAATCACAGCAATTTGCAAAAGCCATTCGATGTGCTTCAACAAACGAGCTTTTGAAAGATGTTATTTTCAACAACAAAATTGCATAGTGACACTATCTGTCCCGATGTATAAGAATATCACGTGGCTACAACATCCATTTATGAACCTTTCTCGGTATATTCCTATAATCTTCCTTCTTCATACATTTAAGTATCTGTTGCCCTCACTTTTTTTACATATGAAAACTCTCATAAACACGCACTGCACATGTAACCAGCTGAACATTTTATTTCTTTGATTTAATTTCAATCATACAAGCGCCTTTACCTATCCGCTTTTATTTATTAAATTTTGTTTTCCAAATAATTACAGACAGGTGATTATGGATCATAATTTGTTCAGGGAAAATAATAAATATGCACATATGATTAAATGCATTTTGTTAGAATATTTTGCATATGCATTCATAACTTTTAGCAGATTAAAATGACTTTGTAAAATTTCTTATAGAATTTTATAGAGAAGCTGTGCCTTATATTTTGCTATAATCTGCCGTCTACAATCTAGGAATTGTCATTTCAGGACTAGATACACATAAATTCATTTGGGGATGTTTAAAGATATGTTAGCTCCTTTCCTACCCAACATTTTCATCCCATATTTCCTAATTTTAAAACCATGTATGATTTGAGCATTGAATAATTACCCTCCGTAGACTAGACAGTGTATAGTTAAATGTTCAACTTGTAAATTAGTGGTAAGAAGTGTTAAACACCTACTCTTAGTACAAAGTATACAATTCAATGATTATGCAAAATGCGTCAATTTTTCGACTTTTGACACTCGCATGCTCACACTTGTTGAAATTCATGATGTCAACGATCAAACCGTTTTATCTAAATGTTTTCTGGACAATAATGCTAACTTCCATCTGATCTTAAGTGACTAGTAGTTGTTATTATCTGGTTGTTTTATTTTAAACTTACCGGAAGTTATCGTGCCGAATTATTTCGATAATAGCTCATTCTTGCAGTCATCACTATGAATATTATATTGGCTTGAATTATGTATTTAAAATAAAAAAGGTAATTCTACGTTTGCTATATTGTTTTGTTCTATTTGGTTGAAACGGTTATAATCTGAAATGTCTTTTTAATGTTAAAACCCAAATAATTATGAGACGAGAAACTTAAATTCGATCGACTCGCTATCATGAGTTTGGAATATTTCGCATCAGAATTCATATGAGTGTAAATTTAGAAATATTGTAACTTTCTCGACATAATTAATTTGTCCATTCCTGTCTTCGTTAATGTAGATTTGGACGTTTTGTTTTATGAGCGGTTTGTTGAGCTAGTACCTGGTATATTTCGTGGATTTTTTTGTACTTGGAAAGCAGTACAATGAAAGGAAGTGTCAAGTATAATTTAAAAGTAGCTTGCAGAATGGAGATGAAAATGAAGCAACACAAGTTCTCGGCGATGTATTTGGCGCAATCGGAGAAAAGACGAAGCGCTTTTAAAGTAAAATAATTGAATGCAATTTCTAAGAAAATGTGTGTGTTGTTGGTGATTAGCTCTTCTCGTCTTAGTTGTTCCTGCCTGCAGTAACGGTATCATTGCTGATTGTTATCTTCGTGCATTACGCTAGTCCTTAGTGATTTTTTATAATGACGTAGATTTCATTGAGACAGAATTGCCGTCGCTTAATTATCGATTTCTGAAACGAACTAGAATAAATTATGAAGATGTAAATTTTCAAAAGCAGAATAAAATTTCGATCTGATATTAATGAATATCGTTGATAGATTATGAATACTACTCACACCCAGTCTCTTTTTATCTTTGGCTCATTTTCAACCAATTTGTTTCCTTTCTTAAAATTCAAGAAACTTCTGTTCTGAATTATTATACACTATAGCTTCCGCAAATGAATGTGCTTTGTTGCAATTAATTGTCGTTGAGAAGGCTTTGCAATCACTATTCATTCTTGCTATAATTTCCTGATTAGTAATTTTTGAGAATTTGAAAAACATGCTCGTTTGTACTGTGGCTAGTTATTTCTGATATAGTCAGTGAACCAACCTCTCTCTGTACCACTGATACTAGAATACAAACCTAAGGAAATACATTGACTGTTTCAGGATGTTAAGACGGGTAAACCTCTAAATAATTGGATGTGTGCTAATGTGCAATGCGAACTGCAACTTATGGATCGTTTCACGGGTATCACTTCGTGTGCCGATCTGGTCGATCCACTTCGCCGATCGCTGGTGCCATCGTTTCTACATAACTGGCCAGCATTTGTAGGGTTTCCACCACCAATGTTGAATGTTTCTCAAGGATCAGTTGCCGATATGCTTTTACGACCTTGTTGGCATTTTCATCGCTTTTTAAATTCTTATTTTTCTCAATCTGCAATTTTATAATAAGAATGCCCAAGTGAAGCCGTTGTGCTGTTTACATTATATCTGCAGAAAATTTGCGCAGTTCTTCATCTATGGACAGCATATAAGATTTAGAGAAATTGCATTTGCTGTTATCTGAAACTTAGAAGTAGTAGCAAACAAGTGCAGATAATTATTTAATATGAATTTTATTCTGTTTAAATATAAAGACACCTAACGCCGAAAAGTTCTTAAGATTTTAAGACGTTTTAATGAGCATATTTTAAATTTTTTACGAAGTAGCTGGTTTGCGGAAGATAAATTTGTTCATATCTTCTAAGCAGCTGGTAATTCTTCTAGTAGATCTAAATTATTGTCATTTGTCGTAAGTTATTATATCCCTGAATTACCATCATCTTAATCACTGAATTACAGATTTACAAGTCAAGTTTTCGCTTAGACCTTATCCTAAGTGACGCACTTCGAATCCATAGCATCACATCAACAGTTTGAAGTAACAGTTGAGACCTCGATTTTTGTAATCACCGATGTAGAGAATGGATTTAATTATTTAAAATTTAAGGTTCTCGAGTATCGGAATCAACGAGTGGTTGTGAAGCATCTGCAAGTGATGAGCATGTTTCATCGGAATTGGTTGCCGATGAAGTCGATGAAGTCGTCGGGAAGGAAGTGGTGCAGCAATTACAACAGCAGCAGCATGATGAGACGACAGTAATCGATGAAGGAATTGTCAAATTTGATGCTGTACCGTTTATCGAGAGTGCTGATTTAAAAGCGAAACCGATAGCTCAGGTACTTGCACTTTTGTTGTTTTTTTTGTTTTAAAAAACATAAGATAGTCATTTCTTTTCTGCTTTTCTTCGTTTTATTGCCATTCTTTTGGTGCAAAAGTGAAGTGAGTTTCCTCTTATCACTTTTTGTGCGGTGTTAATATACTAAATCTATAAATTTTTTGATTTTTTTAGACACCGAAAAGTAATGGCAAGAGACGAGTGCAATGCTTGAAATGTTTCAAGACATTCTGTGATAAAGGAGCACTGAAAATACATAACAGTGCAGTACATTTAAAAGAAATGCACAAATGTACAGTAGAAGGATGTGAAATGATGTTTTCATCAAGACGTAGCAGGTCTGCTCTTTTCAGTTATTTTGGTCAGAATGCAGAAATTGTTTGAATTAAATTCACAAAATAATAACTTTTTAGCTTTGTTAATGGGTGGAATGGATTTTCACAGTCTGACATTTTGGTATGATTCTGAATCTGCAGTGAATTAGGAGGCAGAGTTCGAGTATATTTAAATTAATGACTGAAATGAATGCAGTTAACTAAGCCAGTACCCACCATACGTAAATACGTGAGTAATACTTTCGAGCTGTGAACAATAAGGAGTGTTCGGTGATAATAAGTAATAAGCTTTTTTACTACATTATGGTATTTTATTATTGCTACTTCGAAGTAATGCTGGATTCTCTGATAGTGTTTATTGAATTTAGTACACTCTGGGACCTTCAGAAGAACTGGACTCATCGGATAATTTTTTGTTTCATGTCGGCAAAGTAAAAGGATTGCATACTTACAAAATTACAAAATTGTTGAGAAAAATGTTAAAATAATATATTTAGTAAATATTTCAATATTTGTTGCTCAAATAGGAGTTACCCTGTGTTGCAGAAACCGACATTCAGCTAATCCTAATCCAAAACTGCACACTTCCGCTACACAAAGACAATTCGATTCATTCAGTGGTGATAATTCGCGTGATAGTTCTGTTCCAAAAATGGTTTGTACATTTCTTCACTGCTTTGTGACTCACTTTTTCGAGTGGAAAGAATTATTTATCTTCATAGAACGTTCTTTATAACAGTAAAATTTGAAGTATATCGAAAATGTGATGGAATGCCAGTTCTTAAAGCAATTGAGTAAATTTAATTTGTTTGAAAATGAAAAATAGAAGCGATTAGTGATAGATATGAGATTTTTTATCTCTCAGAGGTCTTAAATGCATGAGAATTGAAAACAAACTAAAATGGATCCATTCGATTTCTGACGTAGGAATAATTTCGGTTGTTGTAAGAGCGTCAGCTGGTACTGGAATGTGGATAATTAAAATTTAGCGATATATTTGAGAGGAAGAAATTTTGGTGGAAAACTGTTGGTAAAATGAATTAAAAATATGGCAGAAAAAAGTCTACGAAGCAAATAGTCAAGAATGTCAAGCTGTCGTTAAACATTTTTTGTACCTAATTTTGTTTGAGTAAAGACATCCAGTAAAACATAGATGTTGTGCTGTTTCCTGGGGTTTCTCAATGTACTTTTTTTGAGTAGGTGGAAGGAACAAGAGTTGATATGATTGTGATAGCCGGAGAAATAATTGTCTTAGATACTTTTTAATTATTTTATTTTTTTTTCTTTGGTTTCAATTTATTTTTCTACTTTTTTTATAGGATAATCTACTATATTTTGCCGGTTCATCGGAAGCAAGCGTAAGTGGTCATTCGCCACTTTCGCAAAGCAATAGTGATACTTCCACATCAACACGACTAAAATTAACTCCAGAAAAGAATACCCATTTTGGGACACGTAAACGCAAGTGTGATAGGCCGGTTAAGTTGGCAGTTGCTGATGAAATAACAGTAAGTAATCTACTTTCATTTCCTTGAAGTGAACTTTTCAATGTATAAATCGAACATACTTTGTATTTTGTTTTCTTACAGTAATTAGTTATAGAATTTAGTAAACGGAGTTATATACATTTCAGCTTCTACCTAATGCATCTAAACTTTAGATTTTATCCGCTGACTGGAGAGTTATGTAATATGTCCTCGAGGTTGACATTTATTTACTTTCGAAACAATCTCTCATTTTGCAGCAGGCGAAACGAGAACCTTGTAGTTCCGCTGTAGTAGGAGCAGTACCAGTATCAGAATATAATGAAACATCGTCAACTGCACCGCTGGATCTTACGAATGGAAAAGCAGATCCGAAGCAGCTTTCTAGTGCTGTTATGGTTGAACCTACTAGGTGCCGTTTACATAACAGATTACGATATAAGACATGTTACCAAAATACATTGTTTCTTGTTTAATTATCTGTTTGATTAAGACAAAATATATTTGAACTGTTTCACGTTATACACGGTTTGAAAATAGAGATCTTTTATGCTTAATAAAGGGATTGTTTACAAAACAAAAAAAAAAAAAAGTGGCTGGTTAAGAACTGTTTCAACAGAAACTGATGAAGTGAGCATAATTTTGTCATTTTGTTAGCTTCGTTTGTTCGTGTGAAATTTCTTTGGGAAAACTCGGTCTTTCAGTGTACCCTCAACATTATTTGCACCAGCAACAGCAGCAGCAGCAACATCAAATTCAGCTGTGTTAACGCCGATTACAGAAATGGTACGAATATTGCAACAAGCCCATATGTTCAGTTCACAGCGACACAATAGTACTGGTGGAATTCAACGTGGTTTCAGTTTGTTGCAGCTCATGCAAGAACAAGCTAATGTTGGGAAATAATGGTGTCTTCATAATTTTTGATTTCTTCGGTTTTATTAATTCTTAAATTGCACTTTCGATAGCGTAAAGTTGTTTTTTAGTTATTTGTAGAATTAGGGGTTTATAATTTATTTTTTAAACTGAAAATTTTCTAGGTCAGTTCCCGGTTATTCTCTTATAACTTTTCGGAACGGAGCTATTTTATCTAAGAGGAAGTATTTCGATGTTTGAAATCATCTAACATGTATAAGTTAAAATTCGAATGCATTTTTCTAGTGAATTGTGGATAGTTTTCATTTTTTTTTTCTTTTTTTTACGATTACTTGCTGTGTATTCTCGATTGTGTCTCATTTCTTTCCGTGTTTGGTTTGTCCATCGTTATTCTTCTCAGCTGTTTCTTACATGTTGCCTTAATTCTTACAAGTTCGAATTGGATTGTCAGCTTCCAAATCCTCTTGTTTATGAGTACTTGAAGTTTTTTAAGGAGACAGAATTTACGAATATCAAAGAAAAAAACAGCATGTTCAAGACACTGCTCAGATAAAATGTTAAAGCGTTGTAACACGCTGTTCGTATTTCGAACGAGTAAATTAAAGTAGTATTTATTGAAAGAGATAATCGGTGCTATCAATGATTGCGCCATCGCTTTTTTCATTTTTTTTATTGAACTAATATTTTCCTGAGTTACATGTTATTTATTTTCTACTTTAACATTTGCATAGTTGTCTTTTAAAAGTGTATTCCTAAGAGCCCAATTTTGCTGTTCCTTATTTCTTCACATTTTAACGACAAATTTGTCCATCCTGGTGATGATTAATGATGATGCATTTTTATGTTCATAACTTTCGTTCTGTGTATGTATGTGTGTATGTGCGTATGTATGTGTGTGTGTGTGTGTGTATGTATATGTTTGTATGTTTTATGTCTTGCTTTTGTACAACAAATCTCGCTGCTTACGGTGCAATGTTCATTCGTCCTCCGCTTATTTCAAAATAATTTTAACAAAGCGAGTGTAATTATCAGCAGTGTGACATGGAAATTATATTTTCCTGTGATTTTTGGTTCGATGGTTTATTAATTGTTCAGATTAATGAATTTTTTTGAGAATTCTATGTAATTGTTGTTTCATTACATGCTTTTCGGTGTAATTTAAAATATGTGCAGCTGTTAGAGGGAGTGAAATGCAAGTGCTGTTTGTGGGATGGATTGTTTTTGAGAAATGATTTGTATAGTGCCGTAACAGCATTCGAAATAAATTTATTAATAAATAGATCCCATTGTGTTTTGCGACATCATATTATCCAATCCAGTTGACATCAAATTAATTGACAGAATTATTTCTTTCGAATGACAGGATAGGAGGATGTCACTTCTCATCAATAAATCGCATATTTCATCAATTTAGGCTTATTGCGTGTGGTTTTAGGCAAAATTCGAGAGTCTCTCGTAATGAAATAGCAATCGATAATTCAAATGAGGGAAATTGACTTTGCTATCTAATTCTGAATATAGAAGTAAGAGATGTCATTGCGAGATTAATGAATAGTCAATTAGTTCTCTGGATAGTTGGGATGATCCGTAATTTTCTTGTTTGGAATTGAGTTGGGTACCGTTTCAGATTTCCTGAATATCCGGTCCTATCTTATTCCAATAGTTACAGTATTCATAAAATTTTAAGCATAAGGACTCCGTATATTTCAAAAAATAGATGTCTACATTAACTAATATCAAGTTTGGATAAGTCTCCCGTCCTGCTACCCATGAATGGTACCACCAATTGTAGCTTTGTTTAAGAAGGTGTCGTGGTGCTTCTCGAATATTAGTGCTGTAGTTTGGATCGGATTTCAGAGAACTGTCTAGTCAATACTTTTTAGAATCTTAACATAAATGTGATTTACTGCTTTCTGTACTGTTAAGTCAAAGTCCAACAATCTAATTAATAATGAAATTAATCACTGCAATGGAAGCGTCATGTTTGGCAAGCATGATGTGTAAAAATTTTGTGACGTTGTTGTAAAAATGTACATCTGATGAAGAGTATGGAGAAACACTGATACTGATGTCTGAAGCACGCATAGACAAATTTTACCAATTTTATCTTTCCATTTAAGTTTGATAATTTACAATTTGGGAACCATATACATGTTAAAGGGAAAATTTTACGACAGTATCTTTACATATGATTACTAAGTAGCGGCAAACAATTAGAATCTACAACTCGTCAACCAGGATTAAGTCCTTTCAAATTCAAAGTTTCATATTTACCACAGAAATGTTATAATTTGGTCTGAGCATTGAATTAGAAAAGTTAAGTTAGAATGTGCATTATTTACAACTATCATATGCAATGTTAAATCACAGATAATTTAGTAATTGTACATCAATCGACAACATCCGCACAACTATTCTCGAAGAGACTGTTGGAGAAGCTAAATTCTGAAATAAAATTTAGATAAATAAGTGCAGAAATTAATTACTGGATAAGTTTACAAGGAAACAGGAAATTCAAATCAAGCAATAAAGATGATAAGCAAACCATTCATGTTGTGATCGGTTTGATCTAGCACATTGGATTCCTCCGATGCACAATATTTCTCTCCTGTTTCGCTTTCGATACCTAAACATAGATTGATGTATATTGATGCTTTGCCAAATAATTCGCTGCTCTTGATTGTAAAATGTTTAGCTTCATTTAAAGCTTCCTCTAACAAATCTATCGCTAAATAATTGGACTTATAATTACCGACAGAAGTTTCCTGATGTCATTTGTTGTAGGCATCGATACAAAATGATCAGCTGTAAGTCGTTCAAGATGTTTAAAATATCTTCATCCGTTTTTACTGCACTTAAGTTTTCATTAAACTTCTTAATCATGCATAATTTTACAAACTTACCTTCAAGATGTACTGTTTTTAACATATGGGTAGATTGTCTCGACACTTCTGCATTAATGTTGCAAGCAGCTGCAACTCTCAAAGACTAAAAAAAGCATATGAAAGCTGAACATATCCTACATGAGTTTCCCTTAAATTTAGTAAAATTAAGATTCCAGAAACTGTTCAAATCAAATGAGTATGAAATGCTATATATTCACCTGATGCATGTAAGTTGCAAGTAATAAGTTTGAATGAAGACCCCAGCTATCTTCGAAATAGTTATCATCAAAAATAAAGTCGCTCAAGTTATCCTTTGAATGTTTATTGATCATTTCTCCGGAATGGGTCACAGGGGCTGACTGGAAATACATTCAACAACTGATTTTAATTGAATCTGCCGATCTTTAGAATTCACATGTTCAATTCTACCATTTCTTATTCAATCCACATGATCTACCTACTACTTACATCATCTATAACTGTACCTTGGAACTTACTTTTTTGATGTCACAACTAATAATGGCGGTAGATTGTTTGGTTGCATGAACTTTTTTAGCCTTGGTCGTTTTAAGTATGCCTACTGCAGACGTCTTGGCGATATTTTCTTCGATATATGTTGTTTCATCTCTTTCATGGTTCAGGCTACCGTTCTTAACATGCAGCTTGATTAGAATGTAATAAACAAAAGTAAAGAAAATATATAAACTCACTTTTTCCCCCTCTTCTGCTCGAGGTTTTTTGATTAATCCGTGATCTGGGAGGGGATGATTATGAGTGACATTTGAAAATAAACTCAAAATAAAGCATAAATTAAATACCACTGAGTGCCATCGTTTAGTATGAACATTTTCCTTTGGGTAAAAAGGTAAGAATGTAAATGCAAATATGAATATCCTCTTGATTCTTTTTAAGTACTTCCCGAAAAGCTGACGTGAATCCCCTGGAAAATGAAAACAAATTAGTTTGGAAGAAAAGATGCGAATATAGAGATTTATTGTTATCAGTTTCATTACATTTCTGACTCAAATTTAATATGGCAATTGATATGAATTTAAATCTGAAAGATTAATTAACAAGAACTAGTGAGATTCAGGAGCTTTCACTAGTGATACAAATGACAGATTGTGACCGTTACTAAATAGTAGCGGCGAGTAATCTAAGATACGGAAAACTTGAGGAAGATACGAGATCTATTCAAATAAAATGGAATTTTTAGAATATGATCCCTCAAGTTTGCAGTAATCAAAATGAGACAATGAAATGAGCAATTCCACGAGAATCACGCATCCATACTCGCATTAGATCAATTTGCTTATCATGTCGTAAAAAATATAAATAAATGAACCATTCAAGACATAAACGATACTAAAATAAAAAATTATACCCAATAACCTTTTTTATCTTTTTTCCTTTTTTCTTCTGGCACATTATAAATTTCGTTTTAATCGAGCCAAATGCTACTTTGAAAAGTAAGTTGGAAAAGTTTAATTCGAATCTTTTTGTGGACGTTCACAAGAGAATAAATAGTACGTATCATGGAAGTTATAGTCACTTCGAATGATTCTTTTATTGCACTACAAACTATATTAGTTACAAATTGAAATTATAATAGATTAGAGTGATATCAGAGCTTGATAAACTCTATTATTGTGACAGAAGTTAGCAACGGGAAAAATTTTAGTTTCATTTCTTGTCCGTAGAGTTAAAAACTTCTTTATTTTATTGAAATACTAATATCGCAAAGTAGAGTTTGTTTGCGGAAAGTTTTTCTTTTTTTTTTTTTTTTTTGAAAATAACTTGAAGCGCAAAGTGGATTTTGCATGAAATGAGAATTGTTCGAGATCACAGTTATTAATATATATCATAACAGTTACAGTTAATGCTGTCATAAATAGGCAAAGAAAATTGGAACGGTAGTAAATCGTTTAAGATGGCATCAAATAGTTTTGTATACAACATAGGTTACGATAGTGCTACTGATGAACATGAGTGGATTTTGCTGTTCAACAGATGGCTGAATAATTGACAAATTTCTAAACTATTTGCTGCGGAGAGTAGCAAAATTTTTCTAATGAATGCGTAGATGGTATTATAGGTACCATAGGTGCTGTAATTTCAGTTGTAAAAGGAAAAAATGAACACCTTTCATTACATTTCAAAATGACACTGATATACATTTCTGTGAAGTGGTAATATTTGGTATATTTTGATGAATTTTTCGCTTTTAATATCCTAGCGGTATGAGCAATATATGCCTATCAGATGAATAAATAAGGAAGGAAAATAGTTATTATGCAGCTGATGGCATGCGTTAGGCACAAAAATAATAGCTTTTGGGCTTTGTTGATGGTTGTGATGGAGATAGGGAACATCACTTCTCACATTTAATTATAACTTCGATCAGTTAACCGATCAGCATTTACTGAACATACGATAATAGATATTTTTCTGCTTATACAAAAACACGCACAGCAATCCCAATTGCATCTACGTGATTCCAGCATCAATATCTCGGGAAAGCTTAAAGGAGTAATATAATCGGCAACAAAAAATGTCAAAAAAAAACAGCTTAATAACATCGCATAAAAATTCATCCATATAAAAGTGAAGGAATTGGTGAGATGCAAAAAATTAAAAATCCAAACATGAAGAATATAAGGATGTAAAAATACCCATACTGGAATAGCGATCAAGATTTTCAACTAACTGTCCCAAGTCTAATTAACTTTTGTTATTTGTTTACATGCTCATTGTCTTAGTATATTGAAGGATTGATGACCAGTGCAGTATAAATATTAGTAAAGGTTTTGTTGACCCAACAAATGAAAACGTTTATTTATGAGTGCAACAAACGTTTTATTTTGTTCTCAGAAAACTGTCCATTTGAAATCGAAAGTTTCTTCGATCTTAGCTTAAAATGTGTATTCTAAAATATCGTAATATGTGAGAGGGAAAAGAAGCGCTCAAGTCTAAAGAGATCGATTTCCTAAATTCTTAATCAACTAATGTATATGCAAAGAATATATACATACAGAAATTTGTTATGGCTCTTCTAAACCAATCCCATATCGATCGCTTTCGTCCTTTATAATTTCTTTGAATTTGTGCTACTCGGTTACTCATAATGAGATCTCTACAAAAATTAGTATAATCAAGCAATTCACTTTAGCTATATCAGATAGAAATGATAAAACTGGTAGATCCAAGCTCTTAATTTGTGAACACAAACACTGATAAACCAATTCTGGAACATAAAAACATTCCAATCGGTAGAAACTAGATTTTGAGCTTCTTGTCTCCAACTGGCCAAACTCAAAAGTTTTTTTTATTTGACAATTTTATAGGGTTGTTCGAAGAATAATCAAATTAACCAGTATAAACTAATGAAACAACTAGTTTGGTTCGTTGAAATTCTGACATTTTTAGGCTGCTAAAATTCAGACTCCGAAGAAAAAAAAAATTATGCTCAACATCAGTGACTTTTTTCCGTCCAGTTAGCTTTTGCTAAGAATTATTTTGCAAATTTTTGGGTGCGGTGCTTACATAAGAATTATACAGGTTCCGAAAAATTAAGGCGTAACACAAGGTAAATGTGAAAAAGTAAGAAATCGAACAAAATTATAGCCAACTTCAAAAATCAATCGTACAACCTACTAAAATAACCCAAGTGCTTCTCCAAAAATCTGTCATTTTTGCTCGTTACCTATCTCATTCCGATATATGTCCATAATAATGTTTTTTTGGTCCAACTGCGGAAGAAAAAGCGGGAATAGCCTGATCTTCGGTGTAAGAGTTTTAGCAAGAGTTTGACCTTTCAGCAAAACACACTACACGAAGTTTCTACATAACTGTCAATAATGTATCAAAAGGATAGCAACCGCCTGGTATCATTAGGCTGATAACAAGTTATGCTAATGATGAGATCCTCTCAATAAGTAAATAAAATGAAAAACAATTCCTTTTGAATTTATATCTAAAAAATGGAATTTAAGCAAAAAAATCAGCAATCCACATTACAAGTAATACTTCTGCTAAAAAAAAAATGAATGGACAATAGCCAAAACCAAAGACCTTTCATATGATCAAATCGTTTGCCATAATTTCGAAAGAACAAAGTTATTATAACGAGCGAGGTAATAAATTAAATAAATATTTACTGAAGTGAGGAATTAAACATTCAAAATTAAAAATCAACTTTAACCAAGTGCGCCATCAAATAATATCACTGCAGTATAGTATAACTCCCTACTTCTTTTTTCTTCGGACAAATAAGTTGCATGAGATGGCCGTGTTTATAATATACTATTGGAAGTAAGGTGTTTATTACTTGTTAGTGTTATTTTGTTAGGCTCGATTTTGAGGTACTAATTTCGGGTACCTCTCCAAATTTGGACTTAACTAGTTGTTAAGACTTAACAACTAGTTCTTGGTTTTGATTTCTGTTTTACCAATTTCAGTTTAATTTTTGAAAATAAGGATGTTTTAGCATGATAAAATGGAGAGTATTGAGAATGCAGCAGGAATGGAAACAGTAGCAAGCGATAGACATACCACTAATAATAAGAAGGAAGAAACAGGGAGAAATATGGATTCATTCCAAGGATGGGTTACCACAGGTTCGGCTTGGTTTCGATCCGCTAAAGAAAAGGTGACATACTTACGTTTATTTGATTTATTTCATTAATAGTACTGTCTTCCTTATCGTTTTAGGAAAGGTCAAGGTGAGTACCACGGGATGCACTGATTATCCTATATTGGTACGGGTTTTGTGGGCAATTAAACATTTCTCTTTCATGATGGTGTAAAGTTGGGTGGTATTATCTTATAGATTATTCACATGTCAAAGTTTTTTTTTTTAATTTTTTTTAAAACATTCTTGATGTTATGCTGTCAAGACTCATTTTTAGTAGCAAATTTTCCATTTTCGTTGTACCGAATCAAAATTAAACGAATGGTTAACTAAACAAACTGAAGTATCTCTCCGATGCCTCCGTGATGTTCTTTTGTTTAATCGAAAGCTGCAAGATTAACATAGTCGTTTGAACTTTCGATTTTGTTTTCAAGTTTTGAAATTATATATAGTGCCAGTATTTCTAAATATAAGGATAGAAGGGTTACCAGTGAATCTGGCTTATAATTTAGAGCAGATTATGAGCGTGAGAATTATTTCATTTATTTTGTAGCGCTATTAATGGTTTAATTTCAGACCTATACAACATTCGAATTGGTCAAAAAAGATCTAACTGAGTTCAGTGATGTGATAGCCAGTGAAGCAAGCGCATTGGCAAGTACTACTGTTGAAAGTGTCAGGCAACAGGCGTATAATTTACAGCAGATTATGAGCGTAGAAGAAGAAAATGATAAGCAGCATAAAGAAGGGGGCAAAAAAATTGAAAATAACGCAAATGAAGTGAGTTCTTAGTTGCAAATGAGACATGTTTAAGCTGGGAAAGTAATTAGATATCTGGCAGTGGACTTTTTTCTGTAGTGATTGAAGTAAGTTTATAAATCTCTGCTTAACTGAGTCAAGTTTCTTTTTGTTTATTAATAAATATTCCATCCGTTGCTATGGATGCAGGTATAAGTACTTTGATTTTATGATCATCTTTACGTTAGTAAGTCATTGATAATCCATTTTTGAAATGAATTCTCAGTTTGTAGCCTTCAGTTTTAATGTAGGCTCAGAAACGGCTCTCTTTAGACCGAACAATCGAGCTCGACATATGCTATTGGATGGGCACCAAAGCTACCTTCAGTGCCTGCAATAACAGACAATTCGTGGATCAAGGCAATAGTTGACACAGTGAAAAATATTGCGCAGGAAAATACGGCTGAGGGCGAAGATGAATTCACAGAAAGCATTTATCCACAGATAAAACCTATAAGTAGAAGCGATTTGCCCCATGTAATTTTTGAGAACTTTCAAGTTTACAAAAATTTGCAGTAATGGAATTTTTGTCCGAAGTCTTAAGGCAGCTTTCTTCATAAACAATTTACCTACCATAAGTTGAATATTGAGCGTTACTTCACACGTCGTGACGCTTAATTTGAATTTGGATCTCTTATAAGCTGTTCGTTTCCATAAATAAGGATAGTTAGGCGGCGACCGATGAATAGAAATCTATGAATTTCAGTGCTATTAATTCAAGTTGTTATTTTATCTCTTATCAAGTTGCCGGTTTGCAGCATATCTTGTATGAAATTCAAACGAACCCAGATACATTCATGAAAACCCCAGAAGGTGACAAGGAATTATTCAAAATGTGGTGCGATGATTTCAAGTTGATTGAATATGATAGCGAAATCAATGCTTTGCTTGCTAATTGTCCTCGAGTGAGGGCCTTATATCAAGAAATGGTAATTATAGGCAGCACTTTCTATTCGTAGCAGTTTGAACAGTTGTAATCTTAAACTGTTGGTCAAGTTCCGAGATATTTTATTATTTTTAATGCAAATTTTATGCGAATATTTTTTGTAATCCGTGAAGTTTATAATTTTGAATAATTAAAGCACTGTTTGGTGATAACTTATCTAGTCAAAGGAAAGTGTAATACCTCATTTATCTTAGATGGAAAAGTATTATAGTTCTTGGGGAAGTATCAGACATAAGAGTCACGGGCGACGTTTTAAAAGGATTTACATCATATTCCTCTTAATCAAATGAAATAACCGTGAGACTAATATAAAAAATTAAGGTACCTGAAGAAATTGAGAATGTGGTTTTTTGGGCGAGGTACTTCTACAAAGTCCATCAGATGGAATTGTTAGTTCGATGTAAAGTTGAGGCTGAAAAACAGCTGTTACAAGATGATGAAAATGAAATCACACAAGGGCAAAAACGGACGATAGATTTCGGAAAAGAAATTTTGTGTTAGTTTCTTGTTTATAGATTGGTACAGTTACTAAGATGTCTGTGCTCTCAAAGTTTATTATAGTGAGGTGATTTGTCGATGTACACTGAAGCAACTTTACTGAGTGAGACAATAGTGAGTAAAGTCGGAGTAGTTAGTAAAGTTTTATTTCTATACATCACTTATTTATTCTTTAGGTTGAACTATTCCTGTATAGTGCTTAATTTTTCTTTTGATATTACTCGCAGCATGTATTGTACACATTTCCAGTATTTGAATGAAAAAGTGGCTTGCTTAGAGTTCTCTTATTTCTTTTATTTTAAATCTTACAGGTTCAGATAGGACTGAGAATTGTCTCAATGTAGATATAGAACCGACACAAAGTCAGAACAGTCCGGATAGACGGTCAGCTATGGACGAAAGTTGGAGCCTCTGTTCCAGTACAAATGTTGACATACAGGTATACTACCATCATTTGATTTATATATATAGTGGAACTGAAAGTTCATCCTTGTTATCGTTATTTTCATCACTCTGTAAGTTTTTTCTTTTCAACCTTAAACATATAACTTTATACGTGGCACTTTAGGAATTGCATGATGAAGATGGCTCACGGACGCCAAAAGCTAATTCAAACAATTCATCTAGCAAGAGCGACGGATGGATTAACTGGGATGAATAAAAATTTGGTTAATGGCTTTCTTCATGTACATATTTCTGTTTAATTCCTTATCGCTCACATCCTCTACTTCCCCTCCCTTTGCATTATATTCCCTTTAGTTTATTTTTTGGATGAGAAATCTGACCGAAAAATGAAATTTCCTGTTCTTAATCGGTCCCTTAATCGCTTGACTGAATTCTATTCTTACGTGTCGAAGCTCCCTACATATTTTCCTCAAACGACTCTGCTCTTTTCCATTCTGGTTTTGTAAGTAGTTCAAATGTATGCTTCTTCTGTTACATTGTCGATAGAATATTTAATTTTTTGTTTATAATCTCCATGATGGCATTTTGTGATTGCACATTTAAATCAGACTCCTTCCAAAAATAACTTATTTTATTACGAGGTTTGCTTAGCATGGGAAAGTCTATTAAATTGCATCCCCATACACGTTTGAAAAGGCTATTCAAAACTAATGGACATATTTTCACAGGCTATAAAGATATCATTTTCTTTTGGTTAATGAATTCGAATTTTTTTAGAGATTTCTAGAGACTATCCATTCCTTCGAGAACGGCGAAGTTTAGCTCGTGGTCTTAAACTTCCTTTTGAAATATTAGAGTTATAACCATGCAGTGTTCAGAAACCGTGTACTTTTCAATACTGATAAATAAGGGTCAAGTGTAGTACCGGTCAGTTACAAGCCGTCACTTAGTTATGTCGGGTCATGTTGAGAGTGCGCACTGGAATCTCAAAGATCTTGAATTATTGCTCCGAGTTCGATGATAGTCACGAAAATTCGGAACTCTGAACTTATGAATATCTAAAGATTAAGAAGTGTTTGGCGTCGAATTCCTTGACCACATCTACACCAAACGATTGTAAATTAAAACAACACTTATTCTATCCGAAATGTACCTACTTTGTTCAGAAAATAATCATTTTGAAAAAACTGTTCACCTACATTCTTCACGACATATCCCCTTTACAATGAAAATCTGACGGTAAAAATATATTTCCAAATTGCGTTTAGTGAGTAAATTACCTCAAAATTCAAGAGCAAAAAAACGACCTTATCTCCCAGCATATATTTCATGAGCGAAAAAATTGCGGAACTCATACACTGCAAAATCAATAGTGAAACGATCTATTCCGATGGTCCTCGAAATTATCAGCTGTTTTACCTATCGACTGCAAAACGCTCAAGAAGATATTTCGGTGTTCTGACGAATGAAAGGTCAGATTTTAACATTAAAATGGGTTGTGATTAATAGTAGGTACATTTTTTAAAATTATGTATTTAAAGATCAAACATAACAGCAGAAGAAAAAATGACGCAGAAAAAATCCAATAAACGAAAGTCGTGCTTTCTCGACTCTTTATTAAAGATTTTACTGTTTCACTATTTAGGTCGATTCTGAAACTGCAACCGCTGGATTTTTCAGTATAATGATAACGGAATCGCCGCGCAGGAACATTTTCGTAATAAAACGATCCTTCGCAACGGGTTTCGCTTTCTTCTTTCCCTTTCCCGTCTTCGGTAACTCTGTCCACATTTCTTTAACATTTTCCAGAACCATATTACAATGCCTATAAAAAAGCATGAATCAGTATTTAGTATTCCGAATAAAAAACACAGATTACAAGACTATAACATAGTTCACATATTTTAGCCTCCATGACAAACAAGTAGAGCACAAACATGGTAATAACAAGTAAACCTATCACGTTGTTCTCGTCATAACTGCTAATGATGGATCATAAGATCCGATCATAATGAATAATAATAAGTGATGGACCTATCGAAAGCTTTCACACGACCAAGTAATTTCTTGTTGTTTCTGCAGTTGATCAGAACTTGTGCATTATTCTTTACTGATTGTGTGAGCACTGAAAGGGGACCAACGTTGAATTCCTCCTGTTCTTTAGCTGCTAACTCTTCCTGAGTCATTTCAGATCGAGGCTTTGCCAATCTAAAATGTTATATCTATACTGTCTTCGAAGATGAACAAAAAGTTCAACTAATGTTGCCAGGAGTTAAAACTTACGTCGCCATTTCCCCGGATGAAACGCGATATTGTCACAGAATAAAATCACCAGAAATAAAGCTGAAAATTAGAAACTGTAACGATGAATGAAATATTTAAACATGACGACCAATTTGACCAGTTTTGTAAACGTGAAATTATAAAAGACCGAAAATTTTCACAATCAATATTCTTACTTCAGCATGGTCACAGTGATCACCAGATAATTCAATTTAGGACTAACATAAGAGATGAAAAAGTCACCGCCTTCCCCACAAACAACACACAAGGTTTCTAATCCATATAGAGTTAACGTGAACTAACAGTAATACCTAAGTTCAATTTCAGGAAAAAATTTCCCGGCTCATACATGCAAGTGCTGGTCAATTAGCATTATCGATAAGATTAATAGCATCTAAAAGAAGTGCTCTTAGTAAAGCCGAGAAATGGTGAATTTACAATAGCTATAAGGTTATTGACTTCTCTCCAACTATCAGATAACATTGGAGATGCCGTGTCAGAGGTCAGGTCAAGCTAGGAAAACTCGCAGTCCAATGAAATAAACAATCCCCTCCAATCTTCCCCGATTTAACTTCAGCCCCAAACATCACTGAAAACTGAATATTGTTTTGGAGCACTGAACAAAATTTACCGGACCACTAGGAGTCCGTGATTATTGAACTCTTGCTAAATGTGAAAACCACGTTCCATCTGAGTGTTTTAGGTTTGTTGCTATTCATTTGATTGGAATGGGCACTTTGAGGTGGTAATGATTCAGTGGGGAAGGAAGGGAACTATGAGATTGGAGTTGTGATTGAGTTTACAGCAATAACTGCTCTTAGTGTAACTATTTCTGAGTAGTGAATAATATCATTTGAGAGAGCATTAAGCATTATTCTTCCTAAAACATTGTTTTACTATCTCCATATTGATGAATAAAACATTGTGATTAGGAGTTATTCTCTGTACGGATGGATGATATATGATATGGTTTCCTGATGTATTACTTTGACACCTGTAAACTTTCTCGTTAGTAAGAGTCTAATTTTTGCTGATTGTGACAAAGGCCATGCAGGAATGTTTCAGGTGAAATGGTAACTACTGAACTTCATAAAGAAGATGTTATGTTAGCGTCCTTTGCAACTTTATCTATTCTACAGTTAATCAAGGATGCACAGCAGAAGCATGGATTACGTCATGGAGATTATCAAAGATATCGGTTTGTTATCATCTATCTCCACTTTAACTTGTCAGTTAAGTGCGACTTCATGCTGCTAATTCTTGGCGCTAAAATACTTAAAGTTTAAACATTTTTAGGTAGAAATCAACTCCCGTTAATTTGCATTTTTGTTTCAGATTAAAAGCATCTTCTATGCATATTTAACACATCTGTGGAACTTTCCCTTCTTGTTTATTAATGATATATTTACAGTGGCACTTAACACTGTGTTGCCAAAGCAATACTTCTATTGGAAAATATTTAACTTATTTGTCAGTTTCAGAGGTTATTGCGCACGTCGTGTTCGAAGAATTCGAAAATCACTTGGGTTCACCCATGTACATAAGAGCGTTTCAAAGCACGCTGTAAAGTTCATTCCAAGAAAATTAGCATTTGATGTTGTCACTGAAGAGAGGTATAATAGGATTTTTGCACAATTCGTGCGAAATATTTATGTAATGATGGAAATATATTTTTGCGAATAATAATAAAATCAAACTTAGGTTTCTGCAAATAGCAGTTTTTGATGCTGAAAGGAACTGGTCGTATGCAATTCAACTAAAGCAAGAGGCTGGTGAAGATGCGCATTCAAGAAAACGTTTTCATATGATTGGAAAACTACGAAGAGCGGTGAAGCATGCATCGAATCTCGAAGCTATCATCAAAAGTTGTGAGCGTGTTCGTTTTTTATGTTTCGAAATAATTTTTTCCGATGAATGAGAATGGGATAGGGTGGTATAAACTGGGATTGCTTGTAATTTTGAAATTATTGTAAGAGATGATAAGAAATGGAGAAATATTTAAGGTAGATGCAGTGACGAGATTAGAATCGCAGGCATATAATTCGTGGATGCACGGCTGTCTTCGTTTTGAATTAAAGGAGTGGAAGGGAGCTTTAGAATGTTTCAGAACTGCCAAGTAAGCTTTCATTTTCGAAATAGATTTTGGAAAATTTTCTCAACTTCAAATGTGGTCTATTTCCACTGCTGGATCTCTTTCACTTTCAACTGAATTTTTATAGTTAATTACCAATGAAGGATTGGCTTCTCGTAGTTAATTCATTTTTAATATGTTTGTTAAACTGTAAGTCATTTCAGAAAAATATATGAAAAACTTGCTACAGTTGTGAAGCTACCTGATTTAGTGGAACTTTACAAAGTGAGGTAAGCTTTTTTCATTAGATTAGTAATATAGGAAAACCGAGTTATATTTATTTTCATTATTCTTATGAATAATGATTATTGATCATAGGTGTCGAGAAATACAACCACAGATGCGCTATTGTGAGTTCAACTGCGCTGACGATGCAAGCTGTGATGCTGCAATGTCTGAGATGATCAATATGAGACTACAGCTAACTGAGGAGGAAGGTGTTTTACAAGAAGATTTTGATGTTAGTTTAAAAATTCATTTTCTTCAAAATTCTTCCATATTCGAAAGCAACGAAAATTAATTTTGCATAGCAAATTTACAAAGAATTCGAATAAAATACTCATGTTTACAGGAGTAGGCATTTCGTAATCTAATTTTTGTTGCATGTTCTTATTCATGCAATTAGATGTTTCCAGAAATTAATAGCGGAGCTACGTACAAAAGCGATCGTACATCATGTAAGAGACATTGAATGGGGTGATGAAAAAGTTGCTGTGACAAATGATAATGTCAAAAATCTTTTACAAGTTCTTGAGCAGTTTGATCATGAGCTTGCGCAAACAATAATTCATGAAGATAAGGTTATTTTGTGTTCTATAATATTTATTACTAATTTACTCAATAATGCCTAAATGAAGTCATTTGTTGCTAAATGTGTCAAGTTCTTGGTTGTGCTTGGAAATTAAGCACAAACACTTAGCTTTTAATTTTCTTTCTACTGGGAGATACTGGAATTATGTGAATTCTCTTGATTAAGCAACCATATGTTTTAATTTTAATCGTTAGTGCAAAACTAGCTTTGCTATCTTATGCATGCAATCCCAATTATGGAGAATTCTTCCATAAAATAGACGAAAAAAATTGTAAATTATCTTTGGTATTATGAGAGTTTGACCCATATAGATATATATGTAGGTTGAATTATTTTTGCAAAATATGTATTCGTAAACATCAAATTGGCTATATATACCCCAAAAAATCTTTCAGATGACTCTTTATGAGCAGTTGTTGAGCAGCATCCGCGATGTAATACAAACATTGAATGAGGAGCAGAAGAAATTAGTTGATAGTGGAACTTACATTGATGGCACACAGTCTCCGAATCGGCTAACCATTATTTATCTGGAATTTATGCGCCTCAAAAGAACTATTGAGCGTTACGTCATGATCATTGCACATACTAAGTAATTATCTGCTTCAAATTGACTTTTTTTTAAAAGAAAGGATTGTTTGTCTTATTGAGATCTCTCGAGTGAGTAAAACGCAACTTCATTCCTTCACCACTTTATAAGATCATGTTTTAGACGTGTGAATAATATAGAATCGTCAGGTCTGTAAAATAATTGCTCCATTTGCAATCTTTTTACATATGATTATTAATGTTTGCAAAAACTTCAGTGACATCCTTGTAAAATGAGTTATCAGTTTCTTTTCAGAACACAGACAGAAAAGAAAACTAAACCACAAGATCTGATTCGTTTATGCGACACAGTGATCGAAAATAGTTGTGAAATTTTGGAACTTCCAGGTGCTGCAGCAAATAAAGATTTGGAAATAGCATACAAAGCGAAAGCGGAATACTATCGAGCACTCAGGTTCCTTTGTTTCCTTAGTTTCATTCATTTTTTTTTCTATAAATTTTCAGTGGGGTTCAGCTTTGTGCGTTTGATCCCGACTAAAATGTTCACATCACTTTCTTTTTACCCACCGATTTATAATTCTTACATTCTGTTCTTCAAACTGCTGCTTCCGAAGTGTCTGCATGTTACCAAAACTTGCATAGTCTTATTCATTTTTTAAAAAACTTTATTCAGAGTGGTGATAGTTTTGTGTTCCTTTCAACCGTACTCGTTTCCAGTTAAAACATATATTATTCGTTTTCTCTTAAAAAGAGGCACTTTTGTGAATATGCAGAGTTTTTTCATAATATGAATGGCTTGCGTTAGCCACATCTGTGCAATATTATCATTTTTTTCCCCTCATTTAGATGTTTTTGTTTGGCTGAGGCACATGCAGCTTTAGCAAAGTGGAATGAAGCTAATGTTTTATATGACCGGGCTGAAGAGCGCATTTCGAATACTTCGCTACTACTGAAAAATGCGGAAGGAAATGCTTTCATCGTGGAAAAAGAGGTCATTATTATCTTTTTATAATGCCTCAGTTTAAAAATTTTCATTGAGACAGTTCTTATTAACTTGCTTTGGTAGAATGAATTGTGATTGGTAAATTTAAGGATGATTTGAAGAATTTGCATGAACAGATAACAGCATCAAAATTTGCTACGCAAGCAAATCGTCTTGTTGAAGCTGCAAGTGGTGAAAAATGCGATGCAAAACAAGAAACTTACAGTAGCAGAGTATGGTTTATATTTGATTTGATATTTTGTTGCCTACTGTTACACAGCTTTTTGTGTAAATGGTTCTGTTGACACATTGCACCACGAATCTACTGGCCTGCGTAACTTTGATCATTTCTTTTGATAAGCTGTGCAATACTTCATACTTAAAAAAAAGTTTTTTAAAGATAAAAAACTTTAAACTAACTTATAGTTGTTAAATAACATTGTTGTAGCTTTTATTACATGTTTTAGCCTCTCGTCGATACTTTGAACGAATTCCGTAAAATTACACCCAAGGACTTACATAAAGCAGAACAAAGTATTCGCATAATATCAGTGCCTCCTTCATTCATCCCTATGCCGAACAAACCCATGTTCTTTGACTTAGCCTTGAATCATGTAAAGGTCAGTTGTCACTGTCAATTGTAACAAATTAATAGTGCTTCATCTTTGTCAAACTATTGATTAGTAATTGGTAATAGCCATCACTGTTTTTGAAGCTTGTGTTTCCAGATGCCAGATCTCGAGTCGAAGATCGCTTCTTATGCTTTCGGTAAGAAGGAAACAACTCAACGCAATGAAAGAACGGAAAAAGGAGCTAAATCAAAGCAGAATGAGCCAGATGCGAATCAGCAAGGAATTGGTGGTTTGGTAAAAGGATGGTTTTGGCGGAAATAAAAATTTTACTGCCTTTCCAAATATAAAACGAAAATGCTAATTATGCAGTTAATGACTAAAGCAAAAAACTATTGAAATATCATTTCGTAAGTTGATTAGCTCAAATTCGTTTTCAGGACTTGTGAAGGTAAGATGAATTCGATGCTCAAATTTAGCTTTTTGAAATTTAGTGTTATGTTTTTTCCTTGCACGTTTTGGAAAGCATTATTTACACAAAATTATATTTATTTATAGTTTCTGTCGATTGACAGTTTCATAAGTCTACGCTGTTGATCTGCTGGGTTAGTAAAAAAGACATACCTGAGTTTCACTTCAGATTAAACTTCTTAGAAATGAAAGTTCTCATTCGTCATTTTATCATCAGTTGTCTTTCGTCTTATGTTAAATTATTGTAAAAACTTCTTGTTTATTTTTTATTTTTTTAGGCAAATAGACATGATGTTTTGATTCTCTATGAGTGCCAGGAGCTTTTTTTTACTTACCGCTCCAACAGTCTTCACAGTTTCATGGCTATGTTCAAAATTTGTGTTTTGTGAGAATACCTTAAAAAATTGTTTTAGGTATTATTTGCTTTAATAATTAAAATTTCCTGCATAGCTGACATCGTTTTTTAAAGGTTATGCGCACTTTAAACGATTGAATGTGTAGTACCATACTGTTTGTATTTAATAGAATATGGGCATTCTTTGGTGTCCTGCCAGCGGTATATGCGATTTGCATTAGAATCTATAACTGTTTCTGTGATAGTCCTACTATGTCATAATTTACAAAAAAAAAGAATGTTTTTTGACACTTGAGTTTTTTCTTAATTTTTCATTTTTTTATGTGTTGGAATTCATTGCTTTCTTTATTAATTTATTTGTTATCTTTTGCGTAAAAAGTATTTTTCTGTATTTGTGCTAATTGTATTGTTACGTCTGTTGAGGAATTCTTTGCCATTTATTTAAAAATTGCTTTTTTAATGTTTTATTGAAATAAATGGTTGGAGGAAGAATAATAAGATTGATTTCTCTCGCGGAGTTACTAATCTCATTTATACTTTGTTAATTTTCCTCCATTTTTTTGTACTAGTAGTTTTAAGGATGGTGGAAGTTTCATTAATTGTTGAGTTTTCCACTTGTTTATTTCTGGGCAGTTAGTAAATGATTTGGTGTTACCAAGTTGTCCTACCTATGTAGGACTGACTGAGTGCAGCTGGTGAAGTTTTTATTAATTTAATGCTTTTTTAGGAATGTAATAGAATTGATTAAATATTTTTCAGCGATGGCAAAAACTGGAGAAGTTAGACAGCATGGCCCAAATCCTGCTGGCCGTCTGTATGTTAAAGCTGTATTTACCGGTTACAAACGCTCGCAGCGGAATCAACACGAGCATACAGCGCTGTTGAAGGTGGATGGTGTTTATAATAAGAATGACGCTCAGTGGTATGTTGGTAAACGTGCACTTTACGTTTACAAAGCGCATAACAAGATCAAGGTGAGTGTATTCACTACATGATTTGTTGATTAGGTCTAAATATATATATATATATATGTCGATAGTAGACGTAGTTTAACTCATTCCGGCTGTTATTTCTCCCTCACGGAAAGGATGGATAGAAAGAGATCCATATATTTTATACATGATCGCCTGTATTTTTCAAAACGTTTCGACACGTTTTTTCCCTCTTTTTCCTACGATGTTTTTTACATGGATGATGATCCATCCACTTTGCTCGTGATATTATATCTGAACATGTCTTTGAGTGTCTTTTTCTATTTGTTTCACAATCCTGTTTTCCGTATTTACATCACTGATTTCTGCTAAACTAATAAAATTTATGTTTTAGTCGACGAAGAAAGAACCGAGTCGAGTCCGTGCCATATGGGGAAAGTTGACACGCGTTCACGGTAATGGTGGCACATTGCGAGCTAAATTTCATCGTAATCTTCCACCACAAGCTATGGGAAAACGTATCAGAATAATGCTTTATCCTTCGAATATATGAATTGTGGTTTTTTCTTGTTATTTGTTTGGCATTAATTTTTAAGCGCATGTTGATATAAATGTCATATCTTCTTGCAAACACATGAAGCAGTTAATTTTAACTTGGATTGGTTCTGTTATGAAAGTCTTACTAAAACTGCAATCGGAAATTGTGGTCGATATTGCTCAGGGATTATAATAGATGGGTCGGTTATCCAGCCATTTCATCAATCATACACGACTGTTCGTAGCTAATACAGTGTTGAAAGTCAGGTTTTAGGCCATCCATTATTGATGCTGTAAATGGCATTGCTTCAAATGGAGTGGTCTCTACGGAAGTATTCTGGTAAGATGGCTTGGCTATTCTTAATATATACCGAGGTTCGAATAATTTAACTATTACTCACCCTTAAGTGGTGGGAATGTCGTCACATCTACTGTGTCGTATTATTGCGTTGTAGGACCCAACTTTGGGCCGCGTTATTTTTTGGCGCTTCGGGGTATGCGAGCGGCTTGGCGGGTAGGAGCGAGAGACTGAGGTATTATAGCTCTCGCCCGTTAGTCGGTGGTACCAGGGCTAGAGTTTGGAGTAGAAAGGGTATGGCAAGAGAGGGTAATGATATGGCGGGATTGGTGAGGCTTTCGCGGGGATGGGGAAGTTATCGTTTCATGAAGAAAAGGTGGCAGGAGGTAGTACAATTCTTACAGTGATAGTTTAAAGAGGCTTGATAGTTGATCGTAGCAAAACTAGAAAGAAGGAGTACCATTCCTTGAAGAGTCGACAGCCTTTATCGAAGATATTGTGGAATCTCTCGAAATATCAGCTGTATTTTGATTTACTGCCGTCACTCTTCCCGTCCATTGAAATACTTGGAATTTTCCATTGTTTTTATCATTATCTTATGGTCATATTGGCTAGACTGAGAGTCTTACAGCTGTTGTTGGCTATTTCTCTGTTTGTATATTTATATCCATTTCAATTTCTCCGTTTACATATCTATATCCACTTCATTTCAGGCTTTTATTTTCCATAATTTAATACAAAATTATAAATTAAAATCTAAAAATGGCAATGTTCGGCATGGATAATGAAAAAAAGACTCTACTTGTTCAGGAAGTATATCGAAGGCCGCTTATTTGGAAAGTAAGTTTATGTCATATTTTGGTTGCATCATTTGTTGAATGTGTAGCTTCGGAAATTTGTGGAGTTTTCATTTGCTCTATCTTGATAGCTTCAAAGAATATAGATCGCGACTATTTTTTTTTTTTTCAGGTCACTGACCCTCGATATAGCGATATTCCTGCTCGTTGGCTTGCTTTTGAGGAAATAGCTCATGAACTAAGTGATGAGGATTTGGTTTTCACCAGTTAGTTGTTTAATTTGTTTCAAATATTGCAATTGTTGTTGCAGGTGCAGTGGATGTTTGCAGTCTCCTATAAGGAACTTATTGTAATTTCAAGTGGTCTTATTAGTGAGATCAACAGTAGCCTGATATGACATGATAAGCTGATATTCTATGACGTGATATGCGATGTGTTCGCATTTTGAGTATTTGTACAGGACTGAGTCATATGGAATTGGTTGGGAAAGGACTCTGAGTAATATAGTCACTTCGAACGAATTCCTCAAAAATTAAGCCGTTTTTCAAGGATGTTTGGGATCTTGATAACTAGACGCTCAACGGTGACTGGAAACGTGCTTATGAATGAGAATCTCAACCTTTAAAATGGAATCATAGTTCTTGCAACAAGCCTTACTGAAAGGAAACAGCGGCAGATTGAAACATTAGAAGTAATTATTTCCAAATTAAATCAGCGATCTGTAGACCTCTCCCACAATATTATTAACATTTCTTTCAGGTGATATGATCAAGGTAGCTTGGAAGAACATGATGGATTACTATAATCAGATACGCCGTAGACATGACCGAGCGATTGCTGCTGGTTTCGATCCACCAGATTCAAAGTGGCAGTTCTTTAACCTGATGCACTTCACAAGGCAGGATAAGCCGCCTGTGAAGAGGAGATACAACTGGATGCAGCCGTCAAAAGTTTCTCATTCTTCATAGTTTTTCATGTTTCTACAAAAATTCCGTCTTCTTATTTGGTTTAGATGATAGAATTACTCAGGTTAGAGCCAGTAGTTCTGGAAGTAATTCCGACGGCGAATTGAGAAAATTAGGAATATCTGGCCTTTGTATGCTGGATGACATGTCCATTATTTACTCATACATCATGAAGCATGTCCATTACTCATACATCATGTAGCATTTCCATTATTTACTCATACATCATGAACAACAGGTTCGTTATAATTAATGGAGAAATTAATTTTCAGATTCCACGTACTGGTGAATCACTTGTTGCGCAGGATGATGAAGTTTTAGTGAGTGTTCATTGTTTTCATATATTTTTTTCCTTTTTTTTTTTGCAGAATATTTAAGCTAAACGATTTATTAGTGTAATCCCAAATATAATTTGAATGACTTTATCAGATTCAAATGCGTAACAATTATGAAGCGGCCTTTGTCAATAATACCATCATTCCGAAAGCAGAAGCTCAGCGTGTGATTTGTATTACACCAAGAACAAAAGAATCTGAGAAGTTCGTCTTTTACTTCAGAAAAACGTGTTTTTACCAACTTTTTCTGACAAAGCGCTACCGAAAATACCTGCTACATCGGAATGTAAATGAAGGTATAAGTGAAGTTCTTATCTTACATAGCTTGTAAGAAATATTTTAGAGCACGTTTGAGGGCAAAACGTGAAGCTTTGCGTGATGCAAATATAGTGCAATCAACAGCATCACCAGTGGCTAATGGTACTTTTGTTGGAACTCGTAATGGAAATAAGATTTCGTATAATCGTACAAGAGCTGCTGCCCGGGCAAAACTTGAAGCTACCCTAACGGAAACAGTTGAAAGTGATTCGGATTATATGGAATCAGGTGAATCTCAGGAAACAAAAGAACATATACTGCCGACTCGTCGTCGTGGAAAACATCGAAGAGATATCTATTCTCCCGAACCAGGCGGTGTTGTACTGTCGTCGAAATATCGTTCTGTAATTCCTGCAAACAGGTCTACGAATACCTCGCTCAAGAAAATAAATGGAGTGCAAAAACCACAAGCTGTCGATCATATGTCAACGAAACAAGCAGTGGGCGATACTGATTCCTCGCTTACTTTCGGTACTACCGTTTTTTTTTTATATTTCTTCATGTTTTCGTTTCACTTCCAGTCACAGCCTTACTTAATTTGTTCTAATATCCTCATGATTTTGGGAACACGTGCCATCTGCTAAATATATTACATCGTAAAATCTTTTCAGCCGAGCATGTTGCTACGAGATTGTTCAAAATTAAAGAGAAATCTTTGGCTGATTATTATCGCATTTGTGATACAGTAGAAAAATTATTGGATGATGCGGAAACAGCGCTGGATATTGTGGATACTGATATCATGCTCACTGATTAAGCTTTTATTTATTTAGCCACCATTATTTTCAGCATTGTTTGATATTTCGTGATCCTTTCTTTACTTTTGACAACGGGAGAGTTTTTAATATGCGAATACCGCAGGAAGAACTAAAATCATCTTTAAAAACCATTATCTGCTTGTTTCTATAGGGTTTCAAAATTTTCCAAAACTCACCTTAACGTCGCTATTTGTAAGCAATATGGTAAATTTTCGAATTATCTATGATTTTAGTTCCTTCTTCGGTACTCGAAATTTCTAATTTAATAATTTTTTGTGCAAAGATTTATCGAAAATGTGAACACCCTCCCATTTTCTTCTCCTCAGTTTTTTAGGTTCGATTAGTGCTTCACTTATGAATGATTTGTGTTTTCATCTTGGTTTTCAGAATTGTTTTGTTTGTTGTTAATTTTACCGCATTCTTTATTGTTCCTCATTCGTGAGTGTCTATTTTGTAGTATCTTTGTGAATAGAATAGTTTCAAGTGTTGTAAATCTTTTTATATCTCAAATTTTGCAATATAGCAGTCAGTATTAGCAGGAGGGTTTTTTTGCTAATTTGAATTGTTTCACGTATTTGTTACGGTTTACATAAATTATACTACAAGAAGATTGCGGTCTGATCTGTCATCTGAAAAACACTTCCAGCACTTAATTGTCCGGCAAATTTATTGTGGAGCATCAAAAAATTGCCATAAGCGGATGATTTTGTAGAATACATACATATACACTTGATTTTTTTCATTAAAACTCTCAAATTCAAAGGAGTAGGGTGAAGAGGCCTTTTTTGGTTATTAAATTTACCAGATTGAGTCTGTTCAGTTTACTTTGATTTTTTATTATGACCGTTGTGAAGTCGCTACACTTTCATATTTGATAGATTTAGTAATCGCTGGTGTTATTTGGGAAGATACTTCCATTATTCATAAAATTGTTGAAAAAGAGAAAAAATTCCGCTTGGTAATTGGTTAGTATCATACATTAGTTGAAGATGAACCATCTTAAAGTTGCAATTTTCGTTAACTTATGATTTTTTCTTGTTAGAGATGCACATTACATAAATCCATATCAGTTAGTTGTTCATCGTTAAGAATAGAGCAAATTCTCCATTTTTGTGAAGATAGATCTCTTATTTCTCTATAGTAAGTTCGAAGAAAACAATGAACAACGGACAGTCAGAATAATGCGCATAAGAAGGGATATGCAAAAATTTCCATATATTGTTTTTTGAGGACTAAAAACTAAAGGAAATAGTGAAAAGTTTTATGTTTTTTTCACTTAGCAGATTAAATCGTTTGATCTAATAATTATTTCAAATTTTACAGCAGATTTTTTCTCTGTATTGTGTAAAAAATATTAAGTTTTCCGAGTATAGCATTCGTTGTAATTTCTGTTTATTCAGCTCTGTTCAACTAATCCCTTTTTTAATTCAAATTCCAGAAATAAAATTTTCATAGTGGTTATTACGATCCACAAAAATTATTGCTATGAAATACTTGTGTTAACAACGATTACGTATTCATAAAAAAATATTAATGTAGAAGGAGAAGAACAAGACGAATAATGGGTTACCTTAGGTTTAGTACACAATTTTTAGCTAACATAATCGTAACCTATTATAGTAACCGTCTGAAATTCTCTTATGCGCAAATAATTTTTAATACCATTTTAGCTCTTGACTTCAACTTCAGTAGACTTACTCAGATTCGGATAACCGATTAAGTTCTCATGAAATTCAAATGCAACGCTTGGAAAAGTTTTCAATATCTGTTTTTTTTTTTTGTTAGAAGTAAATAATTCCTTGCTTTTGCATACAGTAGTCCAGCATTGGAGTGAATCATCTGATTGAATATCTGTATCAAACTGTGGCAAAATATCATGCTAAAATTGGAAGAAATATTTGAAAGAGTAAAGGTTGCATTGAAGTTAGAAGGAAAACATTTCAAGCCTCAAATTAATTAAACAATCAACCCGGTCCCAAAAAATGAAGACAATTACACCTCTCTTTAGCTCTATATAGTATCATCAAAATACCTGTATCTTAACTATTTTGTTCGTAACCTCATATTTTTTCAGTACGTTTTATCACTTTTCCGAACCTGAATAGTTTTAGGTATCACATGCCTTCTACTTATGAGAATATTGACAAAAGTGACACCAAATCCTTTTTCGTTGACCAGATTCTTGAATTTGAGCGTATACGAATCAAAAAATGCAGCAGTGATAATTCTATTAACCTTAACGTTTATCATCACTGATTGGCTGAGAGTGATAGTCTTACCTCTTATCACTAACACTTATTTCCTTGAATTCAAGTGATGATAGTCTTTTAGCAATATTGCAAGAACTGATAATTTAATTTAGAATATTATCATCTTTCTGAGTGAAGTAATGCGATTCTGATCTCCTAAAATCTTGAAGAAAACTTAGTTTTTCATATCTTTTACATTGTTTTTTTTTTTTTTAATATAAACATTGCTAGTTTGAACAAATGGTCCATTTTAAATTTTTTAAATTTAAATGAATGATCCATTTTAAATTATTGGATGGTAGTTAGCAATTTGCCAATAACAAAGGTGAGAATGAAAATGTCAAAATCCATTCGTGATGAAAGGAAAAATTTTCACTGGTCTGACTCGTGTTGGCCTATATTGTTTGCTTTCTCGAAAAATTCCGTTGATTTTTTTTTCAGCATGACTGGAAAACTCTAATTTAAGCTTCGTCTGTTAATATGCTTTCCATCTATAACAAATTTAAATTCCAAAAATTTTTTGTGCTCTTTTCTTAATAAAATTCAATTGATAGCACAAAGCAACAATAAAACTATCTCTAAAACGTATTTAATATAATTTGAATAATTACGCTTATATAATTTGAAAAAGACTTTTCGGAATGAACAGTGACACTAATGCAGTTATTAAATATTTTATTTCTATCATGAATTCTTAGTTATGCAAATATCTGATACGTCAGCTGATACAGAGGATGGAATAAAATCCCATTTCAACATTGATTTATTCAGGAAATCTCAATTTTCATTTCCTCTTAGCAGGAATTAAATTATTATACTATTTCATTTCTGTTTCGAACTGAATATATTAAAATTCATCCAATTGTATGGATCATATTGTTCTCATGCTGACAGCGATATAGTATTACTATATCGCTGTCAGTGTTATCGTAATAGCATCAGGTATCGAAATAAAACAAGAAATCTTCCCAATCTTTTCATATAAAATCATCCATCACTTCATTTTCATTTTGTATGCGTACTTCAATTTCAATCATACTAAAATGGGATTGGTATAGGAGAAATTGATGGAATTGCGCTTAAGAAATTCAGAAGTTGAAAATTTCGACTTTCATTAACTATTCAAATTCCTTATTAGTTCAACTTTTTTGAACCATAACGATACACTGTTTATGGAAGTATATATTGTACGTTGATTTACTTGGGTCTATTACTAATCAACTGATACATTGATTGCAGTGTATATAATATTTAAATGAAATTATGAAATAACAAGAAAGGCTATATCAATTTAAACAATCTTCATTATTTTAACAATTTAAAAGTTTAAAGAATGAAACTTTTTTTGCATCAATTTAAAATATTTCAGAAGAACGAATTGCTATAACCATGGGAAAGGGATTTTAACTATTGCTGTAGTAAACGAATGTAAAAAATGTCTGCAGGAAATTTTAAAAAATGACGAAATCATTTTTTTTTTTCTAAAGAATTAATAGAGATGATTGATACATGAAAATAAAACAAATCCTAAGGCAAGGATACCAACAATAAAACTTTTGATATATTATCTTTGTTTGCATCGTTTAAATTGCAAGAACAATTCAATGAGATTGATAAGGATGGTAATGTATGGCATGTAATCAGTCCATATCATTCTTGCATTATTTTCATCGTTTACTTTGATCATCAGCAAATGAGTAATCCGCCTGTTATCAACACTCTTCTGCTTTTATCACTGATTACCTGACATACCTCTGAAATTCACATCCAAATAACATCTTTATCATATTGTGACAAAAATTGTTTGAATGAAATCAGTTTTGTAAATAAAAAGTTAATAATCCTTGCCGATAGATTTGATTCAAGTAGAATATTCAAGAAGTGATGAAAATGTTGTTTATGTCACAAATGTTTTTAGCAATAACTTTTCTACATGAATAATTCTTCCAAGCTTATAACATTTAAGGAAATTGTTGCTGCATGTTTTAAAAAAAAAAAGTAAGAAGTGAATTGAAATGTAATTGATGTAATTATTTACATCACAAAAATTCCTGGATTTGCAAGAAAAAAAAGTGCGTTAGAGGAAAGTTCTGAACCAATTAGTCACAAGTATGTCATTCATTCATTGTAACCAAACAAAATGATTTATTTGATCGAACCTGACGTCTCATTCAGTTTCCGACAGAACTACATGATATGCCATAATTTGTCACACCGTTCTTTTCAAAATGTCTGTTTAGCAATAAAATTGTCACTTCTCTTTTCCCTTCTCTTAATTTGAAATGAAATTGATTTTCCTAATTGTGCTATCACGTCGAGATGCTCTCTGTCTCTCTCTCTCTTTCTCTTTGTTTTTCGCGGAAGTTTTTATTTCATTCAATCCTTCTTATCATTTTATCATTTCTTAAAAAGTTTCCAAAAGTATAAGTTGTTGCAAGTCTGACGCCATACATTTTCCTGTTATCATTAAAGATGATTTAACTTATTGTTCAATTAACTTTTGATCATATCAAGACAATTCTTCAACTTGTAATTCTTCAAGCGTAAGCAATATTGACAAAATAGTCATCCAGAAGATACTCCCATTAAAGTTCAATAATATTAATTTCCAAAATTTCTTAACATAATCCTGAAAAATCTTAAATCTCTCCAAACCGTTTACTATTTATTAAATCCAAAGTTTCCATATTCTTTTATAAGAGAACGAATTCTTAAGATTACTCATTTAGCTTATCTTTTCATTTTGATAGCCTTCAACTAGTCAGTGAATTATTCATTTATTGTTGAAATATGCAATAAGAATAGTACGACTGCAACAAGAAAAAAGTTTTTCTTAGCTTTTTGTCCCATTTTTGCCCTCTTTCATATCTTACTTGATTAGATGACTTAACAATATACATATATAATGTCGTAATGGGACAAAAAGAATTCCTATGACTTTTTTACTTTATAACTAAATCTTAAAAAAGTTTCTTGCTTGTAGTTTATCAGTTTTTTGTCAATAAATTTATCAAATAGATTTACAGACACTGAAGAATGTGATAATATAATTAAATTTCGAGAAATACAATTTATAGATTTTTTACGAATGTACAGAGAGAAATTTCAAATAATTATTTACTTTTTTGATTTGTGAGAAAAGTTTTCAAACTTCGGCAAATACATCTATGTACGTTGGAAATTTTCAAACTTTAGTGCATTGCCATTGAAGAATTACTTGTCAAACAATGACAAAAAAACTTTAACAGCACAGGTTAGCTTCCACTGACCCAACCACAAACTAATAATTTTATTCATGAAAGAGTGCTGAAATTTCAGTTGAACTTCAGAGCAATAAGAAGTTTCCATGATATTTCGACAGTAATTGCAACAATATATTTGAACTTTGAGACGATATTATAGTACTATGCTAAAAATCTAGCAAATTTGTTTTTAAGTTTCAAAGCGGAAATTGCATCATTTTAAATTGCTGATAATTTTTTGAGTCATTTTCACCCAAAATCTAAAAGATTCAGTTATTTACTTCTAAAATCATTTGATCCAGTTACATTCTTATATAGACAACAACGAGTTCCTTTATAAATTAACTATTAATGAGCTAGCTGACATATCTGAATTTGATACTTTGGTCAAGTTTTCCGCAGCCTTGTGGGATATTGAATTATTATATTTGTTATGTTAATGCTCTGCTGACATCAATTACTGTGATTCACATTAAAATCGAAATGTAATTCTCCAGAAAAGAAGTCTGAAATAGCAAAACCTTTCAATTCAATTTGTGATGATCACTCAATAGAGTGTTATTTTTGCGTTCATTAAATAAAATTTCAACTGTAATGCCATGTTGAAACAAATTACTGTAACCGATATGAACACAAAAATGCTTGACAATTTTAAATATTCAACTCGCTAATAATAATATATTATGCAACTTGCAGTCGAAATTTGAAATACATAAATTATTGCTGATCAAACATTATTTCATTTATAAAACATAACTGTAAAGGGTGAATTATTTATTGTTCAGAATTCAAAAATTATTCTTTTTATATCATTCTTTCTATATAAATGGGTTTTTTTTTTCCTCATAACCTTGTAGACAATATAAATTTATTCTGTTTTTTTTTTTTTCTTTTTTTTTTTTTATTTTTGAAGTGGAAGAAAAGAGAATGAGAAAGAAGCAAAATGGGCGTATCAATTCTTTTCTTCAATTTCCAATAAAAATTTTTTGAAATAAGTGAGGGTTTTTTTTCTTTAACACATTAAATTTTCATCTTAGCCAAAGAAACAGAAAAAAGTCAACCAAACATTAGCGTTATGATTATATAAGTCTGTGATAGTATGTAACTGTCACTGTATGCTGATGTACGATTGTGTTTTGGGATATTTTCTTGTTTATCTGTTAGTTTACAATTCAAAATTTAAAAAGTTATTCCATTTAAAGTGTTTCGACAACACAAAATCAAGTTTGATCATATTTCATGGCGCAAAATTTTGTCTCGATTGTATGGCCTTACAGTATTAATCAGTAAAAAAGTAATTCTCATCTGGGAAGCTATACCTAATAATTAGATGGTTCTCTTAAATATAATATATAATACCATGTAATTGAAACATATTTGTTTAGTTTTCCAACTGAGAATATTTATTTTGCTTTTCATTTTAATTTATACATTTTCATTGTTTTTCCATATCGTAGCATAAATATTTTCTTATAATGTCATGAATTTTCCTTCAAATAATCATTATTTCTCTATTTTTATTCAAGTTTTTGAATTTCCCTCTACTATCATATTTAAATATAAATCCATGTTAAAAAAATTTTTAAAACAACGCTGTAAACAATCACTTCCTGAACGGTCGCTTTTTAGTTTATCCTTTTATCCTTGTTTTCCATAATTTTCAATTCTGGAATTTTAGATTTGCCTATTTTATCGTTTACCTCTCTAAGGAAGGATTTCGTCGAAGTCGCAACTTGCCGAAATTTCAGTGTCTGGTATCATCTGACTCTCAAATGCATCGGTGGAACGTACTTCTGATTGGCACCATCCATTTTATCTTTCTTTTTGCTTTGCTCAATGCTTACGGGCATGATTGTTTTCTTAATGAAGGCGGTATGTTCCCTTTTCTTTCCCTTCCAGCATTTCATTTCTTTTCAGTTTGCAGAGAGAAATACTTGAAGCATGGCTTAATTCGGAAGTTACCGAATTGCCAATGAAACGAAAAAAATTATTTTTTAAATTTTTACCAAAGTTTCTGGAAGTATCTTCCAATATTTACTGGCACACGTGAAGAGACTTGGAGGAAATTAATATTGCTTTCAAATTGTGGGATATTTGGAACTTGACCGTGACAGTTGGTAAAGGCTGTAAGGATTGTAGGATTCAAGAAAGGTTTTTCGGGGTCTCCCCTGTTCATTCATCGAAAAAAGGTTTTTGAAGTGTTTTTAAAAATGTCAAAAAATTTATCAACAGAAGAGATCCACACTCGTTTCAGTTCATCGATTAATTGACTTTTACTAATTAATTAATGTAGTTGTTGAGATCAGTTAGTGAAATTTAGGATATGTTTGCTGCGATAAGAAACTGGAAGATATGATGAAAAACGTAATGGAAGACGATGATAACTTATTACATGTAGCGAAAAACATACAAGAAGGCGGGTGGAAATTAAGTGCCAAATTTGAAACTGTTGTGCAATTGGATGATTTCGCTTATAAAGGCCTTTTTCAGGTTATATTTTTTGCATGTTTTAAAATATGACAGATAAGCATAATTTCCAAAATATTTTAAATAATCTAAAACAAATGAAAACATGAGGTAAAAGTCAATAAAACTGGGAGAAAATTAAAATTGACATTATTCTTGCAACTTACTAACCTGGAAACAGATCACTGTGGAAATAATGACCAAAGTTTATGAGTCATTTAGACTAGCTTGCACTGAAATGTGATAATGAAGACATTTTACAGACCGGAATTAAAATTCCGTTACTATGATATCCCGCACATTTCATGTTAGCCAGAGTTGATATGGTGAATAGGAGACTCTTCAAGCTGAAGAGTCAAGATATCAATCGCTTAATCATTGATTTCAATGCAATCATTTCTTAGTTATTGATGGAAAAGTTAAAATTTTGCAGTCTTAGTAATATACTTCGGACAAATTCAATTCCTTAATTCACAATCAGATTTAAATCAACCGCTGTAGGTGAAGTGACAATTTTTATCGTGCAATTAGCATGTAAAATGTATATGAAATTATTTTAACAGGATGGAATAGCATGCAGAGTGAACAAAAATGGCATGCAAGCATTTATTTGAAAATAGCAATCAGTGACATCTTCTCATAGCAACTTTTCCTGTACATATAAATCGATGTCTTATTACTACTGCCAGTAACTGTTTGCACCTGTGATCATAGTGCTTGGTACAATGTCCTGTACTTCCGAAAATTTTCAAGAATCTAAAACTTATCTCTTTTGAAAGTAGTACAGTTTTGGTAATTTCAGAATTCTAAAAAATCCTTCCACTAAATTTAATTGAATCTAAAGAAGTTATTTTACTCAATTAGAATGCATTGAGATTGAAAGCATGCAAAATAGAACTTCGCATTTGAAGCTGTTCACAGATGCAACAATGCCTATCACCAATTGCAATTCTGATTTGTAAAGATTTCTCTTGTTCGTCTACAACCAAGAAAATAACATTACATTGTTTGTCTGCAGTACATCCCACATTCACGGCAAGCTACGTTTTGGAAAAATTTCATTTCAAGATATCAAAACTTCAATGCTCACTTCCACAGAGCCTTGCTGAATAACGACTAGTCTCGCCCAAAGTACTTTCGTCATTTAAAATTGAGCCTGTGGAAAATATCGTGAGTTGAGTGAAGAAACGAATTTGCAACAAGTCAGTAAGACAGAATCACAATGACGTCTATTAACCTGTTCACATCACAGTTTGATAATCCCGTCATGTCACAATCCACCTCTTTTCCCTTGCTCAAGAAATTACATCTCACGCAATCTCGACATGCAGACGTCTTTTGCAACAGTTTTCCCCGCAATCTATATGAGAGAATAAGCACGAATGAATTTGCATATCTAGAAGAATCTGAGACTTCATCGGTCTAGAAGCTCCGACAAAAACCCATGAAGTTGTTAATAAATGAACATTCGTTTAAAGGTGACTACTTCGGATAGTCAACACCAAAAGCCTTTCCCTCAGGCAATTTACATTTTCCTCTTGTACTGCATGCATTAGGCAAAACAAACATTATTGCACAGCAGTAATTCAATCCACAGACGAATAATGAAACAAAACATCGAAATTACGTTAAAATACAGTAGTTGCAGGTTGTCGTATTGAGAACTTCAAGTTAAAATTCTAGAAATAAATTCTAAATTAGGACACAAACGGATGCAATAGAAAACCAAACGAAAATTTTGTCAAATAAAAAATTACCGGAGTTATATTTCTGAATTGCGCTGCAAACATTCACTAGGGTAAGAAAAGAGCTGAAAACTAGGGTTGCAATAAAATATAGAGAAACATTCTAACACTTTCGAAAGCTTTCAATTTCAAACTACAGTAAGGCAGTAAAATGTATATGAAACATGTGACATTAAATAAAACTTTTTGTCAAATCAGTAACTGCAATGCAAAAAGAAAACAAAAAGAAAACAGAAACCGGGATAAAAGAAAAACCGATATATAAAAAGTTCCGATATGCTCACAACTTCATTGAATCCACAAATTTCACAGATTTTTCAATGAAAAATTCCGGAAAATCTATGATCACAAAACAGAGCACCAAAATCTGCTACACATTTTACTTCTAGATTTATTGAAAAAACAAAATCTTAATTTAAATGAAAAACACATGTAAACCATAACATGGGAACACTGTGATACAATCCTAATGCATGCCAGATGAGATCAACTACCATCAGGAATGGATGTAACCTTCTCAGAAATATCAGCAAGTGTGAACTTCAATTTTTTATATGCATACTTGACTAAATCAACCGGTAAATATAATAGAAATCATAATTATTTGGAATAGCAATTCTAATAAAGATGTTAGCTTCAGTTATTTGGAAGAACCAGGGTTGAGAAACTTTCAAAAAGGTACGAAGAGAAAGCGTACTCATGACGAGGTAATGCAAGACCTGTAATCTAGCAAACAGTGTTCGTTCATAATCATCACTTAAGAGCTGACTCCTCATTTGGTCTTACTGCTTCTGCTTCAAAATTTCCCTCACCATGTAACCTGTAAAAATAATTAAGAAAATCGAAAATTAATGCCACTTTAAAAGGAACATACTATTAAATAAAAATAACACTGATGTTTGTCGTAATGAATAACAAAGAATACTACTCGGAAAAAAAATCAAATTGATTGCTGTTATCAAGCATATTATTGCTCAGAAAAATTTGAGTTGATTACAATTGTTATTTTTTTCTCACCAACAATTAAATTCTTTATGAGCTAAGCAATAATATTTGACGTTAATGTTGAAAATCCATTAATTTACTACTTTTTTACCAATCCACATGATATAATAATAATAAACTAACCTCAGTCTTTTCATAGCAAGGTCATCATCAGAGACACTGCCTTCCTTAGCAAACTGCTCTCTAATTGCTTCCTCAGTAAGCATAGATTCGGAAGATCTCTTCCGTGACATGTTTTGCTCTTTCTGATCCTAAAAGTGATTATATTTAAATTACAACGAACTCTTTTTTCTCTGCCATGACCGCAAACATGACCTAACCATCTTATTGCTCATACAATTGCAAAAACATAAACCCTTATTGCAGCACTCTGTTTCATAACATTTTGAAATATATTAGTTAGAATAAATGGTTTAAAAATCGAGAAAATGGAATGAAATTTTAGCTCCTTCTTGATAAAATCATTTGAGCCTTAGAACAAATCCAACAAATAATTTATACATGCAGCATCAGCAGTCTTTCCAGTGACTCCTAGTCATTAAAATCTGAACCACCCGGGTAAAATTTTTTACATTTTATGACGCAGAACCCAATGACAAGACTGGGTCATCTATCCAAGCAACACTGATGAATGAAATTATGAATAAGCACAATTATGAATTTGATGCGATAATAAGTGATGAATTCCAAACGACCGAAAATTTATCACTTAAAGGTCTCATGTCAATAATTTTAGTTATGACGACCACAATTTATCATTCAGGTTTGTTCTTCATAATTTCAATACTTTTTTCTTCAAAATCTATTTAACGAGAGAAAATGTCATGCCTGAATTTAACAATAGCACTATGAATTAACCTCATCTTTCTTGATATCGTCAACAGAAACCGGAGAGGGTTCATGGTCGCCTGATGTGCTGCTTACATCATCCTGATCGTCACTAGATGACTGGCTGCTAAGGTTTGAGGAAGGTCGACCAATTGAACTCGAACTTGAAGGAAGTGAATCTCCCGTTGATCCGGAATCCGTCGTTTCGTCTTCCTCATCACTGTCACTTTCATCGTACTCTACCAGTGGCTTAAAATGGAACAACTAAACAACTAAGATTTTTTCTCAATAACCTTTTATTCGAATTTTTCATATTTTTAGGTCGTTAAAAAAAATCTTTTAAATTTCCGATTAATTTTTTAGCTCCAGAACTGTAAATAAATAAATGGATATATTAAAATAATTAAATGAACAAACAATTAAGTCCTGCATCGTAACTAACCTTTTTGGCAAGAACAGTTACCACACTTGCAGACGACGCTACGCGCGATGAGGTTGAGCTAGATGGAGAATTGGCAGTTTCGGTGGATGAAACAACTGGATCACCCGGCGGTGAATTGCATGTTGGTTGAGGAGATAATGATAATGAAGAGCTCTGTTTGTCGGTATTTACCTGAAATTTTGATGAGCTTTAGACTGCTATTTTTAAAAAATGGGAAAATTTGCAATGATCCCGTCTTTCGAAAAATAACAGCCCTGAACAGCCTCTCACTATATTGTCATAATAGAGCAGTGCTGATAAAAATGTTATTAAGTAAATTAGTGATGTGTATTTGACGATAACATATGATTAAAAATGACAATGATTAACAATGCACTGGTGATATCGAGAATGCTTTATATTGCAAAGATCGTACAAACTTTCCCAACCCTCTTTGATCTTCGGAAAAAAAATGTATCACGAATATAACCTAAAGCATTCCTTCAGAAGTTGTTACTTACAAATTATTACTGCTTCAACGTTCTTTATATAATGATTGGATTTCTCTTTGGACTTTTATGACTTGCCATTTCGTGATAACAAGAGACATTTCTAAGAATCGTCTTTCTCTATCTCATTCAAAACAGTCCAATGTGATATGGGTTCCATTTTATTATAACTGGTATAAGTTTGCCAAACATTTTCATTTCATCTATACTATGATATGAGTGATAAAAAGCACTGATAGCAACTTAACATTACAATGTAAAGCAGAGAAACAAACCTTAATGATAATTCGAGGTGCAATGTGAGTTTTAAGCGAAGTATTAATTTGAGTTGGGAAAACCGCATCTGACTCATCTTCTACTGAAAATATTATATGGGATATACACTATCACTAGACATGCACTGACTTAACCTTTTTTGCGAAATTTCAATTGTTTATTCGCAATTCTAGAATATCCTTAGTAATGTACACACAAAGTTTCAAAGCTCTTCTTACAATGCTTTTCTCACTTTTTCAAAATGCTAACCTTTGCGCTTCAATAAATTAGGAAGAAGAGGTTCAATGCCCATTTTCCTCGTTGTTATACTTTTTTCTAATGGCTCATCCTCCTTAGCAATTGAGGCAGCAGAAGAAGATGGGGAAACATCAAGTAATGCAGACTGAGATATTAAAGTCGTTCCTGTTTCTTTACCTTGTTTGTTGGGATCCCAATCTCCAGCTGGCGATGCGTTCTGCAAACAAATAAAATGTTTCTTTGCTTAGATTTCACGCAATTAAAAACCAATGGAAATAAAATCGATAAAAGTTAACCTCTGAGTCGTCGTCGTTAAACCACTGCTCATCAGCATCAGCCTGACGTTCCATTTTCCACTGTGCCGGTAAATTAGCTTCAACGGAAATTAAAGAATCGGAAGGTGATGAGTCCTCCATTTTACGACCCTCACGATCTCTCATCTTAAAAGGATTTAAACTCAGACAAAAACTAGAGAATTTCTTTTTATGGAACCTTTCTCCATCTTAAATATGTGACTAATCAATCTAAAATTTCCCGTAGTCCGTAAGTTACCAATAGCGAAAACGCGTGAAATTTTATATTACCTGAGGGTTCAGGAATTTCGTAAACAGCAATCTATGTAGCTTTCTTAATAAGCTTTAATTTGACATTTGAAACTCATTCCTTTCAAAAGCGTTACTCAGAAATCATTCCCGATCCACTTCAGCAAAAACACGAAAGCAGCCCAGAGAGAAAAAGCAGGCTAAAGCATTTAGCACTATTACTTACCTGTTCATATTTTAAGCGCAGCGATTTGAATGTTGTCACGTATGTGACGTCTTCAAAATCCTTACTGAAATTCTCGACAACATAGACAATCAGTGGTTTGATATCTTCCTGAAATCAATCTGGTCATTTCATTCAATACAATCTTCGGAATATAAATGAGTAGGAAAAGATTCCATACCCTATCATAAAAAGTTTCAGATATAAGTAAGTTCAATTGAGAATAACTCACCATTCTAATGAACTCAAAAAGTTCAATTATTGCAGAATTTAGGAGGTTGTAGCGATGGCCGTTTTTTCTGAAGCATTCGACGATAGGTCGCATGACATCATCCCTTACTGTATACCGATAATAGAATTCATCCTTTAATTGGACAACCCGTCGGAATAAGCGCAATGCACCTTAAATTGTATCCCATTAAGTCTTGAGGAAAAAATAAATTAAGAAAGCAGCCAAAAAGTTTGCAGACTTTTCAGTCAAAAAGTTTGCAGACTACTATACCAAGTGCAATAATTTTATTTTTGCATGACGAAGAATGGAACTTGGATTCGGAAAGAAATAATCGCAGGAATAAATCAAAGGAATGTGTAGTCATACTTAAAGCAAGGAAATGATGTTTGCTCTTCAAAAGGACAAGTACACGGTTCAGCAATTTGTTGCTAATGCAGTAATTACGCATATGAACTGCATGATGTTCGAAACAAAAGCAAAGAATATCGATGATCATTGCTTGCTGATTGGCACAATGATAATTATCTGCAAATTAAAATGATTAGTAAGATTTCTGGCTCAATTCTGAATCTTACAAAATCAATTAAATAAAACTAAATCTTACTGAATTAGCCAGAAGGCATAATTTTGGATAACAAATCAGGAATCTTAAATTTAGACAGTCTTAATCGATTTACCAAATTTTCCTTAAATCATTCAATTGTTTAAAAATAATTAATTGTTGTAATTTGGAAGTTGTTCACATTCGATGCCACGATGAGGCTACAAAAAATGTGAAGAACCAGGACTTGTCCAACGTTCGGATCGATCGATTTTTGAATGACAATGTGAGCATCGTAACTTTACCTCTTTTTAATGTATCATTTTCAGTATTTGCATACAACGGTCGACACAACGTTTCCATAGATCGTCGGTAAAAGAAAGTTAAAAATTCATGTCTCTCCGATTTCATATTTGGTGCAGTAATCATATTATCTGGATCGAGCAAAGACTGCATTACTTTAACCATAGTATACGCTGACGTCAATTCTGGATCACGATCCGTTAACATGTGATCAATCAATTTATTGAGTAGCAGTTGATTCTGCAAATGTTTAATTTTTAATGATTCATTCGTATGGTGCTCTTGCCCTACTTTTTTTATTATAGTCTTGACTCATAAGCTCATTTTAACTTGACAAGTAATCAATATATCGAATGTATTCATATGAACAATACAATTTTGTAATTTATTAACATTCAAAGGATCTTTTTTGTAACAAGATGAATAGTGAATCTGCAACTGTAAGAAGCGCAAATAAAGCTGTCAACAACTTTGCAAGGTATACCTTGGGATTTTGTATCCATACTTTTAGACAATATACAACAAAAACATAGAAGAGGGTAGTTCCAATCCCAATTCTAACTCTTCGAATTAAAATCTTTTTTGCTTGTAAAATAGAATTCCTCCGGGACTAGAAAAATGCCTAGTTTCAAGCCTTTAGAGACCTCATGAGTTTCAGAAAACATTGACTCCAATATAAAGTTAAGCGATAATAGGTAAAAAACTAACATTTTTAGCTTCTCCAAACCCACGACCTTGTTGAAGAAGATAATCCCGTGCAGTCTGCGGATTAAATTCAACTATCATCACGAACATTTCAACAGTTGTTGCTCGCGTTTGTACATCTTTACTTGTGATACATGGTTCTATTGCTGCCAGTACGTCATTTTGCATCAAGGTCTGAATAAATACAACTTGAAGGGAAAAACTGCAGCCTTAATGACCATATACTAATCCATAACGTAATACTTTACAGCCTACGCTGTGGCATATACTTAATCCTCTCTATAAGAGAATGCTTAATGAACGAATCTCGCCACAACAAAATATCTTCAAAAACTTCACAGCTACTGCACTGCCTCTTTATATTTCATGAATTTTTTTGCTGCGGCTGAATAAATTACGCATACGATTCGTATTGGTTGATAGCCCTAACCTACTCTACCAGGTTAATTCCTTACAGGACCGCAGCTGATAAAATATCGGAATTATACGTATTTCGAACGTAACGAAATTGAAACTACCGGTTGTAATACCATTCAGACAACTTAGGAATGTTAATTATGATGATTGTTGAATTTCTTTTTAAATATGAAAGCTTATTACAATATTGCCTATTCGCTACAAGCGCTTTATTTGTATTACGCATTACTTTATAAAAGTTTTCACGCCCTTGTGGTCCATTTGGTTGCAATGATGTTGAGAAGGAACAAAATTCCTTTAAAAACATAGTTAAGTCCTTCCGCCTTTCAGTTGTTGTTGAAGGGTCTTTTAACTGATCGAATAAATCTTTCAAAAGTTGCTTATCATCCTAAAACACATGGATTTTACAAAGTGAAGCTTATGAAAAAAAGTCATCAGAAAGAGCATAAATCGGATGTCATTTGAGCTTAAGGGTCTATAAAGTCCCACTTCGAGGTTTAAAGTTCTGCAGAGTTTTAACATTGAAATCACTTTCGATCTTTTATAAGGAAGTTTATCTTCTCGAAGACAACATATTTTTAAATTTGAATCTCTAATATCCATGAAAAGCCTGTGATATTAATGCAGAAATCTACTACCTGCAGTAAACTAACAATATCCACTCGATTGAAGAACAAATAACTGTTCAGAACAGATAATAAATTCTCTTCAAACAATGAAGGTGCTGGCAAGCAGATATCCTGAAAAAGGAATTAATACATATATGTACAAGTCTTTCTTTGTAAGTTATTATTTTAAGGATATCGGTGCTCAGAAAACGATCGGTAAGAAAGCAATCCCATACCTGAACATATTGAACTCGGTAAGTCTGGTGTATTTTTTGCCGTAACTCATCGTTATGAATGGGTAGCACTTCTCGGAATCTGGCTTTTTGGAACAAGAATTCACGGTGTTTTCGTGGCTTAGGTTCAGCTGGATCATATTCTAACATCCCAACAATATCTCTGGAAGTTTATACAGTCGGTTTTATATCCCACACAAAATTTCGATCAGTCTAATTACAATTCCTCTTCATTTGAAACCGACATTAAGCCAATTATGATGCTCGGTAGAAGGTTAAGAGTTCATGTCGGCAAAAGAGAATTTAAAAAAACGGTTATTCGGTTAATTAAAAACCAAGGAAAACTTACTTGAAATATTTTTCACTAAGTAGAATTTCAAGAAGGGTATTGCGATTCAGCATGAATAAACTGCGCGCAATTTGGTGTAATGTATGCAGCGCATCAATATGCTCCAGATCTTCACACATATGGAAAAGATCACAGAGTTTCGCAACATACCTGGAATTGTAGCCATTTTCTTTATTACGCAGCATTTTCCTTCTCAACCCCTTCATAAATACTTCATCTAGCAATCGCAAAACTTTTAGCTTGATTAGTGTTAGTGAACGAAAGGATGTTTATAATACTTTATCCGTTGCATTAGATTTGAAGGCAATTCAATTTTGAAGAAATAACATATGAATTCATAAACACACCCTTGATTCTCAATTGCTATCGCCAATTTTTCTCGAAGAGCCGCCGACCCAAAGCTATTCGAAATCATAACCTCAATATCGGCTAATGAATTTACTTCACATGGTGGAAGAGTGATTGCAGCTCCCGCACTCGACTAAACAAAATAAAAGCATGAGTTTACCTCCTGATGCACATAGACTTAAGTTGAAATATTTTGAGCTTTTTACATGCCTTTCTATTTATCATAATCGCAACTAGCTATAAAATTTAATGGGGAGAAGTGTAAAAATCAAGGGTCTCATTCACAATGAGTGATAAAACAATAAGATCTAAATATACAATCTATTTACATGAACCGTTTCAGGTATTCATGAGAATCCGAAGATTTGATAAAACTTTGAAACTTCTATTTTATCACATCACTTTCACGCTAAATTTTTCCCATTTTCCATCTCTTTCCCATGCTCTTTTTCACAGAGTAACATTAGGTTTACGAATTATAATTAAATCCGGAACCTTACCCGCTGCCCACTGTACCCTTGTCCAGCGGAATCTAGACCTTCTGAATCATCCAGATCTTCATAATTTCCTGTGAAATCCTGAAAATATGAAGGGCGATTTCTGCCAAATTTGTTGAAAAGGAATGATTTTATTACGTCATAAAATTGCAAATTTTTGTAGAATTGAATAAGTCCGCCAGCGCTAATAACTTACAGGATGTTGTTCTGGATCACGACCCTGTACTTGGCAAATTTTCTCCCAGATATCCTCACATCCTGTCTTGTCTTGAAATGATAGTGCCAAGTCACACGTATCTGATTCTGACCAAACTATTAATGTTTCCTGAAAAGTGATGTGACAGTGAAAACAGGAGGGACACAAACAAATATTGTTTATTCAATACTTCGTCATAATTCTCTAATCTTTGATTTTTGGTCACTTTTAATTGCACACTTTTTCTGCCTCTGCACTCTGCATGCCAATTCCTAAATTTAAATTCAAAGAAGTAATATGAGAAAAAATCATTTAAAAGAACTATAGTGAAATATAAAAGAACCAATCCCATCAGCTCAAAAAGATTCGATAGAAAACCTTCAAAATCTACTTTTTTTTTTGAAGAAATTCACGTGACGGGAAGGCACAATAATTTTGAAACAAAAAGCATGTTCTTTACTTCCTTTAGAAATCATGCCAGAATGTACAATGCCGTTTTACGCCTTCAGAATTTTGGGAGACAACTAACTATATAAAGAACTCAATCCAAATAAAAATGAACATTTAGCTTGTAGCTTGATGGGATGCTCGGGGGAATGTGAAGCATTTCAGTAATGCATTACATGGTACACATTGTTCAACTTTCGCCATTTCATATCGAATCGTTCATCATGTAGCTGATGATAACTATTTCGATTTAGAAATGAAAAATAACTTCAATTTTCCACAGTCCTATATCCAACCTAATGAAGGTTTAGCACTTCCTAGTTCTAGACTAGCAACTCCAATTAGTGAAGCAATTCTGTCTTTTCAGTAATCACGACAATATTGATAAAGCAACTAAATTGTTATTTTTGAAAATACATGTACGTTAGGAAAAATGTCGTCGAAGGAAGTATTTTGACAGATGAGCTCCTGTGTGGCCATTTAAAGCACGCAGTGCACGACAGCAGCAGGTAAAGTGAATGCCTGAAGGAGTGTGCAGCGACGAACAACAAAACGGGTTGTTTCAAAGTTGATAACAGACAACAGGTGTCGGACAGCAAAAGTGCACGCTATTTTTTGTACAATTTCCCTAAAACATTTCTATATTCGTAGTAAAATCTGTAACAAATTAGGCGATGAATAAACATAACACTATGACGCATATGTTCGACGGATGTGAACAGCTTCTTAGGTAGAATGGTTTCTCACACAGCAATTCTATTGGGAAGTCTATAAGTTTATCTCTGCCATTGACATTACCTCACTAATCCAAAGTATTAGCATATTTAGATTGTTAGTGAATATTTCTTCAAAAAACCCGCAGCCAAAAAGTGATGCACTAATCTAATTTCGGCTCCTAGCTTTGTTCCATCAATATATCAGCCAAAAGCAACCTACACTTCCAAAACTGTACTGTACCAAGTTATGTTAGTGGCAAAAGTCTATTACATAAATAAACAGTACGAATAATGTATAAAAATAAGTATTCTAAAGATTTAAACATAGATGATAATGTAATGTTAAACATTTATCAATTAATGACCAAAATAATAGCACTGAACCACGAAGACAACGATAAATTTGGAAAAGCTACAAAATTAATGTAAAATCTCGTAGCTAACTTTTCTCTAAGCGTTGATCAGAAAGAGATATCTTTCCACGCATCAATGATTGCTTTAATTTCATTGTATAAATTCACAATCGACCCTCAATCAAATGACTTGAATTTATATCAGCTACCAAGCCTGTCGTTTAAATTTTCCTTTCAACAAAAAAAAAAAATAGTAAAGGTGCTTTTAGCTGAATAAATTACTGCTGAGTATTTAAAAAATACGTTGTTCCAACATCTTTTGCATTAACATTTTGCTCTTGTTCTGTAATATAAGATATTGTAAAAAATGAACTTTCTTCAAAATTTTCCGAAACAATCTTTTTATTTCCCTTTTTTAAAATATTGACATGTCTACACAGCTAACAGTGTAGAGTTCTACGACCATAGCTTACATGACGAGTAGGTCTTTGGATCCGGTTATTCACCGCTTATGGTAAACAATGTATATATCATTCCGTTCTTTGTCGCATTCAAAATTACTTAAGTAAAATTTAATCAAATTTAACGATATTTTGCGATAAAAAATGGTAGTAGAGAAACTATTCAGGACTCAGTGCAATATTAAAATAAAAAAATGAAAACAAAAACCGAAATTAGACTTTGGATGAGCTAAGAAAACCAATCGGTGAGTGTGAAAGTGCAGCATCAAATCAAATTGAAGGACGAGACGTCAGGGTTGGGGAGGAAGCAATTCTCCTTCTTCGGGTCTGGTTGGCTGGTCGGCCGGGATAGGAAAGATGGATTGCTGACTGCTGAACGAGAACTAGTTCTAGGGAACACAGATGCACACACACATGTTCGAACCAACTCATATATATATATATAACATTTTTATGCTACAGAAGAGGAGAGTTAAATTAAATTCATTGATTTGACCTAATGATTTGAGAAGCAGGTCATGGCACTCTTCCTCATGTGATGCTAACAGATTGAAAGTAACATCAACTTAAGCCATCTATAATCAGCTTAGGCCGTATTCCAATAATTTTCAAATAATCTTAACGATTCAAAATAACTGAAAATGCCATTCATTCAGACAAATAATGAACAAATTCAAATCAATGAAAGTGATCAATTCTTAGGAAACTATATATGTAATTTTAACAAAATGCTGCCACTCACTTGTACTTTCGCTGTGGTATCGATAAAAGCTTAAATAAGAGCAGGAGAAGTACAAGGGAATTCGAAAACATAAAGTACTTCTGCTCTTACCTAGAATTACTGCGAAATATTTGATATATAATATATGTAAAGGAATTTTTGTTTGAATTCAAAAAGTGTTATATGTCCCTTATGCAATATCATCAGTTTAACCATGCGATACCTATTCATCAAATGTTATGGATTTATGGAACTTTCCAAGATAACAATCGTCAGGTCGTTATCGCTGACCAAGTCATCTAACAAAATCGTTTGCAGTGTGAATGGCTGGCCAGAATACTCACATTTTTCAGCTGACGATAAGATGAAATATAACGATTAAAAGACCGATTAGTAATAAATTTTATTTTCTGAATAAATTACTCAAAAAACTACTACTTAAAACCTAAAACGGTTTTTCGGGTTCGTAAATCCTGATGTAAGCTTAATCGCAAAACTGAGTATTTATCCCCATCAGACGGACTATGTACATATATAATTCATATCCCTGGATAACTTAAGAACCAACATAGCAGGCAACAATGTTTTCAGTGACAGTCATAAAAACTGATCTATCTTCGACAAAATAGATTAGTTATTGATTAAAATATTTCAAGGCCAAGCAAGATTCATAAGGAAATATCAGACCTCGAAACGCAAAGAAAATGGATAAAAACCAAAATTATTTTTCAATGGACTAACATCTTCCGGAGAAAGCTTACGCATTTATTGATAGGCTGAAGGTCGCGCAGGTTTGGAAAGGTGAGCGATGTATATGTGCTTACAGGAATGCCGCTTACTGAAAGCATTAACAGCGGTGCATTCAAAAAGGCAGCTTTGCAGACCTCAGAACTTGCAATATTTTGTAAAGCAAAGAAAAGGCATGCGATACAAAAAACAAACATGCAAATCACCCTTCATGACGGCTACGATGTAGAAGCGCCATTATCTATTACTCACATATTCTTGTGTCTGTGTTTGATAAAGACATGTTGAAGAGTGCTTTTTCACAGGCGGTTGTAGGGAGTACTTAAAAACTTAAAATGTTGCAGTGATCAAAGCCTTCCAAACATAAATGAATAATTTCTTACAGCAATGGCGCTTCTATCTAGTATATTTGTAGGAAAATGCTTTCACTACGGGTTCTAGAATGCAGTGACTTTTGTAAAATCCATTTTATGCGCTTGTCTTACTGACAGCAGTTTCAATTTTTCTAGAAATTCGGAATAAGTTATGTGGAAAAGGAAGTGTATTCCAAAATTAAAAATAGGTGTACCAGAAAAATATTTTTCTCAAACATCGCTGAATCAGAAAATCTACAATAAATCTACGTCCGAAAATAAACGCTTCATATCTCTTGGAAGTTGGAGAAATTTTGAAAGGATGAATGTGTACCTAAGTTGATCAGAAAAATCGTGAAAAATTTATTTAAGAAATTAACGATTATGCACTTCCTTAGGTGTTTCACGTTAATAGCTTTTTAGTTACCAAAATTTTTAAATTTCAATCTTTTTTAGATAGGACTGATGTCAGTAGCATCGCTCATTTACAGTTACATTTGTTTTGAATTCGCCAAATAAACTCTACTTACTAACGAACATCATTGCTAACAGTCAAAAATGGAAAGCAGTTTAATGGATCATTCCACAAAACAACCATTTATGAACGCCGTTATGCTACAGCTGACAAGAGAGAGATACACGCATAGAGATACAAACGTAAACGTACACAAATTATTCACATCAGTAGCTTAGTAACCTCTTTTCTTTGTAATTTTACTGAAATTAGAAAGACCAAAGTGAAATTTACATCAAAATACTTTCAATTAACGTTTTTTGGTAAGTAATAATACATATCAAAACTTTTGTCATGTTTCTGGACGGAAGTCAGATAATCTATTAAAAAATGGTAGGAACCTTTACCAAATATTATTTCCTAGCAATTGCTAAACCAAAAAAAAAAATCTGAAGAGGTAAATTATAAATGAAATATCAATCACACAAAAACATCTTCCATACACATTTTTTTGTAATATCTTCCTTTCAGTAAAGAAAATTAAATCTTCCACCTTTATAACACGCTAAAATCAAGATGAAAATATGATCCAGTCCATGCATACGGGTGGGACAAAATAACAAAAAGAAAGCTGGAGGAACAATAAAGCATTCTCAAGTCTTTTCTGTTTGGGTCATATCAAACCGGTTTCTCAACCGATTGGTGAAAAAAACTCGAAAATCATTTTGAAATAGGGAGCCTCAACTAAATATTATAATTACCTTATTACCTTATTTTTTTCACGTCCATGCATATAATGGGAAATTCTACAAAACCATGACCTGTATTGACTTACCTGTTGTTTTTGATAAATAGTGTCCATGAGTATTCTTGATTCCAATATATTTTTCTCTGGAAAATGAAATGATTTGGAATTTTCTTTAAGTGTGAGAAACACAAAGAAGTCACAATTCTCAGTGACCTGTCACGTTCTGAACAAAATCAAAGTAAATGTAAAAATTTAAATCGTCTTTTAAAATGTAAGTCATATGTGTTTTCCAATGAATACTAGTAGTAGGTAAAACTAATACACGGCTGTGTTTTCCAAATTTAATAAACTGAAGCTTACCACTGTGTTCTAAACGAACCACAATGAAAGTAGCGCCTTGATGCTCCGGTGACGGTACACATGCGACATGCCCTGTACCCTTGTCGTCCCATACCCGCTGATCGCAAAGCACATAGAGTTTTACCCGATTTTTGACTTCCTGGAACTGAATAATTATTAATTTCTGAACTTGAAAAAAGTAAATCTTTATACTGCTGACTTCTCAATATCCCGACAATAAAAATGGAACCCCCAATATATTTGACTTAAATGGGTTACTTTTTTTAGGATACTGGCTTCCCTTCTGGCTGCTATTCACACATTAAAATTTCTAAAGTTCTCTGCCATGCATCAGAAAATAATTGAGCGTAAAATAATGTTTTGAATCATTTCAAACTGTAGCATTATTCAAAGATAATCGATTCCTCTGGGAGATATTTGAAATAAAGACTACCCTTCCTCTGAGATGAAGACATAAGCTTACTGAATTTCCAATGTAAGGAAGATAACTGAAATATTCCGAATCTCTATGATTTCCTGTCATTCTGAATACACACCAGAACTTACCCGCTGTATTGCTATTTTCGCCAGATGTCTATCGGGATTCTCATCCTCCGTATCTTTGTCTGCAATTTTCAGGCTTTTACACTCCTCATGGATGTTACCACTATCGTTGTCCGCAGTTTTTGAATGTGCATCGTCTGAATTTCGGTCATTAGCATCGGTTTCGGGCATGTCGCCTCCTGAAAGGTTCTTTCACAAATGGAACCTGAAATGCTGAATGAAAACGTATCATTAAAACTTTCCATTGCAAACGATGAGTATTAATCGACGGTTGTAAATTGCATATGGAATATAGCAATCAGAGGACAGGGAGATGAAGGCAATGCTCGACAAAATGTTCAAAAGGCAGACTCCAGAAGTGTCATTTTCCGCACATCTACAAATATGACACACGCCCTCCGAAAACCACAGAAATGGGCTTGGGGTTCACGAAGAGACGGTTACGATAATGTTACCTTGCTTGAGAAACTTGAAGTTCCGGATAATCAGCTTTTTAGCCCTTCGAGCGGGGACCTGGCGTGGAGCAAGCATGCGACGCTTGCAGCATGGCGTAGGTGGTGGCATCATGGCGTTATGGATCAATACTGTTTATCACAGCTTTTCACATTAATATGTTTCATTTTCACCATTCCAACCGTTCGTTTTTTGCATATGTAAATCTCATGCTATCTTCAGTGGTATGAAAGGCTGCGTTACTGTGATTTATAATATTAACACCACGGACTAGCTGATAGTGTTACAGTGTATGCTTCGGGATCAGATGTTCATAATGGTCTGCTCGAAGGAACTAATTGCGATGGAGATTCTCTCTCGCTGATAACAAACTTCTAATGTCCCTTTCTGTGATGTTATCACTTATCAATCGATTCGTATGTGTTTATAATAAAGGACGCAATCTTTTTTAAACCACCGTGGAATCCACATATGATCAAAGACCTCTTATGTTCATGCATGCTTCCACTTGCACTCGTATATTACTACCTATGATAAGTAAAATTACTACGTAGAAAGACAAGAAAGGATTCAATGGCTCGTAATAACAAAAATTTTGTTACGCAGAATTGTTTGCAACTATGACGTAGTAACGGTTTGCAATTGTTATGCACAACGAAATGGCAACTATTATAGAGGCGTGACGCAGAATAAAGCTAACAAAATGACGGTGCGTGAGTAAATAAGGAGGGGAGAGAGTGACAGCGCGATGACGTCAAAACCGACCATTTCACGCACTTCTCATTGTGCAACAATTCTACGGTAATTGAAATTTTCAAACGGGGGGAATTGTCGCTAATAAAATGCGGCCCTTCAAAGAGAGGGAAACGTGGGGGTGGGAGAAATTTGACAATCGATAAATGTGAAAAACAGTCGGAGTGCAACTAACGTACCACTCCTTTCATCTTTTTCCGCACTAACTACGTAAAAACTTATTATGAATGCGTGATAAACGACGACACTATCACGTAGCATTATGCTTTGCGTGGGTGGCTGTCTTCACTTATGTAGAGATTGAATCGTTCGTTGAAATTTAACGTGATGCGTTAAGATCTTGTTAAATCTCGTCTTGTTTAGAGTTGTTCAGCCGTCTGAACGTTTTACGTATATATGAGTACACAGTATGATACGTCGTAACTTGCATTTATTTGTTATTTGTATTAATTTGATAACCATTCTTTAGTTCGGATAGCTGGGATGAGACGAATCTTCGGTACATCGGGAAAAAAAGAGCCACAGCCAACGCTAACGGATGCAATAGCGAGCGTTGATTCACGTACTGAGAGTATTGAGAAAAAAATAGCTCGTTTGGATGGCGAACTTGTGAAATACAAAGATCAGATGAGAAAAATGCGGGAAGGACCGGGCAAGAATCAGCTGAAGCAAAAAGCTCTACGGTAAGTTAAATGATAGCTCACTCTGAATACATTTCAATAGTACTTGATCAGTTGGTATCGCAATCAGTTTGAACCCGAGAAGTTCATTTATGCCTCCACACATTCCTACAATGTAAAATGGAATTGGAGATGTCGTCAGCCGTTTTGGTCCTCTCTCTCTCTCTGTGGCTTTATCACATCACTGATTACGTCCAGTGAATGTTTGATTTCACCAAACTAAATATGTAAGATCATTTAATTAAAATTACATTTTCTCATAAATATTGTTTGCTTGTAAATCTCTACATTCTCAGTATATTGAAACAAAAACGTATGTACGAGAACCAGCGTGACCAATTAAATCAGCAGTCTTTCAATATGGAACAAAGCAACTTTGCTATTCAGGGAATGAAAGATACTCAAGTGAGCTTTTATCTTCCTTTGAGATTTGATTTTATCTCAGTGTTCATTGAAGAGATTTCTTTGTGTTTTAAGCATTATCTCTAATATTTCTTAGCTATTATTTAAGCAGTTATTAATTCTCACGATTTCAAGGTGAATTGAGGCGGTTATAGTTGCTTATCTGTGTTCGATTTTCTAACGTATAATTAGTAGTTTTTGACATTGCAGACTACCGTAGTGGCCATGAAACAAGGCTTGAAAACTATGCAGAAAGAATACAAAAAGTTGGACATCGATAAAATCGATAAACTCCAGGATGAAATGGAGGAGATGCTTGATATGAATAATGAGATTCAGGATGCTATGTCGCGCCAATACGAGACGCCAGATGTAAAGTTTCTGATTTTCTTATTTTTCAACTTTCGTTTCCTCTCATTTCGAATTGAATTTAACATCTCGAAAATTTTGTTTCGTTTTGGATATCAAAAGTTCTATTTTTTTAGATTGATGAAGCTGATTTGGAAGCTGAACTGGAAGCTTTGGGGGATGAATTCGAAGCGGATGTAGATACTTCTTATTTAGATGAAGCGCTGAATGCACCAGGCGTACCATCCAAGGAACCAGGATATGAAAGCAAGGTTAATGTGAAACCAATAATTTTTGCTGTTTTTGAATATGAAATAAAAATAGTTCTGATTAAACTTCGTGTCGTTCGTTTGTTAGTTAGGCAGAACGGAATGCCTATTCATGAATTGAAAGATATAATGAGGAATGTATTGCATTCTAGACTGATAACACAGATATGTGCTACAAGTTGCATAGACAATCATATTGCAGATGACGGAGGGAGGTATTGCAGTGGATGAATTCGGCCTACCGAAAGTTCCTGCGAACAACTAATTTGTATTATCTGCATGGGTACTTAAGATTTGAGATACTGTATAAATTGTGTGCAGTTCTTGTCACAACTTCGAAATTAATCATCTTGAGATGTGCGGTTCTTATCAATTGAAGTAATATTTACTCCCATCTCATTGCTTCAGTTGATGCTATCTGGTGAATATTCTTCCGAAATCTAAAACCATTCTCAGGTAAGAATTCATATAAATAGCATGGCGGCTTCTACTGATGCAATGATTGGTTGTAATAAGGTGATATCTCGGGGAATTGTTGATAAAGCTTTCTTTGTAGATAATGCTAATAGACAACCGCTTTTTGAAGTACTTAGGACGTTCATTACGCATTTCCTTCCTTTTAAAAGGGAGGGGGAGGGAAGAATTCAAATATGAAACAGGGTGGAGTAGCTAATGCTGGCCTGTATTCCTTAACTGTCAGCTTTATTTTGTACACCCAAGTCATTCCAGTATGTAATCCAGTCAGTGACTGTAAGGCTTTTAATAATGTGCTTTTACTTCAGTTTGTACTTTATGATAAAATAAATTCATAAAATTTAAATGTGTTAACAATTATTCAGGTAGGAAATATTGATGGAATTTAAATGTTATGTAAATATTAAACAGAATTTTTTAATGGTTTAAAAGTTTCTATGCCTTTAAAAAACGAGGAGAAGTTTGTTGTATATATACAAACCGTGAATTGTTTCCGGGAAGGAAAAAAGATGAAGCGGTTTTTGGGACTTTTCCTCAATGTAGCTTCTAAAGTGGAGTATGCAGAATCATGGATTTTCGGGTGAAATAGAAGGGTTCAAAAATTAAGACTATGTTGAGTCACACCAAATGCAAGAGTGCCGAACATATAAGATGTTTGAAGCAAAGAGATCTTTCGGTCACTTTCTTGCTAGCAATTTGGAGGATTTCCCACGTAAAGGCCGAGGAAGTTATAAACAAATTGGTGCGAATTGAATTCGAACTTCCTCTGTCAGCTGTGAGAGACTGTTTTTTGTTGGAATCAGTATTATATGTTTTGTTCTTCAAGGAAACAGAAGCAGTTTGGCTTGCCAGTTCTCATTCATGAACTTTTTGCTCTGAAACTACCAGACATTCTATTAATTCTTTTAAATCCAATCAAACAGATGCTGTTTAGAATGAAGTATTAGAATTTCCAAGGCTTATTGGAATATGCACTTTAATATCTACTAGCTTTAACGAAATCAAATTCTTCAGCGGATTCACTTTATAATTGCAAGTCGCATTCGAGTTAAATATTTGTAGTATACTGCTTCAAAAAAAAATCCACTTCAAGCGAGGTATCACAGTTTGAAATTCAGAATAAAAAGTTGTATGCAGTGTTGATATTTATTGTTTTGCATATCTACTTTATCATTAAAAAAATGTGGTTTCATCGTATTCACTATAGAGCTCAGGTGTAACTTACGAAAATCGCTACGATGAAACACGGAAATCGTCGATTTATCTAGAACTTGCCTAGTATGCGCAAAAATGTTACAAGTCAAAGGAAGCTTATCAAAAAGAAGCAGTAACTAATTAGTGAAAGGATGGGAACAAGGTAATTCGAAAATATCAATATAAATAGATACAAATCATCCTCATAGTTGTGGCATCTACAGCAGTTGCCAAAGCAAAACGGAGGATGTGCTCCAAAAACACAATGTAAGCGTAAAAAAAAAAAAAAAAAAAAAAAAAAAAAAAAAAAACACTCTGCCATGTGCTCTTTGACAAAGTTCCGGCAGAATAAATAAATGATTAATAGTTCTGAACTATTCAATGGTTATGTAGCAGTAAAACAAACCTAAAAATGAAATTATGGAGCAGTTGTATATGACCAACTTGGGTAATCCAGACAATCTCAGTAAGGTAACCATCATTCAGAATAACATTTAATAAACTAAATACAGAAGCACATTATGAACACTCGATGATAGTACAACAGCAGTATGCCACAGCAAAAAAGTATGGCTTAGAAATACACAACAACATTTCATTACGAAACCGTAAATAAATAATTAAACACCATAAAGTGGAGAGGAAATGTAGTATTTTTTATCCTAATGCCATCAGTGTTTGTACAGTGATAGCAGAAAAAAACTATCACGGAAGCACAGCTAATGAGCATATTTTATATAAGTGTCCTACTTCGTGATCATTCAAATTCCATTGACTTTTAAAGGAAATAGTACAAAGAAATCGAAATCGCTAATAGATAGTTGAGCAGACACACATAAAATATACAGAAATTTCTGCAAAAATTAATATCATCAATGGTAACTTTGATCTTAATCTTGACGCATATCTAAAGATAGAAGTAAGCTAACAAACAATTACCCCAAAAAGCCCACCTACTACTACAGCTGCGTCAAATCTTCTTTCGCTTTATTGAAAAACCAAAAAAAAAAAAGAATCGATCCAGGGAGCACGCCGTAAATGACCGACAGTGTCCAAATATATTTGCGTTGTATTTTCACACTGATGAACGATAGCTTTTTCTCGAAAAATAGACAGACTTTTCGGGCAATCATAGTATATTTCAATCGGAATGAAAAAAGTAGAAAAAAATGGAAGCCAATATAAAAAAGTCTGCTCTTGCATGACAAAAGATATAAAGCTTGCACTTATATTAATATTGGCAGAAATAATCAGTAAAAGCGACAGAAATATATGCATGTTAAATATGGCTTGTCTTTTATGGAAATGCTAATTGATTAGTATTCAAGTCATGAAATAACACAGACAGTAAAGGAGTAAAGTTGAAAATGATAAAACGTCCCGTACTAAGTGGTCTTGAGGCAAAAGATTATTCGGAAAAAATAAATAAAAAGTTTCCAATTCGTCTTTGGAAAATACTGCATTGAAATGTTTGTTAAACTAAATTAATTATTTTTGTTCATAATCTGACTGCTATTTGAGCAAATAATTTACTTTTCTACAGCTAAAAAACAGTTTTTGCACTCCTCGAACATAGGAGATGGAAATGCATTGGAATATTTTGAACAGTCAAGGAGAAAATGAATGTGAAAAATATATAAAAATTCAAGGATAATTTGTTCAATGAAACTAAAATAACAAGAAGGCAATGATTTCAAATGGGCAAAGAAACCATTTCTGGGTAGATATATATATGTAAATCATTTTCTTATGCCAAAAAAAAAGCCGAGAAAGATGGAAACGATAGTGATTACATGTGATAAATGAGATGGACCACTGGAAGATCAGCATGACATACTATCCAAACATACAAAGCTGGGGAGTGCTAACATTGGACCGCAATTCAGTTGACTAAGAAAAGCACTAAGGCAAAAGTAAAAAAAATATAAAAGTCAATACCAAAATTTCCATTTATTTTATTCAGCTGCATGCTATAATACCAAGGTCGAATATTAGAAACTACGCCACAGCATAAGCATTTAAATTTAAAATTCGCAATAACTTAATTATGCAGGATATAGTACTTCAGATAAACATCATACGAGCTGAAAGCGATATTTTACTGATTTGGAAGAATAATAGCTACCATTGTTGTCTTGGAGACAGGCCAGCAACACCCACTGTGGCATTAGTTATTGAACTAATACCAACAGAAGATGTATTATAGCTATTCATTGCTTCCGATAATTCTTCTGCTTCCTCACTCGCCTGCCTGATATCACGAAGTGCTCTACAAAAAAAAAAAGAAAAAAAAAAAGGTAATAAAACTCAAAACATATCCTCTGTACTTATCTTTCTTTAAAAGTTAAAGATGAATACATTAAACTGGCAAATCATCCTTCGTCCGATTCATATCTACGAAGAGAATTGGATATAAGTTATGCAAGTAATATAAAGTCATTACTGATACGAATGCCAAACACTCTCCATGTGAAAACGACAAATTATTTAGAAAATACCTTGAGAGCTTTGACCATTCATCTGGCCGACAACTTGTAAGGTTTTCGTGTACATCATACACATACAAATTACCCTTCTCGTCACCCACGGTTAGCTGCTGCCCTAAAATCAATATGAAGTTCACGAAATAAGTTTTTTATGCTAACCTTGAGCACTGCAACAATCAAATCTGTATCCACTCGCAAATACAATCGACACTTATAAATCAGAAGTGTCGCTGTGTGAAAAATGGATCAAAATTTGCTAATTTTGGCCATGTTCAGCATCACCCAAGATAATCATTCCTGTGATGACAATCTCACCACAGCCTTCAGTATCAACCAGCTTCTCCACTTTTTCAGAAAAATTTTTCTGTAGTAATACAGAAGAAAAAAATGCACCGGAATTATGCGAAATGACGAAAAATGTCTGCATATCGGAAGAATTTTTATTTCGCAGAATGCATCAACAACAAAAGACTTCAACTATCTTCCAAACCTTCTTATGAAAGGCTACTAATCTTACCGTTCTGCAACCATTTAATTTTCCGTACTCCAACACCACCTTCCATTTGTAAATGTGACACGGGAGCTTCCGTATCTTCATTTAAATTCCACAAAAATACCTAAAAATAAAAGAAGATATCAGCACTTAAATATTAATATCAAGTTATAAAATCTTTGTGTCAGCAAAAGCCTACATTTCCACTAGCATCCGCAGATGTAAAAACTGCAGGATGAACAGGAGACCAGGCAACATCAGTTACATAATTGCCATGTTTTTCGAATGAATAAATCGGCCGTGTCTCCTGCAAAACTTAAATCTTAATTAAATAACTACTGCTGCCCAACGAAGGCAAAAATTTTGCTGCGAAATAACTAAGCAGCTTATACGATACAAAACTAAGCAAGAAATATAATTTTAGAAGAAAATGAAGGAAAAATTAAGTTTACTTCAAGTTACGAAAACTTCCCTAAACTCTCATGCAAAAATTTTTTGAGGATAATAATTACTGCCTTAGTACTCCATAACTTGACTGTCCAATCCAAAGAACATGATAAGAACAAATGCGATAAATCAATAATGCCAGAAGCTTTATGTGTATCAACTCCTGTTATAGGTCCAATGTGACCTGTAAGAAGATAATGTAATATTTTTACACAGTTGGTTTGATTATAATAATCGAATCAGGAATGTTTTGAAACTCACCTTCATAGCCATCATTTATTCCGCCTTTGTTACCATGCCTGCTTGCCGTGTAAACATTTCCTTCTTCACTACCTACCACAAAGTTATTAACATCGTCCAGTGCGAACGACATGCATGTGCATGTTACCTGAAATGCAGAGCATTATAAGAAAGTTTGGCTTGACAAATCCATTGATGATAACTTCGGCAAACTTTTTTTTGCCACTTTGACAAAAAGGAAAAAGCGCGAATCTTGCATATATATATATATATATATATATATATATATATATATGTATATAATATACCTGTTTTTGTTTCCATGCTAAGTCAATTACATCAATGGGTTGATTTAAATTATCAACACTCCACGAGCAAAGCCTTCCATCAGTTGATATACTAATTAAATTATGTGCATTCTGACTTCCCACAACTGCCATGCTCAGCACTGGATGCGTATGAGCTTGTGATGATAAAGGACTCTGAAATATTTCCCAGTAAAAAAATCATACGAATGAGGAAGACAAGAGAGTTAGGCTTACCAATAGAGCTTGAACAAAATCATTATCATTCTAAGCCTATTCAAGTTGATTTTGAAGAAAAAAAGAATCGAGTTGAGTTCCTTCGCCATGAAGTTAGTTATTTTAAATCCACTAATTCTAGTTTTATTTCATTTAGAAAATCACTTTTGAAATGCCACTTATTCTTCGTTCTTCTGATGTAAAGAAAGTAAAATGTAAGATAAAAAACAATAGAAGGAAAAAACCTTATTGACAGGAGTCTTCTTGCTAAGCCTGTTGTCCCACATACAAATTTGACCGGAATAACATCCTCCCATTATCAAATTTGGATGAAATTTGGCAAACGCGACACTTGTAACCAGTGATTGACAGTAGAAAGTGTATCTGAAGTTAAGAAGTTAGCTGCCAAGTTTCCTGATCACTTCACCGACAAAGAAATTTTCAATTGCTTTCAATATAATGTTTACTCAGCAGTTGGCTTTTTAAAACGACAACTCCACACTTGCACCACTCCAATAGGATCAAGAGGCGAATCGGGATTCTGATCATAGGAAACAGCAAATAATTCCGGATGTTGCACACAGTGATCAATACCTGTTACAGCTCTAAAAATGAAGGAAAAATCGTTACAAAGAGACAACTTTCGGCTCAATTTGACAACAACAAAAACAAAAAATCAATCCCTTATAAATTCTTAAAGAATGCGAAGAACTGAGTTGTGCTTCATGAAAAATAACGTACTAAATATTTTGGCATCATGATAACAACAAAACATTTACCTTCCTGCGCTCCATTTTTCGTCGACAAATTTTCTAGCAAACATCAATTTTTCACCATTATCAGCTTTTTCATCCATAGCTTCGTCCCGTGAGTAATCGATGAAGATATCAACCTGAAAAAAGTAAGCAAAATGGAAATGTCTAACAAACTTGATAATGACATGCATTACATTGGGCTGTACTAAATAAGCATTGCTAATAAAATCAAGCCAACATAAGCCATTCAAAATTTAAGTACAAACTATTTGAGAAACATTTTCTCCTTAACCACCTCTCAGAGTTGTTATTATTACAATGTGCAACACTATTTTACAAAAATAAAACACACTGATTATAGATTAAATAATCATCCTGAAACGTTATCTTGGAACTAAATATTGCCAACCTCTTCAGCTAACTGTCGCTCCATAACGCGTGAGCTATAATCAAAGAATTGCTGAAATTTCTGACTGCTGAGAATTTGCAACTTCTCTTCTTCACTCAGATCTGGAACCTTCGTTTCCTCCTCTTTCTTTTCTTCACCAGGCTATAAAACTTATAACTGATATACATTCACTATAACTCTTAATATGATCCTAATTGTTAAATTAAAACATTTACCTCTTGATGCTGACGCATGCCAAAATTAAAATTAGGCAATATGTTCGCAATTTCTCGTGTAGGGGACTCGTCAAAATTGATTTCTAAATGTTTATCCAACATCGTCATTTCCTCATCATAATCGAATTCCTGAGAACCTAAACTAAATTCCCCTGCTGATACTCGATCGTCATCGGTCTGTGTTGTTTTACAATAACTGGCCTGAAAATATTTTTCCTGCGTCTACAACAACATTTAACATTAAATCTTCTCCGTAGTATTTTAAAGAGTCAGAGCCAACAAAAGTTATTCAGGTTAGTATATCCTTGGATAATGGAAGAATTACAAACAGAACATAGACGTATACAGGACTGCAAAATGAACTGGAAATATCATGCAACCCGGCACTGACATTAACCAAAAAAATCATACGGCATCCTTAGGCGGTACTGAAATCATCTGTGTTTCACAAAGCGCAAGTTTTTGTGTCCTGGGAATGGATGGATATCTCTGATTATTCCCAACTCCATTCTGAAAAGCAAACACTGGTGGATGACTCTAGGAACTACTTCAGTTCATGAAAAATATGTTATGACAGAGGAAGGAAAAAATGACTACCAAAAAGAAGAAACCCTAAAACTGCAACTCACATTCACTGCTTTCCTAAAAAGTATGGTAGAGGAAAAGAAAAAGAAAATATTTACCACTGTTCGGTGATCGAAACTGTTTGGAGTAATGGAACGATCGATTTGTGGTTGGGCTGATATTCCTAACGGTTCAAGTATCTCTTCTAGATCCTTCTGAGAAAATGTTTTCGGCAGATCACCCACTGAAAAACAAACATTAAAGTGAGGTCACACGAAATATTTCCTTCATTAATTATAAAAATCCTCTGTTTCTCGCAAATTCTTAAACAGAATTCAACCATCAAATCCTTAAAGAGGCACAAAGCATGCGCTAATGAGCAAATGAATAACGGAGTACACAAGCAGCCACATCAGACAACACGTGCTCTGCGATAAAGATATAATGTGGGAAAAAGTAATTCTGCGCAATCTGACATTGATAAAAGAAGAAAAAACCTGTTCCATTTTCAAGATTTGCATTTTTCAGCAAATTCCGTCGCCGCTCTTCTTCCCGACGTCTTTTCTCCTCCCGAATTTCAGCCAACTTCTGCTTCTTACGTTCGAGTTCAAGCTTACGCTCTTCAGCAGTCGCCATAACTGAAAAATTAATAAGCACATCAGTTTTTCTTCCTTAGTTCAAAAACTACGGATATATGTATTACGTTTGAAAAGTAATAAAATTCGGAAATTCAATTGCTAAAGCAAACATATGTGACAATGGAAGAAGTATTTTCCGGGAATGTAGAGATCAAGATCGGTAACACTCAGTTTTTATTTAACAGAATCTTTCCTTTATGTTGTAATCTCAAGTATTCATCTTCATTCCCTGGCTAGCAGATTTCTCTCAGCTTTAATTAAGTCTACGTGCAGTGAGTTTTACAAGTCAAATTATAGAAATGGAAGACAAACATTCAAATTTGATGAAAATTTGCAACATAACTGAACAATGTAATTCATAAAAGTAGAAAATCCAAATTTAAATTTATCCTGAATTCCTTCCATTAAGATTATGAATCCATTAGCCAACTAATAAAGTATCCCCAACCTTCCATGCTAGCCGATATCTCAAAACACTCCCCCCCCCCCCCCCCTCCCACTCCCTTCGCACCGTCATCCCTGCCTTCGTCTCCGTCGAAGTTTAAATGAAATTTCGACAGGCATCACCCAATTACTATTATGTCGTAAACTTCGACTTCATAATGGTTCGTTTGGATGTTGTTAAATGCAAATTTTTAGAATGCAGTCAAATTAAATTAATGTAGTACCGTGTTTATAAGTTACTCCTGTATTTCCTGAAATGGAAATCATTCCAAGGGTGGTTCTGGCTGTTATTCACCTTGTACTCACTACAGTATATTATTTCGAACCAATATTTCTTACACTACAATCGCTAAAATTGACAATAAAAAGAAGTTTCAGTCAAATATACCAAGGGAAGGAATTTAGAAGAATGGTACTGTTGAAGTGAAAGCACTTGGTTAAATGATAAAAGAAGCAGTTGTGAAGATCCTTTCTTCCATCAACCCTTTTTCTCGAGAGAATCTTAACATACGTGTAGCTGTACACGGCTCATCATCAATCATCCCACATTTAGTGTATGTTTTCGAAAATGTCTCGTGCGTCCCAACAATTACAACAAAAATAGACCTTTCTAAACAAGCAAGTAGATAATTCATTATAGTATTATCAGTTTGACCACGTCATTTCTTACGGGCCACGAATATTACTTGGATTAGAATCGTATTTTTGGATACCACCTCATCTGTTATTTGAATACCACCTTATCATTACTACGTTCATACTCAGCGGAATTGCATCCCCTGAAGGTATTCCATATCATTCCATCAGTTTATTTGAGTGTTGTTCATGAAGTCCATAAAAATTAGAACCAAAAATTCTAATTTCACTTCACCGAAGGGTTTATTTCAGCTGATATTTGATATTTTTAACAAGTGAGAACTCACTCCTTGTAGTAATAGTTATTGCTCTTATCATCGAGTGATAATCAAATCAGATTCTTCCTAATTGTTTTATCTCCTGACGAGTTTTTTGCAACATTCATTGTGGGTTAGAAATATCGTTCTCATTGCATCAAATTAAGCAGTACTAAACAGAACTTATTTACTAATGATATTGAAGTAGCATACATATCCGATATTGGAACAAATATGCGATCAAGTCTTGCAATATATAAGTTAAAAAGGAATGTGACAACTGAAAATCTTCTACTACTCTCAACCAAGTTGACCATCGAGATAAGTTTCAAGTGTTCATATTGAGTTTGAAAAAGTGTTCTGAGCAGGAGAATCAAAGGCATCAATATTATCATTCCCAAACGATTCTGTTAATGCTGTTTGATAAAACGTACATTAAAATCGCTACAACTATGGAATGTTAGCTTGAAATTCACATTTTTCGAAGTAAAACAAGAAGAGTATTATTAGTAGTCCTTAAATAAATGAAACTAACGATTATTAATAACTTTGAATTCTATTTATTCCTTTAATTTTTAAATATTATCTGTGTCAGGCAATCGTTTGTTCTGCTGAGTAATTGGAAATTTCTAAATTAAATAATTAATTAAGAGAAACGTGCAGATTGTCACAATGCATTAGTCGATTTTAGAATCAAGTTGGTGGTTTGTGATTGGTATCAGCAGTAACTGTAGTGTACTTACTTCAATAATGTGGTATTGGTACAGTTACAGTTGTTTAACTTTTCTTCACCGATTTATTGTGATTGTGTGTTACTTATATTTTTCCTGTTACTCCAAAATAATTCTAATGTATGATGAATTTATTTGCGAAGTTTCGAGCTGTTATTTCCATTGTAACAGTGAATTTTACGTGGTACAAGTAATGGATTCGATGAGCTAAGGGAACAGAGAATAAACTTATGGGATTCCCTAAGGCTGGGAATTTGATAGACAAGGCAGCTTAACTAGTAGGCTTATGAAAATACGCAGTTCAAAGGCTATTATCATAGATCTGTGAGTGGCAGGTACTTAGTGGGTTTATATGAGGCGCAGTTGTGTCACCATTGGCCGATACACTATGAATGACTTGTATTCTAGGGGGCCTTGAACTTTATGTGATACGAGTGATGGATTCGATAAGCTAAGGGAACGGAGAGATGCAATGCCGAAAGTGTTGTGCTATTCTGTGCTACGATAGAAACTTCCTTAAGAATGGATGAAAGCATCTGGCAACCACTTGGCTATTTTTATCGATGAATGGAACATACGACTGTCAACCTTAAAGGAGCAAGAAGGGAGGCGTGCAAACAACCACACTAACTTCATATTTCGTGGGATAAGAGAAACTAGCATCACTACTAGGCTGTAATGCCGATACACAGAGCAGATACATGGCTGTATATGTGTGTGTGTCTGTGTGTGTGTGTCTGTCTGCGTCTGTCTGTGTGTCACACGTCTCCAGTGAAGTAAATAGTTCGAGGAAGGATGATTGATTTTTGGGTTAGTCGCCTCGCAAAGATTCATCTGATGGGGTGGAGACCAGCACTGGCCTCTTAGGATCGTTATCGCTAGGTATTAAAGGTGACAATAGCCAACTGATCCAAATCATCGATATATACAATTTTGTTCTACTCCATTCTGTTCTATTCCCATTTCTATTTCCAGTATAATTTCATTCCTATTTTCGTGTCACTAAATGCCCTTATGGTGGTAATGGGTACGGGAATGGACGAAGATATAAATTGTAGTGTACCGGAAGTACCTCTGGCTCATCTCGAAGACGACATTGATTTCATCAAAGCGGCATCACAACAATCGTAAGTACTTGTATCTTATTTGTTTCCTTCATTTTTGTTATTTGAATTTTCTTCGGAATTGATATTGTTCTAAAGTCTTTTTTGGCCATTCTTTTGGGTTGCTGAATGCTATCCGATTATAAAAGTCCTTAAATGATCTGCTGAACTAGTAAGTCTCAGAACTCCCAGGGTATGCCCATTAACTGGTTAAATATTCTGTCTCATTTGTTGCTTACTTTATTTATAATAAAGCAAATTTTCTTACATCCTATAAGTCCTCAGAGTGAAGCGCAAATTCATAGACTTGCAACTTTGTTTTCTGCTTCTACTTCACTTCAATTCTTTTTGTTTATATATTCTGATTCATTTTAACTGTCATTTCTTCGAAAAATCGCCATTTTGTCGTAGCGTTTTTTTGGAATGCAATGTTCCAAATCATACCTAGCTGGTTCTCATTCAAACAGCTAAGAATGTGGTTGGAAGTAATTCGATCTTAAATTCTGTTTAGACTTTCGTTCAAAAATTGCCACTTTTATTTTGTTACTTAAATTTGATTAAAGCTGAAGCAGTAAACCTAGAGCCGAACAAAATCGATACTTGTAAAGAAAAGCAACTTGTTTGATATTTTCTTCTTGAAATAGTATTTACGAAAATTATACCACGTTAGGCAGGAAAGAAGTTTCAACAACCAGAAGTTATTCTCCTGACCGGTATTTCCAAGCGTGACCTTTTATAATTAATTTAGTTTTCTTTTTCATATTTTTTACTTATTTTTCATTTCACACTGTTTTTCCTTTACCTATTCTCTTTCAAGATTTTGAGCACCCTCACCCTGAATCTTCTCTCTCTCTCTCTCTCTCCCTCTCTCTCTCTCTATTCCTTCTTGGTCATCCCAACTTCAGGCTATTCGTCGACACAGTTTAGTGTTGATTAGTACCAGTTTCGGATAGCAGTAAGAATAAACATCTCTCAAATAACATGAAATTGAAGCTTTTTCATAAAATTCATTAGTGAGACTCTATCTATTTGGAGATTTTGCTTATAAAACAACTGAAATCTAATGGAATCTGGAGTTACCTTTCTCAACACGACAGAGTCTTCATACGTACTACATATTCATTTTCTGTTCTAAGCCTTATAACGACGATACATCTGTTGAAAGGAATGAGTTTGTATCAGTGTTACTCTTAAATACCATCGGTTTTGATTATTTGAGCAATTCGTTGCGATTCTGAAAAACAAGAAGCAGAGTAGACGATATCCTGAATCATCGACACGTAAAGAGACAGTGAAAATTCGACATTTACGTATTTGGGTTAGATTGGTAGAATGAAAATTAGCCATGTTCCTCTCATTTTGCCTTTGCTCTTAAATTGATGAAATATTTTAAGAATTAAAATGCATTCATTGTTCATTCTCTGCGGCAATTGATGAACAAGCGAGATATTATAAGATTTTTATCATATTTGGGATAAAAATTCTGCGAATTTCAATTTTCATCACATCTGCTAATCTCTCTGTTTCATCTAGAAAAGGTTGGCTGCATTTTTCTGATTCCCGTCTTTTCTTGTATTTCCGTCAAAAAATTGATTTCAGTACTAATCTTGGTTAGTGCTGAAGTTCAATGTCATTTCTTATTCACTTTTCCCCGTGTTTCTTTTTTTTTCTTTTTTGCATTTAGAAACTTGTAAAGTCGTTTTACTATTTAATTGTTGAAAACCTCAAAATAAATTTTCTTATTCTCGTGCTAAAAGTGTGATTGAAGACTGCAACTTGCTGTCAAGCGTGGTATCGAGTTCATGTTTTAACAGAATTAATGAGAATAACTTACAACAAATAATTATCTAAACAGTGGAAAAAATGTTAGTGAAATGATGGGAGCCTTAGATCAGAGGCTGATCGATGTTACACTGGATGTACTTTTAGTGTCAGCTAAGAGTTATATAACCTTTGTTCTCCTACTCACGCTCCACGTTTTCTCGATTTTCTGATTGTTATGAAAAGGGTTTTTGAATATTTATACGTTCAAATAAAGTTTTAGAATCAAATTGCAGTTCCTTGTGGAAAAGTAAATTTGAGAGCGAAAGTGAAAAGAGGAGAAAAGGAAAGAAATGGTAAAGGACAAGCAGGGAATGAAGTAGTTGGAAAAAAATTGCAGGCATTGTTGCGAACTGTATTTGCATACATTAATAAGTGAAGTCTTTGAAATATTCTTCTTAAACTTGATAATTTTATTCGTAACATGTTAATTGTTTATAGTATGATTGGATATGGTAATTGTATCTCTTTTTCTATATTTAGAATTGGTTAATTTCAAGAAGTTATCGATTTCAATGAGAAGTTTCGGTTAGTGCTGATCTAAAAGAATACCTTTAAACTCATCAATATCCTAGCATTGCTATAGCAACATCGATTTTCACCCATTTTTTAAATAAATTTTAATTAAATGAGATAGAACCAAGTGGATAACTAGACAAATAGACATAAAAATTAGTAGAAAAATAAAAATTAGTATTTCTGCACATGTCTATCCATTGGGGTATGTATGGTCAATAAGGAGGCAATATATTGCCATGGTCTAACATCGAGTCAGAATGCTGTCAGCTTATATCCCATTCTCGTTAACTGTGTCTAGCTTATGAAACTCATTGTCAGCCAATCATTTTTATTCTTCATTTCTTTTTTTTTTTTTTGCTCTCATGAATGTTCGATAATCATTAAGATAATCTCATCCTTCACTCAATCTGATTCCTTTTAGCTTGCTTTAGACTAATTGGTTTAATTTTATTCTTCCATAAACAAAAAAGGAATAAAGTAATTCCATCAGGTATGGCATTTATGATCTTGTGATACCAGTACACTAATAAATTGTATTAATGTGTAACGAGGATATTTTAATAATATTACACATATAGCAGCCACCTGATGAATTTACGCTCTGTATCGTGCAGAGAGATTATCTTATTGGTGAAATCTGTTTCCGACTTAGAATTCCAGCAGAACCCTGAACTGCAGGTACAATGAACTATGTATCACTGATACATATTGGCCCTGCATTTGTCTACCTCTCTTGTCGTCTCTTGTCATTTCCTATACTTTTCTCATTTCATATAGCAATTTTGATGCCTTCTCACCAAACATTCAAAAGCGGTCGACTCGGATAGGAATAAGGTTTATGAGATATCAAAATTTTCTGTTTCAAAAGAAAGTTAACTGAGTGGAAAAAAAAATTGGAGGAGAGCATTATTTACCTTCACCTTCTGCATCCTTTCTTCTGTTCTCCGTCTTCCTCCCACCCCTTCCTTATCTTTTGGCTTTTTTATTCCCAAGAAAAGATTTGAATAGTGAGAACTAAAATCTGAATGGATGCGGAAGTCCAAGCTTCATAACATCTTTTAAGCAACATTTTGAAATAGCTGATAGCTATGATGATATGAGCTGATAAGAAATGGAAATGACATAAAATCACAGATTGCTGGCGAGTCCTCTACTTCGCCACTAGTTATTGGTGATCTGTGTATGTGACGTCAAAATGATTTTCAGGATATTTCTTGGACCAATGAGCAATGCAGTGTAATTGTTACTTTATTATCGGGCCGGTATATATTATTATTAGGATATGTAAAAACTCATCTCTGTTCGATTGTTGAAGTATAATATTAGATTAGTTGATTTTGGAACATTGATGAGGTATTCTTGAGAATATGACGTAAGTTATTCATGTTTCATTTTCAAATTGTGTGTAATAATTGAAAATTACATCAATCTTAGCTAGTCGACACATGACCGTAATTTTTCAACTATCATGGAATCCCGGAGAATACTTGTTATCGTGCTTCGATTGCCATTCAGTCATATTTTTTTTCACTCATTCTCAAACCTATTCCATCTCTGTTTTTTTCAGCTTCTGTTTTTCTTACAAACATTCTCTACTACCATTTAAGGAAAAATAAAAATCTTCTTGAAAAGTGCAATTGTTGATTTTGTGGGCAAAAAAAGATAGGGAAAGTTGAAATGCAGTTGTTGATTTTGTGTACAAGGAAACAGTCTATTCAGTTTTTTCAGCTACCTTTTTTGGAAATGATTTGCATGATCGACCATTTTCAAATAACATTTTTTATTTTCGGGCACGATTTCCCGCCCTCTATTTTCCAATAAGTATCCAAATTTTGGCAAAAGGAAAATCCCATGTTAAAATGTTCAGGAAAATTTTCTGAAAGTCTTCTAGTAAAGTTAAAAATCCAAATTTCAATCATAAGTGTTATTTTTCAAGTCTATAAATTTTCTACTAGTTCATTTACTTATCACTTTTCATCTGTTATTCTTGTTACAGGACCAGCGATTGCGAGAACAATTTCGATGCGGAAAATCTAACGAGTAGTCTGGAAGATCTGGTCGGAACATTTGATCAGAAAATCTCTCATTGTTTCAAGGATCTTAATGAAGCCACCGAACAGATAGCCCCTATACAAGTGCGCTCACAAGATGAAATCATGTCTGAAAGCCAGTCAGTATTTTTTTATTATTCGAGCACAACATTTTGTTTGATGATTCACCATATAAGGCCATTATTTTAAAAGCAGACTTTCCCTGCTTTTTTGAGTTAGAGAGATCCTGATATAATCACATACAATCTGATATTCACATCAGATATTTTTGGACTCGGTTCATTCTCATTTCAGTAAGAAGTTTAGAAATGAATGAGCTAGGTTACTGTTACAGTGTTTTTTTTTTTTCATGATTATTGTCGCCAATGTTATCAGAATTTAATTCCACAGTGATTATTATTATTGTCGATATTCGTCCTTCTGTGTGAAATAGATGCTTCAGTTTAAGAAAAGGCAGTTTGTCCTTGGCATTCTCTGAATTATGGTGAGATTTAAAATGGTCCAATAACTATAGTAAGCTGCAACACAAATATAATAAATAGACAGCAATAAAAATGTCTTCTGCAAAATAATAATGAGATAAGTTTTGTCCCCTATGTCTGGTTCACACTTTTTCAGATTTTTCTTCAATGTTTTTATTTGCATGAAATTTTTTTCTTTTTTTAGATTTTGATATATTCGCATTTTGCTTCCGTACCTTTTCATTTAAAAATTTCTCTTTCTCTGTTGATTCAATTGGAGATCCTCAGATTTTCACATCTTAAGGAATGTGGGATGTGGCAATGATATCTTGAAGTTGATGAAAGTTTCTGGGAATTCGCAAATTATATTATATTAAGGGGAAGCTCTTCCTTTTACTTTCAGTGTATTTTTTTTTAATCATTCGTTCTACATGAAACGAGTTAAATTTCTGGTTCATTTCTCCATTTTTATGATTCCCTGTGATAGCATTCATTTTACCCATCACTTCCACTTCTTGTGTCATAGTGATGAAACAAATTCAAGTTGGAAAAATTGAATGTAGAAATTCTTGTTGCGATACATTCCAATTAAATTTCGTAATACAGGAATAAAGACAAAACTAGTGGACGGAAGATAAAGTATTTTTTATACTTTTTTCCTTTTCATTAGCTTAAAGCAAACTGTCGGAAAGTCTACTTTGTAAAGAGTTCTCAAGTCTGAGAATCGATGAATAATTATTCTGCTTTCGCTGCCTCAGATAAGTACTTGAAAATTTATTCTTCTATTTTCTAGAGTTTAATATATAGGAAACGTGCAGGCTTTTTTCCGTTTATGCTGTAAATCTGCCGTTTTCTGATATGAAAGCTTCTCTATTCGTACAAAGGAAATGAGGAAATTTCATTAATTAGAGAAGTACATCATTTCATGGAAGAATGGTTATAGCATCTCCTTCAAATTGAATTAGAGACATTTTTGAATAATCACCGGTCTTTGAGGATCACGAAGATGCTCATCAGGTTGTAATACTGCAGTGTTACTCATCTCCCAAAAAAAAAAAAAAAAATGCGTAGTGGGAAGATGATTGACGGAATTTTGACACTGTTCGTATCGTTTCTGCTCAAGTTTATTTCTATGTCTCCTAACAGGACGCATATCAGATGAGATAACTTCCATTCACCATTTTCTCACTACCAGTAACAGAGATTGACTTCTTTTAAAGGTATGAGATCCCAAGTAGGTATTTTACACCCAAATAAATTTACTAAGATTTTGCAAAATTTGCTCAGTCTCCTGGAAAGTCTGATAGATTAATTTCTTTTCCGTACAAATCATATGAACTGAATTTTAGGCTCAAAATATTCTGTATCTTTCACGGTATGAATTTGGATTTCGTGAAGTCTGCAAAAAATTTCCACACACTCATCAAATTGATCCCAATAGATTGTATACAAGCATTTGCTGTGCAAATACGATAGACAGCTCAATAATAAAGTCATTTGTCTTAATTTTGGTATTAAATCAATAAATAATAGCATTATTTTTTACAGAATTTGGTGGACTCTGACGGGCAATTTCGGCAATATGCCTCCACTTGATTTCTCGAAAACGCAAACAAGGCGGTTACAGCTTCCTGCTCTTAATCTTCAGCCACGCAAGGTTTCATCTATTACTGTTTTTTTGCTGTAACTCAAAATACGAAATGCGATTCCCGCACTTTTGGCGTGAAAATTTATAAGCTAAAGGCAATATGTGTTCATCAAGGATAACGAAATTTTTAAAACAATTTGAACTGCTGAATTTCGAACATCAAGGATAAAGCAGAAAACAGCTCGAAATAAATAGTTAATAACTAAGTTTAATAACTGAATCATTTTATTATGCAGTTTTAAAAGAATTGCTTGCCTTAAAGTATTAAAAGGAAGTCATCCTATAATCCTTGTGTTTTTCATACATGCTTGCCGTTCAGCGAATTGTCATCTTCTAGTTACATTTAGATGAATAATTTCTATAGAGTATTGAAACTCACTATTTCTAGAGCGTTAGACTGTGAACTTATTTCGTAGCTGGGAAGTCGGGAAAAGAGAAGTTCCCAATGGAGCTAAAAAAGTATATTCATTTGTTAAAAGCGTACATAAGACCTCAGTTGGATACACTTAGATGAAGGGAATGGTAAACGAAATCTAGCATGCTTCAGAGATCTAACTTCTTATATAGTTTTTAGAGAGAGAAAGAGGGAAGGAGAATTTTGCTTTTTCCAGCACAAATGCAAGAGACTCTTTCAGAGCAAAACTATTGTGAAAGAGCCATAAAAAAAATTTTGATAGGCAGAAATGCGATAAAATGCAAGAAGTATTCTCTCTTTCTCTATATTCATCTCATATAATTTGCAGCGGAAAAATGAATGCATTTGATGTTATTAGAGGTTATTCTAAACATTATTATATACCCTTGAATGGTTAAATTCCGCATAGTGGTAATAACCTATTCTGTTTCTTCTTTATTTATTTGCTGCCGTCATCCAAACTCATTCGTATGAAACTGATGCATAGCATTATCATTGATATATGGATGTTAGGCTACAGTACAGATTATTCCTTTGATCAGTTGATATGATAATAGCATCACTGAAGTTATCATAAATCCTTCCATATTTTTGTGCCACGTGATGAACAATTCACTCCTTTCATTTGATAAATAAAAACTGAGATTTGGAGGGAAAAACATGAGGTTCATGGCAAGCATTGAGAAATGATAAATTTGGTGAAGTATATGTTAAAATTTATCACGTCATTTGACGTTCATAACTGGATGCTACGAAAGAGACCTTTGAGGATTTTTTAAAATATAGATTTCATTAAACTATATTTCCGTATGCTTTCTACTCTCTCTTTTCCCTTTTCTTCCTTAATTATTTATTTTCCGCTAGTGTAAAAGAGTAAGAGTCCGAATTTTGAATTTGGCTTTGAGTATAGAAAAAATTAATTTTGTTTGAGTTTTATTCTTTGCATTGGATTGGTCTCAAAGAGCGCTTCTAACGTTTCCAATTTGGCTTTCATTCGTATCAAGCGAAGGAAATAAACGCAAATTTTTTTTTTTTTCATTTCTCTCATCGATGTGCCATCAGTTTACTATCACTGCTGTAAATTTCTTTCCTTGTGTTGGAGCTGCGGTTCCCAACTTCCCTCTTACCGATAATTTTCCCTATCAAAGATTACCGAAAAATCCAGCTGGTGTTGATTTTATTCGGCGAAAAAAAGTGAGTATTGATTTCGAACGAAAAAAATTTTTTTCCTGTAAGAAAAATTTAAATTCAAACTGCTGTGAACGTAAAAAACTGTTTTTGGCTTAGTTACCCAACAATTTATTAACGTAATGTAATTTCATATAAAAATGTTTTACTTCTCTCGTTGTTTGGAATATCGTTATTAGAAAAAGTTGGTTGGGAAGCTGAAAAATGGAATATGTTAATTTCCACACTCTAAAAAAACTGAGTGTTATCGTTTGCTTTTTACATCTTTTTTTTCAAGTGAATTTCAGCCATGAATTCAAAAAAGCTCGAGAACTCTTGGGAGCTTACTATGTACTGTGAAAAGTTTTTACTTCACTTTTTATATAATCTAACATTAAGGAATACCTGAAGATAAAAACTGAATCGTTATTTTTAAGGAAAATAGTGATCCTGGTATAGATTTGTCGGAAGAAGATGAGGAATTAAGAAGTGCATTAGATATGCATCAGTTGATCAGTCAGCGTGGTCCTTTGTCAGAATCACCTCCACAAACTGCCGACCAGGTGATCGAAGAAATTGACCAAATGCTTCAGGTTAATTGTGTACTTTGTTCAACATTTTATCCGTTGCTGTTTGTGAATTAAAAGAATAGGAAAGTTGAAGTACATTCGGCATAGCTATTCTAGAATAACAGAGACTCACTGACAGTTTTCAGTCATGTGATTTTTCGGGATCAGTAATGACTGACCGTACGATGGAATCGATGGATAGCATGTATTCGTCAATGCGTTCACCATTACCAAATGGACAGTACGAGATGGATTTTAAACTGCGACAGGCTGTTGCTATCACGTCGAATTCTGAAAGTAGGTACAAATGTTACATTTAGTACAAGAGTCTTCATATAAGAGAAGTAAAACTTGTCAAACAATCGCAGATTTGAAACGTATGAATAAGCACGGTGAGCACAGTATTGTAATTTTGTTAACTTGGTCAAATTTTTTAAATAAATTGCCCTTAAAATAATTTGCTCGGTACTCATTTTCTTGAAATTTCTCAACTGTTAATAATAGATTATTCAACATTTTCCAGGGTTGGAAGGTAAGTACTTTTGAATGGGATGTATTTTTAACTGTTGTGAAAGAGAATGAAAAGCATTTATTCTGCCATATATTTAAACACTTTTGGGAATAAATCAATTTTTTTTTCAAATCTAATAACAAACATGAGCAAAAAAATGATGAATTTTGAAGGAGAAAAAAGGTTTGAGATCATTATAAGTTAATTTCCAAAGCTTTATAATTTCTCTCGTCAGCTTCAGTTGAATAGATTTTAGAAAGCAACTCAGTTTAAAAATGAAGCTTTTCCTGTTCAATTCATTGAATGCAAGATTCTCAAAGCATCCCCTTTCCTCTTGCATGCCTCTTGGCACTCAAGTGTACAGTATTTACTATTTGTCACTGTTGTTTGCTTTAAAACGCTGCCCTTGTCACTTTTTAAGAAAGGACGCTTTGAAAAATAAATTTCCCCTTAAAAGAAGAGAAGTTATCATCAGTGGCACTGTTTAAACTTTCAATTATTCGTTTTCTCTGCTTTGCCTCTGTTATTATTTTTTCTTGTTTTCTCTGTAAAACTGTAATTTCCAAAATTTTCTTCTAAAAATTATTCCGTTTGGATAGTTTATTTGTAATTTAAATATTTAAAATTTCAGATTTAGAATCATTTTCCTATAGCAGATTGCTTGCTCTGAGTGCTGAAATGGAACAGCTTATACAAGTAAAAATTAATATGTTTTGTGTAAATCTGATTTATAATTAAAGACAGAAGATGATAAGTGAATGACATAAAATGAACGAATTAGTATAATGGTTCTCATAAATATTATTTATGAAAATATCCAGCTTTAGAGCATCTCAGAATATCTTTTTGTAAGCAGAACTGTTAGATATCTCGAACATTTTCCTTCATTAGCATTGTTTTTCTTCAGGTCTACAATGACAGTTTGGTGGAGCAGTTAGCACATCGTGATGAGTTAGAATATGAGAAGGAAATGAAAAATACATTCATATCATTGCTTTTATCGATACAGAATCGACGAAGACACTTCACCAATGAGCGAAAACGTAAACCGCTGAAGAATGATCCTTCACAGTTACCACAGGTTAAAAATTGCATCTGGAATAGATTTGGATGCTATAACTCTGTGTCACAGTTTTAATCGAATCACGGATTGAAATTTTTTGTTTGAATTTTAAATGAGATCAAGAGTTTCAGTGCAGTTCCATGCTTCTTACAGTTTGACACCATACAATTATTCAAACCGGTTATGAGGAAGTTATACCAGTATTCCGCTACAGATGTTCTTTTTTGTTATTGTAATAGAGCATTAATTTTATATAACTTCACACAATAGACCAGATGATTCTAATTTAGCTGCCATGAAAGCTGTCTCTTTAATCGTTGGTTTGAGAGCATCATGATGTGGTCATCTCAAGGCAAACGCCTTTCTGACAGATCTATACTAAGTAGGATCGCATTGAGCTGTTCTTTTCAATAAAGTTGCAGCTCGTACACACTTATCCTAAGAACTTATTTTTGTTTTTTATGGTATTAAATTGTCTTAAAGAATTAAAATTTGAAATATTATCTTTTGCAGTATATGACTGCTACAATTCCGTATGATGAAAATCGTCTTTCCATGGACATGAATACGCTGATGGCGCTTATCAAATGTGATCATTTTACTTCAATTTTTATTCCTTTCTTGATCTAATTATTAAACTAATTGACGCTGTCCTTTGTTCAGCGCTCCTTCTAGCGATGGCACTACTGCTTGTTGGATGCTGTCGCATATACCTTTTTTGGAAGATGTTCTGTCAACTATAAGCAATTCCACATAATATATGCTGGTTGAATTGTAAACTGGTACTGGTTGGAATTGAAAACGTAATAGTTATTGTGTTATGTGTGCCTTTAATTAGGAACAATTTCAGTGTTGCGAGCAATTGATGAAGACAGTCCCGCTGTACCGAGTATGCTCACTGACTACATCTTAACTGGTAATATTTCCGATTCATCTATAAAATTCGATTTTCTAGAAGCAGTTATAGAATTATTTGGAACATTTTCAAGTATATTTTAGAGTTTTGATTTTCTTTTCCTTTATATACTTCTCAAATTTTATTGCTAGCTGGTGAATTTCAAATGGGTTCGCGAATTACAAATAGAAACATTCCAAAGTACTTTAAATTTTCGCTCTCAAGTTCACCTTTTTCTCACGATTGATAATATAGCGTAATGATGAGGGACAACAACACTATTTAAACCATATATTTTGGTGCTAGTTAGTGAAAAGACAAGTCTTTTATTGTGGATTATTTCAGTTCTGTGCCCGTCAGCATCATCAGTTATTACGGATTTGGCTGCTTAAAGTGAGTTAAATCAAATGATCCCACCAAAATGCCATTACTGTTGTACATTAAAGTACGGCTACAGCTCCTGCTACTGCTGCTTTTTATATTTTTGTATACGTCTGTGTACCAGAACAATGCGTCTAGTATTCGTCTTTTTCATCTGTTTAGTAATTTACATCTACTTCACATCCTTTGATTTAGAATTTTGAAAATTCTTTGGGAGATGCTTATAAACTCTTTGAGATTCCGGAATTCTAAGTCGAAAAAGAAACTACTTCCGCAAATTAATTCCAGTTGTTCCATTACGAAACTGTCTGTTCCATTTCATAAACTTTGCAAGACAGAAGACTGTTAAGGATTTGGGATACCATTGATTTTTAATTTTTAAATACCCTTCGATGTACAAATTCAACACAATTATCTTACTTTCGCTTTTTAATAGACACAATCAAATCGTTATTACTTAATCGCCATAAGCAATGCTTTACGTTTTTCTGTATGCATTTTCTGAGATTTTTGCATCATCTTGATATTTGTGTTATCGATCTCACTTCAATTCCCAAAAAATAACTCGAATAGAACTTAGTGCCTTGTAATATCTTCATAAGTATTGAGTTCTGACTCTAGTAAATAGTTGAGTTTGATTTCAAATTATGGGAAAACTTTTGGCTAAATTTTACTGTTCAGGTACATTTCCCTCCAGTTACTCAAACATTACGCATAGGAAAACCTAAGCATATTATTCATTTTCCATAACAAACAGCAGATTGGAACAATTTCTCAGTTCAGTTAATGATAAAGTTTACATTTTGTTTCCAATCATCTTGGGACAATAGGATATCACTGAATCTTGGTTCGCTAACATAACCTTATAATCGCATATGTAGTGCTTCGTCGTTCCCGTATTCCAGAAAATATAATTGGACACGGTTTATAACTAAAATGAAATGCCACGCCTCTCTGCTGCTTCCACTGACGTTTCGCAAGGCATACCCAGATATTTCCGAAGATGTGGAGAAATATCGACGCCAATAGGAGACCGCGATGAAACAAAGATACTTGCAGATATTTTTTCAGGCGATATAACGGAGTCCGCCCTGAAAAAAGTCCTGGAAATAACCGGAAACTAAAGGGTGACAAGTATTTGTCGTCCATACTAACAGAACAGTATATACAACTAAAAAATAATCGATTAATTCATCTCTCCTGCAAATGGGATATTAACTAACATGCCGTACTAAGAAATGCGGCATTTGCAATAATTTTAATTGATTGAACAAATTCAAAATTAGAATGAATCGGTCGGTTTGACGAATTATCCAGCTTATACTTTTCAATTATCTGACAGTAAAATTTAGTGTCTTTCAAGATGCAAATCACAAAATGTGAATAACTTGCCCTTTTGCTAACAGCTGTATACCATTCCATGCTATCATTTCTGCATTATCGCAACAATAGAACTGTGAAGGAGCACAAAGACTGTAGCCAAGAGATTCACAAACATCATTAAGTCTGACTAATATGTACTTATTCGAAGCAACACCACCAGAAACGAAAACCAAGCGATTATGAGGTGGAATCTGCAATAGTATAATAATCCAATTGGTTTTAAAAAAGGATAAAATTTTAAAATGAAAGAGATGTCAGCCAAAGCAAACCATGGAAATAGAAGCCCAGGATTAAGTTCAACGACATCGAGTACAAGAAATTCCATTTTATGATTAATTCTACACACATATAGGAATCAGTAGTTTGAGTGGAAGGAAACCTTGTCGGAATTGTTCAAATATTGCAAACAGCAATCTAGCTTCTCCACCAAGTACTGTGCGATGGAATGCTGAAATCATTTTCTTTGAACAAAGCATACCAACTAGCAAAAGTCCCTTGAAAATCGATTCCCTGCAATCACCTCCTACAACAGCAAGCAAAAAAAAGGGATAGAAGTGATAAAATTTATGCTACCAATACCTGAACGCTTGCACAAAAATCAGGAACATTGAGAATGCGTTGCCTTGAAATCATAACCAAATAGGTAGCTTTGATCCATGAGAAATTGAAATGTAAAGCCATTTTCACAAATCTATTTATATCGATTGAATACCGTTTATAGCCATCCGCAGACGATCTAAATGCAAGCTTTTAGGCAGGAAGTACAAAAATAAATTATTTACGGGAGAAAAAAACTCATGATAAAAACCGTTAACACGCACCTTGACGCCATCACTTCCAGGGCAGCACCCGGATGCAAACCAAGCAGCTCCGGTTCCTCAAAATTAAGCGCTCGGCTAATTTTATCCATGCATTCGCCGGGACTACCAGATGTACTGGTCAGCAGAACCTCAAAGTCGTCTGGTCCGTTAGTTACAGCTATTATTGAATGTCCACCAGAAATGAGAACAGAAACATAAGGATAAGATACTCGTTTCATTAAAGTAGCAACTGTTCCATGAGCTTGCATATGATGAACTGGTATAAGCGGTATGCGGCCTTTCCTAATATACATTGGCAAATAACAGTAAAATCTCAGTAAATGAAGTTTTACAATGCTTTAAAGAAATCTACAGGTCAAAAGAAACAAATGTGTGTCCATTAAACTCAAGAGAAATCAGTAAACATCAAAATATACCTTGCTAAAGAGACAGCTTTTTCAGCACCAACTCGAAGAGAAATGACTAAACCAGGTCGCGTTGTCACTGCTACACCGTCCAAATTACAAAGTCGCAGACGACTTTCATCTAAGCACTCGTCAACAAATAGATCGATGTATGAACGGTGCTGTAAAATACCTCCCATCAATGTTAAAAACACAAATAATAATAATTAACTGACATACAACATGATCTATATCTACTTCGCTCTTAAACACAATGATGTTTCAAATGGCAGTGAACTTGGGTTCGTGTTTGAAATTTGAATAATCCTTTTTTAATTCATAAAAACTGGTTCTTTGTAAGTCCTTCAAAAAATCCAGAAAATATAAAATGTATCGATGGAAATAATGAACCTGGTCAGCCGCTACAGCTGGGCAGATTCCTCCAAGCCTTTTCTGCACTTCGCGATTCGCATAGCGACGAGAGCTGAGAATCTTCTTGTTACTGTTCAGAATACATACTGCCGTATCATCACAACTGACCTCAAATTCATTATCACAAAGAGTGATGAGGTTATAGAAATTCAAACCTATCTTTTCGTTGTCGTTAAGTAATTCAGTGGCCTCTCCCAGTCCACGTCCAGTCCTTTCAATTCGTAGTTCTATCCTTTGTAACTTGACTGCGAAAAAGAGCACCGAAAATGGATGACTTTAAAAATAAAGACTGCAATCACCTAAAGGAATTCCCAGATGTTTTGCACATTTTTTTTCAATTTAACTCTTTGCAATGTAATTTCCGAATGTTTCAAAAATTGACGTTAAATGAAAAAAAAGAAAAAAAAATTGCCTCGTTTCAATGCCCATAACAGTGAGAATTTTTTTGGAGTGCGTGCTGTACAAACTCGAAATGTTGTGATGTGGTGAAATTATTTTGCATAGAACTCTGATCAAAGTCTTCTTCATACTCTGAAATGTAAAGAAAGCATCGAGAAAAACAACTAAGCATACTGTCTCACAATGAACTCTAACCTAATATCCCCAGCAAAAGCCGCTCCTGGCCATACTATCCATAGCTGCTCAAGAAAATCGACTGACCCCTCTGCCCCCCAAAGGTCAAGCTCCTCCTTGTTTTAGGTCCATTATTCAAATATTTGGTTATTTGCTCCTGAACCTCCTTCTGACTGACTTGGAACGTTGCCATTTATTTATCCTGAATGTATGTCAAAGTCTATGCATTGTGGGTGTATTGCTCCATTTCTCTGTACTTGCATCCATTACGCGCTGTTTTATATTTGTCTTTTGTCTAAAGCAAGGCATTTATTTAATGTCTTTTCAAAGACAATTACATACTCTTCAACTAACACTCTTTTAGCTGTTTCTCACTTTCTTGATATTCCTTTTTATTTTTCTCTCCCTATGAATTACGAAGTCTTTTTCGAATGCATCCTGTTCTGTCGACATCAGAGTCAATGCAGGCTTATCCTAATTTGAAATGGTCTGAAGAGCGTGCGCGGTTGCGTTGCGGAGTGTCTTTTATCGTGAGGTTTCTTATTGCAGAGTGCATTTGCAATTGTCGAGGAAGATGAGCAATATGAGTGCACGTGTTTACGTAGGACGTCTGTCCTACAGAGCGTCCGAACGTGACATCGAGCACTTCTTTCGTGGTTACGGACGTATACGTGATATTGTTCTGAAGAATGGTTTTGGTTTTGTGGTAAGTGATTCATGTGTATTCTTTTTGTAGAGCGACATATCCCTTTCTTGGTTTTTTCTACTTTGATCATTGCCATTTTCGAGATCTCTAATTCCATTAGTTGCTTAAAGTGCATTTAATTTAACTCCCTAAGTTTTTTCCATTTCATTAGATTAGTCAAGTAAGGCGATTACCACTTGTATAATTTTGGGGAACCGTTACTTCTCTTCCTTTCATTTCTCCCACATATTCATTGTTGCGAGAGAAGTTAAGGCTTATTGCACATATGTTGTCGTTGTTCACGAATATATACATATATCGGCTTCATCACATTGTTTTATGCACAGCACGCGCACAGTCGACTTAATGCTAATATTTGCAAAAACAGTTTGATTTATGCACACTACATCTTTTAGAATATCCGTGAGCTTAATTTCTGTTTGTCTGGGGACTGATAGCTAAAAGTCGTCTTAGCAAGATAATCTTAATATGGCGGTGATATATGTAACATTACCAGCTTAGAGCCTCGTGTACCATTCATGTGGGTTAAATGATGGCATATTCAAATCTTTCATTAAGGTGACTGTAACGTTTCTGTGTAGTTCATTTCCACTTGAGAGTTGGTACTGAATAACAGAATTTTACTAACTTTTATAGTTTTCTCAGTTTTGTTGAGACTGCTCTGTTCGATTTAGTAAATATCAATTAGCATTTATTTCGCTACCCCCAAAATTTGTTAGTGACGAAAATGTCTCTTGTTAAGAAACACCCCTTTAGTTTGCAAGATCATGAATGAATGTGATTGTTGCATGATTTCTTTAAATGAGAAACCTATAGAAGAGTACGTTGCTGTAATGCCATCAAATTGAGTAGGGAAATGTACCTCTCCCAAAATCCTTCAGATTAATTGTTTGACCGACTTATATAAGTATTTTTCATAACGATGTCGAAAAACCTTGGTATTCGATGAGCCATCAAAATTAGCTGTAGGAAGTTTTTGTTGCACGTTGAGGAATGTTTATGCATTGCCTGAATTTGTCTTTGGAAAAACACAAGAAAATTAGTTATAGGAATTTGATGATCCGCGGGATGCAGACGATGCAGTATATGAGTTGAATGGAAAGGAATTATGTGGTGAACGTGTGATCCTAGAGTTTTCACGCCGTGGACCTCGAAGTCGTATGGGATTTGGTGGCTTTGATCGATTTCCTCCACCGAGACGTGAATCAAGGCTGGTGCAGTATATCTTGTTGCAGTTCTCTCGATTTTTCTAGTTCCGTTAGCTGGTTACATAATACATGGACATTTTAAATCCTAAAATGTTGGCTTTTTAGATATGGTCCACCACAACAGACACGCTATCGATTGATTGTTGAAAACCTTTCGTCTCGTTGTTCGTGGCAGGTGAGATAACGTGATGTTGGGATGTTGGGACGTTGTTTGCGATCACCTGATGCATACGTCGTTGTTTGAGGGTGGTGTATATGTAAAGGGAAGGAGGCACACCACGCACTCGCGACGAAACCTGTATAAGTACCCGATGGATGAGCTGAGAAAATGGCCAAATTTCAGCTCCTTGATAGCACCTTTGCTTGAGGTGTTGCTGATGTATGGAAGAATAGAAATCGGAAAATATTTAGTTTTTTAGCTTTTTTTTTCCTGCTGCATCGAACGCGCGTCGTTTGGACAGCCTTATGAAGCGCGTTCGATGGCCACTTAATTCTATTCATGAAGATAAGGCCGAAGTGAAGGCACCAAATTGGCCAGGAGGTAGTCGCGAGCTGGTGCAGCTCAAAATGGTTTATCGTTGGTGCGTAGGCGTCTTGTTATTGGTGCGTTCGGGCCCGGGCTCGTGGTTCGGTGCTTGTTTCGTTTCGTTCTGATGTCGCAGGTTGAGGCTAGTGGTGGTGTACTGCCGCATCGTGAGGGCCACATCAGAACATGATCTGGTCAGTTCTCTAAAAATAAATTCGATCTTTCGTATCGCTGAAACAAAAGGTGTTTGACATTTACCAAAATAAGCTTACTGGATGGTAGTTTTTCCTTTTTTTAAAAAGCGCATACGAAGTTTCCGTTGGTCGAAAGTTCCTTCATAACGGGAAATTTTGTCTTCATTTTCAGCATTTTCTTGCTCTCCGATTTGGCATCAAATATGTGAGATTAGAAACATCAATTGCTACAACAAGGAAATATGGGATGATCTACAAAAAAAAAAAAAAAAAAAAACTAATGCACATTAAGAGGAGATTATACCATTTAGGAGGCAATTTTGGCACTCGATTCAATTTTTGAGTGAATGGGTGTAGTAATCTAGGGGATTTGATGGTTGACGGTGCTTTACTTTGTTCTTTAAAAGCAGAAGGTATATGGTTATTTCCTGTTGTACTTCTATGTCGCTGGTTCCATTTGATAGCAGTATTGTTTTGCAGGATCTTAAAGATATTATGCGAACAGCTGGTGAAGTAACTTTTGCAGACGCGCACAAGCAGCATCCAAATGAAGGGTGAGGCCTTTTACTTCGTTTTTTTTTTTTTTTTTTTCAGAAAGATTCCTGAATGTCTGGCATGTTGCTACACTTTTGTATGTTTCTTATTGCATATTGTTTTTCTCAGGATTGTGTGCTTCTTAACACGAGAAGATCTTGAAAGAGCGCTCGACAAGCTGCAGGGAAAGGAGGTGAATGGGCGCAAGCTGAAACTGATTGACGATTCGGAAAGACGAGATAGTCGAAGGTAAAACTATATTAATAAGAATAACATATACACCTGATGCTTCTGTTGCAGTTGGTTTTTCTTTTAAGTTACAGCTGTTAATGCATTTACTTTATTACTTACAGTCGTTCCCGTTCTCATCATCGATCTAATTCGCGTTCACGCAGCTCGCGTAGTCGGTCGTCACGTTCACGCACTGGCTCGAAATCGCGTTCGCCTACGCCAAAGAAGGAAGGTGAAGGTTCGAAATCACGTAGCCGCTCTGGAAGTGCTCGTTCTCGTTCTCGTTCTCATTCACCCGAAAGAAATGGATCCCAGGCTGGTGCGGTAGTTACCGAGAATGGTGGTGGTGCTGAGAATAATGCTACTGTTTCTGAGACCAATGATGAACCTATGAAAGATGCAAGTCCAGCTCCAAATAGTAATGAGTACAACTGAACATTTCCCTTCATTTTTATTGGTGTTTAAATTAGTATTAAAGACACTGTTAACAGATTTGCTTTCATTTCCACTGAATTTCCCTAGTTTTTGTTCCATGTGCTGAGCATACTGTTATACTGAGAAACTTTAACGAAATCTCTTTTACGAAGGTGTAGATCAATCAAATTTTACTGTAAATCTCTGACAACACAATTTCTTGAACTCCAAATTACATCTAGGAAATCTTTGATATGTGGGCTTTCAGGACCTGGAACATTGAGTAATCACCTTTGCAGCAGGATTTTAAACTTCGATCTCATTTCATAATAAAAATGATTGGCATTGCTGCAGCATTTTCGGAATCTGCTGATATTTGGACCTGTAATGAAGTACAAACTTCCCACCTATAACTCCTTTGACTTGTTGTGATCTCTTGCTTCCAGTAAGAATTACAGTGGTAACTGTTAATGTTGCAGCGGTAGAGTAGCGCTATTACACACCATCATTTTCGCATATTTTAGATTATTACACGCTCTCATTTTCCCACATTCGAGATTTAAATTCTTTGCGAGTATTTGTCATCAAAGTTATGGGGGCAGACTTTTCAACAATTGAATTTGCTGCATCATAAGGGACATTTCGTATTATTGAGTTGTCGCCTTGTTGACTTTTTTATACATTTAGGGATATGAAACTAATGCATGCTTCGCTACCTTCGTTCTTCTATTCGAATTATATTTCTATGTTTTCGAAATAAACTGTTTGTCTCAAAAAAAGACTTTGCTGGATCATAAGGGATATCAGATTTAGTGGAAATGATAAAATCTTATTCGGCGCATGGGTCCGGTTGTAAGTTTTAAATAATTTTATGTATCTGTAATTTCAAATGCATGCAAATTGCGCTTTACTATATAAATGGAATAGGTATGGGGATTGCACATTGCTATTTCTTTGGTTGCACTGGAGTGAGCTGTTTCTGTAGGTGGTTGTAGTCAGGATCGTGGCTGAGCCGATTGAATGGGTGATGAAGACGAAATACCTGATTTTAGACCAGGCAAGGTTCGTTAAGGTTTTGGCAGTTTTGATTGCAGAGGTGCACGCTGGCGCGTGGACAGGTTTTTTACCTTTTGACCTCACAGTTAGTATTCCTTATCAACATTTCACTCAGTTTTATTGTTCAATTTATATCTTAAGTTCTCCCTATTTCTATTGCAACAATCTTCATTGTGGGGAACATACGAGAACAATATATTCTGAGATAGTTGATCTGATTCATTTCATTTTTCAGTATTTTGTGGATATCCAACCGTAGGGCATTTAGCAATGAACTTATGACTAAAAGAAGTTAATCATTGGGATGAATGTTAGGGTCAGATGATATCACATAACGAGGAAAGTCAATATTAAAGCTTTATCAGTGATGGAGTTGTGATAAGAGAAGTTAGTCTGTAGTTTCTGTACATTTGTGCGAAATTGATTTTTTGTGCATGTATTTTAATACAATACAAATTAGATTATCCAAGGACAGTGGAAGATAATGGAGAAAATTGGAGCAGGTGGTTGTGGTGCAGTTTATGAAGTTGCTCATGTTAGACGGAAAAATTTTGCGGCAGCGCTTAAAGTAATTCGTTTTTTCTAATGCAATTCAGTATTTTTGAGAAAGCGAAGGGTATTAGTAAATGAGGTAATGTGATAAAAGTTCTCTAAATTAAGAAGTTGTTAAAGGATCGTTATTGGAGATGATATGGGTATATATTTTTATTTAATTGTCCTGGAACTTTAAGGTCGAATCAACAGCCCTACCAGATGGAGGCGTATTGAAATTGGAAGCTTATGTCTTAGGGCAATTGAGTAGAGCTTCAAAAAATACCATTCGTTTATTACATTCTGGAAAAAGACCTAAATACAGGTTATTTTCAATTTAAAAAGATAAAGGATTGTCGTTTTATTGAAGAAGATCAAGGCCTAGATCTACCAGAAGTTCGGAAAAAGATGTGAAATTATATAGATGTTCTGGAAACAGACAAAAGTGCAAAACAAAGGATACATGACTTACTGCTTGCATGCCCTCAAGGAGGAGATTCTTCTTTTATCCTACTATTCCACAATGGTTCATGGATTTTTGGTTAACCTAAGCTCTGATCTTTCACATTTTATTTTAGAACAGAATAGTCATCGCTTAGAAGATGCTGAAATTCTTGGGACAAATTAAGCAAATATAGCAGTTCCTTACATTTATAATGGCACCATTTTATGCAGCTTTCTTTGGAGGATATTTTTAATAGAATTTTATTTGCGAGAATTCGGTAGAATGTTGAGTTGGATAAACTACATTATATGACTTTGATGTGTTCATCATATTATGTCGATTGGGACAAAGTTTACTTCACATTTACTTGAAATCTTGAAATCTTTAGTGCTAATATGTTTGATAGTAAAATTACTACTGAATTAAAAGCTGCCCTTTAATAGACAAATAAATTTATCATATTTGACATTGAAATTTGACCACTTTTTCACTATAAATATTTTCATAGTTTTTAAAAAATTCACTTTTTGAAGATGAACGATTTTCGGCATTATAAAATGTTTTTTTTCCAATTGCAAGGATTTTTTTAGTCTAATTTAATCTGTTCTTCGAATATACTAACTGCATTGAGTTTATCAAGAAATAATGTGAACTGAGCGGAACTGAACCTTCGCGATCTATTCAACCTTTCTATAAGGCGGTAATTGATTATGATACACCTATGGCAGGTTGTGTGAAGTTCTCTGGATGTCTTTTTTTTTTGAGAATTTGCAGCTTCATCGTGATGACATTATGCGGTCCAGATTTGATGTTCCTAAGAAAAATGAAAGGTATTAACAAGATAAAACGAGATGATGATCATTTCTCATTTGAAACAACTTTGCGGATCGCAGTACAGTGCTTGTTTGCTATTAAAGTGGTAATTTCCCTCTGTTCCTGGAAATAAGTAATTATCAGGTTACTATTAAAGGATTTCATGAGTTTGATAAGTTCATCCGGCTATCTTAGCATTATGTTTGCTGTTTTTAGCTACATGAAATTGGTTTCGTGCATCGGGATGTCAAACCGGGTAATATGGTAATTGGTATAAATGGACGGGATTGCAGGACCATTTTCATGATAGATTATGGTAACCTCCGTCTTTTATATTCAAGTAAAACGGCTTCAATTTCAAGCTTTTAGAATAATCTAACTGGAATTCAGACATTGATCAATTAATAGGTATGGTGAGATCATTTGTTCTGAAGGATTCTAATACACGAGAAATTGCACTACGAAAACCTAGGAAACGTGTTTTGCTGCGGGGAACATTACGGTATTGCTCGCCGAATGTTCATCGACGTATGGAACAGGTCAGATATGTAAATATTCAGGTTCTCTTTATATTACATCGCTTAATGCTATAGTAAGCCAGCTTTTCTTAATATTAGATTTACATTCACGGATTAAGCATAACTTGATGGCTTCTGTAAAATTCTTGTGCGGTATTGTCTTAATCAATACGTGTAATTGCAGGGAAGAAATGATGATCTGTTATCTCTGCTTTACATGCTTATTGAGCTATGCTCAGGCTTACCATGGAATATGATCAAGGATGAGAAGGTATTACTACAAATGAAAGAAGGAATTGCAACAGATAAACTTTTTAAGGTAATTAAGTGAACGATGCTGTCATCTTTTCATTAACACTTTTGCATTTGCATTAGAAATTTTCACAAACTTGTAATTTTCTCGAAAAAAGAGATATAATTTAAAGAGAGAAATGTTTAATATAGCTGGCATTTTAGATCGAGTTAACATTCGACAAATTAGTAATTTGAGCATAGCTTTATTTGCAGAAAACTCCGATTGAATTCGCACCCATTTATAATCATTTGATGACACTGCAATATAAGGATCGACCGGACTACAAATTTATCTATGATCAGGTTAATGGGTTAATATTTTTCGCTTCTTATCTTATAAACTAGAGAAATGGAAGTATCGTAACTCACAGTGATTTTTTTTATGGGAAGTCCAAAAACGATATAAATTTTGAAAGTGAATAAGATAAAATATTTTGGAATTTTGTAATTACTGAAATTTTCTAATTTGGAATACTTTAATGAAAATGCTTGTTGCCTGAAAATAGTGCAGTAAACTAAGTAAAATGTATATATTTTTAAGATAGCCAATTGCAGTTTATGAATGGTATTCGGCGATTGGGGACACACTTTGTGGATGCATATGATTGGGAAGATGACAAAGATATTCGGGAATCTATGCAGTTACAGACAGCTTTGTCGTATCATGAAGAAGACAGGAAAAGAAAACAGAACAAAAACAAAACGCAGAAAAAAAAGGGTTTCGATGGTAATTGTTAGGTCGAGTGAATAGGAATTAAAAAAGTATTAATTGTGAGAAATAGGTTGATGAAATTTTTATACCATCAAAACGATTAGTCAGTTTTACATGGTCGGTGCTTTCATGCCAATCAAAAATGCATCGAAAAGATCGGAGGTAAGGAAAAAGTGAGAAATTTCAATAAAATTATCTTTACTTATGATTCCTGAAAAGGTATTTCAATTCGATTGAAAACCTTTCTTTTGCAGATCCATATTATCTCGATTTTCGATACTATCCGACAACCGATCCAAAACGTTTCGAAGAAAAATTAATACCAATATGAATTTGAATATTTTAAGAAATCATCGTTACCGTGACATTTCACACATACTTTTTGAAATGGCTGCGAATAAATAAAGTGTCACATACATATATATATATATAGATAGATAGATATATAGGGCGAAAGGCTATCATAGAAAATCCGAATTTTTCCTTCCACAAAAAATAATGTATGACAGGAGCAAAATCCTTAATTTCTCACCCAAAAAATCTGCATAAGGATGTTTGATGTTGATAACTGAATATGAAGGATTTTAGATGGAAAATCGACTGAATTGATTTGGTTTAAAAATCTTCAAAAGGATTTCGAATATTGTGCGGGAAAAAAAAATTTTGTTCATTCGGATAGTTTCATGTTGGATGTTGAATAATGAAGTTCACATTGAATAATATCAAAGGACGCATGAAATCATTTTGATGTTGAAGGTTAAATCTAGAATATTAATTGATATTGCAAAACCCATAAACTGATAGAAGTAAAGAAGTCACTGAATTTTAAGCCAATGATTTGAAAACCAGAAATTGGTGCATTGGTGTTTAAGCTGCCCAAATTTAGAATTGTTGTTTATTATTTAATAGAAGGAGCAGTAGCACATTTGCCAATCGACTTCATTTCACTTCTTGTTGACAGTAGCTGTTTAAAAAGTTCATTGTGCCATAGTTTACTATAGTCATTTACGAATTCAATAATTACATTAAAGTACTCTAAAGTTTAAGAATGCTCTAAATGCTATAAGACTGATGTGTGCCTGCGTGTGTGTATGTCAAGTTAAAAAAATAGAAAATTATTGTTTGTAAAATTATAGCATTTTAAAAATATCATGAAAATGAGAGAAAAATGGAACCAATGGAGCCTAGTGAAAAGTGAAAGCCAAAGTGTTTGAGAGATAAAAAGATATTATAAGTGAATAAGTGAAGATGGTTTATTATGGTATATATTAGAAGTGTTTGCATATTACTAATACAATACGACTTTAACGTAAGTATCAAAACGTATGTATGCCCATCATTATTATCATCAAAATAAATCTTGCTGTTAGCATTTTAGCTTTATGCTTGATTTTTCAAGTCTATATCAAATTTAATTTAATGCACATTCCAAATATTATAACCTAATTAGTTTGACATAGTGAACAAAATATAAAATTGCTCAAAGACATTTTAAGAGATGATAAAACTGAAATATCTCTCCTCACTCATGTATTTGCATATCTAAGCAGAAGTTTGATAAGTTTCTTAATTACAAAATTATTATAAATTGTTTCTCGTGTAAGCATAATTAAAAAGGATAATAGCTTAGATTCATCGACAAAAATTTCATTTCAACTTTTTGCATTATATACAGTAGTTCACTCCCCATCTGATGACAACGACATTGTTTTGATTCGTCTTACCAGCACATGGCTAATTTATTTAAATAGACTCAAAATCACTCATATCAACAAATTATGATATGAGTGATTTTTTCCTTCTAATTTACGACCCAAATATTATATTCATTCAAAATTTGAAATTAATTTGAATAAAAAATGAATTATTAATAAAATGCAAAACGCAGATATTTACTCGATGTTACACGAGTTATTTCATACTCCAACAAAATTCTAAAATCAATCTACGATTTATTTCCAAATATTGCATCATAGACCGAAAGATCACATGCCAACAACCAATTTATTTAATGTCAGCCATTGATTAAATCAACACTTCGAAATCACACAGAAATTTTTTTTTGATTTCAGCAGTTCTTGATTGAATGGAATTCTTCAAAAAGTGTTGCAACTTAGATTTCCAATAAAATGTAAATTTAACTTCAAGATTTTACGAATATTTTCAAATGAAATTAAGAAATATTTTTATCGAATCGAAAAAGATCTTAATAATTTCAATAAAATTATCGAAAAAAATTTATCAAATCATTCTTGTTTAATTTCAACGAATAATAAAAAAAGTTTTTGAACTATCATAATTGCATCCATTCTTTGTTACAATGATTGTCGTTTCGATTCATTTTACTATCTTCAAACGAAGCGATTTGTTTCATCTGAAAGTCCCATTAACTTATTTACATTCTATCATCAAAATCCTTAACTACTTTGATAAAATTTAACAACAACAAGTCGTTCACTTCTTATTCGTTTTACTTCATTTATTTATTCTAACAATCAATTAATTCAAAATTAGTTTTGAACACTCCAAATATGAGAGATCAATAATATATTTAATCTGTTTTAAAGTAGTACATATGAAGAATACATCCTTTCCAGTTATTGACATTAAAATGTTCAATTTACTTCATATTAATTAAGCATTGTGCTAAATGAAATAGATAGAAATATGTTTTTGATTATTATTTATCTGAAAAAATTGTTATTATTTTTCTGCACTATTTTTTATAAAAACAAAACAAAATTTAAACAAATAATGAAAGAATATTTTTAAATTGAACCAGGAATGAGTGCTGTTGGCAATAATTGGAATAATTTTGAATAAAACATTTCCATTACCACTGCCGATGCAACTATACGTCTGCAAATAGAATTCTTCTAGTAGTGAAATATAGCGATCTTGTACTACAAATGAAGATGGTTAAAGGTTGAAATCATTCTTACTCTTTTTACGTATGTATTACTGATTTCTAAATTTTTGCTGCCTATTATAAGATTAAATCCTTCCATACCATCAGTTAGAAAAAACAGTTATCTGTAATAATTAGTGTGACGAATGTAATTTGATTTCATAAACAGTTATGCTCATTGAGACTGAAGGATTTTTAAGTTTTTGATCAAGAAAATCGTGTCATCGAATTCCGTAAAGGTTATGAATATTAATATAGGCCTTTCTCTTTCTTGCGAAATTATCGCTTTTTAAATGGAGTGATTTTAAAATAACTTTGTAAAAAAATTTTTTAAGACATCTATACTGCTTGAAGTAATTTTAAAAAATAATGATATAAAAATCCATTTAATACCTGTAGATTTTAGTATTTTAGACCGGTTTATTTTGAAGATATTTGAAAGACAAAGTAATGCAAAACGGCAAATGGAAGCAAACTGATGAAACGGAGGTGGACGGAAAGGTTGAAAATGTGTAAGAAACCGGTGATTGATATATATGTCAGGGAAAGTGTGCTCCAAAAAGAACTCACCTTACTATTACGCGTAAGTTTCGAATTGAGATCGATGATGAAACCGTCGGCGATACAAGCTTCAACAGTGACTGCAGCCAATTCATTACATTTTTTAATAAAATTTGAATCTTCGATCCATCTTAAAATGATTCATTCAGGATGAATTTAGCATAGACCCAATAGTAACTACGACAGATTTTTAAAAAATTTACTCGTATGAAATCTTAACAAATTATTCGTTACAGTAAAGCATGAAATAATAATCTACAAATTAAAAAAATTTTTGAAAGAAAAAAAAAACGAACGTTTCACCGATTTTCTTCTGTATCCCATTAACGGTGCAATAAATTTGTCCAGTTTTCGATACGGTTCGAAAACTTCTAGGGAAATCACGTGTTAGAGTTACTTTACCATTACTACGACCTGTACAACTGAAAATAATGTTGAAAAAAAAAGCTTATTGCATTTAAAGTCTCTTCGAAAGATATCACGTTAGGTTTCATCTTTTCAACTAAATTATTAATTTCTCCATAGATTATCATTTCATCCTATATATTCTATTGCTTAGACATTTGCTTTCAGAGTATTATTTGATGAGAATGACTTTTTAGAAATCTCGTCATTCCACATTACTTTATTCGCTCACTGGACATAAGTAGCCGTATATTGCATCGTACGAATGGTATAATAAATAAATGTACAATAAGTAAATCCTGAAATAGGAATAGAATGACCGTAAAATGCACTCTCATTGGGAAAAAAGTTAACAGTTAACGGTTCGGAATGTACAAAGGAATGAGTGATGAACGAATTGATTGTCCTTCAAATTGACATCCGAAACAGTTCATTGTACAGCCGTTGTCATTAAACGCCAATAAATTTGGAGTAAAAAAAAAAAAAAAAAACTGTAATTTCCACTCATGAAATATGTATAGAACTGGAATAGCTGTGAATGTGATAGGAACAAGAACAAACTTATATCGAGTTCCATTCAGTGTAACGGATGTGTTCAATTTAATCGGAATACCGGTATCCGTTAAACAATTCATAATATATGTCCCTGTTGGTGTGCAAGTTTTATTGAAATTTCTTTTACTAATCCACCACTCTCCTGAATAATTGTTAGATTTCCCAAGTAAAAATATGAAATGAAATGAGACAATTATGTATGAATGAAAAACAGCCTTGAATACTTAGCTGTTAGCTCCATAAAAATGTGACAGTTTAACTGGAATGCCTACCAAAATCATGCCCTTCACAATTAATATTTCGAATTATATAATGTCTCTGCATTCGATATCCGCCCGATGGCAATTTCACACATATTAACTTCTGAAAGATTAACTTTAATCAAATGACAAATTTAAATTCAAAAATTGGGAGGCTCTGGAGCAAAACAAAAAACGATCCGGCCCAGTTTTCATCTAATAACTTCTGTAAACGTTGAAGTATTATGAGAAATAATACTATGAACTACTTTTACAAATAATGCAAATCGTGAAAAGTTTTGCAAGAAGAGAGGGAATTGAATTAAAGAATGGAGAACTGATTCAAAAACAGGAATAAAGAATTATAAAGACAGAAAATCATGATTTCTACATCATATTATACTAAAGTAATTATACACACTTTTTCGCAGTATGCATATTGATCATCTTTATATTAGACTTATAAATCTTGCTTAACTCTTTTTTAGCTTGTTTAGTTAAGTTCTAAATTCTTTTCAAAAGATTGTAATAAATGCCAAGACAATATCACTATGGTAGATTGTAATATTTCTCTCCAGAATCTTGCAAACCAAAACGAACCACATTGTCTTCCACTATCTCATCACCATCATGCATTTCGATACCTTTCGGTGTTCGACAAGCAACAACATCAGCACGCCAAGATCCGTCCGGATAAACGTGACATTCAATAACGAATGCTGATTGAACTACCTGAAATAATTTCGAAATATCCATTTTATATGATTATAATTTAAATGGCTATACTCTCGGAAATGGTAAAGTCTATAGGTTATTTTCAAGTTTTTCTGAATCCTCCAAAATATTCTAGTTAATGATGGTAAGGTTAAAACATTATTTTTAAAACAAAAACATATCTATCGTTTATGGTCTACAGAGAAATTGTTATATTTTGTTGCTTTTCTTTTAACTGAAATTTAAAATTTCAAAATGTAAATCTCGAATTTTACTTACCCATCGATCACCATCATTATGTCGTTCACCCATATAACTGCAAACAATGGCATGGGTATCTCTTTCAAAACTTAGCAGTAATATTAACAGCAATAATGATGCTGTGCTAGGGGCAATTGTATTACACATATAAATTCAATTTTAGTCTCAAATTTTAAGGGACGTTGTAGGAAGCTTGCCTACCCTACGGTAATCTATGATGCCGTCTGTGTCATATATATTTGGTGACAATCATTATTTCCATCATTAGAGAGAAAAAAAGAAACGAAGGCGTGGTTCTATCAAGCGAAGATCTGTTTTTCGTGATAAAATCATTCTTGATATGATGTAAGCGTCGTGAAATTTGAATTTAATATCCTTCTATTGTTTCCTGAAGAATTCATTGTTCATATTATGAAATTTTGGTCGAGAAATTAGTCTCCAGTGGCTTGGAAGTTGATTCTCTGGCTTGCATTGATTCTTGGCTTACAGGTTAACCCTAATGGTAAATGAATAATTTTTGGACTTAATAAAATAAATTGCTAACATCTATATCTAGACAACCCCTGCAGTTATCTTTTCTTTGATTTAGATTGACAACTAGTCCTTCAATTCAATCAAAACAAATCCACAGCTGGAATAGCCAATTATAGTAGCAGAGCAAAACTATGACTAATTAATAAGAAACACATTAGACTAAAATCCAGATAGTCTCGACAAAAAAATTTCCCTTGAAATTTATAAAATATAATTCCCCTGCTGATCACTGTTTCAAACCTAACAGTCCAGAGTTCCACTTATTTCTAGTATCCTCACTATAGTTCACTATCACAGAACTAATCAATCCAAGTGACAAAATTGAATAAAAAAGTAACATCCATGAATTAAATTATATTATTCTTTAAGCGATTGACTGGTCTCTCGAATTCAGGTTCAGAATGTCGAATTCAGATTCAGAATGACGAACAAACCTTAATAAGCAAGCTGAAGTACTCAGCATATAGATAATGCACTCGGATAAGTGATAGTCTGAGATTTCTACGGAAACACGAATTTTTCCTCGACAGTCAACTCCCCGCGTATATTAAATTTGAGTGAAAAAACATGACTAATCCCGCAGTAATTTAAATGAACTATTTTTTTATTAGTTTTTTATACTTTTTAATTGCATGCTGAATTTGTAAGTGCTGATAAGGAAGGATATCCATAGCTATGTATCCAAAAAGTTAATGTGCTCTAAAAGAGAACAATTTTACTAAACAACTGCTCGAAGATATATTACCAGAATGCGGTGAGGCGAAAATTATATATCTATATATATATATATAAGAATAAATTTTGAACTCAAACGATATGTTGAATATCTAAAAATTTAAAAACAAGGTAATTAAAACGACAGTATGCTATTCAATCAAAAGTAATTATCACAATATAATGAAACAGAAGAACATACTTTAATATCACAGCATATATCAACCGGAAAGAGTGAACAATATAAACCTTCGTTCATGAAAAGCTTGGCAAAAAAGTTTCACCGATGGTAATTATAAAAAGTTTGAAAGGCACAAATAAGCAAAAATTTAAATGCTTGCAATCAAGAAAACTAATTTCAAGAAAAATCTGTCGAATCACTAAATCAAACACTTTCTGACTGTAATTTAATTAATCAAAATCACGTGTTTGTCAATCAACCTTCCAAAGAAAACTAGAAAACTCAAAGAATCTCGTGAAATAAAATAATTCTGGTTATGTTTGAAAATATATACAGTGCACTTCGCCAACAAATAAATACTATTAAATATATTGTTCTAACTGCTGACGACTGTACAGGGAAAAAGTTAACAAATGTATCACTATACAATAGGAAACATAGTCCATTTAGAAAAAAGCAAGCACCGTTCAATCGTTTTTCGCAAATTCGAGATTATCGATGCATAATTTCTTCATGACATGCATTACAAACACGAACTGGATTTCTTGATGACGCAATTTTAGCTGTAAACGACGAACATGAGGAACAAAATATTTGTCCGCATTGTCTACAGTGATGTTTGCGATTTGTAAGAGTAAATGGTTTGTCACATGCATGACAATTTATGGCCTCCGAATCTTCTAACCATTTACGTGATATTTGTTTCGCAAAATCCATCTAAAAATATTAATAATTTTAAATAATCCAAATTTTCAAAATGCCCTCAGTCTTGCATTCGCAAAACAAGTCAGGTGACAAAAATCACAAAGTATTTCGTACTTGATTACTTAGTTCAAAACTTCATGATAAAGAACTACAGTGAGGGCAGTGTGTCAAAACTGTTGCGATCCTTGGGAATAAAAAATATAGCCTCTGAATTCTTTATTTTTAACACAAAAAAAAAAAAAAAAAAACGGTTCCTAAATTTAGCGATTCAGAACGCAACAAAACTTCAAGAGTTTAACCTGCAAATTTTGATTCACTTGTCCAAGTTCTCGAATAGCAGTCTGAACATCATCGAAATTCCTCTTGTTTACAATAGATCGTTCGCGTTCAAATTCAAGATCACTTTCCGCCGTTAAACACCTGAAAATTAAGTAAATACTCCTCATGTTTTTTCGCTCAAAAGTTTTGTGCTTATCCTGAGTTTTACCGAGTACAGTGCAAGACAGAATGATATCACACCAACCTTTCTTGCAATGCCCGTTTTTCTTGTAACCACTCTGTTTTTCTTTTCTCCAACTCTGAAGGTAAATGGATAATACAGAAATATCTTAATTTTATTTAAAAAAAAATGAATAAAGAGAATATTTTAAGCGCTCTTCCATGAATAAGTAGTAACATTAAGGGAAAAAGAAAGTTGTATCAGAGAACGGAAAAACCTACCGCTTTGAACAGTCCTTAATTCATTTAAATCTTCTTTGGCACTTTCTAAATCATTTTTCATTAGCTTCAAATTTTCATCCTTCTCCGCATTATCTTTCGAAGCCTCCTTTAGTCTACTTTTTTCTGTTTCCAGTTGTATATAAAGCTTCGATAAGCTTTCTTCTTTATCCTTTTTACACTTTTCCTGCAAGCAAATTTCGTAAAAAAATAAAATTCAAAAAGAAAAAAAAAATGCAATAGAGTTAGATCTAGTATTTTAAAATACATACCAAACTGTTTTTCAGCAAATTAGTTTCTTCTTCGAAATCATTTCTGAGTTGTAATAAGCACTTTTCAAGATGATCCATTTCTTCTCGCAACTGAAATATAAAAATAAAATTCGAGAATTTCCAGAATATATCGAATTAAAAACTTTCATTGTAAAATACCTCTGAGTTTTGTTTGTTCAATTTTAATGCTTCATTTTCCAGCGTACACCTTTCTTTTTCCTTTAATTGCAATTCAGTACGTACTCTTTCCTGCAAACCAACTATTTTTTTATCCATAATCCCAATTTATTTATGGAGTTCTGCCCACAGTTTTGATTCTTACAGGAACCACTGTTGGTATCTGATTCAGTTAACAAAAGTTTTGTTTCAATGACATAAGATTTCATTACAAGCTGTTATGCATGACTGTGACTGAACATACGACTTATGCAGCATATCGTCATTTTGAAATATAAAGTGATCCTGGTGACAAAACTACAACTAGAAATGACGATTAAAAACAATAAATTTACCATCTCTTGCATGACGTCAGATAACTGTTTCTCTTTCGCACAAAGCTTCTCGTTCAATCCAGAAATCGTTTCCAATTGGGTCACTACATCCTGAAAGAAACCCAGGATCGTTTCTACATTGCAAGTACCAACTTATATCATCTTGTCAATTTTGAATTTTAAAAATTCCTTTTCAGCTTTCAATTATTCGGAATTTCGTTTTTTACTTTCGACGAAGTCCTTATTAAAACAGATGCTCTTCCCACTGCCTTCTCTAGTTCCAATTCAAAACATTGTCTATCTGTACCTTGTGTTTCTAAAGAAAGTAGCATAGCTATTATTTCACTTTGCTTAACAATGAAACTCAAGAAATATCTCATCATTCATGAAATTTTGGAGTCTGTATCGTAAAAACAAAAATGTAACCCTTTCTTTCGCATTTAACACTGCTGCGTTCTCCTGTTGCATTTGCTCCATTTCACACTGTATATTTTTTATGGACTCATCATGATTACGCTTCTCAGATTCCAACTTTGCCATTAAACTGCCGATCTTTTCTTCTAATTCCTATAATACTTGAAGTACATTTATTTTTTATGTATATTTTTTAATTTTTTATTACTTAAATCTTCTAATTTCCCAGAAAGTAATGATATCTAGTAAATCTAATGCAAACAAAGTTTCTCAGTTGGTATTAATTTTACTCCATGATCCAGAATTACAAAGAGAAGCATATCTTTTTGAAATTAATCATTTTGGATAAGGTTAGAAATTCACTTTTTATAATGAATTTTGCACCTTCTGCACTTTATTAGGTAGAGGTGGAAACGAAAAATTTCATTCAAGCCAACTTATATTTCTAAAGAGGAATTCTTCTTCAATATAAAAAAATGTATCTGCAACTGATAGCCCAAAGTTCGCGGAAAAACATATTGCATCTATCATATCTTTACCTTTATTAATAGTTCCTTTCGGCTCATGTTCTTCAGCAACTGAACTTCGGTATTCTTATATTTTGAACATTCTTCACCCTGCAAAATACTCAAAATATCTAGAAGAAATGTAGTAGGATTAAAGAAAGGATAACACTCAGTAATATTTATGAAAATTGATTGGGAATCATTCATATTAACCGAATAAAAAAACTGTAAGTGTTCTAATATTGAGTGAAGATAGAACCTACCAAAGCAGAAATTTCTTGCAAAACATTTTCAAGTTGTTCCTTCAGCATACTTTTTTCTTGTTCACAAATGGAAAGTGCTTTCTGCAATTGGCAAATATTCTCCTTCGAACTTTTCTCCTTTTCCACTAAATCGCATTCTAACTGAAACAATGTACAACACAATCTAATCTTCTTCCACAACTCCACATTCACAATTCTTCCGCCACCATCAGCAAAAGGATTCTTAATGAGGAGCCTTCCACAACTGAATCAATTTGCTTACAGCACCACATTACTGCTTTTGATGTTGATTGAAAATGGACAAGAGTATGATTTCAGTCTCTTGCCCAGCATTTTTTTTTCTTTATTTTCCAAAAACTTGCAGAAATGTTATTTCAGAAAAACAGAATCCCTGGAACAAGTATCTCTTACCGTTGGTTTTAAAAAAGAATAACAATAGCCGTATTTCAAAACTTACACAAACGGCCTAAAAATAAATGCAAAGAAAAGAATGAAATACATACCTGTTTTTTTGCTACTTTTACTTCCTTCAGTTCCGATCGTATGTCCTTTATCGTTTCTTCTAATTTCATATATTCCTCATTATGCCTGATGACTACAGTTTCTTTTTCATGCAGTTCATTATCCTATGAACACTGTTAAATTCCAATAAGGTTGTAAAATTTTAACAATTCATATGCACACAACGACACGTAAGAAACAATTTGTATAAAGTCAAATATTTTCCGAAAGCAAAACATGGGAGGGGAATATCATTCTAGTTTATGGTCAACAATTCTTTAATTACTACTAATAACCAACCGCGGTACAATTCTCCCGTCAACTCATAGTCCGAAATACCCTTATTATTGACAACATTCAACACACAGAAGTATAACACACAATAATTCATGACTATAATAAATCTGCACATGAATCTGGAAATGGTGATATAAGATTCGTATTTAAACTTAGTAAATTAGATGGAAATAACCAACCAACTGTCGCGCCTTTTCCTCCATTAGTGTAAGCTTTTCAGCAGCTGACTTCAATTTGGCACGTTTTGTTTCAATTATTTTATTCTTTTCTTCAATTGTCGCCATTCTTTCTTCCAGCATTGCCGATAACTAGAAGAATTCGTTTTAAACAAAATGACAATTAGAGAGGGAGAAATATTTGCGGATGTACCACTAAATTAGACGGATAAGATGCTGGGCAAAGTTTATTTTAGAGAATAATTTTTTAATCCAAAGCAAAAGATAGGGAAATGCCAAAGATGTGCAAGGATTAAAGCAAAAATGCAATGTAAAAATTACAAACTTTTTTATTCTCGTCCACAGCAGAAATGTAGTTACAGTGCAGTTTGTTCAATTCATTTTCCAGCTTCTTCACTTTCTCCTTTTCAACCTCTATCTTCTCTTTCCAACTTTCGTCATGCTGAGATATTGTATTTTCATGCGAAATATTTAAAGATTTTAGAACTTCATTTAATCTATTTACTGTTTCCTCAAGTACCATTTTCTCCTTATGCATTTGTTCCACTGCCAAATTCTCGGCTCCCTCGCCCTCAGAAATCTGTAAGAAAAAAAAAAACTTTTCTGGCTTGAATTCATCAAAGTTCAATTATGAAAACAATTGAAACTTGTTTGTTTAGTTCCAAAAAATATAAATCAAAAAAATCCGTGCAAAGAATAATTGCTAAAAATGATATGTTACATAATGATAACAAACTTTTTGCATCAAAAGTGATTCCTTCGCCTTTGCTTCTTTTAAATTCTGCTTCAAGATACCTTCGGTCGTGGATGCTTCAGTCAAAGAAGTTTCCAATTTTAAAATGTTTTTCTCCAATTGTTCAATTTCTTTTTGATATTTCGTTATCGTTTCTTTCTCCTTAATCACTTGCATTTCCTGAAGAGTTATTGGAACCAGTTATTGAAAAAGGAACGAAATTATTTTAGAAACTTTATAAAAAATTATTTATCTGAATAACTCGGACTTTTTCTGCATAATTCTGCTTTTGTTCATCGATCAAATTCCTTAATGACACGATTTCTTGTTCCGAATTAATGTGCTGTTTCTCCGCCTGAAAGTGTGATTAATGGCCAATATAATGCCGCCAGCATACTGAACAGATTTTAAAGAATTTAAACGAACTTCTTCAGCTCTTGATATAGCCCTTTCTAACGCATGCTTATTTTGTCGTAACTCTTCCTTGTATCTTTCATTTTCTTGTGAAACCTAAATTAAAAAAAAATGATTTAAAGATGAAAGAAGTGATGTCACTGAACACTTCAAATAGTTTTTATTGATCACACAACACAATATTAGTAAAATATCCCTCGAAACCATTTTCGCCGATATTACCTCCAACAGAGATTTTTTTGAATCTTCAAGTTCCGAAAATTTATTCTTTTCAATTCCATTATCTATGATTTTCTTTCGGCATCCATTTACAGTAACTTCTAAATCGTCGATTTTCTTACAAGCATCAAAAATTCTTTCAGCTGAATTTGCGGCTTTGTCCTGCAATTAAAACTTTTCATAAACTACAACTTTAGAATGAACTGCAATTAGCTAAGTAACATGCCTCCCAAACTTTTCTAAAAGCGTCGATTTCTTCAATAAATCTCTTGTATCCATCGTCAAATCTGAAATAATTCTATACTTACATATGAAGCTGAAAGTCTCGGAAATTTATCATATTATCAACAAAATGACAAGATATTAAATTATCTCACTTGGCGATCGTACTCTTGAGGACTTCAATATTGCTTTTTAGAATCTCAATTTCACAAGTTAACCTGAAAAAATGTTTTGGCGAATTTTTTCAACCAGAACCCCAAGTTCTTCGAAGCAACTACATAAATTTAAGAGCCCTAAAACCAAAACAACTTACTTTTTATGATCTTTTTCCATATTATGTATTTTATCGATATCTTTTTTAATTTCTTCTTCTTTCTCTTGCGTTATTGTGTCCATCAGCTGCTGTGCATGTACTAGTTCTTTCCTGAGCACGCTGACGTCATCTTCTGATGGTCTAAAATGAATTAAGTAGAACACGGGAAAACAGCAAATCTATTGTAGAACTACGGTATAAAATCACTACAAAATCATAAAAGATTTGTGGAGACCCAGAACTCACCTTTGATCGAGTTTTTTTCGTAGGTCATCGATTTCTACTTCTAAATTCTGTATTTCTTGCCGGTAGCGCACTAGCTCATCACCCAGAAGGGCTTTTTCCTTATTTTTCTCTTCGATTTCATCTGTTTTGCTGACAACATTAGTCGAAAGTTCTCCAATTTTCTTGATCAGTCTACTTTTTTCCTGCTTCAGTTGTTCAAGTTGTCGGCTCATTCCATTTGTTTCTTTCTCCATTTCAAGCATTCGTTCCGTTGCTGGAAATAAACTGCAATTATTTTCAGATACACAAAGTAGCTTCCTTTGAAAAAAATTGAAAGAAATAACCTAATGCTTTGCCAGCTTCGAGCATCTGCATTTGCTGGGTAAGGTAAGGTATTTCGTCCTAAAATTTTGATAGAATTTAGTGAATTTTGTCAGAAAAGAAGAATGTAAACAACACACAGTAAACTGAAAAAATATAATGATATTTATAAATATCCTACTCTCTTTCGTCTGGAAAATTATGCGTGCAATATTTGCGCCTTTTTCCATACCTCAGATATTTCTGCCTGGTTTGCAATGAGGCCATGCAACCTATCTAGCTCTTTCTTCAATTCCATTGAATACCGCTTCTCATCTTGCAATTGTGATCTAAGTTCTTTCATGTCCAGTTCGAGATGAACTATATTTGACTCATTAAAACCATTTCCTAAATAATGCGTCCTTACTGCATTATTGAAACAACCTTGCATCCGACTTCTGCAAAAATATGCCTGTTCGTAAAAATATTCAAATGTTTTAAATCAAGAGAATAAACGCACCAAGTAAACTGAATGGAGAGGAACCACTGACTTTTTGCTCTTCTACCTGAAAAAGCAAAAATAATTCATAAAAAAAAAATAAATTGAAGGAATATTAGGAGTCAGTGGTTTTTCTGCTACTATAATTGCTAGATTATAAAACATTTGCAAACTAGAGCAAAACGACATTTGAAATTTTGAGATATCTCGATAAATTAACTGCAAAGAGATTGATATGACTAACCTGCTTAATTGCATGCACTTGAAAATGTATCTGCAACTCATCTGGAGAAGGAAATGAATGAATGCATACGGGACAAAGGAATCCTTCTGAAGATGTGTCGCTTTCATTAAATAGTGGCTCGTTTTGAGGCTGTAAAAAGACACTAGAATTTTGTTACAAATCTTCCGTACAAAATAAGGAAGATTCTGTGAACGATTTGTCGCCTTTTTACAAGAAAGATAAAAAAACGGCAAGTCATTCACTGAATCTCCTTGACCGATAACCCACGACATTTCTATTTAGCGGCTTTTTTCATAGTCTCGGTCGCTTTGTACGACATTGTGAGTATTTCAATAGTGGAAAACTCATTCGCTTCATGATTTTTGTGGGATGAACTATGTCACAAACAACAAGACGAGGAAGTACCTCGGTGGGAGTGACACTGTTTACGGCTTGCGACACCTGCTGTTTCAGTTTACGTAACATCCTGAAATCTGTCTTCTTAAATGTAACATACTGAATTCGGATGAAACTTTGACGAAAATTTTGAACAAAAAAATGAGGAAGGATGGCAAAGGAAACTAATTCATGTCACGATATTTGGGATTTTTCAAAGAGTAATTGCAGCATACCATTAGAACGATGGCTTGTACTCTGCTTTCTTATAACATAGATAACTACAACAACAGTACCTTTTCTATTCAATCTAATTATTGAGTGCTGACATCTATTAATCTACTCCTAATCAGATCTTGCTCACATGTGCAAGGCGTGATCATGTGTAGTCCACTGATAACTTTGAACGACATCTCAAAAATGCACCTATTATTAATAATCATTATCATTTACCTAATATTCACCACACAGATATGGCATCAGGGATCACGCCACTCAATAGTCATAATGATATTTAGTAGATGGATCACGGAGCAATGAATGAAAACGTTTGCATTTAAAAGATGAAGAAAAGGACGAGAGACAAAAAGAAAGAAGGAAATCATTAAAAAGAAAGCAAGCACTTTTGCATCTCTTATTCCACTTTAATATTAAACATTTTTCAAATATGAAATTGTGCTTTCAATAGCTTTACAAAAGGATAGATTGGACCGAACACGTCAAGCCTAACCACGTGACAAGCATCTGAGTTATCTTTGACGCCCACTCAACCAGATTAACTCATCTCGCAACTGTTTTACGCATTACCGTCAGTGATAAACCTCTAACACTGTGGGATCATATTTTCATTCCGGCCAATGTCATTATCACGCAGTACATAGCCTCGATATATCAACTTGCGTGATGATTGTTCTTGTTTTGGCTTGGCTGTTGTGTAAGCTTGATTGAGTTGTGGCCTAGATTATATGGACCTATCGACCTGATTTCATCATCACTGTCCTAATCTTAAGCATTTCCTCAAAGCAGAAAGTCCTGCAAATGATTTTCAAAAAAACTTTGTGAGGATATACCTTATAGTTGGCTTCACAGGTCATAACAGAAGCAGATATATTCGAGATGTAGTTACATTGGAGATGATGTAAATGATGTCAGGAATAGGTTCAAGTGAATCGGGATATCAGTCAATTAAACAGTTGGAAACTAAGGAAAAGCTCATGAATACTGTGAAGCAGTGACACAAGGTTATCACTTAAATAGTGCAAATTACATTGATGTAAAACGATGTTGAAGTAGACTGCTAGTGACCGTTTATAGAAACTTCGGACGTTGGTTGACAGACCTCTTTCAGGTGAATAAACGGGCAGTCTGCGCCTTGTTTCCATTTTTGAACTATTATTTGTTGAGATCTCTCGTAAATTCTCTCCTTTAACATTCCAGTTTTACATCATATTTGAGTTTTCCCAACTTAGTTACCTTTAAAAATCTCTATATTATCGATGAAGAATAAAGATGAAGTAAATGTTCAAGAGATTCGTGGTATAATTGTGTACTGCTGAAAGTAACCTGGTATATAGATGAAATGTTTGTCATAGATCGAAGCTGTAAGTCATATGAATTTGAAAATTCGAGAAATTGTGCAGCGAGATGGAGACCAAAATGATGGAGCTCGTGTAGAATATCTCTTGTCTGAATATTGTGTGGTAGATGAGGGCATTTAAACAATCAATCATTATCTGTTCCACTATTAATCATTAGACAAAATATCGTCTGTTATGTTATGTTTATGCAATGATCTATAATTTTCAGATTTTTCTTTTTTCTTTCTTTGTTGAATGAAAAGATAAAGTAAAGAAGGACAAATTGAATTCGAAAGCATAGCGATACTTCAGTTTAATATGTTTCCCGAATAAAACAATTGCATAAGCAATCTGGCAAACGCACAATACTGTATTATAGCATGTTTTTAGATGTAAATGAGTGGACGAATGAAATGTTATTAACTCAACTAATCATTATTGTTATTAAGTGAACGTTCCAATAACATATCACCCAATTCATCATTTATCACTTACGACTATTATCAACGTGTGAAAAACAGATCACTGACTAAAAATTTGTTTATATAGGTCATGATTAATCTTAGAAGAAATGAATATGAAGTATATATGAGCACTGGAAATAGAATGAATTAAGATTTTCCATGTTGGATATTTTAATCGATTGGTAATCTGTATCATTGCCGTATGCTTTCACATTTTCAAATTTCTTAATGTTAATAAAGACTTTAATGAAATCAAAATTAATTAAAACGGAATTATGTTAGTAATAATTTTCCATGTTTTAGCAGATTCCATCCATTTCACTTTCGATATCAAACATTTCGGCATCATCGTCCATGATCAAAGGCTTGATGCGACCCTTCATCTGAACTGTGACACGGGGTGTCTCTGACATCGTTGTTCCATCACTGTTGGAAAGCAAACATTCAGGCCCCTCTTCATAGCTAAATGTTCGATATGCTAAGATGTCTTGAGTGCATTCCACAAAGCACAGTTGGGCATGTGATTCTATATAGATTACATCGCCACGCCTCACCGTCAGAGATTTTTGTGCTTTTCGTTTTGCAGAATAGCTTTCAATAGTGCCTTCACCTTCCACCACTAACATGATACTACCGCATTTTAAGTTCGGAATGAATACTTTTGTTGTTGTTGATGGTGGTGATGATGATGATGGCACCTGAAATAGTATGAAAAGATTTGCTATAGTAGAGATTGTTCAATTTAAGTATGGACTAGTTAATTTTATACACAAGCCAAAATAAAATGCAGATAAACTACGTGAAATATGACAAATGGTCAAAAAGCTCTAGAGCTTCTAATTAAAGAAGGTTAAAATGATTTGCATTTTAGTCTAATTAAAATTGGCTATTTCGTCCTTAATTTCAACCATCCCGCCTTAATTTTCTATTGATTTCGCTAATTATTTTAAGGATATTTAAAGGATGGCAGATTCTACTCTTTCTAATTCATTCTCAAAAAATCTTTTTATGCCGTAAGAACATTTTTCGTTCATTGCCATAGATTTTTCCCCGAAATTATCGTTTACTTATATAATAACAAACGGAAAGAAGAATTGAAATAAAAAGGACGGTAAATTCACTTTGATTTCATGAAGTGTAAAGTCCTCGCAATCAGGATCATATACACGGATATATGGGAAATTTTTTAAAACAGTTGGAGATATAATATAATGCGATGAATCGGTCATTCGGTAGTTAAGAACTTCGCATAAGGTATCGATATCGATGAATTTTGATGTGCATGCTGCTCGAATTGTGTTGTTTGAACAGCTAACACATTCTATACATTCTGAAGAACAAATAATCATATTCATTCAATCAGTAAAATCTATATGGAAATAGGAATTATCGGTAAGATATAAACACACCTCCGGAAAGATAAGCATGGAGTTCTTGAGCGCCATAATAGCAACATTCTCCAGGAAATAAAATAATATGATTCAGAAGCAACGGCATAAAACAACCAATGTCAGCCGGGAAATCTCGAGACATTTTCTGAATTACTTCTGCCGTCTCTTCGCTAAGGGATCCACGTACTGCAATTTTATATTTCAAACTTTCTATATTTTTCAAAACCGCTTAGGAACAGACAAACTTTTTAAAAAATGATTGAAATTTTTTAGTTTATTTTAAATTGTACTTGAAATTTTTAAAAACATCTGTACTTAATTCCGATTATAGATATCCGATAGCTATTAGTGACCAATTTCTTTTCAAATTATGGCTAGAAACCAAGAATTATCAGCATGAAAGAAGCTAGAAAATAAAAATTTATATTTTCAATAGAACGACAATTTATGCACTAGATGAGAAAGCCATCTTCAAGTTTAGGTTTTTAGTTCAATATAAAATTATCAATGGTAGTTTCCAAAAATCCCACTCTATTCTTCCTCAGTGGACTTCAAAAAACTGTTTTAAGTTCATAAAAAGGAATATTTATTTGGTGAGATGATATTTTCAAATTCAGAAAGAACAAACTTCCACGAATGAGCTTCGCAAGGACAGAGTTGAGTAATGATTCCACTTCATTGGCGGTCTCTTTAGCATGTTTCATAAGTTTTTTGAAACATACAGCCAGGGCAGATTTCATAGTTTCACATTCCTCATCAATTCCAGCTCGTGCCAGTATTTGAAATGCTTGCGATGTGTCCTCACCCATCAAATGTTTCAGTTCTGGGAAAGCTACAAAGCGAAGTTATAAATCTTCAAATATTTTTAATTTCATAAGTAATAGATAAATGAATAACAAATACCTAAACCAACAAGCAACTGATCTACTAAGCGATCAGTAAACGCAAATGTAAAGCATTCGAGAATAAAAAGTAGATTTTAAACTATTCATATAGATTCACGAAAAAACTTTTCAACTAGAAATTTAAAACTTAAAAAAAGGATTAAAATTTCCTAATGATCGGAGAACCTTCGAAATTTGCACAAATTTGATTAGCAGGTCGAAACCCGCACAATAGCTCGAATCGAGTAAGTGCATAAGCAAGCTCTGGTTTATGATTCCTATCGGGGTAATGAATTGGATCACGGTCATGTAGCCGTGCTGCTTGCTCCTACAACAATTTCATTTACGACAGCTCCAATTTTAAATTAATCCGAAGAATATGAAACACGAAATTAGGTTTAATTCTCCGCTATTCCAAAGTTTTCCAAAGAAAATTGTGATTTTTACTCGAATAATGTTGAAACGAACAAATGTCTCTTACTAACTTCTCTTTCTCTAATTTTTATTTCATTACTATAACTTGTTTTCAGTTCAATTCAACTAATTATTTCCTTCAATTTATCTTGAATTTCATCAAATATCCCGAAGGACAACAAAGAAACGAACCTTTGTAGGATGAACCTGTATAGATAAATTGTGCTGTATGCTCATTAGTTTCATAATGAATGGAAGATGCCTTTCAGTTGAAACTTTCCGATGAGTGGGACCTTCATATTCAGCAATATACTGGGAAAGTTTCATCTGAGATCGTCCAATCTGACATGGTCCATCTGGATGTGTACCCATCCATAGCTTTAATTATACAATTTATATTTTATCTTATTGTACTCATCTAAATATGTATTGGAATGTTGTGAATTTGAATTAAATAGAAATACAGAAATAACAATTTATAGTAAATCATACCTCAGCATATGAAGTTCTATCATCAATACTTGCATCGGGATTGCCGGTAGCATACACTTGAGCTACCTCACTTGTCATACCTTTTTTACCCCATGCATATGTTTGCACACAGCATTTCAACTTTTCCATTTTTCTACAAATACTGAAATTTTAACCATTTTACTTTATCAGCAGACAGAAAATATATTACGACTGTACCGTTTACATATATTTCTGTCCGATTATCTAAAAGAAATATTAAGAACTGTCAATTAAGAAGCCAAATCCTCTCTTCTCTATTTGAATCATTAATTTACTTTACCTCTTTAATACCACAAAAATCTCAACAACGGTTTTAATCGAGTGAAAAATTCATGAAAAAACACACGCAAATTAACCTTCATTTTATGACACAACAAACTGAATTTCAGAAACTTTCAAAATTTGGTAAAGTGATAAAAAATTGAATGTCAATAAAATTTAAAGATGCACAATGGATATGTTTCACATGCAAAATACTCTACTACAAATAAGCAAGATGGTGAAATGATACAAGTCAGTAGCATTTCGTTGTTTTAGCTATCAAAAAAATCATCTGATATTTGTATCCCCTTAACTTAAGAGCAAGAATACCGATTGGAATTGCAATATCAACAATGACATTCAATTAGAAATATAATTCCGTGAACCAAATGCGCATTCCCTGGGGATATCGAAGGCTGAACAATGGATGATGAGTGTCACATCATCTGTATAGGTATGATATGTGACTACTTTGAGGAAGCATTCATTTTCTAAATTGAATTTGACCTTCCATGACATTTCCTTCATTTTAATTGAATATAATGTATAGGTATAAGTATAAGCTCGTCATCTTGTTTAATATCTGTGAGAAACAATAGAAGTTGAAAGAGACAGAGCTAACGGATATTTATGAAAGAGCGGAACATTTGAACTTCTCTGTGAAATTGTTGGCCAATTGAAAATCTTACAGAAGTGTTTAATTTGACAGAGAAAGGAAGAAGAGGAAGAGAGAGAAATACAAAGGAGTGTCCGATATGAGATGAAGCGGGTAGTGTTGAAAAAACTTTCTACCATCATCACCCGTTTATCTTGACAATCTCCGACGGTCAACAATAGATGGAATATGAAGGTTTGGAGATGCAAACAGGGCTATGGGAATCCTTTTGTCCTCTCTTTTTCCTCTCTCATCTTAACCTCCCTACAACATTGCGCAATCACCGATTACGAAGACGACACTTAGGAATCTTCGAAATTTCAATTTTGAATCAGCCATTAAAATCAAATCGTCATTTTGCAATCAATTACTAAATAGATTATTTCGAACAACGACAACTTCAATATTTCAAAATTTTTACCGGAAAATATTTTCTACTTTTCAGAAAGAATTAAGCAAGTTTTTCAACAAAATTTTTTCATCCCGAAATTCAACACAACAAAATTGATACAATTAGCCAAAGTACAACATTTGATATGAGTAAAAGAACAAAAAAAAGAAGAAACTCATTAGAATTTTGGTTATTTTACAATACAATTGCTTGAACAGTTGAAAATTTATAAATTCTAAATCTCAAGCATAAATCCTTCTACTCCTTTTATTTCGTCTAACACGTCTAATTTGAGCCATATATACTTATTTACTCATCCGGTTAGGTTCCTGGAGAAATCAAAAGTAAGCTTACATTTGAAAACGTAGCAAAAATTTTTCGACAAAACTGAAGAAACATAGTTCAAAAATGCTTACTAAAAAAAATTCCACTGTGACTTGCAATGTAATTGCATAACTGTTAGTGAATTTTCCAAAGCGTAATTTACACTAATTTTGCGAAATTTCAAAACTCACCAAACACAGGTTTTTAAAACATATTTGGGGATAAATATATAATTATTTCAAAAAAAGAAGTGAAAATATTGGATGGAATGCATCGACAACTTGGAAATGTATGAAATATTCTAAGAAAGGAAGAACCGCTTCAAACCAGTTCGCAGTCATATAATGACTGGAAATTAGGACAGTTTTCAGGGTTGTATTCTTCGGTAAGTGGCAGAGTATCATCGTTGAAAATCGATCAACCAGTCAATTCAATGAGAACAAATGTTCTGATTGCCCAATTTACCCCAGCAGGAAGCTACTATTCGATTTCCTGTTCTTTTAACGTTATTAAATTGTTGAACAATAATGAATCATGACGAAGGTGAAAATAGCTTTAATACCCGACAATTTTTTTGCACTATTAATGCATTCTGCTATGGTAAAACGGTGATTATCTGAGGAAGTGAAGAACGAAAATTAGGTCTAAACAGCGGTTACCTTTTAAACTTTAGAAACATAGGAACCGAATGTCATTGTAGGGAGGTGAATTGCGTGCAAAATTTATTCACACTGATCTGGAAAATTTTTAACATACCAGTGGCAATGTCAAAAAAGATTTGAAGTGACCGGAGAAACAACAAAATGGGTTTATTAAGAAAGGCTATATATAAGTATTTACCATAATTTCATGATATTATTGCTTCTAATGGGTTCACATTCTTTAAAAATTAAGAAAAATGACTGTGTGGACACTGTTATGTCAATACTTAACTTTTAACAGAAGCAATTACGAGATATAGTTTAGTCGAGATAAGGACGTGGACACCAATCAGGATTTGATATTCTTCTTCGAGCCAAATCTATAGGTTTAACTCCGGATATGTCTCGTCGCAGCATGAACTCTCGCACCTTCCACCTCAACGATAATCGCTTTTTCTCACCTGGAGGAGGATTCTCCAGCCAACCTTTCTTGTATAATTCATATTTCTTCACAGGATCATGTCGAAATGGTACTCCACCGGGAAGTGGATGCAGAACTGGTCGTATAGCTGAAAATATTGAAAAGTAATCACAGAAATTTACGGAAAAACTGAGACTCATGACAGCAAAACGAAATAAGAATCGAATAAATTACCTGGATCCACAGTAATCAGTGCGTCGTCACTTTTCTCCTCTTCAGTATGTTCTGTAAAGACCGATTAAAAGTGAAAATTTATCAAAGTCGTATTTTATTCACATTCGTGCTTATTTCTTTATATCTGCTTTAAAATTAACGGAAGTTTCCTTAAGAAAAACATGACTAAGAAATGTTTATTACGTCAAATTGTTCAAATATAAACTTTTTAAAAAAGGAGTAAAATAAGAGTAAGACTTGGATGCTCACAATTTTCAAATAAAAAACAACCTTTCACATCATCTCTTGCTTGGGTAGGTACAAAGTTCTGCTTGTCTTCATCAGATGAACATGACTTTGCACGACTACGATACAAGCTTTCCTCGAGGCGACTATTCTGAAAATCCATTCATCAAATTTTTTTTTGATTCTACAAATCTTTTAATTATCAGATCATCAGAAATAATTCCGAAAATCTTACTAGGTCTTGCAAGCGACTATTATCTTCAGTAATTTGCTGAAGGCAGCGATAACCATCATCCAAAATGTTTATTATTTCATCACGATCTAGCATTCCGTAGCGCTGCAAAAATTAATTGTGAAATTCCTTTTTAATAATCACACATAGAAAAATCAAAAGATGTGAAAGACATGTAAGCTGAATATAGCAAACATTTTCCAAAACCAAAAAACTCAAAAATTTTGTATTTTTTATCACAAATTAATTTCTTCAAAATTTGAAAAGCTTTACATTAATCGATATAGAAGATCGTGTGACATTCCCCTTATTTTTACGCAATTCAGGATTTTCATAAGATGGAAGACGACGATACTGTTCCGCATAAAACAATCTCTCTTTATCATAACTGCATGGTATGTCTAAGTAAAAAAAATATTAGATTCTAGTTCTATCAAAAATTCGAACGTGTAGTGAAAATTTGATCATTTGATATCAATAGAGGGAAGTTTCAGGTTCAACATTTCCTTCTAAAAGATATAAATCCCAAGCATGCTTTCAAAACATACCACAAGTAGCGAGCTGAGTAACATTTTTCATTAGAGAATTAAACGATACATTTTGGTCCTGTGACGGTTGTTCGGTTTCTCTTTCCAGCTCATCCAAGAATTGATCCATTTCTATAATTCCTACTCGATAGTTGAGAGTAACAATATCCTTCTCAGAAACACTCCCGATATTAATCTTTTCTTTTAAACAAATCCTGCTATCATATTACACAATACAAATTTACCTTTCTTGAAAAATACCAGTTCTTCAGGAGAAAGATCATAACCCATGTCGTTTATCGTTGCCAATAATTCCTTTTCGGTAAATGATTCCATGGATAAATCTACAAAACTTCCTCTACATCTTCAAAATAACGTTTGTCAGTGTATCTCAAATTTATATTCAATTTCAGTTGCTTTTCTAGGAAACCAGCGCCATTTCAACACCATGAAGAAATAAAAATTCGATTACTCAGAAATCTACATCTCTTCCGAAACATTCTTTTGTCCAAATATACAAATTTATGTATATGTATATGTATTTCCCATGTAATTATACTCATAAATTAGTTATTCAAACCAAAAGTAAATTATAAAATTTTATTTCAAAGACGCAACAAATGTACAGTGCGAGGTAAAACATGACATATTCAGCAAAGGTTACCGACTAGTAAGAATTCTAGAATACCCGGATCAAAAATTTAACATAGTAGCTTTTATATCTTAAGTTAAACACGAAATAGTCATGCACACAGCAATATTACTCACTGTTGTCTTTCACTTATAGAATTACCAGCAGTTTTCGTGCCGGAGTACAGAAGGATTTTTCAAAATGAATTAAAAGTCTCGGATGTTTGATTCATGTGCAGCAGTTCTTTTATCCCAGAACATCTGGATGTTGAAAATTCTTTAATTTGAATATTTTAATTTACTCCCTGCGGATGATATCGAATTGGATTTATCGCAAACTGAAGGGACAGTTGGAAGTGAACTGTTAGAATAATTTCCCAATTCCAGCATTAAAAATATCATAACTTCAAAATAGTCATTTAGCCAGTAAATTATATAAATATATCATCAATACGTCTAAAATAAAATTTATTTGACAGAACTATATCTGTCTAACAATTATAATGCCTGCATGCCATCTACGAACCTTTGCAATTCAGCATTTGGAGTGAGCATGGAACTAACATCCATTTCTTCAGCTGGTACTTCCTCTTTTACTTCCACACAATTCAGTTCTGATTTATACCGTAATTTTGATATTTTTACGGTGGCATTATCATCGATTTCATATGAAATTAATGCACATCCAACGACTTGTCCGCCATTCAATTTCCCTGTCAGATACCAAATATTTTTCCGGATCGCTGCTAGTCCAATCGTGTTTCCATGACAATAATACTGCCGATGTAAGATATAATCGTAGTCTTGCAGTAAGTGACAAACACGTCCGAACTGCTGAATACGCCCTGTGATCTGGCCATCTTTTACGAAGTATTTCCGTGTTTTCATGTGTGCCGCAAACCTCGAAGTCCAGTACCCTAAAATGTATCTAATAAAATCAGGTATATTAACTAGATCATAAAAAGTTATGCCTCTTGCCCTCATTTATTGCTAATTTTATTTTATTCATCTAATATTCTACAAAAGTCTTGAACCATAGCTTTGAATAAATTAAGCAACAGATTTCATTGATAAATGGTGCTGGAATGAGCCATATTGACATCAAGAAATTTGCATGTTGTAATATGCAGCAGTTATGTCGTAGTGGATTTAAATTTTATGTGTAGAATATACTCAAGATTTTCAAATTCAGATAGAAAGGAAAGAAAGTGATAGCTTACCCAAATTGTCAGACGTGAGATCCCTTAACCTGACTGTTTTCATATCGACAAGGAAAGAAATCTTTCCTCCTTCTTTTCCAAGGAATATTTTCGGCACTTTTTGACAAACGAATGCATTACTTAAACAGTATAACTGAATAAAAAGATCAACTTGGTTAACTTAACAAAAAATATTGATTCTGTTAAAAGACAAAACCCTTTAAAGGAAAAGTTATCAATGTTGTAATTCCAAGGAGTAGAAAAGTCTACGAAATCATTATGTATGAAAAAAATTTCACTTTTCAGGCTCCAACAAAGTCGATATCGGTATAAGACAAACTGTATTATAATAAATAAAACTAAATGCTGCACAGTCGCTCGTAGATGCTTGTGCTCGTGGTTCCTTTGGTTCTCTACAAAATTTTTTATTACTCTGGAAACCGATAAAGGGAACAAATTTGCGGCAAAATGATAGAAACTGATAAAAACGGCTAAACAATTAATTCTCTTTGATCAATGATGTGAGTTCTTTCCAACTTTTCATAGAAATTATAGCTGCAGGGATAATAAAGTTCCGAGATCTTATATCATTTCCAGTTATATGAAGAAACGGAAAGTCTTTAATCAACAGCAAAAACTTACTTAAAATATTCTGCTTGACTTTTGCTGCTAAAATTATTTTCTTGGTATGCTTTTGAACGATTAATCGATGAGGAAGCTTCGGTATTCCCAGCACATTTATCGACTTTTTTCTCCTGTAAAATCATATCTGAGACTGTGGCAGGCATTTAAGGTAACTCAGTCAATATATATGGTAAATGAAAAGAAATGTAAATATTTTCGGCCAATTTAGTTACCACTATGAAAACATTGTTCAAAAAATTGAGTGATGAAGAAAAAAATTCGAAAAAAAAAGGAAAAAATTAAATAAAAGCAAATAAACTATTGGCTAAAAAAGAAAAAAGTAAAACTTACTAAAATATTGCAGGGACCTGGATGAGAACTGGACGACCCATTCGTATACATCGCCATATTTTCCGCAGAATACAGCAAACTATTTGAGAATGGAATGCGATTTCGAAAATCACGAAGTTCATCGTAAAGTGGGGTCACTACATCTGTCACAACACTTCTCACTTCGTTGACTACTTCACGTACAATCTCTTTCACGACTGGTACCATCTGAGCACGTACTTCAGCAGCTATTGCTGATTTCAACTCCTCACTTACGCCAATAGGCGTTACATTTTGACCATTTACAATCTGTGCACTCAGATGATGGATTGCAAAGCCAAAATTTGCCATAAGATTATCTGAAGATGATGCTATTTACTTCAATAACTCAATGGCGATCATAAAAACGTCCTCACTTCTCGTACCATATTCACTATCGGAGGGCATTGCATGTCCATTACAATCAAATGACCATATCAGGATTAGGATGGATAAGAACGGATAAAGGTAAGAAAGTCAAATACGATAAAGTCAATACAGACAAAAGCTAACAAGGATACTCTCAACAGAAGATATAGGTGAAATGGGAATGATCGAAGAGATGGTAGTTATAGGATAGGATGTGAAAAGGGACGTTACCTTTATGGGGTGTCATCTCATCCCAGCCACGATCATTACTCATCCAACCATTCTGCCATTTCCGCCAGTTAAATGCCTTCTGAAAATAATACCACCCTCATACACGCCATACTGATTCAACGTATAAACACGCAAGTACTACCACGTAGTGCACACTCTCACAATTACAGTGGCAATCGTGCATACATAACATAACATATACACACACATCCTTTAATGCTTCATCCTCCAAGAAATAAACGCACTTCATACTTACCATTGCACACATTACGACAAACATACACACACATACATACATACATACATACACAGACACAGACACAGACACAAATACATATACACAGACAAGCGGCAGTAAACATTTTAGTGACGGCCAAAATCGATAAGATGATGGTGGGATTTAGTGTTTTGGGAATTAATCAAAGGGGTAGTTGAGTTTAATTAAGTAAAGTGGGAAAATTATTGTGTGAGTTATTTGGATAGATGATAACGGATACAGGATGGAAGAGAAATGATAGTAATAATGGATGGAGAATATTTCAGAAACGCTGGTATATGATAGATGATTGTCTCTCGGTTCCATCATTGCATTTACTGTAGTTAAACATGTCTGATAGTTACAATTTAGAGAGATATACTTGGGCAGGTGGATGGCAATTTCGACCAAACAAGTTGGAAATCGGTAAATGTCTGTATGCACAGTAGCAATATAACGACATATTCCTATATATTGATATTGAATCTGTAATGCTTGGAGTAGTTGTACTAAGAAAGCCCTTTATTCTACATAAAAATCAAAAGAAAATATGTTGACGCATTACTATGAAAAATGTACAATGGTAGCAATGGCAAACAATATCAGCTAAAAGAAAAGTCATCGTACAGCGTGTAAAAACTAAAGTGGGAGACAAATTATCACCGTTTTGATCGTAAAGTTGTTTCACTTAATATTTTCTACTACTTGTTCAAATCAGTGAATGGATAGAACAGTTGATTTAATGATCAACGATGAGAGCCTCTTTCATAAAATATACTGAGATCAGAATTCAGAACTACTAGTCTGAATGCTTGGGCAGTCTTATTTATCACAACACAAAAATTACTACTGTTTGAATATTTTCTGGTTGTAGGATATTATAAGTGGGTACACAATATTTTCAGTGTCACGAGAATAGCACTTCTGCATGATACGATCGAACCGATTACCACTTTACAAACACACGATCAGCTCATGATGCTTCAGGCTGTTACAAGTGAAAATGTTTCATTATCCAATAGATCAAGTGGCGTTCTCTCATGTAGCAAAAGATACGTCACATTTAATCATCACATGTAACTAAAGAGTGAAACAGAAATCTTCCTACTTTAAATAATCGTCATAAACAATTTCTTCCAGTACAGATTTGCTATGCAGATCCAAAGGTGCAATATCGAAAAATATCATCAGATGATCCCCGCGTCTTTGAGTATGTAATGCTGACAGAACCGTCTCATTGCCAAATATTTTATTCACACTTCGGCCGCCAACGCGACTCTACAATACCCATTAAAAAATTCAGATCTTAAGGAATTTCTCAGAAATCTTCATTCTAGAATAGAACTTGAAGATTATTAACCGATTAGCCATTCAGTAAAAATGCTTATGAATGCCTAATAATCAATGTCGGTAAGTAATATATTCCTTCTATATGTTACATTAAAGAGAAGTATAGAACGTCGTACAAACAGAAGGGAAAATTTTTTTTTAATCTTACGTAGACATAAAAATGTTCGGGTCGCTGTACAGCATTTGCAGACTGTTGTATTGGAGAGGAAGTAATAGTATTTTCAACAGAAAAATCCTTCGATCCTTCAGATGAATTTTTTTGCTGCCCTTCTCGATATTCTGCGCTACATACTTGATACAGAAATTCACCAAGATGCTCCACTGCAAGTGAAAAAAAATCAACATATGGGAGTATCTCCAGTTCAGTTCTGTCTAATAACACAAGATTAGATTTACAAACAAACTCCTATGAAAGATACTACAGCTTCGAAGTAAAACGAAAACCAAAATTAGATAAATGTTTAGTTCAACTTTTAACGAGTAGAAACAAACTGGTAGTATCCTCTCTTGTTCGAATATAACGTCGATTTAATAATGATGACGCCACGCTCGGTCTCTTAAATAACGATTTTGCAGGTAACAATTCGGCTTCAATCTCAATAAATTCACCATCTGTACGGGTAACCGCAAAATCAATGTCTTCATCGAGCTGGAAATCTCTGCACTGTCAAACGAATTTTGTATAACAAAAAAAAAATCTTTTTTCTTTCTACACGATACCTTTGTTGATATTGTAATAAAATTAAACCAAGTATGGAATGTGTAACGTAATAAGTTATGTAGAACATAAAATACATATAAAACTTACTCGTCTTTCTAGTTGTTCGCCCATCCCTTCGTCGGGAGTTAAAGGCGATGATGGATTTTCAGCAAGCCATTTGTGCATGCGATCTTTTAACGTACATGCATTAAGTGGTGGTACAAGAGGATGACCATCCTGAATAAATCTGTTATAGTGAAGTTCCAAAACACATCACACATCATATTCAACCTGTTTCGAAATCTTTTGGATTTTACATACCAAATTTACGATCGAATTTGGTCGTGTAGGAGCTGAAATACTGCTTGACGAGTCAGAAGTATCTGTAGTATCAGAAGTATCAGTGGTCGAAGAGAGCGAATCAGAATCTAAAACAATTAAAATATTACATCATGCTCATTTTTACACAAGTATTCTTTCGCTATGCGAAAAAAGAGGAACCTGTACTACTGCTCGAAATATCTCGATGTGAGTGGGCTCGCGAAATGATGGTGCCATTAGCTGCTATAAAAAGCTGAATTATTGAGATAATTCTCCTCAAAAATCTTGCAAGATATATCATGCTAGTGTTGTTCTAGTTCGTGTTTTTTTTTTTTTTTGAAAAACATTTTTATAGGACCAAACCTCATCAAGAGAATGATGTCAACCGAGAAGAGTGCTCTCCTGTCCCTCTGGTAACTTGGATCAAAATCTAGCAAATCTACTTCTTTTCATCATAAAAATTGAAAAGTTGCAATTTTAGTAAGGAACTGACCACTGATATGATTGGCAATACTGTTAGCAGACGTGTGTGCTCCAATCGAATCATCGAGTCTAAATAAATGATATTTAAAATAAGGAAACAACAATATGGTATCAACAGCAAAAACAGTGGAACCTTGCATGCAGATCGTTCTCATCGCCTTCACCACTGCCTTCCGGTGAATTACTATCAGGTGAATTATTATAAGAATGATCGTGAACATCACTGCGAGGGCGTCGTTTTCTTTCTGAAGTAAAACTGTTCATGTTGAAAGAACTTTAAATATAAGTGCATTCAATATGATGAATTTTCTGAAACAAACTTTCGTAGTCATATGAGCCTTGCACACGTTGGCGGCGATTGGCAGCTTGTGCTTTCATGCCCGCCTCAATACTCTTTTGCAGTGCCTCTACATTACTTTGTTGATGAAACATTTCCATCGCTTTCTGCTGCATTTGTTCATAAATTTGTCGATCCGGCCAAATCTTTAATGATAAATTTATAGTAGTATAAACGACCAAAGAGAATCAAAAGCCTTGAAATAATTTGGAAAAAATTCCAAACAGCTCCTTGATATAAAATGTATGGAACAACAGCCAACTTTGTTAATTAAAGCATCAAAATTCGGATCTGGACGAAGCGATCGTTTAGACACTAATTTTTTTCGACATGTAGGACATTCCTTGTTGCCTCGAAGCAGTGCAGTCGTGATACACTCGCTGCAAAATCGATGCAAACATTCCTACAAGAGAATATCTCAGATATTATTGGGTCAAAGAAATCTAAAATTTATAAATAGCTGCGCCGGGAATGTTGTGAACCACAATGAAAGTTATGGCACAGAACAGTTTTGCAACAGTTATTTGTCAATTTGTGTAGAATTATCAAAGTTTTCAGGGAATAAAATAGTTTAAATACTAGACGCCCCAATCAAAATATAACTTTTGTTGTCATCGTTGTTGTCAACAGATCTAGACATATTGGACAACAGAGTTCGGATGAAAGCATTCGCGTACTGATCCGTATTTCTGTCGAATCCGAAATAGCTTTATGCGGACGTCGGTACTGTAAATGGAGAATGGAATTGAATAAGATCTTTCAAACAAATTTAATCAGAAATGGACCTAACATTTTTTGTGCTGACCTATTCGGAAATATATCTACTCTAAGTGATTCTGTGCTACTTTCTAAATAAAAGACAGATAAAGAAAGGGAGGACATAATTTTTAGCATTACAATTAATTAATGCTGATTCAGCTATTTTTGATGGCTTACGTGCATACTGAACCTTGTCTCATCCTTTTTATTCAGAAATAAGTGAAGATAAGGCAAGACGACACCCGATCATATTCGGTGAGTTCAAGAGTTTTTCCACCAGTTACCGTATCCGGTGCACTGCCGTTATTCATAGCTGATAGTGGTAATGCATTTCTTCTGTAGCAAACTTGCTCAATCCATACAATCAATGAATCGATAGCTGCACGGACAAAAGAGTTTTAATAGAATTCAATAATCTAATTTCCTCTTTCATCTTGACGTAATAACGATGTATTTTTGGGGTTATGGAAGGTTGATGCCATCGTTGCCAATGAACAACTAAGTACCAGAACTTGGAAAATTATAAATTTCACTTGGATTAAAGAACTGCTGAGCTTTTTTGAAAATTTTTCAACTTAATATACAATAACAAAAGAAGTCCTTCGTTTAGATAGAAATTTAGAACAAAAAAATTAGACTCAACATCTCAGCGGTACATTTGATAACCATTGACAGAAATCCAAAGAATGTCTATCAGTCACTTCCCCATTAAGTCATTGACCCTTGTTGAGGTTATCCCATTCATAGAATTGTCAACCTCATCTACAAACCTTGATATACCTAGTTAACCTCCTCTAATCAACATGTGAAGGAAGTAGTAGGCATGGGTACGAGATGCAACTAACAGAAGGGATGGATACCTGCATGACCTATTTGTGTTGGGATGCATTGCTCTGGTTACTTGTTTGTTTTAGTGTGAATCTTATGGATTCAAGATGTTTAATAGTACCATCTGATTTTACATTTATCACTATTAATATGTGACTATTGATTTTTGATAGGATACTCTCTAATCAGTTAATCAATATTTTCATCAAAGCCTATTTCTACATGTCGATGCGAAAATGAGGGTAATTTTAGCATGAAGTATTGCTCAAAACTATAAGTAAGTGAAAAAAGGCATATTTACTTTCGTACACTTCACAGTTGGAGCGAATGACAAGGAGTGTAAAAATACAAATCCGTCTGACAGGTCTTCGGAATCTGGAGATTACGCCACTATGAAAAGACGGTACACATTGACGAATCGTATCCGAGTAATCTCATTGACTTATAGAAGCAGTATTGACAAAATAGTATTATATTTGTATGTCATTTGATCACTTCTCTTTCTTTTTTCCTGAACACTTAAGTATCGAATCTTTTCCGTTCAACAAGTTTCATAGGGAATGCATGAAGACATTCCGTTTCAGCAGCATTCTTACCATCTGATGTACGTTAATGGTCATCGTAAAGGGTGAAGCTGACATTCGAGATCGAGGCATTTTTTTTTTCACTTTTTGGTGTTGTGACGATGAGATCGAACGAGTCAACTAACAAGAAGGAAAAGGAAATTGAAGAAGTCATAACAACAACAAAAAAAGATGAAAAGAAGAAAAATGATTCGGATGACAAGAAGGACAAAGAGAAGGTTCCCACTGATCATACATTTATTTTAGATCATTCTATCAATAAATTTGGATGCCAATGTTCGGAATCGCTGCACATGCACGCTCTACCATACGACTTGCAAATTGATGCCGTCTAATTTTCATTTTACTTTTGCACCTTATACCATTCTTCGCACGGACTACAGTTGCAGCAACAACCGCAGAGTTTTAAAACTCCCCCCTCCCTCCCCCACTATCACATACAAATAGTAAGTACTCGTCGGATGCTACTTCCCACCATTTTATGTCGGTATTATTTGTATTAAGGATATTTTTAAAAAAGTCTTTCAAAATTAAGTGATCTGTTTACAGCGTCGAGATTCTGTAACAGGTTCAACTCTGGATACAAGTTCATCATCAAACAGTTCTGTAGATTCGGATGAAGTTGATGCGACGGAGCACAGCGATTCAAAAAGTACAATGACTTCCGAAAAACCGAAGTTGCAAATGGACAGGTAATTTCACATATTGAATTCTCTATTTTGACAAATATTTCACCAGAGTCATCAGAATATTTGCCTGACAATCGGCTAGAGAGCTCATGACGTCAAGTGCTTCTGTTCTTTTCACACATTGGTCATACCATTTGCGGTTCGAATTGTTTGGGTATAATTTGTCAGGGATGCTAAGAAATATTTTGTCCATATTTCCGAAACTTTTGTCTATTCATTTCACTTTATTTTTGATTGGAAATAGAATAAGTGGAGGCAAACACTGCCCTAACGAAGTTTTAAATTATCAAATTTTGCTTCACGAGCTCGATTTTTACACATTTTTTAAAATTTAAGTCATAAAGTCGACGATTATGTCAGTGAAGTGGTGAAGAGAATCTCTATAATTTCAAGTACGGAATCAGGTGAAGCATCTAAATCAGTTATGGAATTGAATAGCAACAGAAAGAATGAGCAGATAATGAATGGGAATAGTGGTGCAAACGAGCGGAATGGTTTGCTTTTTTAAGATGCAAGTATTAATACTAGAAATTAGTTACTAATGAAGTTGCAATTTTGTAAATGAATGGCGTAAAAGCGCTGTAAGATTCGAGTGATTCCAGTTATAGTAATACCAAAGTAACGATGAAAATTGCATTATTTTGCTAGGTCCAGACATCAATGCAAAGAAATCGAGGAAGCGTAATCGGAAGCAAGGTAGAAAAGTAAGCCATAATTTACTCTACTTTTGTTTTTTCAAACAAAGATCTGAAACGTCTTGCTTCTTTTATGTTCTTTCTTTCCGTTTTTTGAACACACAAATGAGATTTAGCTGTTTGTAAAGGGAAATTTATTTCAGCAGCGTTAACCATTCGTTTAGGGATTAATTTAAGTTCATTCAGTCTACAAAAAATTCTTTTTAGAATAAACGAGACATTCCATCTGATCAAAATGAAAGGTTTCCCAAGGAAGGAAACCTTTTATGCACAGTCGATGAGAGCGCAAAAAGAGATACACTAGAGGTTATTGATCATACTTTACAAGTTCTCAAAGTTCCGCGAATTCATAAGAAGTTCAAAAATTTGTCATTTATTCTAGAAAATTCATTGTGGAAACCAAATTTTATTACTGTTTTGCTCACAGGATTAGAAGTGATCAATTATCGCTAATCTCATATGCTGGCTTCAGTCCATTGCTAATTTAATAAGCACTTTTAATTGCATATGATTAACGGTGTGTCAGGATTATTTGCATATGGAAAATGACTATTAATTTTCTTGAAATGCGTAGTATTTTGTTTATTATATGCAGAATTCTTTCACATCATTTCTTAGAAATTTTGCAATGTAATTTCAGGCGCTGAAAGATGGTGTTACGGGCACTTATCCAAAATTGGGAGCTTGGTTTGTTTTTATCCTACATTTATTTCATCTTTGAAAAAGCTTTTTCATGTCCAAAAAGTTGACCTATTCTTAACAAGAGACATTCTGATTGATTGTTAGATTCAAGATTTTCAGGTTGGCAAGAAAAGAAGTCATGAGCATGGATGGAATGGAAACGTCGAATTTGTTGTATATGACTGATACCAGCAATAAGGTAGGGTGATATTCAGAGCACAGTACATGCACTGACTATATTGGACGTTTTGACGAGTTAATTATTTTTCTACTGTACTGGATTTTTTTTTTTTTTTTTTTTTTCAAGAATCATGTGGTTTTATTGATGAGATAGCGAGGCGAACTTGAATCTTGAATTGTCTTCTTGTAATTCTGATCCTCCACTTTCATTACTTGCATCACAGTATACTTTGCAAGTAATATCATACACTTCCATATATACATGATAGTGCTGTCTTTTGACAGCTTGCTGAATTTATCGCTAGATTTGGCAGGACATTCGGATTTCATGGACACTAGCCAAATATAGGAAAACGAAACCTCCACAAAATCAAATACGTTACTCAGTATCGAATATACACTATATCTGTCATATTTAATTCGGATTTTGAATCGTTTGCTGCATCAGTTGCTGTTTTGCACAATTCTTTAATGGCATTTTCAGGACATCAATTTAAATTTCAGTTTGCCCAGCGTTTCACTCATTGGATACAAAAGTTTTATATCGCAGCTGTTGATGGTGACGTCGAGGAATTCATGATTAAGTTCACCTGCATTTTGCAACTTTTAAAAAAGAATGCCGGTAGTGAACATTATAAGCGTATGTCTGAGCATCAATTAAAGGAGCATGTGATGAATGTTAGTGATAATCTATTATTAAACGAGTTCAGATAGGAGCATGTAGATTTGATTCATGCTTATATCTTTATGCAACATTTTCATTGTAATTTACTGAATGCAGATATGAAAGAAGACTTGTATGATTTTAAAATAATCGATCTCACGATTTATAGTTATGGGTTATCAAAGAATGAAATTTCAACTTTGATTAGAATTAAACTGGTAAACTAAAGCTGATATATGACTACGAAGCTCGTAGCATTCAATAACTGTATTGATATTTCATTGAAATAATGAAATCAGTATCACAGATTTGCTTTTCGACGAAATTAATGAATATTTAATTTTTCAGAATGTTGTCTGTGCATTCTTCAATAAATCAGAAAACACATCTATTCTACATCACCTTGCACCAACCAAAAATACCGACCGTCCATGTACTATGAGAAATCATGGTTACTGCAGGTTTTATTTTTAATCAATTTTATAGTGAAACGTAGAAAATCGATTATTTAGATGATTTTTTATGCTCCATCATACCACTTGGCAAGGTGATAAGAGAATGGCCATCACTTGTAAGAGTGAGAAACGCTAATTTCGCTTTTATCTAGTGATAATATCTAATCTGATTTTTTGAGCTAGTATAAAAAATAGAATTAATTTTTGTTAATCTTTTGCGATCTTTTGCAGGCTGATCAAAATAATTTTAAGTATGCTACCATGGAAAAATCGAAGAATTTTACTTGCTACATCCACGAAAAGAACAGGAAAAACTGCTTTGCATTTGGCAGCTGCTACGGGGCAGCCTTGTCAAATGCAAGCTTTGATGGATTTTGGTATGCATTTTGTTCGCATGAATTTACTGCGAACGCTTGTTGATTATGAGTAACAGGGGTAATGGAATTAGAAAGTGTTTTTCATTTTTTAGAATATAAGCATTCAGGATTAGATAGCATTTAGGATTATAAATTGTCTTAAAATCAAAAGAATCGATTTCTTCATTTTTTCGAATGTTTATTGACTCAGTAATATCACGAAACTTTTATCTGGCTAACGAAATATTGGCCATGATTCTTCTAGGAGCCTGGCCAGATTTTTTCGATCATTCTGGACGTGCACCAATACATTACGCAATTATGAGGAACAATTTAGAAATGGTATCTTTTATTTCAATGTAGCGGAAGATTTCTCCATTTTAACCATCCAAAATAATTTTATGAGTTTTTTCTTGCATTTTATATGCTGAATTATTATTTTTTAAAAACAGTATATATCGTATTTTTAAATTTTTATCATGAATGTCTATCGTAAAGTAACCAAAAATTTAAAGTTATCCTGACTGAAATTATTGTAAACCGTTTCACTGCAATAAATTACTTCATATTTGTTAAAAGAGAAAGACTTCATATTAGGTGAAATTGCTTCTGTGGTACGGAGCGGACATATCATTAAGAGAGCGTTCGGCAACACCACTCCAACTTGCGGGCTATTCACCAACAACTACATCGGTGTGTTTCATCTCACAGATTATGCATGGATATAGCTTACTGGGATTTTAAAATGATGTGGTAATGAATCGAAGGTCAAATAAACAATTAACCATTACAGATATGTGAGTACCTGCACGCACGAGTGACTGCATTGGAACAGATATTTATGCAGTGGGTCAGGAAGTATGTAAGGGGTGTTTGGACACCCGTACATGCTATTTCCGATTTGCATTTTGCAAGGTTATCAAAAGCATGCGATTCAGGAAGAGATGCACTTCGGAATTTCACAACCAAAAATGTGAGTTTTGTTTGAAATTCATAGCCTCAGCATTTGTTAAGAAGTTATTTTTTTCCAGCACAGCTTTGTGTTCTTATTATTCAGCATAGTTTTTACTACATTATTTTATATAGATGGAACTTCAGGTTGAGCATAGTGGTACTTTCAGGCTAGTATGTGGTGGCTGCTGGCCTTGTATATAAATATTTGTATTACACTTTATGGCATCTAAGTTCATCATTTTATCTGTTCAGCTTATTTTTTTAGCATACTAAGCTCATCATTTTGTCTGATCAGCGCATTTTTTAGCGTAAAATTCATATAAACATTTCGGAAACGCGCACTGCCAACCCGCAGCTTAAAAAATGTCCGTTAATGGTAAGTCTTCTTGAACTGAATGATAAGAAAATGTATTTTTGATACACATGTTTAAATAATAATTGTTGTATCTTGTGCACTTAGTAATTCGAAACAAATTTTTTTAGCTACTTTTCATTGTACCAACATTCTACAAAGGGGAAGACAGAATGGCGGATGCTTCCAATCCACAGATATTTTGTGCAAAACTGCAAAACGTGAATGGCTTTGTTGTTAAACTACTTCCGTCAAGGCCACTGTAACTTTTTAACCAGATATTTTTCCTCATTCACTATATTCAATTATAAAATGTTAGAAACTAACTCATTTTGCCATATTTTTATCGAAATACCACAGTTCCAGTTTTCAGTTTACAAAATATTCCAAATATTTAGACTGATTAAGTCACATCAGTTTATAATTACAAGATTATCTTTATCTCCATTTTTAATCATTATTCGGTATTTCAGACTGAGGGGTTCAAAATGGAGTATTGGTATCGGATCAGCTCTTGAAAAACCTCATAATGGGTATTTTTACGTCTATAAACTGCCAAAAAATATTGAAGTCGGTAAGTTACGCTGTAAAATTTTATTATTTTTCGGAGCAGTGAAATTCTAAACTGAAATTTGCAATTTTTCAGATTCATACACGCTTCACTTGATGGTAGAATTAGAGGAGTTGCGTTTCCAAGCTCCCCATATAACGCTTGCAATACAAGCTTTTGCATGTGGTCCACCAGACATAGAGCATTATAACGAACTACGAGGTCTCGTAACTCATCCAAACAACAAAACGAAAATGGACTGAGTTTTATATAAAGAGTCAGATGTATTTTGGAACACAGCCATTTTCCAAACTACGGTGCTTGATAGTTTGTTCTTTTCATATGGTTTGTTTAGTAATAAATAATGAGTTCCTTCTGCTTATGGCTTCTAATATCGATCTTCTCGAAATGATTTCTTTAGGACAAGAGTTATTAACTTTATAAGGAAAACTATTTAATGTACGTTGCGGAATAGAATATTTATTGTAGCATGTTTAAGTATCATTGTATATGGTTACTGATATTGCTCATTTAATGTAGATTTCTTATGTTCAGGCTCTTTTTTGTACATTATTCGAAAGAAAAGATGACTTTTGCACCTTTTATCGTTTTCTTCCGTGCTTTCTCAATATTTCGAAAAATCATATCTGTTATGAAATATGTTCAACTTTTTGTATAATTTTAACTTCAGCAGTATTATTACTTGCTTCATGTTATTGCCATAGTTTTAGACCATTCGAAGTTTGTTGCATGTATATCTGTTATAATGATAATTGTATTGTATTGATAGTAGCTGTTATTATTACTTACCCCGTTTATTTCACTGCTATGTTTTTTTTTTTTTCACCGATAAGGCTCTTATGGGTTAGAACGTTTTTGTTTGTGTTCGCTGCGTGAACTGTTGATGAAATTGAAATGTGCATGGTTTCAGTCCCCTCTATTCGTTTTGTGCTGGTTCGCTTTTATTTTATCAAATAGACCTGCACTTTTTGTTCTGCAGGGAAGTTGCAGAAACTATTGTTCACTTTGTTGGATTATCTTTGTACAGGAGAAGTTTTATGTGATTGTTTGAGACTCATTTTTGTTATTGGGTCTAGAATCGTCTGTACTTCACGTAACTTTTCTGTTTAGGGAATACTATAGGAGGTTCGATTTGTACATATAGTTGAAATAGAGAGTTGCGGAAAGAGTTCCATTGTCTTATTATTTTTAGTTAGTTCAGTTTGCTATTCAAATTGTTATGGATTTCTGCAATATCATAAAGAAGTTCATCTTATAACGCTTCTTAGTCACTCCTGTTTCTTTTATTATAGGTCATTATGTACAATAACTATGAGTCTTCAAAAATGATCACTTAGTTTCATGTATCTCACTGTTCAAGATTTGTTAATTTATCGAATTTAAAGATTTAATAGTAATTTTAAAATTTTTTAAATTTTGTTGAACTTGAGCTGATCAGTATTTCGGTTGGTCGTCCCAAAATTTCCTGTCATCCATTTCTTGTAGAAATGTGACGCATCCCTTTCCCGCTATGGTTTTTTCTTTTTTTGGGATTCGAGGAATTGATTTCAAATGAATAAACGCTTTTTTTCATTTGTATGTACGTTTTTGCACCGATAAGCTTTCCGACTCAGTGTTATTTTCAAGAATGCCATGTTTAGATGCAGGTGCTGTTATTTCTTCATTAAGAACGATGGCTCAATCCTATATATATATAAAACTACTGAAATATTGTTGAATTGTTTTTTTATATCTATTGCTTCAAGATGATGAGCCAGGAATTAAATCCTGTATAAGTCAGGCAAGTGAAGGTTTCTGCTTGTCGCTTCGTTTCCTGAAGGTGGCTGTAAGAGTTGAATGAATTGCGCTTGTTTAAATAAAGTAAAATGTTTTTAATCTTATTTCCAGTCCGTTTTGGTAAGGTAACAACAATGGCAGCCGATGAAAATATTAGCAAATCCGATCACAAAATTCATCGAGGTAGTTTGCTTTATGGAGTTGGTTGATTTTTTTAACAGTGTAATTAATGTGCAGATTGACAAAATTTGCTTCTGCAAGTATGCCAATAATTTCTTGATTGTAAGATCTCTTTTCGGTAAGCAATAAGTTCAGCTTAGTCCTCACTGTTGTTTATTAAGGTGGTAAAAGAGTTACGTTTTCGTAGTGTGATTTGCGTTCTAAGATACCGGGAAATTTTTTTTATTCATGTCAGAGGATCATTGTAAATCGTGCATATCACTCATGCATGAAATATTATCAATGTTATCACCATTTCATTACAAAGGTATATAAGTTATCCAATAATGTGCAGGGAGACAGTACAGGTGTCTTGTATGTCTTAATAAATTTAAAAAAGCACCATTACGAAAGTAGTCTTTGGTTTCGGTTTTTCTCAGATTTTCAAATCTAGTAACGTGAAACTATTTAGTGCACAAAGTTGGTGGTAAAGCGAAGAAAAAAGCTGTTAAGAAAGGAAGTGGCGTTAATGCAAAGGCTTTCACATTTCAGTCTGCTGTTAAAGCAGGTCGCGCCATTCGAAGGTATATCTTTTGTTACAGTTACGGAAATCCTCGGGGTAAATATTCCAGTCAGTTTATATGAAGAGATTTGAACTGATCTTACAAATTTGACCGTAGTTTATGATGGAATAGTTCTAAATCTCGTTGTATTTTCGGAAGAGTTTATTATTAGTAGTTTTCAGGGCAGCAGATAAGGACGAAAAGAAGAAACACATACCTGTAGTCGATCGCACTCCTGTTGAGCCACCTCCGGTCATTGTTGCTATCGTTGGTCCCTCAAAAGTGAGCTTAATTTGAAATTATTCTGTCCTCAGTGCTATCATTATTACAAATACTAAGAATTAATCAATGGATGCATGATTATGATACAAAAAACACTCCACTGCCGTTGGAACCATCCTGTATGAGTTTATTTTCATATTTTATGCAATCTGAATGAGTGCTTGTTAGATCTTTTCATCCTATCTGTTGTGTTCTTTAAGGTTGGAAAAAGTACATTGTTACGATGTCTAGTAAAGCATTATGTGCGACATACCTTAAGTGAAATTCGTGGACCTATCACCATTGTTACCGGCAAAACTCGGCGAGTAACATTTGTCGAAGTTAACAATGATTTAAACTCTATGATCGATATTGCGAAAGTTGTTGATTTGGTAAATTTTTTCTTTTTCACCAGTTATGTGCACTACAGTTGCAAAGCATAAATTAAATTGAAAAAAGCACTGGTCACCGAAATTTTCTAGTAATGATGTTTACCAGGATAACTCTTAAATCTCATATATCATTTCACAACAGATGTTTTTAAGGCTTCCTCCTGTCAGGTAAGCAGTGATTTGTTTAACTTCCCAGTGAATGTGTTCCTTAACTTGCTTAAAGTTTCTAGGACTTGTCCTATCATATTTAGAAATGATGAAAATTTACTGTTCTTTTATTTCGATAAAAGGATATTTTGGAAATTGGTTCCTCATTTTTGATTCCCACTGCTGATTAAATAATTTTAGGTTTTATTGATGGTGGATGCTTCTTATGGATTTGAAATGGAGACATTCGAATTTTTAAATATATGTCAAGTGCATGGAATGCCTCGAATCATGGGCGTTCTTAGCCATCTCGATGTAATTAAGAAGAAAGAGAAGTTGAAACGTACAAAGAAATTACTTAAACATCGTTTTTGGACAGAAGTTTATCAGGTTATTATTTTGAAGGGCGTATTATTACTTGGAGGTTTGATAATTCAACATTATCCTTTTCAAAGGGTCTCCACATAACAATGAATATTTCATTGTTATGTGGAGACCTTTTGAAAAGGATAATGTTGAATTAAATGATGCACATTTGTGAAAACCAAATCATGATGAGGACTGCTATTCGTTAATAACTTAGAACTAGCTGATAAAAAATAAACAGATTAGTTACGACTGGCAAAAGTTTTTTCAAAGAAGCCAATATGATTCCTTTCAGTGTGTTGTACATAATGACTGAGGCTATATATAATTTATTGTGTAGGTTTTTTCCCCCATTGTCTTAATAAATCTGATCTGTCATGTTTGCAGGGTGCAAAACTATTTTATTTGTCCGGAATGATCAATGAGCAATATTTAAAAAATGAAGTTCGAAATCTTGCACGTTTCATATCTGTCACTAAGTTTCGTCCTTTAGTCTGGAGAACCGGCCATCCTTATGTTTATTGTGATCGTTACGAAGATCTAACCGATCCAGAGGTATATTAACGTGAATGAAAAATAAAATTTTTCAATTATTTTGGCTGACTGCTACTTCATGAAGTTTGAAAATTCTGATATTAACGAATTGTGACCTTCTATATATTTTGTGTTAGGTGTCGGCAAAAATCATTAAGAAACACTTTTATTTCCGTTATTTTGGAGCTCACTTTTGCTAGTTCAGTACTTTATTCTTCTTTAAATTAACAATTTCAATCATTTATAGCTAATTCGCGAAAAACCGTTGGCGAACCGCACAATTTCGTTGTATGGTTGGGTGCGTGGTACATTCCTTAAAAACCATGCTGCTGTGCATATCCCTGGAATAGGCGATTTAACTATCAAAGATGTATGTTTGCATTTTTTGTAATTTAACTAGGTATTAATTTTTTTATTATATGATCTCATTTTTTTAGAGAATGGCGAGATCCCTGGAAGTGGTCAGCAGTGATAAAATTATAATTAAATTCTAATCATTTATAGGTGACAGCTTTGCCAGATCCTTGTCCGCTACCATCAAAAGAAAAGATGAAACGTTCACTGAATGAAAAGGAGCGTATTATTTATGCTCCATTTTCTGGGCTTGGTGGTATCGTTTATGATAAAGTAACTTTTCGCTGTATTTTTTTTTTTTTTTAGTATCAACTGAAAGGAATGGATAGCACTTTAACTATGAATATTCTTATCCAAATGAATTTAAGAATCTTTATCCAAGCATAGTTTATAACTGGTATCATCAATAAACATGAATATTCCCGGAGTTTTTCAGCAAGCCTTGAGAGGGGGGTGGGGATAATTTGAGTAGATGATTTTCTCATCGCTGTATGATGACTGAGAAAGCGAGAAATTTGAAATGCATTGGCTGATAGTGGTAGACCGCAGTTCACTGAAACTTCTGCCGATAGCTGCGAAGCTGGTAGAATTTTCGAGCTGCAGTGCTTGATTTTGAAACAAATATTTTTTAAGCATTTTTTGGTGCTTTTCCAGAGGTTTTCTATTGATTTTTATCATTTTGTACGATTTCTAATAATTCCTCTTCCAGCAACATGCACAGCCTTTTTTTTTCTAGCAACTTTTTGCTTCAGGATGCTATTTATATTGAAACGGGTGGCTCACATTCATATAAGAAAGCCCGAAACGAACTTGTTGAAGTATTGGAAAATGTTAAAGAGGGTATCGATGATAAGATGCATAAAACAGCATTGAAAGTGGTTACAAATTCCCAAGTCGCTATACCCCACAATGAAAGTGAAAGCGAAATGGATGATGATGGTGAGAGGTTTTAGTTAATTTATTCCGGGAGCTCAAAAGATAATTTTGTAAATTTTGGTTTATTGAATAATTCACTTCAGCGACTGATTTTTTAACCTTATTATGATTAGATTGTTATTCGAAGGACGAAGTAGAAAGTAATAGTGAAGAATCGAGTGAATTCGAGGATTTGGGCGCTGGAAGTGATGTATCTGAGGATGAAAATGATGGAAAAGATACTGAAGAAAAGGCAAATAAGCGTTGGTCTGAACTGTGTACACGAGCAAAATTATTGTACAACGAGAAAAAATCGAAGAGATTAAATTGGGCTAAAGTTGTATATTCTGATTCTGGTCAGTTTTTCTTCCACAGTGATAAATACCCTGGGTCCGAAAATAAATATTTTCATGCCGTTTGTTGTTATTTTTTTTAATAACAAACGCTGTCCTCGTTGATATATACGTCAGGGCGTCTGTCGCGTAGGACTGCGACGACGTTAAACTTCCACAATACAGCATTAAATTAGGTTGCAATAGTCTTCGTTAAAGCAAGTGTTTGAAATGAAATTTAATGTGGAACTGTAGCTATTGAGCGAAAGATAAATAATTTGGTAATATAATCATATCTATCCTCAGACTTGTATGACCAGAATGAAGAAGAGCAAGATCAAGTATTTGGTGGTCTTTTCAAAGTCCTAACTCGAACTAAGAAAACCATTGATAACGTGGTTAGTTTTGTGATGTTATTGTTTCAAGCAATTGGAATGCCTATTTTATCGCTTTGCAGTTCGAATCCAGCGACATATGTAAACATTAGGGTATTTTCTGCTTATTACTAAACATTTCTTTTCAGGAAGATGGCTTTCTTTATTGTAAGCCGTCAACAGTTATATGTCAACAGCTTTTAAAGCAACAAGACTGGAACGATTTGGAGGTTTGTTAATAATATTAAATGTTTAATTTGGTAGAAACGACATTGGTTTTGTAATATTCTATTAATGTGTGGTCAATAAAAATCAATCGATATGCATAATGGAAGTTGTTTTATTCCTCTCGTGGTTACATTGAATTTGATTTCATTTAGGTTCGTACATCGATTGCGGACTGCTTTGTTACGGGAAATTGGAATCCTGATGATGACGCTGCTATGCAGTTAGACGATGGTAATGTTTTATAGTAAAACTGTAGAAATAGAATGAAGTGGGCATAGGTTGTGCAGCAGTTCTAAGGAACACTGCCATTATTTTTCGATGTTATGTCGGTTGCTTCGGACCTTACTTCGTGTTTGGTAACCAACTTTCCTTTCAGAAAAGCGTATTTATGGTGAAAGAGGAAATTCTAAAGTAAGCGTTGAAGGTGACGATACTTCTAGTGAAGGAAAGTTCTATTTTTTTATCTTTTATCTTATAATATAACTGTTCAAGTTTTTTAATTTGATTCCTTTTTTCAGCGGGTGAAGACAAAGTTGAACATGGTGATGAAACTGGAGAAAAGATAAATCCTACAACAGCAGCAGGGAGAAGTGAAGAAGAGGCAGCTAAAAGAAGAAAAATTGACAAGGAAAAATTGAAAATGCGTTTCAACGCTGAATATGATGAGACTAACAAACATTATTTACAATTGAAAGGGGAACTTGAAGAGCAGTCGAAAGTATGTTATATTTTTTACTTTTGGTATTTGCCAAATAATACTTCCAAATTTAGTTTGGTTTAAATCAACATAAGCTATTTACGGTTGTCATGTAGCTTAATTAAGAAACTAAAGACAAAATTATTCCATCACCATAGAACCTAAGCAAGTTTTCGAATCAGATGATTAGAAAGTTGGTTTACTAATCTTTTTCAGCTCAATAAATCAGTCTTTGAAGAGCTCGATGAAGCAGTTCGACAACAATTAGAAGGTTTTCGACCAGGACTATATGTTCGAGTAGAATTCGAGAATGTGCCTGTGGAATTTTTGCAGCATTTCGATCCAACTAGACCTTGTATTATAGGTGGCCTTCTGACCGGTGAACAGAATATCGGTTCTGTACAAGTAGATTTTCTTCCATTTCGCTTTTGCTAATAATGCTATTCATAATTGATTTTAGTGCATTTCACTATATCACTGGATTTTTATAGATCAAAAATGTTGGTATTGATATTGAAATTTTGATGTTCCAGGTACGGGTGAAGAAACACCGATGGTATGAGAGGTTATTGAAGTCACGAGATCCTCTGATTATATCATGTGGTTGGAGGCGATTTCAAACTGTTGTTAGTCATTTCCTTTCTTTGTTTCTTTCTGCACTTCGTAAATTATATAATCTAATGCTAAAAGATATCTCAGATTGATCGCATTATTGCAAAATTCAAGGAAAGCTATGTCAGATTTAAGGATCTTATTGCCAAACATTACTGTTCGAAATAAGGTTCTAAAGTCTAGAGTAGCTTCCCTTGATTTTTTTTTGATAACGTTAAATCTTTTGCTATTTTCGAGTACTCCAAATAATTTTTAAACAGTGAAGTTTCAGGTCATATATTCGATACAAGACCATAATATGAGACAGCGTTTCTTGAAATATACACCAGAGCATATGTTCTGTCAGGCAGTCTTCTGGGGACCAATAACAGCGCAGAACACAGGATTCCTTGCAGTACAATCCTTAACTAGAGATATGGTTTGTAATTGATGATATATGATGAGATGAACTAAAATAAGCATATATGTTTGAAAAAATTTTAATATGTATGCTAAAAAATATTTAATTTGTGATCCTTACATGCAGTTTCATTTTAAACTGCGAATTCATTTGAATTGCAAAGATATCATAAAAGTAGCATACTATGACACATGCCATTTTCATCTTTTTTCAGAAAGGCTTTAGGATTGCCGCTACAGGCGTTATATTGAATTTGGATAAAGCCTTCCAAGTTGTGAAGAAACTAAAGCTTATTGGTCATCCTTACCGGATATTCAAGAAATCGGCTTTCGTCAAGGTTTCCTAGTGTTTTTTTTTTCTTTTTTTTTTTTGTTTTGGAGGGACTGGGGATTAATACATATGTTTATTTTCCTTGTTAACTATTTAAAGTTTGTTTATGTTTGAAAACGAAATTTTACTTGAACTGTATTGTCTTCGCAAATATAAGTAATTATATTGATTCTTTCAGGGAATGTTCAATAGTGTGTTAGAAGTAGCAAAATTTGAAGGTGGTATTATACGCACAGTTAGTGGTATTCGTGGTCAAATCAAGAAAGCGTTACATGATCCTGCTGGTGCGTTTCGAGCAACTTTTGAAGACAAAATTCTGATGAGCGATATTGTGTTCCTTCGTGCTTGGGTAAGTAAAAACTTTTTGCTTTTTCTTAAATCAGGTGTTTATTTTTTAAGAATTACTGTAGAATACAACATTGCTTCTGTTTTCTGTCTTATAAGTTAAGAATTTAGTATTGCTCTATTCTTTGTTTACAGATATCTGTGCCTGTACCTCATTTCTACACTCCTGTAACAGATCTTTTATTACCAATGAACCAAGAGTGGGAGGGCATGCGAACAGTAGGTCGCTTACGTTTTGAAATGGGTTTGAAACCACCGATGAAGAAGGATTCACTTTACAAAGTAAGAACTTTATTTCCAAGAGTTTTTTCTTTTTTAATAATTTGTTGTTTTTAATTTGGAAACATTGTTGAACATTATCTGAGTTATCAATTCTGATCTTTTTGCAGCCGGTTGAAAGACGGCCGTTTGATCCTGCACCGTTGCTTATTCCAAAAACACTCCAGAAACAATTACCATATCGATTAAAACCAAAAGTTGTGAAAGAAATCAAGAAGAAGGATGACAGGCTTGTAGAGAAGCATAGCGCAGTCATACTAGAACCACATGAAAGCAAGGTGAACTTATATTTCCTATACTGAATATGTTATTCTAAGCAAACTCGAAATGAACTGTGATCTATAATGATACTTTAGATAAATCGATTCATGGAAATACTGGGTACGGTACATGCAGAAAAAGTGAAGACAGAGAGAACAACAATGGCACAACGTGTCAAAAAGCATCGCATGGTAAGTAATATGCAAGTCTATAGAAATTTCTTTGATTATCATCAAAATTTTTAGGACTACATAAGTTATGGCTAGACTTTTTTGATGGACCTTACTCAGGGCGAATTTTTTTTATGGTAGGCTCGTTACTAATATTAAAATCATGTCCACTAGAAAAATGGCGATGTACAACTGATATTGCCTCTTTCATTATAAACATTCCAGCTTGTGTTCTGTCATTTATATCCATTCACTTCATAGCCATATGTATTCTGTAGAACTGAAGCCGTCATGTGGGCACGCATTCTAAGCAATGGCTTCAAGTAATTTTACTAAACAAGGAAAATTCGCCCTTTTTTTCCTCTCAGTTTTTATTTATCTTATATTTCTATAGGAAATGGCAGAGTTGGAAGCACAACGAGAATGTGGAATAAAGAAAACCAAAAAAAAGATTTGTCGTTCACTTTCCAAGCGAGAACAGATGAAGTTGCGTAAAGCATTGGATTCAGTTAGCAGTAGTAAATAAGGATCTGTTTGAGCTTGTGAACACCGAAATTTCTTGGATAGACGGTCCTATTGTTTTGTTTTAAGCCAGTTGTTCTCATTGTTTTTTGTTTTCCTGATTTTTTTTGGTTCAGCAATAAAATTTAAGTTGAAACATGTATTGTCTCGATTTATCTATTGCTAAGGTTTTCGAGTCGCTGTCTTCTATGAAAGTTTAAAATGAAATTTATGAAATGTAGAATGTGTATACCCGCCTTTTTCCCTAGTTACTAGATCAAACAATTGTTTTGAATTGGCAATTATGTAAGTGGTAAATATAATCCGAGGTTGGGATTATTTTTCAGGAATTTTGTTAGTTTAAAGGTGCCATGATAACTTGCTTTCATACAAACTTCGGACTGTAGAGCTTCATGACTGTATTCAAGATATTAAGGACTTCTGCTATGATCTTTTTGAAGGACAAGTGTTGGGAATGTGACGTAGGGTGTAGGCTTTTATAATTTAGGAGTCGAGTGCGTTGCGCGGCTATAAATGTTCGGTTTGGGGCCATGGTGGTTCAATTTTTCGCAATTCCACCGCTCCGAATTGACAGTGGATAATTTGACATCAGTTCCATCTCCATACATTGAACTGACAATTTTTGGAACTTTTAAAGCGGCTGAGTTTTTGTCGTTTGTTGGTATGTTTAACGTTTTTTTTTTCTTTTGAAACCAATAAATTTAAAAATTCTGTCATTATTTTTGGATATCGGTGCTCAGCGTTAAACTGTTTTAGATATTGTCTCTCACCACTTTTCGTTCTAGTTTTTCTCCCAAATTCTACCATTTTTAATTTGTTTCCTCATTCCTAAGAAGATAAATTTTCTAGGTGGCGGTATAATACATCCAATATATCGTCTCTTTCTTTTAAGAAACTTAACGCCTGAGACTACCACCAACAATTCAACTAAAATAATTAGAGACAAATGTCGAAAAGTACAGGTATATACAAATGATTTCATACGAGTTTAAAAACCTTTGTGGAGAAATGAATAACAACATGAACTTCTGTATTTAAGTACTGCAAAAAATTGAATTCATTTCTTGACTGATCTGTTTCCGACTATTCGTAGATTTATTGGTGTTCTATTGCTAGATATGTAATTGTGAACTACAGAATCTATAGTAACATTGCACCGTTAGTAAATTCCTTTTCAAGAATTTTGTTTCACTTGCAGGGACGATTTCTTTTGGCAAGTTTTATTGTTGGACCATTAAGCACGCTAGCTTACGTGTATTATTACTCGCTAGGTAGAAAAGATGCGAAGGAATTGTGTTATCAGATTAGATGCAATGAGCAAATGATGGTTTGGGTGAGTCATTCGCTTGTTTTTCTTTTCATTTCCTGCCAAACTAAATTATAATCTGCTTCTGTCAAAAAATAAGTGCTTGCCTGTTCATCATTTACTCTTTTACTAAATTTTTGACTTTTACCAAATTTATTGAAGGTCTTCCCGTTGGCATACACCTTTGACGTTGAGGTTATTCGCATGACTATCTTTTGAAAAGTTTGAGTCATATTGTATATCATGAATAGACAAAAATTATCATTTCCGAATGGTTTAAGGTGAATGCAGTTGTTTTTAAGCAGAGGTAGTGAAATAAAAAACATCTTTACTGAATTTCAGGATCGCACTGCTGTCTCATTAGGATGTGTTGGATGGTACTGGAAACGTTTTAAAGGAGCTGTTGACGGCATAAATCTGGCATCAGTTTACACTGCTTATTATTTCACGGTACACATTTCGTCATTCATGTTTACAGTGTGCTGAAATAGCTAAATTTGTTAATTTACATTTCTTGTGTTTGAGTTTATTCCAACAGTTTTTGTATTGCAAACTCTGCGTTTCCAGATTCTAGTTTATTTGACATAGTCATAGCTGCTAAATCTCATAGATGAAAGTTACACATCCCAAAATATTTCGAAAGATGATTACGCTCCGCAAAGCTGAATCCGTTCTTTAATGTTTCACGCTGTGCGCACTGAAATTATTATATTTCTAGAAATTTTTAAAGTACAGTTCTGGAGAAAAAAACTTCTACTTTATTTTGTTGGAGTAGTCTTTTGTTTGCTTGGTCTTCATAATAAACTGGTGTTGAATTCGATCCCTTTTTTAGGTACAAAAACGACTAACAAATGCACCAACAACAGATAAAATCAGTCCATCGCAACGTCCAAAAAGTTTAGAGGAATTCGAAGAAACGAAAAAGTTATTCCCGTTTTTAGTGCAAACAGCAGCAGAAGATAGAAAATCACTTGATTTGGCGACTTCATTGCCCATACTATCGTCATGACGCTTGTTCTATTTAAATGCTGAATAAAACATCAGGTGGGAGTAAAGTTATTTCCTCATACAATGATAATAAATGGAAGTATACGTAAATGTGGCAGGAAAAATAAGTTGGTTTGATCAATAGAGTACTACTTCTTGCTTAACTCAGATACTTGCAAGTTTATTTAACCATTTAATGACTGATGTCTTCCCTAAAATAATCAGTTAAAAGCCAATTTCTAGAATTCTTGTTCATTTAAATGTTCCAACTTCAGCCATCTTAAATACTTGGACAAAAAAAGCTTTGCATTTTTGCAGCTTTGGTAAACGAGAAAAATATTGTGTGCTTTTACAGAAGATCAGAACACGAAAAGAATCGAGGAGATGTAGACTTCATCCATTTCTTAGAGCACCCTCACAGCAATTCCTTTATAAATAAAATTTGAATGGAGAATAATTTTAATTCACTTCTCTGATATTGTAAAATTAGTGAAAATGAGAACGCAAAAACTGAGGTGGCACCTTATATGTACAGATAAATAAAATGTTCAACCAGAAGAAACAAATGAGCGCAGGACAAGAGGTTTGGAAAACTAACACACTATGCAGCGAACAGATGAGAGAGGTAGGTGCCAATAAACCTGAAACCTACATCAACTGGAAAAGTAATTTCTTGAGATGCAAAAATGCAGATACAGACGAAACAACCAAGATGTCAGGAAAATTTTGGAACAGCAAGTCCTTACCGGGTATTATTCTTGTATAGTACATAATTTGAGTTGTGAAAAAGAAGGGAATCGAATTAAACATATCAGCCATCGATAATGCACAGCGAGAAGACTCTTGAGTTTAGATAAAAGGTAATAATTACGGACGTTTAATTAAAAATAGCACAGAATAAAACACCCTTTAAATTTGGATCACTTTAAGTATAAGTGAGAAAAAAGCTGTACAAAAAGGAGTTCAGATAACCCAGCATTTCAATATGAGTCCATCATTCCTTTATTTCTTGTTCGATGAGGCTGAACTAGTGCCAGTCGTAACGCTGTTATTGTCGTTCATGAACGGATTTTTTGGCCGTCGTGGTTTCGTTGTGGAAACATAAATAATTGGAGATCGTGCAGTAATGGATGATGAGATCGACAAGGAATGGAGAATGCGGCGCTGAGGCGAGCTGTTCGGTGATGAAGATTGTTCCATTATTTCGGTCAACTCTGGAATTATCTACAAATTATTTTAATTGGTAAGAATTCATGCAAACATCTTTAAATCAGTGCAAAACAGAATGAAATTTCAAAACTTTTTAACATAAATTATATGCAGATCCTCAACTCCTTGCATCACCCATACTATCTTAATTTCATAAAAATTTGTATGCACGCTTACCTTAAACCTGACACATCGTTTTTTAATGCTTCTACCCTTGCTGTCTCATGAAATTAACAAGGTGACGAAATTAAATGCATTCAATTAACGAAAAAAAAAGAAAAAGAAAACAAACAAACAACTAAACAGAAGCAAAAAGTACGTCAAAGTACGTTAAGGAATGTTGAGAAGTTCGTATATACTAATCAAAATATTTATTGCATTTGAATTGTATGAGGTATAAATTTAGAACGAGGGAATATAATTAAATAGAATTTTTCAAACATTTCATAGTTATCATTATGAATGAAGAATATATTCATAGTTATCGCTTATAAATGAACAAATATCAATTTTATGATTAATGATTCGAAGACTTAAACATTAATGAATCCATAGTTTTGTTGCTAAAAATGATTTCCCGCACCAAATTAAAGTCAGTATTGAATTAGAAAAAAAGAAGCCTTGTGTACAACGAATGCCACAACAAAAACAAAGCAGACCTACACAACCAACCCTCACTTCAAGTATCGTGTTCTACTTCTGGTATCATTTTTAAATTCGCAGAGTGTAACATTATCGATGGTCTCATATATTGTAAGTCACCATGACATGATGCTTGAACGAGCGACCGTCCAACACTTTCTCGTTGTTTTTCTGATCTACTGTTTGTGTTTAATGAACAAAGCTCGTTGCAGCAAGACTGGCTTGGAGATCTCCCCAGTAAGCGACGACTACTTAGATTGACTGCAAGTTTCTCAAGAGATTTATCAAGTCTAGCTTGAGAACGTCGCATAACCCGCATTGCTCCACTCAAACGACGAGGTGTCTTCGGATTGTTTTGCTTTTGGATTTTTGCGAGTCTGCTGCGTGTTGCGGGACGAAAATTCTTGCATGCTTCCATACCGACCGATGTCGCTAATGCTGCAATCTCTATGCGTTATGAAAGATTTGTTTTAATGCCGTTCGTCATTGCAAAATAATTAACCTGGTCAATTAACTGAAAGCGACATGTGAATTTGGAGTTGTGCATTTCAGTTTTGCTGGAAGTGCATCCCGAATGGGTATCTTAAACACATGTGTACTTTTGAAACAGTATTATTGGCTAATCGTCAGTAGTGACATAAAACATTTCGCCAGTAACACTGACGGAATATTTCAGAAATGAAAATTATTCGACTAGGACATGGTTACAAAAAGTATGATATTAAAAAACATTAACGACACTTGACAGATAGCACATACGATAAAATGAAAATAAAAAAATTCACATTAACGATAATACAATATATATTAGAATGTAAGATAGGCAGATAGTGAAACGAACTTTGGATATTCTGTGAATAATGTATTTCATTATGTTTTGTGAAAGTTTATCAAGTGTGCTGATGCATACTTACATGCACAGTGCCTGTTTAGATACAAAATTTTACCTTCAAATTTCTTAGCTCGCCTCATTACAATTTCCCGTGAAGGTGGAGACACATTTCTTCCACTAATCGGTTGCAAACCATGTGAAGCTGGAGGAGCAGAAAGTTTCTGAAGAGATGAGGATGCATATTTACCATCTTGCCTTTGACGTTCTTTTTTGGAATTCTAAAATACAAAATTCTCTACTTTGAATATACAGAATACGAAAGCAGAAACGTCATTTTGAAGCGAATAAGGAACGCAAGCAAGAATACTAATGAACTTTATAAATTAAAAAGGCGTACCCGTTCTGCAATAGTTTTCTGTGTTCCCAACCGTGCAAAATGATTGATGCGTTGTCTTACCATACCACGGTTATTAGATTTTATAGATAAAACACTTGGCCGCAATCCAGATGGCATATAAGCAGGACCTGCTACTATGTCCTGAAATTATTTAAATTCCGCATAACCCATGTCAAAATTTCATTGAACAGAAATTACTCCTGATATCTTTATCGCAAACTCTGAAACAAATAGACATATATGGATAGACTTACGTCTTCACTTCTTGCGCTCAAAAGTTGTGTTTTGATGGCATCAGATTTTGAGAAATCTTCCCCGAAATCACTTGGTCGATTACTGCCCTCCACGCTAACCTAATTGAGAAATTACAGCCATTATATAAAAGAACAACATAGCAATCAAAAAATAATTAAGAATACGACGTATAAGGAACAAACCTTCTATTATTACAGATTTTGATACTTCTTTTCTAAGCATGAAACATAAAATCACTTTAAATTATATCCTCTCTTAAAACAGCATTTTAACCCTCACTTTCAATTAAACACAACAAGTTTCAGAATTCAATTAGTGGTCCTTCCTCGTGTTACACATTTCAACAACAAAGTAAGAAGAAATGTTCCATTACTTAATCATGCTTCTTTAAATTTTGGTAAGTTTGAAATTTTTCCTGGAATAACAATTCAAATTAGAAACAACGAGAAATGTGTCGTAATGAAAAGCTTACTCCACCAGCATCCTCACCACTGTGAACTGAAACGACACTTCGTTGCTTTGATACACGTTTCAGTGGTTCCACATGTAATGCTTTGTTGCAAGTCGTTGTGACGGTAGAAGATGGTGAATTAAGAGACAAAGTTGCTGACTGGGCGTTGGTGTTGATTGATGGTGAGTAAAGTGAATGTTTCGGAACATCTGGTGAGGACGACAGTTTTGCAGAACTTTCTCGTACTACAGAAGGAACCGCAGATAGGGATGAGTTCTTTGTTGGTGGAGGAACTGATGGAAGAGGTGGTGGAGATGTATCTTCTGTAAAGAATTATTTCCGTTTTCTCGCATTACTACGCAAATAAGATTGTTTCATATACTTTTACTATATAAACAGATGGGTAATTGAATTGGGCAGAAAGTACGGCTCAATTTCGTATAAATATTGCAGTTTTGATTGTCCTTGCACAAATCAAAAGCGCTCTCCATTAAAGACCTTTGGTATTTAAGACAGACATATTTTGAATAGTAACCATAAAATTAATAGCACCAAGCAAAAAACCAACACCAACAGTATGCAAACCAAGAATCATAACATCTAAAGAAAACTCAGGCTGACCCTCAAGAAAATTAATCCTTTCTGGAAGCTTACGGGAACTAATCAAAAATCTAAATTTCAAAGGAACCTTTTTTGAAGTATGCAAAAAACAACCTTTGGTAGTGACTGACTCCTTCCCGGTGGTATCCGAAAGCGGTAATGGATTTTTCTCATCTTTAAACAACTTGTTTGCAGCTTTACGATCCCTTTCTAAGCGATTTATTTCATTTGTTACATCATCCAGAAGTGAAACCATTGGAGTCGTTTCAACAGAACACTGCACTGGTACTGTCAGTACAGAGCCATTCGCTTCTTCCCGTCGTTTTTGACGCTTGACTCGTCGCTGTCGTGACTCCATACACTTCTAAAATTCGTAATTTATTAAAACAAGGATGCAAAAGAAAGAAGAAAATCTAAATATGATTTCTCATACAAGAGCAATAACAAGATAGTATGAAATACCTGCTCCAAAAGTGCTTCTGCACTAAAAGCTTGGATTTCTCGTGTGGTCTTATACTCATTATCGCTAACAGAAACTTTGTCACTTGAATCACCGCTCAAACTTTCACTGCGACGCTTCTTTTTATCCAGAACTGAAGTAACTTCACATAATGTAATGCTAATGACATTGAACATGTATTCGTTACATAGCTAAACGGGAAACTTACCTAGCCCCGAGTCTTTATCCATTCCACTCAACCTTAAACTTAACGTTGTTGAATGCCTTTCTGAAATTGTTGAATAAAACTGTTTGCAACCAAATTTCACGGAAAAATGCATTACGTATGGAGTTTAAAAGTGAAAGCAGTTTAGAAATGGTTGAAACCATAAATTATTGAAAAAATGAAAAAAATGAAAACCTCGTGCGTGAGACTGTGGAGTTTTCAAACCCGTGGCCACGCTGTTTGGTTGATTACGCTTCAAAACCGTACTGGTCTTTACTGGTGCGGTGTGGCGACGGTGAATGCGATCAATGATTTTATCAGCTGAATAACCTTCTAGGAATGATTGAGCTGAATCAGCAATCTAAACGGAAAAAGCATTTAATCTTGTAGAATGAAATCTTTAACAGTTCACTTATTCCACTTCCAAATTTTCATTGCCTACAATTTTAAAATGCATCTGTTGCAGTTTACCTTAACTGACTGAAGTAGCTTCTTGGAAGAATTCCGTTTGATAATCTTTGATACTGCTAATTTTTCATCCGAGTTTTTGTGTTTCAGAAATGCCTCACCAATGTTTTTACTGAAAAGAAGTCGCGAAACAAAATAAAGGCTCTGATAATTTTATTCGAAAAAAAAGAACTACTGTACCACCTTAATGAATTTCTCAGACAAGGATTTGAGGGAGTTCACTTATCGGATCCTGACCCAGAACATACGAATTTAATGCAATAATCCCTGATAACAGGCGGAAGAAAAGTTAGATAACAGGATGAAAGGCAAGAAGTAAACGAAGGGATGGAAAACAGCTTCCTACAATCACGTTTTTAATATCTTTTAAAATATTGTCATTAACTTATTTTATTATCAGTATTGTGTAATTGTCAATGTTACTCATCTCTTAGAAGTGAAACAACAACAGTACATCAGACACATCCATTTAATGAGTTTTAATAGAAGCTTAAAGAATTATCTTTATTTGAGCTATCCACGCTTGAAGCAGAAAGCTTATCGATAGCCGTAAACTTTGCGAATAAATCAGAAATCAACGGCTTAATCAAGTATCTAACTACTTCTACGATCACACCTAGAAGCTCAATGCAATGTGCAGAAAGTACATTTAACTAACGTCGTCATTTCGATAGGTTCAAACGCAGGTGAAGCAGGCATCATGTTCGCTTCTTTTAGCTCTCTAATAACTTTGTATTTCTCCATTGTCTTGCTTCTTGAATTTGTTGTGTTGGATTTGCGTGGTGATTCTCGGCGTGAGCGATGTCTTGAACTTTTTGCCGGAATTGAAGCCGTATCATCTTTTCTGCTTGATGGAGTACAAATATTAGTTTCTACCAAAGTCGTCTGCGAACGCTTCCCAACTGATCTGAAATATAACAGCATAACGATGAACTTTTTGAGTTATCTATATGAGAGAGTCAAGTTACATTGAAAACTCACTTTTGAGGGGAAGAAACAATCGATGAAGGTGATGCCATACAGCTTTTTATGCTTGAGCCATTACTTCCTAGTGGCAATTCTTCATTCTCAAACCTCATTCTGGAAGCATGATGCGCAGCATCACAGTCGTCCGTATACTTACGAACACAAAATTTGGGTGTTACAGTATCCAGTTCAGCTAAAAGTATGTATGGAACGAAGGGAAGAACCATACAGAAAATAAGTGGCAAATTTACACATATTTTTACTGCTTAAACATTTCTTAATCCATCGAAACTCAAAAATATACAATTCGACAGCAGCCTAAAAGTACTTGAAAAAATAGCAAGATGCAAGACTTATGAATTTCCTAACTTGAAATATGTAAAGTTGTACCACTCATATTTTCTCTCAGAGACTCGTCATCGGTTACATCGCCTGCTGAACAACGCCGTCGTGTTGATGCAGCTGGAGAGAGCCCACGTCGCAAAACTTTATTTGAAATATTTGAGAAAAAGTCACGAACTGTAGATGATGAACGCCGTTCGCGTGGTGTTTTCATCTTAAAAAATAAGATGAATAGCATCAAGTTGCAACCTTAAATGACTTAATTAGTGGAATATTTCAAAAAATAACCTTGTACCGTTCAGCGAACTTCCTTGATGGCTGTTTCTCTAGCTTTTCTTTTCGGATCTCAGTTTTTTGCTTAACCGATACAGCAGATGTTGCGTTCCTAAAAATTTCCGATTTAGAAATTAATTTTGAAATAAAATGCTGAATTAAGTCAAAAAATTTAGATACCCATGTTGATATAATGCAGTGTTTAGAAATACACACAAGTATATTAAAATTCATATACTTTATTCTTTTCCAATACTAGAATCAAATAACTAACTCCACCTAGATGATGGCTTAGCAGAAACACTACGCATCCCGACATATCCCATGAATCTTCCTTTGAAAATTTTCTGCGAAACGTCAGAGGGGCGACGTGACGCCAGATAATAGTCACGTGGCACACCAATTTTATGCGCATTATCAATTAGATCAACGATAATTGCAATACGAAGCTCATTTTCATTTCGTACATTCGAAATCAAATCCTCCTGAAGAGGTATTGATGATTTTGCACATTTGTCGATCGAAAAAAATTAGCAATGGAATGAAGCTTAACATCTCAACCTGTAACATCCTTCAAATGGTGTTCACAAGGTTTATTCGTGAAAATAGAACAAGGAAAGAAAAGAACATACCTGCGATCCTCTCTTTCTTTTATTAGGTGCAAGTAGTGGATCGTCTCGGAAAAGAGACGGCGCAAAAACGCGTGCAATATTTTCAACTGTCATTTGATGGCCCTCATGCCGATCTCCAAACTGAAATCTTTCGATGAAAATAAGTTCAGAATCTCTTTGTTTTGAGAAACAAATTATCGCTAGAATAAAATACTAAAATTCAGAATTTACATATCTTAAAACTGCATCAAATTAATTTCACGTTAAGAAACTGTCCAGAAACATCACAATTTATGTTCCCAAATACTATTGCGAAAATCAAAATTTCAGTTGAAACTTATTGGTATTCACTAATTTCCGAAAACTTTTTATTTGCTCAAAACAGAAAACACAGAAGGCTAACATATTTTAGTTGTCTCATTAGAAAAGTTAATGTCGCTAGATGTTCGGCGGGCAACATTCGTACAGTTTCCAGAAGTTTGTCGATACGCTGGACTCCATTATAAATTGATGCAGCCTATAAAATTCGGAAATTTTTTTAATGAAATAATGGACATTTACCACTGAATACAATAGGTGCTTGAAAGATATGGGAACACTACGGATGAGCAGGAAACGACTGCAAATTTTCGTTCTTGCTTATATTCATTACTTTTGTATTAGTTTTCTTCTCTAAACTTACATCCAGCAGCTGTGTTTGCATCTGAGCAAAGAGAGGTGTCTTTAACTCTCGAAAAAATCGCTTGATAAGTGAACAAACATCGTGGGTGGTACAATCCTCCGGCAAAACTACACTACCAAAGAATGTTTGCATCTAAAAATTATGAGTTAAAGAACAACATCGATTTTTCTACAATAAATTAACTACAGTTTAATTCGATTCTACAATAAATTAACTACAGTTTAATTCGATACACTTCTACAAAATCAGATTTTGTATATTCTACAAAATCTGTAATATTTAGAAAACGGAACACACCGAAAACGACTTGAGTCGACCAATATTCCCTTCTTTCCGAAAAATGCCACTAGCATCGAGACCGTTAAGACGAAGGAAATTGAATGCATCGACGAGGAAACTAAAAATTTAATGGATTATTCAGAGCAGAATGAAACAGACTAGAAAGCTATCAGATGCAAAAAAAAAAGAAAGAAATTGACATACACAGGAACTCCGCGTAAAGTGAAAGTACTGAATCCACGCCGATCTCCAACGTCTAATTCCATAGTATAACTTGCAACATTTTCCAGCCTTAATACATAAATGTATAAAAATAAAAAGTGAAAATTAGTCGATTTTGATAATGTTTTAATGCAAACCATAATTGAATTCAGTACAAGAAAAATATCTCCAACTTTTCTTTTCCACAAATTCAAATTCAATATCGTTTCAGAAATGCCCTATTCAAAAACTTGAAATGAACTAACGTGAACTGATGTGGGCCAGAAGTGGTAGGCATTGTATTAGCCTGGCGATACAAACGCATACTCCGTAAACCTTCCAAATATTTATCCATAACTGTGATATGCAGAACTGCAACACGATTTCTTCGGATTGCAGTTGTTCCTCTTTTTTTATCTCGCCAGGTCAATAAACTCCCTGGCAGATACTACCGTTTCTAATAACAAACTGTTTGTAAATTTTCCAATTCATGAACACTATAAAGGTAATACCTTAATTTTCGAGCAAGTAAATTCAAGGCTTTAACAAAACCTGTTCCAGTCAAGTGTATCTGCGCAAAAACTTTTAGTATATCCAAAAATTAAGACATACAATCAACAGAAAAAATAAAGAGTTCAAAATCCAGTTACAAATAAATGGACCGCTTACCGCATTGCGCAATTGAGAAAATGAAGAATTGCGCATGCTTTCAAAGAGTTATTTATGTATCCAATGTGAGTGAAAATCTACTTAGAACAAAAACCACAAAAGTCATAAAGTTTTGATGTGAATGACAGTAAATAACACAGTTACCCCGAACAAATTTTTACAACTGGTCAGACAAACTTAAATAATGACTCTCACTGCGTTTCAAAAAATAAATTTTGCTGAAGTATTACTTGCACACTCATTTCTGAAAATTTCATAATGCCAATTTTAAACCTAGACTGAGCTGAAAGGTAATAAATCAGCTAATGGAAAAATCTGAAGGGCCAACAAAAAATACGAATGACCAAACTATGACTTGGCTTGTCCAAGACAAATTTCACTGATGATTTCCCTACCGAATTGTCTACCATTACATGAATGGTCTATCGTTACCGATTCTCCATAAGAAAATTCCTCTCAGTGTTCTGGGATTTACGACATATACTGTAATGTTAGATGAAGTTCATCACTTTAAACTATGTAATTCGCCATCAAGCAGTACTCTAAAACATTGCTGCAAATCTGAAACTTAATTCGATTGAACCTTCAAATAAAATTCTGATTCATTTTATTATTATTGAAATCCATGTGTACTGCATACATTTAAATAATAATGAAATGAATCAGAATTTTGAAGACAAATACAGTACTCACTAGTTTTGGCTCCTTCTAAGATGATATAAAGAAATTATTCATTCGGCATTTACGAGTAATTGTAAAACTGTTTAAATATGCAAATTTACTAGTGAGAAACAACAATCAGCCACAAAGGGTAGAAGCAGTACATCGATGAAAAAATCAACAGTCATGTGGTGAGGTATATATATCTGGTATATATATATATGTAGCTTAATGCTTTTATTTTATTAGCAGCAAACTAATTTTAAGTCTTCGAAACATAATAGACTATATCGAAGTTATGGTATGGTAGCCAAATAAATGTCGCGAAATATCTTAGCTGCAACTAGTGAAAAATAAAAATTTTAAGGAGAAATTAAAGCACATAAGGATAGATGAAGCATTTTATCATACGTTTATTTGAGGAAGTCTTCTGATGTTATCATTTTGTAAAAAAATCAGTAAAAGCTTGTCACTGCCAGTAATGTCTGTTTCATGAACATCAAATACAAAAGCAATTTTAACAACAACAACAACAACGATGGCAGTAACGGAATATCGCATGGAATGAGTCATATCTATTGTTGTGTATGCTGTTTTCTCCAAGGACAAGTGCCCGAAAAAAAAAATTTAAAAAAAGGAATTGAATTGAGTACAGTGATTATAGCATTATAATTACTCTCTTTCTCATCTAATGACTTATAAATTCGTGCCTGATGATACTAAGTAATATGTCAAAAAATTACGGACATCAACGTTACAATGAGCATGACAGTTGACCATCAAATTAAGATAAGCCTTAGATAGATGTGAGACTAAACGATCAACGAAAATTGACCTCAACTTTTATGGTACGTATTGATGATTACCTTGCTAATATCATGTTCACATGTAAGCTACATATAGTCTCTGAGGAAGGATAATATGTTATTTTAAAATCTAACAAAGAAAAAAAAACTCAAAGAGTTACAGAAGTCCTAAAATTAAACATGATTAGGTAGCTATTTCATTGTTTATATATTCTCTTTAAAGTGTACCCTTTTCAAGAATATTATATTTAACAAAATATATATAAATAGGAAATTACGTGATAACAATGACGCAACGTTTACGTTTAACGTTAATTCACGTAACATAATGAAAAGATTTGGTAATAAATAGTAACAATCATTATAACAACAACAAACAACAATTCACCATCCATCATTTGCAATCAATTTCAAAATGAAAAAATTCAAAAATCCCGCGAAGCCAAATTTGAATAAAATGTAAATGTTGCAGCTATATATCGATTGATTACGGTAATAGATTTTGTGTGACGTGGGATTAATTGTTCTGTTGATATGTGATAATAGAATTTGAGGGGAAGTAAATGAGGAGATTCTTAGAATGGATTCTGAATCCTCATTTTCTCAATTTCAGAGAAATGCTTAATTCCTTATCCGAGATTTAATTTCTTGTGAAGTTTGGAAATTTTTCCTACTTCAGTACGTCTAATTCACGTAGACGACGTGTTAAAGTGATATATTAAAAAGTGAAATCGGAAGAAAGATCTCTTCTCTCGAAATAATGTAATTGCAAATGAATGAGCGTTCATACTTAAAATTCCCATATTGACTTGTGATGAGATCCAACATGGCTATCTTTGGTTCGTTTTTTATCAATCTGAGTTGTCCAAACTTTGAAATATTTAATTAGACATTGCATTGCTTTCTTTCCCTCTCAAAATTTTCATGTTAATAGAATTTGCCCACCTTATTTCTTTTTTACTAAATTTGAAATGAAGAAATATCAATGGTAGAAGTTATCTATTACTTATACAATCAAATACATTTAAGATGTCACATTTGTTCACTTGAAATAATTCCACAAATTTCATGACAGTAATGAAAGTATGGAAGTAAATGTTATTTTGAAGATGTGAACAAAATGAAACTGTGATTGTGGCCAGAAGAAATGTAGTATCAGTTTTCATCTTTCATACTTGGCTCATTTATGAAGAAATAGGAGAAATGGACTTTAATTGCTGAGCAATTCACGAATAAAATGGATCGATAGTACGATTAATTAATAAAATGGAACTGATAATTTCTTAGATAAAAGGAAAAAGAAGACAATGTGAAAGCTGCGATGACGTTTTTCAAAAATCAGAAAATATTTTTAAAACCCCGAATTTGAGATAAATCTCAATGTCTATTCGTCGATAAATGAAGAAGAGAAAGAGATAAAACTTTTATGATTCATCAAAAATTTAATTTGTTTAGGCGAGAAATGTTCTCATTCACTGAAAATGGTTTTATTCCCTAACCTTTAACCCTTACCTCCAGTACATTTTTTGCGAATGCTTGGTAAAGGAGAGGTTTTTTTTTCTTCAAATCAGACGTTCTTATCTTTGTTTCATCCGTACATCATACCAAAAATATTAATTAAGATAATTAACGGTCAATATGCGTACGTCTTTGATTATTAACGTTTGTGAACAATGCGCCAACTACATTTTCTTCATTTACTATTTTAAGTAATAAGGGTATCTTCACATATTTGTGGTCTCTTTAGAAATCTGATCTTTCCTTATCCTTATATTTTAGTCTGGCTAATAGCCTAATCCTACCAATGTAATTTCTTGTGGCTTATGTCTTCAAAAAAATTTGCCACAAATGATGTTGTATTATTCATTGAAATTCCTATTGAAATTTTAACTCATAATATTTATAAAAAATTCAAGTCATTTTCAAATTTTCTCACATATTTTTCTTATCTTGTTTTTGCTTCTTCCCTCATCTATCATCAAGTTAATTAAAGTAATGTTCAGAGACTTCAACAAATCTAATTAATTATTTTGGATCTAAGAAAAAACTTTGCACTTCACAAAATTTACTCAATTTTAATGACAACATGAGTCTTTTCAAAATGAAAATATATTAATGAATTGAAGAAATGGAAGATATTTATTGCTATTCTTAATAAACAAAATTTAATAAAATATCTAGCAGTCAATTAGTTTTTTTAAAGAAAATTTTAGAATCTGCAGGGAGGATATTTTTTTGGCAAAAATTATGAACAAAATTGAAATTAATTGAATTATTATCGCTTTGAATCTGTAAAATGAATGATTTTTACTATTTTATTCCATAAACAGACTTAACTATTGGGATGTTAAGATATTACCGTTCAGATCAAAATGGTACATGTAACTAAGAATTAATTGGAACTCGTAATTCGATTCGTTGGAGGAAGTGTTAAGATGAGAGATCGATTTTATTGCTTAAGATTGTTAAAATATTAATCACTTGGGAAAAAAAATTTCTTTCGTAATTACTTCAATGTAAATGAAGTTATTGTAAGCTCCTAAGCTCGTTTGGTTATTGATCATCTTAGAATCATTAATGAAAATTTGTTAAATTCAACAAATTTCAAAAGAAATATAATATAGCTGGAACGATGCAACGAGCAACCCAATGCAGTAACAACATTTGACAGGAAAAAATATCAATCCGATTTTCTGAGCTGTTGTCCTACTGACCTAAAATTAATGTTTTGCTAAATAACAATTTTCTCTTGGGATGTTAAGCTTTCTTTCGGAATGTTAAGCAAAGTGAATATAAAAAACGGACTCCAATTTTTCAAACAAATAAAATGGAATTCTTTTTGTCGAAATATTTAATTTTCGAAAAAAATTTTTAATTATTTGACAGCACGCAAAACATGGGTTTTCATTTATAAAAATGTTTAATTACTGCAAAGCATAATGAATGAACGATGGAACCGAAAATGTTTAATTTTTTCCTTAACGAGAAGAATCAATCAAAGTAATTAATTTAGTAGGTTACATTCCTTTATACATTATTAAATAGCCAATTCATGAATATCAGAAATTTTTAGACATACATCTAATGCAATCTTTCATAATTTGAAAATGTGCGATGTATTATTTATGAAAATAAAATGATTCAATATTTAGGTTTGTTTACCTCTCTTCGGAGTTTAAAACTGGTTTAAGAAGTAGGGAAAAACTTACATATTGATATATGAATGACGTGGTTATAGAAATGACAATTGACTGTTTAAAGCATCTGAGATTTAAATTGCTTTCAAATCTGGTAATTGAGAAAGATTTTAGGAAATATTGGAAAAAAAAAAAGATTGAATAGCTATTTTTTGTAGTCTGCAATAATTGATTCACAATTTTTAAAGTTATAAATTGTTTCAATTTATTAATTACTGATAAATTAGCAAGGAAAATGGTAAATAAAAGAAGGTAATTGAGTGTAAAAATAGGAAAAAGAAGAAGAAGAATTTCCTCTCTCTATCGGAAAGATCGATGAATGACAGTTTCGACAGTGTCACCTATAATATTAATAATGCTTTGGTTACGAATTCAAATATATAAATGCTCTCTATATGTAAGCAATAAGAAAGAGTAAACAAAAGAAGCGAATGATTGTTACTCTTAACAAAATGTCAATCTTTGCAAGCCTAAATAGAGTAGCATTTGTAAATGTTAAATTAAATTCCAATATTTTATTTACTTATTTGCTGGAAGGCAACAATAATATGAGGAAATACATCACTAATAACTTTTGTTTTATTCATTGAACCAAGAAAGTTAGGAAATGCTTAAATAATGACATTGTATAAGACTTTAGGAAAAAATACACAAATGAATTTAAAATTTAATAGTAAAAAACGCATCATTGATTTAAGCACTTTTGTTTGCACATAATGATGACACTTGCATCTTTTGCCATTATTCGTCATGACAGCAAATAAAATGCGAGAAATTAATTAGAGCGACTGATTGGCATTCCGAATTTGAGTAATCAAATTGATTTTCTTATAGAATAACGAAAAATTGAAGCAAATTTACTGTTAGAGTCATTTTAGTTGTCGAAAGTTGATAAGAGAATGAAAATTTAACAGATCGATTAATTGGTCAAACGGTATTTAGATTAAATGTAAGAAATTGATTTGAGAATAAGATGAGGGCAAAGATGAAATTTACGAAATGAACCAATAGAAATTCACTTTTCATGCTTGCCAATGCTAATCTTGGCTAGCATAAAGCTGCTGCTAGGTTATATTGTGCCCAAAATTTCTCATTCTTGCCATTTGCTTAGTCTACTGACAACTCATTTCTAGTAGACATTCGAGATTTGCTAGCAAAGGAATGATTTTCTTTTCAAATCCTATTTAAATTTTCAAATAGCTCTGCTTGTATTACTTTAAAGAAGTTAAATATATAAAGATATATTCCATTTTTCCAGTACCTAAAACAATATTTTCTATATCAAAATTTGATTTTTAAGCATACTTGTCTGAAACGACTTTACAATAATTTTCATTATTGGTTGCATAATTGATACTAAATTAATTTAGAGTATCAGTGATAGTGAGAAACAAAATAGAGAATGGGAATTTGGAGAATTTTTCACCATAAAAGCTAATTTCAATACATGCGAAGAAACCAATTAAGAACTAAATATGATCAAAAAAGGAAGAAAAAATTGTCCATTGTAATAAGTTAGATGAAAAGATAAAAGTATTAGCTTGAAGAGATCAAAGATACCAGCAAAAAACTACATCATTTTGAAATAAACGATGTCCAGATGCCTATAGGCCCAATGATACAGCGTTAGATGAATGGGCCATTAAATAGTAAAACTTCCGACAATGATTCCGCCAACATCTGTGCATAAAACTTGTATGAATCATAATACACCTCTCTCTTTATATATGTAAAGAGACAGATAAAGATATCAATAATATTAGAGGCGAGAAAACAGTTCGATTTTACCTTCTCTAATTTTTTTTTTTTTTTTTTTTCAAACCAACTTATTGAATATATTTTGTATAGGTTGAAAATTTTATTAAAATAAAAAAGTAACAACAATTGGTTAGATAAAGTATTGATTTTTTTTTTTTTTTTTTTTTTAGTAATAAATAATAGGAAAGTTACGAATGAAAAGTTCTTTTGCACTGAAAAGACAATAGATAAAAATAATGGGAAGAACTGGAAATTTTATAACTTGCAAGGAATAAGTTTCATTGTCAAAGTGATTATCTATTTGTGTTATACTTCAAATAATCGATTGAAATAATCAATTATTTGATGTAATACGGTAATAAATTTATGTGGAAAAAAGTATTTTTATGATAATGGAGCAGAAATTATTGTTGTGCTATAGTTGACAATTGAAACTTAGTTTGCCTACTTGTTTGATATTTCACTTGGCTTTTATCATTTCTTAATTTTCCCATCTTAGCTGTTATTATTATCTGTGATCTTCAGTAGGCACAATTAACAACTGTACAATGATGAAAATTGCTGCATTTCAAAATGTTATAATTCAATTCAAATATTTCTTTGGCCGATATTGAATTTAGGTAAGTTTCGAGAAGAGATGACTAACACAATATAAAAATCAAATAACTATTTCTGTTGTGCTGTATAATGGATGAAAATAGCTCAAATATACTCAAAATTCATTCATCGTTTTGATTTTTTTAGCAAAAAATTTTCTAACTAATGCAAACTCTAAACAGTGCCCCTATTATTAGTTCATTTGATCACTTAAATTTAAAATTTATTGATTGTTATTAAGCCAAGTTCTACTTTAAATCGTATAATTCACTTCACTCCACAAAACTCGAAATGCTTTACTCTGAAGCACTAGAAAGTTGAATTTAATTTCGGACATTCATTTTAAGAGTCCTTCTATGAATGACTCGATGTGATCACTTTAATCTTATTTTAAATCATAAAGAGTTATTCAAACACAAACGAAAAGTGACATTTTTGTTACGAAACAGTAAGTGGATTTCGATTCATTAGTTCTTCAGCAATGTTATTTATTATTGTTCGATATATTTATGAACTTCAACAAGCCAAGCTAAATCACATCTATTGCTTTTGTTACGAAATAGAACTGCAAGTAGTTGCACTAATGCCGCTTTATTGAATTACACCAAGAATCAACATCATACAAGAAGTTGTGAAGATCAGAACTTTACTGAAAGATTAAAAGATCTGTTCCATCTGAATAAATACATGAAATGCTAAAGTTTATGATTTGATTTTTTAAGTATTTTTGTTTATAAATGCTCCGAATTATGGCTTGAAAGAATATTATTTATAACAGGACGTAATGCTAATAGGATCTGATCTTAACTTTGATTTGCAAGAATGAATTGAATGTTCAAACCTTCGGAATAAAGTTTCCTGTATCTAATCGGTTTATTATTTAGCAAGAAATTTAGGATTGCAGAACAGATATAATTGCTATCTTAAATTATAAGGAAATATTAAGAAGAAACTGAACAGCGATACATTACAATGTCATTAATAAATTAATTTTTATAACATTTCATTCACAATATGGAATATAATGTTTAGCAAAATCCAATAGGAATTTTGTTGGAAAAAGATTTGGCTTGAGAAGAAGTTTGCTCAAATGAGTAGAAGTCAGATGAATTCATAAAAACCAAAAGGCTATTCAATGGACTTCAGAATTTGTGATACAAACTACTGAAAATGAACAATGATGAAAAAAACAGAGTCGTGGAAAATATTGTTATCGCTTGCTGGGAGCAAAAGGTCATTTTTGTGAATAAAAAATACCTCAAATTAAGAATCATCACTTTAGGAGTAGAACTAATCTCTGACACGAACAAGTTTAAAGATTTGAAAACTCGATGAATTTTGAATTTCAATTGATTCGTTGGTTAATTTAAGACTTGACATAATTAATCTCTTCTTACTATAAAGTACGGTAATGTCAAAGTCATACCATCGGTTATGCAAATTGGGAACGCTTTATCTCAAAATACTGATGGATAATTATTAATTGTTACATTAAACAGTTCATCAATTTGTAAGCAATTAGAAGTGAATGAGAGAGAAGACTGTGATTTCAACAATGTAATAAGTGAGAATAGAAAATTAAATCATAGATGAGCTAATTTCAACAATTTAAGATTTCGCAGTCAAAAAAGTTACACGAAATTGAGGATTTTTAAATTTGGCTAAGGGAAGGAAGACAGCAGCTACCCAGCAGCTACAACAATGGTGACGCCAGCGCTGTTAACAATTGACACAAAAAGGTCGGACGGTTAGAAAAGCCATAAATGTGAGTGCAGCAGTGTAACAAATGAGTCGGTCACTTTTGTATTCGTCAAAATTTCAACCTTTTCTGAAAATTGCCAATTAAGGAACGAAAAGTGAAAATATCTACGGAAGAGGCATTCATCAACTGAGTGATTAATATTCGAATAGATGGACATTTTCAATTGAAAATATGCAATTTATGTGGAAGAATAGTTGGCAGTTTTCGTAGCAATAAATGTAACGATGATTGTATCAGCCTAGTCCAAATTATTACTCCTTACTTTTCAATTTTTTTAGAATCATAATTTTATTAATTTTTGGTTTATTAAATGCAGCAAATCATAGTCTTCCTCAAGAACTCAATTAAAAGCAAAGAACAGATCAGGTATTATTTGCAAAACTTTTTAATTCTTGAATGAGTAAAAAAATTTTTTTAGGTAAAAAAACATCGATAAGAAAAATGCATCTACGACAATGATAAAATCAACTGCTAACAATATGCAAATTTTCATGATTGAAAAGAAAGAATTATTGAGTGAAATTTATAGGAAATAAAAATGAATAAGTAAATAGTAATTAGAAGAGCGAAGGAATAGCATTGATTTGGAAGAGTGCAAAATTCGTATTTAATGATTGTTTATGTTAATGGATAAGGAGAAGAGAAAAGAAAGGACAAGAATAGAATTACTTTTTTTTTTGATGAGCAACAACTGCTTCATAGTACTTTCGCCTCTTCCATCAGCTAGGCTAATTTCATCTTTGAAAAGTGACTGCTTTCATCTAATCTGTCAAATAGATGAAAACATCGACAATTTAACTGATATTTTTTTTCTGCAAGAAGAAAAAGATAAGGAGTAAAGTAATCGAAAACAATTGAAAAAGCAAATTTAAAGAATTAAAAATAGTAAATGGCAATAATACGATATATTGTTTTACAGCAAAACATTAAAGTCATACAGAAGAATCCTTTAAATCCTTTAAATATGAGAAATTTTAAAGATTAAATGAACACAAAACTGTTGATTAAATATTTAAGGGTAAATGATCAAATTTGATAGATTAAGATCAAGAAAAGATCAAATTTTTAATCTAATTTTTGATTTTCTTTTTTTTTTTTTTGATTATTTAACATCAGAAATAGAAACTGTTGGCTAGTTTGCAATCTAGCAGTTAGGAAGATCAACGGATGTGAAATATAGGTACAATCCGCGATTGCTGATGTTTTCATGAGTGCACCATATTTATAATTTCCCTATTTGAAACTTCTTAAGAATGCACTTCTTTTGCTGATAAAATTTCATCTGGAAATTTGAAATTAAATTATGAAGACGAAAATCATGTCGAAGTTTTGAATATGTCATAATCCAATTCAGGAACTGCGAAACACATAAGACATTAACAAAACAAACTACACATGATTTTCATGTCATGAAGTTGTTCCATGTCATATTTGAATAAATTATTTTCGAATGGTTAGAAAATTCTCGAGGGTTTAAATTTTAAAGAATCTCTCTGGCAAATATTCCTCCAATATCATCCTTAGCTAGAAATATCTCATTTTATTCCTAAGTTACTTGCACGACATTGTTGTTATGTGCAACTCAATCAGTTTCAATAAAGTGTTTTTGTGAAACAAAAATTCTAACTTACAATCTATCTTTGGTAGCAATTATTTTTTGATGTAAGGAGAATGAATAAGTAGTGTTGAGTACTAAATATGGGTGAGAAAAGGAAAAGGTTTTTATACGGTTGCGGAAATGACGACCGCAGTTGTGAATACTTTAGACATATGTCAATAACTGGATCAGTGAATAGGAAAAGAAAGTCCTTGAACGAAAGGACAAACGGATTGTGTAGTCAACCCTGAAATTCTACCGATTATTTGTGTAAAATAAAAGATTGAAATACAGAAGTAACAGCAGTTCCAGTTGTTCTTGTATTATCAAATCCTATTCATCAGTTATTAAATTATTCTTTTATTGAATTCATGTTAAAATTTGAAAAACTTAGCTTATTTTAGTTTATCAAGGTGAAGGATTGAATCATAGTAAACAGATGTTGTTGTTTTTTTTTTTTTTTTTTTTTTGATTAAAAAAGTGAAGAAAAGAAAAACTGTAATTGTTACGATTATCTACTCAAACCTTACCAGTTATCTCTTTGAATCTCTTCTAATAGGAAATATCGGGATTATTATTTCAACTAGCATGTTGAATACATTCCATCTCGAAGCACCATATCCATCTAAAAGAGGATAATCTTTTCTCTATTGCAGAATAATAATTCAGGTATTTTTGTCAAGAACTATTTTGGCATTATCCAATTACTGCCATTTAGCGAACATTGAAATCAATTAATTTAAATCATTTTTTAATCACTGCACTATGATAAAATTTTCAGCCTGTTTTTTTTTTCTTTTTTTTTTTTTTTTTTTGGAAGTAATTTTGTTCGATGTAGAAAATGACAGAATTTAACTGGCAAAATTGATATTACCTTACGACAACTATATTTATTTGAAAAAACAAATCTAATTTTGCGCAATTATCAAATGCGAAGCTTGAAATGTACCGAAATTGTAATAACTTTACCAATTTGTTGCATTATTTCATATAGACGTCTAGTTAGATTCAGTTCATCGCTTAGTCAGGTATTCATTCTCACTAGAGGTTTGTACCTTTATTGGAGGATATGTTCATGGAAAGGAATTCATGAAGTACAACAGAGTAAGTTGCGATAAAATTCAGACTTAATGGAATTCTTGGAAACGAATAATATCTAAAAAAGATTCAGCTGATCATACTCTGCAAGGAATATTGCCATCGACTTCCATATAGCCCTAGCACAATTACACGATCATGAATTCCGGTATATTGACCGACTTAACTGCATCGGATGTTTTCCCCCTTCCTGTTAAACAAAAAACCGTACATCGTTGCTTATTTTCTGTGTCATTTATCATGAAGCTTTGAGAAAACAGATTTATTTGAAAGGAAAAATGAAGACATTCCGAAAATCCTCAATTCCATATATAAGTTACGGCAATAAAATTCAGTAAATGTGAGAGAACAATATCATCATGAAAAACTCTTCAGCTCCTTCTTCCCCTCAACTCGATGATTGTAACACCGGCAAAAAAAAAAAGAAATAAGCTTCCAATCCAAATGCATAGAAGTAAAACAATTCTACATTCCTAAATTTCAAAAGAAACCATAAAGCTAAAATGGTGCAACAATTCATTCTACAAAAGAAAAACAAAAACTTTTCGTAAAAAGTTCCAGTAAAATTAAATATATGAAAGCGCACACTGCAGAATACTTTACATACTACATGATTCACGAATTCATGAAATTCTTCTCATTCTCTACTGAGGAAAAAACAATACAATTTGAAACCAATTCTTTAACTGAGATATCAAATTCAGTTCATATAATTCATCCGTAACTAAAATATTGGCCGATACAGTATGATAAGCACCGATGAATTTTTAACTAGGAATTCTTATGTCATCCACTCAAGATAAAATGTTAATTAAGCAAAAGGGATAGAGTAGACAGGATTCAACAACAACGCGACTTATGAAAACAATTTTAAAAATTCTACCAACGTAGCAAATGCTGAAATAGCGATATTGGCAGTGCACATAACAGTAGTAGCAATACATAGATATTCCATACCAGCTGCAACCTAATTCGTTTCAGCTCCGTTTAGTATAATATGAGACCATGTACTGCACGTGGGGAATAGAGAAAGAAGACTACCATTTCATCAAAAGTCAAAAAAGAAATAAATACTACAGCAGAAGTTAAAAATAAACGTGGCGTAACAACGAATTTCTAACCGATTTAATGAATTCTACGATATTTGATTCCCGAAAAATGCACTTCTCTTATTTCACATCCCGAATTGAAGCTCTAAAATTGATTTATTTTGTCGCTAAATTAAATAATCAATTTGTTGACGACTAAATTTAACGAAATTCGTCAAACGCCAAGGCAGTACTAAAACTGAAAATGTGATCAAGAAAAGAAGATTACACACGAAATTAATTTGTAAAGGAAACATAAGCTAGTGAAATATTAAAGAGTGGATGAGTACGTAGTCAGATCACATCGGTATTGTCTCGACTAGGTAGTTTCAACATTTCACTTCAGAAATACATCTGGGAATACATTTGCAAATTTCTTGATAAACATTTCGGACTCCTAATGCGCTGTCAGTAAATAATGTAATCGACATTAACGAAACTAACTGAGTTTATTTATCTACTTTTTTAACAAACTTTCGGAACCTTATAAATTTCATGTTGTACGCGGTTCAAAAAAATAATTTTTGAAAAAAAGATCGAAATGTTTAAGACAAGGGAAAATGATTTTATAAACCATCAAGATAATCTTGAAACCTTTATTCGATTTATGACTAAGTTTTCTGAACTCAAGAACATAGTTGTACGAAAGGAAGGAAGCTCATTTCTTTCTGCAGCAGTGCCACGTGTAAAGCATAAAAATATAATATTTAAATGAAAAAGCTTAATTCAGAATTCAAGGAAGAAGAAATGATAAAGCTATTACAAGCAGGAAATTTTTTTCGCATCAAGGAATTAGCATCAATCACCATGTTTCATCGGAACTGGAATGAAAAATTCATTCTTTGGCTAACAAAATTCCAACTTCGAAAAAAAAGAAATAACCAGGATTTGCAGACACAATAAGCTCATCACGGAACCGCCAAACGAAAACTGTTTACATTTCAAATGACAAAGAAAGTCTATAGCAGGTAAAAATGAAGATGAAAAAAGTGCATAGAAGCACTGAAAAATTTTGAGTCTTTTCGGTCTTTCCTGTTTAACAAATTGCCAAAACAATATTTAATGAAACTCTTGTTGTATATCTTCGAAAAATTCTAATATAAATTTTTAATCGATCCTTAAAATTTCTGAAAAAATCCGAAACCTCCCGGACAATTTATAAAAACTTTCGAACCGAAAAAACTCTGTATAAATGAAACGACTTACGACACCATGAATTCTTCGGCATTTAGCTAGCCAAAGTAAATCCTAAACATAAACTCCATTTTCGTCTAATAATCATTTCTTTCCTCGACTAAAAAAACCCTTTTTTGCCTTAGTGGATCCTTCAACTGGCAATGTTTGTGAGCGAGCTGCTTCTTCCTGTGACTGCCCAGTAGCAAGTTGTAATCGTCGCAACCATCGTTCCATGTCTTCCTGAAAAACTGGGAACATGAAGTATAAAAAAAGTATGGGCAGATCAGACGATCATAATGCCTTATTTTACTTGACAAAGTATGTTCAAAATGTAAAAGCCTAGAAAAATTTCAATTAAGCTCACGTCGCTAGCAGTTTGTAACAGGTACTCCGCTCCATTCGAAGATTTTAATGATAGAACATTTTTCTTTTTCGTATATTCTGCCGCGACGCTAATTGAACAGCCCTCCAAATTTAATGGTTCTTCCCCGCGAAACAACGTATTTTCCTCCATGTGTTTCTGATCTTTGAAAAATGCTAATTGTGACCCGCGTAATACTGCATACACTTTTTCCCATGACCTAAAAAAATGACAAGAATTAATCAAGATTAAAAAAAACCGATCAAAATTTAAACAAAAGTCTAGAATTTCGAGATCACCAATTATACAAAAATTCTTTACCTGTTTGATGCTTTGCGGTCCAAAGATTCATATGTATGCTTCCTAATTAACACACCTTCAAAAGCGCCGCCTACATCAACTCCTAGAACACATGAAAATTATCAAAAAATAACATATTGTTATAAATTTAGTGCAAAATTAAAAAATTAACAGTTAGTATTGTAGGTCTCTTTAGCGAAGCCAATGTACGACCATACCAAGCGCGCGTATGCGATACCACGAAGAAACGCGCTCATTCTGATGGTCAAGGGAAATAACAATATAATTTTCCGTACTAGTAGTTTTGTGGAACAAAATACATGAACAATACCATAAACAAAGTAGCAAAAAACTGAAAATCCATGCAAACTGTACATTTCAAGAAACAAAGGCGTCAGTTTATTAAATACAGAAATAATCACTCCTTGCTCTCTTACCCCGTAAATCGTGTATATCAAAACGAGCCGATCTCGACAATGACAATCGCCAGCCAGACGGTTCCGATGCCATTAATCGATTATTCCGTTCTGCAAACAGCATAACAACTACGATTATTACTACTGCTATATCTATTATTCCAACACGACAAGGAACACTACTGTGAATTTAGAATGCTGCACATATACAGCGAAAATGAAAAATTTATTAATGCGAATTATAGCACATGCAATGTAAACACCACTCTATACAACAAAATTTCAAACTGTTTCGATTCGCAAAACACAAAAAGCGTAAAACAAACATTGTTCTTGTATCAAGATCAAGGAGATAAACTACACAACAGTATAGAAATTATAACATGCAGATATTTCATCTCATCTAATACTTGTAGCAATTTGTGTTTTTTCCTCAAGCAAAATGTAAATTATATATTGAAAGTGTACCAGCAATATGTCTAGTTTTTTGTAGTAATGTACCACTATCACCGCTGCTCATAGTTGCATCGTGTAAATTTTCGCCACCAAAATCTGCAAAGCGTATTGCGAAACTGTGCAAACTACATGCACGTTACTATGTACTACAATAAAACGTGCAGCTTGCAGAACAGGTGCGAACGTGCATATTGTGTGCTTTCCAAAAACAAATGCCAATTTTAGAAAAATCGCTGTGAGTAACAGATATTCAAAATGCTAGTTAATGAACAAATCATGCAGCGTTTGTTATAGAAAATGTGTAAAACAATCGTGTGTTTGAAATTCCCACATCTTTGATTATATAAAATTCTTACAATAATATAATTCTGGCTGGAGCTAACATTGAGAAAATCTTTTTCTACTATAACAATTGGCAACTAAAAAATTTTCCAGCGTAAAGAAACCAGCGACAATGCTATACTTACCATCAGAAGTTTGAGGTCCCCTTTCCATTGGGAATGCAATTTCTGCAGATCGTTCGCCAGCTACTGCTCGTTGTAGAGTTCCACGACGCACATCACCACCCGGTCCACTAAGTGCACGACGTTCTACTTCCTCCATATCTCGCCTTTGCATTTCTTTCAACTCGAACTGAAAACTGATTACACTTTAATACGTATTTCAACGAATTTAATAACTATCAGTAATAATTGTAGCATTAATCCAGCTGCTATAATCTATTAAATAAAATTAGTGTCATAGAAAAAAAGAAAGTGTTATAGAAAAAAAGAAAGTCAAATGTCAAGTTAAAGAGTTATCGACAATATCTGTTAAAGAACGAAGCAAGCAGAGCAATTATACTTTTTCAAATTAGATTTTTTCGTTTATTTGTTAGTTCCTACGGTCTGTATCATTGCAATCAAATTCAAAATTATTCAACTATACTTTCCTTCACGATGTTTGATGAAACGTAAATCAACATTCAGTACGCTTCCTTCAGCAGTATTACTCTTTAGTAACAGTGACAAGTGCTATTTTACTATTAATTTCAGTCGAAGAGCTAAGAGATTAAAAAATTATTCAGAACTAAAACAATATGATTCAAAACAGTTCAGGAACAATTTAGATGCCGAATACAACTTTAATAATTAAACACTGCAGAAAGTGCTGAGTAGACTTGAATATTTAAATCATTCTATGCCAGTAAAATAATAACTAATACAAGAGATCATACAAATACAAACTGTGAACTAATAATCTGGAACTAAGATGGAGAACGCATATTGTGTTTAATATCTGCCAGAAGTTTGAAAAAGTATGAATACAACTTCTGGTAAACATTTAGAAAAATATCGTACCGTTGTTAATTTCTCCAGTGCTAAGAAACGTTCTTCCTGCGCATTAGCTGACTTTTCAAAAGCTTCGTGTTTTTTAATCAGCTTTATTGTTTCTTCCAGATTTCGCTAAAAATATTAACATTTTTTGTTGTGAATTTCAGTATTTCTAGTATATCAACTACAAATTATTTATGTAGTTTGTACAGAAGTTATTTTCAAACAAAAAGGCTATTGTACAGATGTTATTTTCAAATAAAAAGACTATAAAATACCCCATATTCTTTAGAAATAAGATATGGTTCCTGCGCCATCAACCAACTTTCAGCCACTGCCGCATCCCTAGCGAATTGATATACTTCCAATACTAAACGACGAAATAAATATCATTATTATAGTAAAACTACTCAAACATTAGCAAAACAATCCATTTTTTTAATAAGATGATAGCTGTTTGCAAAGCGCAGTTAGTCCAGTGCTTATCACTTCCATTACTTCAAAATTCTCTGATAGATTTGAATTTGCCACCCGTGAACTGTTTTTTTTTTTCCTTCAGTAGTTTTTATTACCAGAAACTCACTTAGCTGCAAATACTCCCAACGATCCTCCCATCGCCGCATCATTTCAGCCCGTTCGGTTGTCAACTTGATCAGTTTCTTTTCAATTTCAGATGATGCGTAGTGTTTGCGGTTTAAAAGATCTCGACCCAATGATATGCATGCGTTGAAATTCTCTTCACGTGCATCAATTTCAGCTTTTAAGCTCTGATGATTATTCATCAACAGCTCAACACCAGACACATCCTAAAATTAAGAAATTTTAAAGTCATAGAGCAGCATTATTTTCATATTTTACTGAACCAGGAAATATCAAAGTTGAAAACTTGGTAAATTACGAAACCGAATTTTTTTATAAAACAACCTTCGGCCTTTCTTGTGATGTCATTTCTCGCTTAACTTCATTCATCCATAGCAACAAATCGCGGACCATGTTCATGAATCGAAACAGGTCTGATGTATCACCCAGTCGAATCGAACGTGCATCACACACTGCGCGTAGTTGTCGCCATGCTTTATGCACTTCTGCTTCACGTGCACTTATCTCGACTGCTCGGTCTCCAGCATAAGAATCACGCAATTCCAATGCATCACGCTCGATTTGTGCAACTTGTTGACCTATAGCCTCGATATCCTACAAACTAGTTTCATTTAGACAAAACTGCTATTTTGCTGAAATCTACTCAGCAATATTTAATACGGGACAAAGAAAGTAATACCATGAACAATATGACGACTTATTCAACCTGTAAAAATAGTTGAAATTAAACAGAAAACAAACTTTAAGGAAATTTTGGTGCTTCCGCTTCAGTGCACCAACTGAAGATGAATCGCGACCAAGATCTTCAGGTATCGAATGATTTTTTTCCAAAATCCGCGATAAACAATCGCGACAGTCGTGGAAAAATTTGTGAAGCATTCTCGATGATTCCAGCATTTGTATTCGAGTATCGATTAATTCAAGCAAGTTTTCCCATGCTTCGTTTAGGCTATCTTTCCATAAAGCAATTGTTGGAGCATCCGAATGTCCAACAGCGATCAACTGGGGAAAACAAAACTCTAACAATAACTACAGCAAATAAGATTGATATGTAAAAATCGAGAATTATAACCGACTCAAATTTCTGCCCCATTCAATTTTTGGAATGTAAAAAAAGAGTTATGGAATATAAAAATTATACTTGGTCACATGCATCATTCGCATTTGCTACCCGGTCTGATCCAATATTTTCGGTATCTCTAGCAAACTGCAGGAACCTTTCAATAAGCATCTGTATATGTTCATAGTCTTGACCTGGTTCTTGAGAACCAGCGACCAGCTAAAATGAATACATAAATCACTACAAAACTCATGCCCAATTGGAAACAAAAGCAAGAGAACTTAAACATAATTTTTTCCATAGAACTATGAAAATAATTAAAAAACAATACTTCTTTGTCTGCGATCCACTGTAGCAAATCATCAATTTCTCGATGAAGTTCGTACAACTGCAACGTCTCATCCAAACGTTTTCGCCTCTCTTTGCACAAATCTTGCAAGCCTGCGTATAATTTCTCGATCTGAGCTTGTCGAACACTGATATGCTCCCTACAATAGCGATAAATATTTATGATTTTCCCAAGCATTACATAAAAAATTACGCCTCCTCCACTTTTCTAAAATTATTTATAAATTAGACCAATTTCAGATGACTGATGAAATTACCACAAAGGACGCTTCTCATCAACGAATTTCTGAGCTTGTGCAGCTAGATTCCGAATAGTATCTGCATACTGATTGATGTCCTGTTGCAAACGTTCATGTTTCTTAATTTGATTTTCTGTTGAGAATTCATCTTTACCACGTTCATCCTGTAAAAGAGCATGAAATAGTGAAAAACTATTTCCATATAATAACTAAACTTCCTCTACCTTTTCCCACCGCAGTAGTGAGTTGGAATTGTAGATTGTAGATTGCTACTCAACACTTAGTTGGTGAACAAGAATACTTGTGAGTTCATTTTTGTCTTAGTAAATATATAATTTTTACCAAAATCTGCTAAAAAGTTGGTGTCATTATGAATTGCAGAGAAATAACGTTACAAATAAGAAGTGATATAATCACAAAAGCTGAGTTTTATGGATCGCGGCAAGAGTTCACTAACAGACCTGCATCATGTAAAGCTCCTGTTCACTCATCCATGCTTCTGCTTCATTGCAATCGTACAGGAATTGGTGTGCCTTTTCGCTTTCAGCTAAATGTTCTTTGCGGGCGTTCAGAGAATCTTTCAAGTTCTGAAATACAGAAAATGAGAAAAGTTAAAACGTCTTGAACAAGTTCAATGAAAGAAAGAAAACTCTGGTCAAAAGGAAATGAAAGATAATGAGACGTAAAACTAATTACCTGCCATATTTTCATTAATTCATCAATCTTTTGCTGAAATTCTGAACTATTTTCATGGCCCTCATCAATCATTTCTCGACCATTTTGGCAGATTTTCTCGATCCATGGTTCATGGTTATCAATTTCATGCTTCAGTGACTGCATTTTTTTCTGTAGACGATTACAATCGAACAGACTTTCACCGAGCTCTCGTGTTTGTGTCAAAGGTAGTCGTTCTGTAAATAGTCCCTGATATTTAGAAAAATCAAGAAACCACTTTCAAATGTGTGGAAAAGCCAGTTTTGTAAATCCCTACTTTGTAATGGGTTTAAAAGCTTAAAAAAAAATTTCCACCTGCACACCACAGTTTTTCATCTTCAACATCACGCAAGAACTGGTAGGCTCTCTTTTTGTGTTCTAGTTGACGACGTCGATCATCTAGCGGCGCTTGTAATCGCTGCAATTGTTCCTGCACCGCCAGACGATGTGCTTTGATTGCTTCCACCTCCTCTGGATGCATTTCTTCAAGCTGTGGTTCCATTTGCTGGAAGATAAAATAATTAATTGGAAATAACAAAATGACCAAAATTTTACCATTTTTTAGATTTGTTGGGTCACTATATTATCTTTCCGCTCCCTCCAACAGAAAATTCTACAATAGAACCGGATTTTTGGGAGTTTCATCCTAAAAGTTTAAATGACGAGCTACGCTTATACGTCCAGAAATTTACAAATGTCCAAGATGTTTCTCAAACAACCTGTAGTGAATCTATTTGTGCGGCTCGTTTCACCATTTCACTTTCAATCATCTGCTGTTTCTGCATAGCAACATTAACTGTCGTCAAATCCTGCCCTGTATCTTCGATTGCCATTTGCTGTTGAAGTTGTTCGGCCCAATCCTGAGGAAAATAAAAGAATTGAGAAGAAAAAATAAAACAACATAATTATACAAGACATTTATCATATCCACATGGTAAAAAAAAGATTAAATGAAAAAAGTAACCTTCATGTCAGAGATACTTTGAACATAAAGTTGTTGTCGATTAGCATCGAACAACTTCTGTCCCTTTTCTTCAGTAGTTTTCTCTAGCTGCTCCCACTGTATTGATAAATCAGCAATCTGTGGATCGATAGTGCCAAGAAACTCAGGCTTTTCCTCAGCAAGCCTAACTGCTGCATGACGAAGCTGCACGAGTCGTTCACGATTCGATTGCAGTTCCGACTGGAATGCCTGATGGCGCATGAATTTCGACGTGATTGTTTTGGCATCTCTGAAAGCCGCAGGAAAGAGGGATCAGTAATATAAACTATTAATGTAAAACAAACAAAACGGATGTTGAGAAAATCTGAAATGTTTGTAACTGAAGAAATCAAACTTCTAGTTTCATAAACTACAAGTGTTGCTCAACCTGTAAGTTTCATCTTGTGCACGAATCATCTTTTCTTCAATCCATTCCCGGAGTTCTTCACAATCCGACAAAAATTGTTGCAATGCAAGGGAATCTTTGAGTTTATTGAACGATTGTCCAGCCTTTTCACGATTTGCTTCGCGACGTTCTTCTATGTTTCGAGCTTTTTTATGAATTTTATCAGCTGAATAATGGCCATCACCACAAAGCTGGTCGCCAAAAGATACAACTGCCTAAATGATCTCGAAACGTAGGAACTACAGATACAATGTACTGAAGTAAATTTTTGATGCGATAAGATAATCAGGAAGCTTTGAAGCAGAATTAAAAAGCTAAATGAATGTAAAAGAATTTTCCAACTATAAGTAATACCTTAATTTTTTCGTCGTTAGCGTCCATGGTTGTCAAAAAGTCTTGATGTCTCTTAAGCATATTTTCAGCTTGCTCCAATGAGGTCGGTATTTCATCCTTCGATAAATAATTTTCTTGTTGTGAAAGCATAACTTCAGCTTGTTTTGCATCACGGAGAAACATCTAAAATATTTTAAATCATTTATGCTGGTTAAGATGAAATTGGATAAGCGTTTTACAGCAAATATTCAATCAGGGTTTGAAACAAAAAAATTACCACCGAAACAAACACTTGCCTGCAAATTGAGTCCTTGGCTGAGCAGATGCTGCCGATTATCCCACATTCTTTGCAGTTCTTCCCAGCCTTCTTCGAGTCCAGCGAGGCGTTGACGTAAGAACATATACTGTGGGTCTGTTTGATCTTGAGTAACTCGATCACCCATCGCTCGCATCTACAACCAAAATAATTAAGCATGAAATTGTTTCTACAAATGACATAGCTAGCATTACCTAAATTGAGTCTCTCCGTTACCCATAATATAAAACTGAGAAAGTCGAACTTGGCTGAACTTTTATCATAATATCACTATAACCTACTTTAACGTAATCTTCTGTATAGCCATCAATTTCTTCCCGAATTGCTGCATGCTGATTAAGCAATTGTTCAGCATCAGCCAGAGATTGCGGTTCGTCTTCTGAAGCAACCTAAAAAAATATACAGCAAGTTTATCAGTAAACATATAGAAATTCAGTGCTGAGATAACAGTCTCATGCTGTTCACTTGTATCCCACATCAAGCATTATGTAATTTTACTTTGAGTGAGGTAAAATTAAACAAATATTTATTCACCAAAATATAAGAGAACTAAGATTATACTTGTCTCTGTGTAGCAGTTAACCAAGCTTGAAAATGATCCAGGTCACGAAGGAATCGTTGTAAATCACCAGCTTCATCAAGTTTCGCCTCATGCTCACGCACACGTCTATTGAGCATATCCCATGCCACATGCATTCGCTTGATATCCTCTCGTATCTGTGCTGCATCTGCGGGTTTTTCTTTTTCAATTTCGGATGCTTCTTTTTGCAACGAATCAAGTTTAGCCTGAAATGCTAAGCTGACCAGAATATCATAAAGATTGTAGAGAGTTCGCAAAACTTCTCACTAACTATAAAGGATGCTATATCATTTTAAATGTCGAAGAGTTTTTGGATGTATTATGAATCGACTAATACCTGAATAGCACCAAGGTCGCGCTCCATCATAGATAAACGGCGCTGAAGCTTCATAACACCGGTGAGATCATTAGTAAGTTCGCCAGCATCTTCAAGTACTCGGGTTTTGTCTTCAATCCAAGAAACTGTTTCTTGGCAATCGATACGGAATGTTTCCAAACGATGTGCTTGATCAAGTTCAGATCTTTTCTGATCAACCATATCGCGCAATTGAGCCCATCTGAATTCTGATTAATAAGATTTTCGAAGCAAAATTCCTACAGCAGGAATAAGACAATCCAAAGGAACATTGTTTTAAAGTATATGAACAAGAAATTCGAAAACGAAATGACTGAAGATAACTGAACTTGCTTACCTCGCATTAAGCTTATTCTGCCTTTGCAAAATTTCATCTGAATTTGGATGGTCAACATGAAGAAGTTGACGAGCAAGCTCGTTCACAGTGGCAATTTTAGCTGCCTGGTTGTTCATATCAGCTTCAAGGGTTTCAAAACGATGTTTCATGATTTCAACTTCTTCCAAATCATCAGTTGGTACCAGTGTCGTTAGCAGTTTCCCCTGTATTATGCAACTTATGTTATGTCTCTCTATGTAGGCAGAGTAAATGTTCAAAAAAATCTTTTAGATTCAAAACATACCTTCTCATCAATCCATGCTTCGATAATATCAGCATCGCTGAACAATTTGTATAAAGATAATGCATCCAGCAAACGCTGCTTTCTAAGTCGCGCAAGTTCTTCCAATTCTGCTTTACGCCTTTCAGTCATGTCAAGACGCCTACGTACATCTGGGTGCTCACGAGCCTCAGGAGGTAAAGATTCTGCCTAAAACGAGAGAGATAACCCTGCTAAATCATGACGATGTGTCCTTGATAAACTGAGGTTCGTATGAACTGCGAACTTAACGTTTATCAAAATAATACATAAAGTAAGTTTCCACGTCTTCAACATGAAAAACCCAATCAAAATTAAAACACACCTGTACATGCAATTGCCTGATATTCTCCTCGAATTTAAGTAAATCGTCACTAACATCGTCGTGCTTTTTGATAAGTAACTGCACGGTACCTTCATCCTTTCCAACATCTTCACTACCCACCAAACGAAGAGTGTCAACAAGATATGCGTCCACGTCGTCAGCATCGTTGAAGAATTGATAGTAATTGACACCTCCGGAAAGTCGCACATGACGCTCTACAGACAACTCTTTCAGCTTATTGAAATAATCGCGAATTGTAGCCAAACGACTGTTTATAGCTTCTGTACCTGAAAATGGCAGGAAATGTAAATAGAAATTACGATAGAGCAAATAAAAATATATTCAGTTGGCAATTTATTTTCTAGAAGTAGTAAAAAAAAGTGAAGCTTAAGTAAAACAAATTGAAATTATAATATTTTTTGAGGAGAACAACAACATCAGCTAATATGCGTAGCATTTCTAATGTAAATTACTACTTAAGCTTCACTTCTTTTACTTTTTTTCTTCATATCAAACCATATACTTATCTGATTAATTTCAAATGGGAAACATTTAGGTAAAAACGTGAAAACAAATCAAAAACTGAAATTGCTGACATAGAAGCGGAATTTAAATATAAATCCAATATTTGTATATGTATTGCTCCTATAGAAAACATAAAGCTAATTTCGCATATATTCCTTCCTTCGTTGTGCGGATGTTTCTAACATCGACTGTTATTTTATTCCAATGAACTTAACTTATATGAGCTTTTTATGTTGTTGAACGCGCATGAATTTCATGCAGACATTATGGGCAAAAGGATCTTTCATCTACCATAATAAATAAATTGCAAAAGTATGAAAGGACGTTTAGAAAGCCGTTCACTAAATATCTTAAGATAACGAAATTATATCAGAATAAAACATTTACATATGGAATGCAAGTTTCAAGAATACTATTCAGTTACCACTCAATTTCAAAAAAGACAAGGAATTCCAGGAATCTATAATCTGAATATGTCAAGAATTCAATGATTATGGGACGTAGAAATGAAAAATAAGATATTATTGGTCGTAAACAATGAATTAAAAAATATAAAAGTTAACCTGGAATCTTCTCTTCCTGCAACTGCTGACCTTCGTTTTCGAGATCATCCAACCGTTTACCAACTATATCAAGTGACTGCTCAGCATTTTTATGTTTAGCGAGCAACAATGACACAGAAACCATGTCACGCCCAGTATCTGGTGAAGTGAGTACTTGTTCTACATCTCTTAAGTTATGTTCCAGTTCATCAACATCCCACCAGAACTGGCACAAACGTTTATTATCTTCTAAACGACGTTTGCGTTCCACTGCTAATTCTTTTAGCTCTGCATAACGATCCAACAAAATCTGCATCCTTTCTTCAACTAATGATGGTTCTACTGGTTTGTACCCACTGCCATCTGGACCGTTTGGTAATGTAAATTTTTCCGCCTGGCTGTTCACATTTTTAACGCGATTGCCAACAATATTAATATCTGATTCCAAGAGTGCATGCTTCTGCAGTAAATCTTCGACATCCATAAGATGCTGACCAAGGTCTTCGGATAAAAGACGAGCCTAAAAATTTGCCAGTATAAATTCGGCAATATTCTACGTAAACCTGAACTTCTAGCTATGAACATTTACTCAGTACTCGTGCTTGCAAACATTTATTTTGAACTTCATCGTTGTTAATCTGTTAGTTTTCTAAGTTAAAGACTAGAAACTACCTTGATTTCATCACACCAGTCCAGAACATAGACCATTTCATGGAAAATTCGTTGCACTGCCATGGAAAGTTCCAAACGAACACGGCGTGCCAACAACAATTCAAGAAGGTAATTCCACAATCGAAGCACATTCTCTTTTCTGCAAAATCATAATATTAAAGACTTGAAGCAATGAGACAACTTGATAGAATTCCAATATGTTGATAATGATGGGTTACAGCTAATCCACTGCTAGTTTGCTAAACGAAGCTATGTGTGATAGTGAAATGCATCGCAGTATTATATATAGCGGCACATTAATATCATATTATAGTAACACAAAAAAGTAAATCCATCGAATCAAGAATTTAGCGATACGAGAAACGAACATAACCTGTCATTAATTCGGTCAATATCATGATAATTTTCAGCTTCCAATTCACCGGCAACAGCGACAACTGCTTGTACGCGTTCTTCATATGCATAAATGTCTGTCTCTATTGCTTCGTGCTTCTTTGTGGCTGCCTGCAAAGGTTTTTGCACGTAGCATTTTCACATTTTAAAATACTTATTATTTTAGACTATTTAATGTGCATCAGGGCACAAAAATGGTGTACTTTTCCACAAGTTTGACATCTGACATAAGATTCAAAAAAAATTAAAGGATAAATGTTTGCTTGCAGCTACTAAAATCCCAGCATACCAATTTAGTTTAATGAGGTTTACCACCACAAACGTAGTCCATGTAGATAAAAAACCTAAGAGCTTTCTTTTAATAATCTTGTGTAATACATATCAGCTGCTCACTTCTACACTAGCCAAATCGGTGCCGAAGTTATCCTGACTGACAAGTCGCTGATTTTCGCTAAGCCAGGTTTCCCGCATACTCGCCTTACGGTCAAATCGAGCTGCCAGTTGTTCAAGTTTTTCTTGTCTGAAAAATTCTTCAGTCATGAAACTGGTAATTGTAAAACTAATATATTGTTCTCAAGATGATAAAATTATTTCAAAAAAGAACCTTTTTTAAGCAGTTACGCATGCGAAAGGTCTTTTTAATTAATCCATATAGGTCTTAGTCAATGATCCCAAATTTTACCTAATAATTTCCTCCTTTAATGCCAACTCTCTTTCATGTTCCGCTCTCTCCAAATTCTCCCAAGCTCGATTGATGTCTGCGATTAGTTTGCCATCCCTTGGTAAATACGGCCTCTGATTATTGGCACGCATGCGACTTCGAATGGTGAAAAGAAGCACTTCCAATTCACCTTTTTCATTGAACCTGCAAGAAACGCATATATTACTAAATCGAAGAAAATTCTTGGAATTTTACAGTGACTGAAAAGTAATTTATGGCAGAGCTTCCAGACATTTTTCTGAATTATATTTATTGAATTACAGTGAATATGGAAAAAAATTACGTAACTGTTGGATTTTACGACTTATAAGCAGAAAAAGCAGCAACAAATGTTCAGAAAATCTCTTACTTCGGCGGTTTCTCTTGCGTGCGGTAATTGTTAAATTCAGCAAGCTGTTTTTGTACACCGCTTAACGAATTGACAAAATGACGATCATTCAGTGATTCAATGGTCTGTCGGATCCATTCCAGCAAGTCGCTTGATAAACGTTCATAATTATTTATCAGTTTTTCATTCTCCACCAGCTCATTCACAACCTGATATCAGAGACTGAATTCGATAAGCAAATTTTGAAAACGACTCTAAGCAAAAATAAAATAAATTGAAATTCTTAGAAAATGACTATTAATTCGGCAGAAAAACCACCTTTCCAATTCTTTTTCCCTGAATAGTTTCTTGCTTCATTTTATTAAAATAATGATAGTATGTCACGACATACGTGATAATTGATTTCTCATCAGGCATATCGATATTCACATCTATAATGGTCAGTTGTAAAACAATCAAACAAAGAAAATGAAGATGAAAGAGAAGGAAAAAGGAATGTTAGAACACTGATAACGATTTAATCACTAATCATCTGTCCAAAACATTTTAAAAATAAAAATTTGTAGAAAGAAACCTTCAGGGTCTAAGAATTTGACCAATCCAAGTTGTTGCTCAGCTGTTTCGAATGCATTACTTAGATTGTAAAGCGCATTGGATTTTTGCAACTTTTCATATTCTATGAGATCAGGGCGATGCTTATGGATGAGTGCATTGAATGCCAACCCATCACGCCATGAAGTACTGAAGTTTCGAACGTTCACGTTCGGATAACCGGCTGTTTTCATTTGACACCACAGCAATAAAGCCTCCTTAGCACTGCGTGTCTCTTGATTGTCTGCATCTTCGAATGTAATATCTTGAATCTAGAACAGTAAAGAACTGGACAATCATCTCAAGTTTAGCAAAGAGAAGAATAAATTCCTTTTCTTATTAAATTGATGCACGTTGCTTCCTGATTGATTATTAAAGCTTAAAATGCAATGAACTTTTTAGACATCTCAATAATTTTGTGAATATAACCATAAAGGCATAGTTAGATCCTTAACACTTCTTTCCTTGGAAAAAGGAATCTGGTATTCAAACCACTGAGAGAGGAACAGAAATGCAGTTAAAGAAGGAATTATTTTAATATAACTTACTAATTAATTGAAACAAGATCTGGTGATTAAAATGCAGAAGAATCTCATAACAATCAATCTTTGCAGGTATGCTTCTATCCACTCCTTTGAAGGAAATTAATGAACAGAAGGAGGAAGGTTGGGTTTCCTGCTTAAACTCATTAACTAATTTAGTTTTTATGCTGAGAAAGCTACCGAATTACCGTACATTTTGCAGTATTCCATATTAATTCAATATGTGTCATGAAAATCAAGACTTCTAGAGATCTTGACATATAGCTGTAACTGCAACCGCAACACACAGAATTATCAGATCCAAATAATTTGATAAAATTTCTGAAGAATATTCAAGACACCGAGATTTGGAACGATGAAATCCTTGTTAATTCCCAATAGTAAAAAGGAATTTAAACCTGAAATCGCAAAATAATGGTCCAGATAAGACCCAGTGTTAATCGAGGGTTACCATCCACAACATCATGCGATCCGAGATTCTCCAGATGAACATGCTGATCACGCAAAAACTGCAACCCTTTGTCCACGTTTTCGAGACAATGTATACGCATTCTACCACGGGTTGGTTTCGGCTGAAATTTTTTTGAATTTTCAAAAACGTACCATGCATTATTCAAGAAATTTTCAAAGATTAAACTTACTGCAAAATGAAAATTCCCATTATATGATATAATTTGAAATAACATATGATTTAATCTGAGGACCTAAGTTCGTTTGGTATGTATGCCAAATTAATAACTCTTCCACTCTTCATGGATTGCTAATCAAACTTATTCTTATAATTTTTGCCGCGTAGTGGATATTTCTGATATTGCTGAAATTAATTCCACTCTTATCAAAACTGTTGGATCTAACAAATTTTTTTGCCGTTCTTCTAAGAATGAATTTATAAAGATTTATGTCGCAGAATCTATACGGGGAATTTCTCGTAGTTAGTAAACACAAAAATGTGTTACACCGTCTAATTGATATCGAACAATTACGAATTTGAATACTATACAATTTCGAAACTGGAAGAAATTGTGAACATCAACCTGAACGATAGCTACCGTTTTCAAGTTTATTTAAAGTTCCAATTTCGCAATATTTCCATCATGTCAATATCCATCTTCAAATCTCCTATCTAAATATCTATTTGATTTTTATGTCAAGGTTATTCATAATGCTGAATAAACTTGAGTCCCTTTATTCTGTCTCACAAAAAAGCAGGACGAACACAATCAGCCTACTCCAACACCAATGCCTTTAAAATTAATTTTCATACTACCTTTTAACGCGATAATCACTTTAACAGCTTTTTTAAAATTCGATGTTACTTGAACTTGTTGGAGAAAGTATTGAGAAGTGCTTATGAAGTGTTTCTTTTGCAAACAGTCACTTCTTAATGATAATTAGTTTTTAATTTTGATCCCCACCTCGTATTTTATTTCATCCCATTTTCTCCTTTGAGCTATTTTTGGAATTTAAGATGGCTAAAAATTGTTTGCTTTTCTCCCAAAATGTCTTCGTTTCTATTTCGAATTTCGATTCTAATTTTCATTTAATTTTTTGCAAATTTCATCAGAATAACCAATCCCTACAGCAGGTTATACCAAAATTCTCTTTCAGTCTCTGATAGCGCTTTTTGATGATTTCTTTTCATTTTTTGTTCATGGTTATCAGTGAACGAAGTGAACAGCAAACCAAATGTTCCTTTTTCTTTACTGTGCATCGATTCATTTCTTTCTACTGAATTACATTCTAGCTTAAGAAATGAATGCGAAGAGGAGTTAGAATGAACAAGAAGGACAGCGAAAAAGAGTTAATACGATAGCGTTAATGGCAGCAACTGCCTAGTAACCCAAAACATCATCGTTTCGCTTCCATACAACATATACATATAATGCATGATGTATTTAGGTATATTTCATGACTTTAAGTTAAGCAAATAAATACATCTTTCAATATGCATATTCACTATATAAATATCTACCCTTTTCTAGTCAAAGTTGATCACAAAAACAGAAACAGAAAACGTGACTAAGAAAATCATCAACACTTTGCTCGGACAATTTGACTATCCACTAAAATAAAGACGAGGAAAATTAAAAAGCACGTAAAAAACATCTTTTTTAATAAAAACCAGTTCTGCTGTTCAACAGACGAGAATCTGCAATCACGCGTTCCGTTTTAAGATTTTTTTTTCCGAAGCGTAAACTACCAATACCATATTTGAAATCTAATAAGTTTTATCAATTAACAAAGGAAAGCTAACCAGTCGCTCGCCAGAGAGCACCTCCAGAAGTCTAATGAGCATCTTGCCGTCACGCATATCCATGTATAAATCGTGTATTTTGCAGTTTACCGGTAAAAGATGTGAATTTACCCATTTGGTGAAAGTTTTCTTCTGAACATTTTCACGTTCATCTGAAAGAGCAATTAGCACGATTGCTTATACATTTAGAGATAGCAATCCAAGCACTAAATTGTCCAATTATAAGACAAGATAACGAAATGAACAAACCAGCAAGAGCTTTGATACGTGAACGTTCGAAGAGTCTGGCAGAAGAATTCTCATCGTACTCCTCGTAATCCTCGATTCGACCATTATAATCGTGGCCTCGCACGGCTATATCGGTCGTCATCGCCTGTAACACCGGTTATCCTCACGTGAAACACTTAATAATAATTTCTCAACTTACACGAAGCATAACGTTCATGTTTCAAAACTGATGCATTACAAATGATGCTACAACTGATGAAATGAAAATTATTCATAGAAACTAACAATTTTTCAAATATCTTTAAATCAACTATTCAAAGAGATGTTTTCATAAAATATTGCTTGGAATTTTTATGAAAGTATAGAAATCTATCTTTTTGTTTGTATAATAAATATTACAATAAAAAAGATCTTAGAAGTAAGCTAATGTATCATCTTTAATTTCAAACCCTATACTAAGTCATTCCTTCCTCTGCTTTTCCACATTAATTATAATCGTTGATTGTTTAAAGCTAATTTGATAGAAGACTTATTCAGTAGAGATTTACATACAAATAGATGAACACACATGCATTTTTTCACTTCACATAAATTATGTATAGATGATCCAGTAATATATAAAGTTTGGAAATGTAAGATTCAATCATTTCATGTAAATTCATATTAATCGGTTGAAACATGAAATTAGTTTTATAGCAAAACTTGGGTGAATTTAGATTCACATCATATGTGTTCGTGTTTTTATACTATTATAGCTTTGATAGAAAAAGGAATGCAAAGTAAGCTTAATTTTATGGGCATATTTATTTGATCTGTGTAAATGAATGAAATTTGAGTGTGAAGAATGAAACAGAGAATTAAGTAACAACAATTTAATTATAAAACTTGCAAAAGAGGAATAAAAAGAATGAAATGTGAAGATAACTGATGTAAACATTCCAATAGATAAAATTTTCTGTGCTGTTGGAAACAAAACAATTAAATTTATTTTATCCGTATGTTTTAATAGAGAAGAAAGAACAGTGCAGCATACTATAAGATTGAAGACTGCCTGAGTTCGTGTATCCTTCTTGTTTAATTCCATTTTATCAATTTAACAAAAACAATTAACACTATTGATCCAATGTTCAGCATGAAAACGCCATATAACCATCATGGCGCATTTGTCACTGTTACTGGGAAATTCTACAATAAACGCCAACAACTTCAGAAGAGAGATAGATGTAATGTTAGTTATTCATTCATTTGACATAAAAAATTGATGAGATGTTTGCATAATTCAATTATATATATGTATATATGAAGAATGGATAGGAAGGGAAAATTGCAACATTCAATGACCGTGTCATTGGGTACAATAAGAGCAGGGAGAAAGTAGTTGAGAAATTGTTGAAAAGGGATTGGATAAGAGATAGGTGCGAAATTACTGATGAAATATTGAGGAAAGTAATTTATGCAACAAAAGAGGATGAACAATTAATTAGTAGGTAAGAAGAAAATTAATGGTAAAAGTTGAGGTAGGCTGATCTTCCCATCTAACCACTTTTTTAAAATCGTATCACAATCTTCACAATGAAAACATGTAATGATTAAAATTCGAACTGGGCATTGAAATATCAGTTTGAAGGTGATAATGTAAAATCTTCGTTAAAAAAAAAAAAAAATCTTTCAACGAATAAGAAAGAGAAATATTGGAAAATTAGGAACACAACAAAAGTAAATTCTTCAAGTCATCCTGTAAATCGAATGTCAGCAATGAATGAAATAAGCAACTGATCTTATCTCGTAAAGACGATTGTATTTAAGGATGATATTTGCAGCAGAGCAAAATAAACTAAACAATCGGTAGTACAACTAAGATATTTAAATAAGGGATCAATGTATAGTTTAGCAAGATTCTTTTCTTTATGGATTTGTAAACATAGCAAATCCTAAATCTGCGCTGCTAACTTAAATGTTAGTTTAATGCTATAAATCACAGATATTTTTCTTTTAAAATCTCTTTGAAATGATGTAAATTAGAAGATAAAGCAATAGAATTTCGATAAATTTAGTAAATAAAGAAAACTTTCCGTATTCTATCATTGATTACATTTATCATTTATCATTGATATCATTCAGTTATAATTTATAATCTTACGAGATTATAACCAATGAAAATGGTATAGTGGAAGTATAAAAAAAGATATTAAATTGCACTCAATTGTTAACGAAACGATAAGTGATAGTTTATCGATAAAGCGAACATTTTCGCATGGCTTTCTTTGTTCTTACAAAAATTCTTAGATTCGAAAAATAAATTTGTACAATTTAAAGAATCTTTTTAAAAGTGATAAGTGATATAATTTTATTGTTGACTATAGATATGCTATAGAATTAAATTTCCTCTAACAAATGAAAAATGGAAAAAATATAAAATGCAATTTTTTGTATTTGCAGAAGAGTTAAACTTCATTATTACATTCTTAAAAGGCATTAAATATTAAAAAGGAACTATTATGAAAATGAAAAAATAAATAGGAAAGATTAAAACAATCAATAGTAATTGGGAATATTAAATATTATAAGAAAAAACAAAATATGAGATATGAGGTAATGGTAATGGAAATCAATCATTAAATAATTTTTTTTTTTCAAAAATCCGGTCCAAAGTTCAACCTTAGTTCTCACTTTTTTTAAAAAAAAATCAAGGAAAGGTTGTTGAATCAGGCAATATTTAAATGTTCTAACAAGAGATCGATGGAGACGATGTGTTTACCCAAAGGAATGAATGGTAGAATGATTACAACACACATTTAACTACGACAATCAATGACAAAAGTTAATCGATGGTAAAAATGATATTAATCATCGATGAAGTAAAAACCCATTGAATATTGGAATTGTAGTAATTTGTAGCCAAACTGAAGTTGAGAGATTCTTGAAACAAATTCTTCAAACATTTTGATGATAAAATTATATTATTACTACTTATGGCTAAAGATTGAAAACACTGCTGTGCTGTAGCCTTTGAAATTCTTTGAAATTCAGCAAATGATAAAAGAAGCGCAATGATGTTGGCTTTTTAAAAATGTTCAGTGGCATTTTCAATTTTTTGGAAATTTTTTAATCAGTGGCAGAAAAAAAGGAGGAAATAGGAGAAGGGAAGAGAAGCGCCTATTTCTCAATAGCCACGAATATTTGGCCAAGTATATTTGCTCCACATGAACATGGCTTTTAAGTGTGATAGAGAGTGCGATATAATCGATAAATTTGGCTGGTATTAAGGGATGCTTTTGACGAAGTACGCAGAAAAAATTTCTGCAACAATTCAATTAGAATGACTCATCTCATCGTATGTTGAAGTAAGAAAGAAGACATAATGTTATCGATGGGTAATATTATCAGAGAAGTGATTGAATGGTCAGCTAAAAATAATTCAGAGAGTGAAGAATGATTGTGGATCGATCACAGGCTATGACACATGCCTAGAGAGAAAGTAGCTAAGATTAAGCATTTTGCTTGATAGAGGACGACATATGAGGAATGGAAGACAAGTGAGTAGCCCTTGTTGAAACGATAACTGCACAGGAAGAAAAGAAGTACAACATGCTGTACTCTACCAACACATTCCAATCAACGAAGGATCATCGATTGATGTGCTGCAATTTGATGCTTTCTAACTAATTAATTGTAAAGCAGCAATTGACGATTGTCAATCAATCTATGAGAATAGTAATGAATGAATTGGTAATGATAATTGAAGATTTTACTGATAGCAAGATAAGGGATATATTACAAGCGTGGATTGGATAGTAATCAATGCAGAAAAAATGAAATTGCAAAACAAATGTTACATACAGTACAAAAAAATGAGCTTTTAACAGCATGAGGAAGAGTATTTAAGGATTTGGGAAGTTTTTGCAAGCAATCTTGGAAAAATGATAGAAGCTAGAAGATAAGAATACACCGATCTGATTTTATCAGAAGCACAGAAATTGTTAACTTTGTTAAATACATTTCATTAAATATTTCGAGAAAATATGTAGAAAGAAAAAATTGCAATGAATCATATTGAAATTTTCAATCTTATTGATGAATGAAAAGAAATTAGATAGTTTCCCCTTCACATATCATGTAGAATAAAAGAAATGAAAAATTTACAAATATTTACTTTCAATAACCGTTCCACATTATGGACAAAAGTAATAGTGAGAAGATTGTATTGATGACATAATGTTTCTTGACTAATTACATTATAATGTCGTTGTGAAGCCAAGAATAAAATTTAATTATCTGCTGATCACATATAATTATTTCCAAGCTTAATTATTTCTAGACACATAAGACACCTTTTTAGAATTATTACTCACTACTCATTCTAATATTGATTTGTTTTTACTCAGATTACGTCTTGCGTATGACTCTAAGTCTTTTTGGCTTGTTTAAAGCTTATCAGTGAATGATTTCAATAAGAAATTTTAACAATCGAACAAGATGTTTAGGATCTAAGGTCTTGAATAGTCAAAAATCCTTGTCCTATTAACTATCTAAAAATGATTTCCCAAATGATTTTTCAATGAATTCTCGAAATCTGGAAAAATGCTTTCAATGAGACAACAACTGCAAAAGTTCAATTAAAAAAAAAAAAAAAATTTCATCTTCGTGAAAACTCAGCAAATTTATCGCATGTTATATGGTTCACTTCCTATTGCAATAGTTTCTCTTTACAACAACTATTTTTGGATGTCTCTCATTATAGAATGGAAATTAAATAATTGAAAAGAAATGACACTAACAGTTGAAACTGGTAATTAACACAATAATTATAAAGCAAATCACAGATTTATGTTTAGAAAAGAATAGGGGAAAGAAATAACAAAGAAGACAGATAGATATTAATGATAATGTCAATGAAAAACATTTTAATGAATAAAATGGGTTGGTTTACTGAATATTTACGATCAAAATGATACCTGCAACAAAAATGATCCTATTTGGATCATGGACGGAAAAGTAGCGATAAATGGCAGCCGTAAATGTTAGCAACCGAAAGGGAAGGAAATCTCTGTTAAATATTAAAGAGACTGAAAGCAATGACAAATATAAATTCATTTGGCTTCTTGTCTTTAAGAGTAAAATGATTTAATGCATAACAGTGAAGTATTACAGGTTTGAGCTTCATTTCCGGAAGTGAATTTAAGTGAGTAATTTCCAATAAAGATAATGGAAGGATAAATTATACACTTTATCCATTCATTTTTGAGGGATATGAGATGAAGGAATGGAAGAGATGTGACTGCATGTTGCAATGCAAATAAAAATTCATCCTTTTTAATTTCAAAAGAAAAAAAAAACGAAACATTGAAAATTGAAATTGCAAAATAAGACATAAAAAGATTTAAGCTCGAAAACACTGCGTTCGGAAGAGAGATGAAAAGTGAAAGAAATGAAATTCGGCAATTACTGCTTCCTGCAATATTTCTAATCTTTTTTTTACTGCATTCTGCAATAATTAAACATCATAGGCAAATAATAAACAAAGAGAGAAATTCTGGAAGGAAAATCGTTTATGAGAAAATTTCAACTTGAAATTTTAAAAAGACTATGGAAGGATCATGCGCAAACGATAATTGTGTCCCATTTGGTTTCATCTGCTGCTTTTGTTTTTGATATCAGTTGATATGAGAATATCGGATGGAAAAATTCTTGAATGCGAAATATCATTTCAATGAACTTGAAGGAGGGATTGGAAAACCCCTGAGAAGATTCATAAAGAGCCTTGAAAACACAGACAAGTAAATATCATTCGTAGTTGGCTCATAAATAATCCACTGTGGTTTAGGCTCTTTTCTCATTCACAAGTGACGTTCACAAGTGTATTATCATTATTTATTAAATAGAATTAATCATAGAGAAATGAAAAACTATGTATTGCATTTGTAATGAACAAGAAAATCTATAATCGCAAAAAGTGAAATGAAATACCAGAAACAAATAGGAAGACCGCAGAAGGCGGGGATTTGTTCCATACAAATCTCCTCAAGAAATGAAGATAACTGCAGTATAATGATAAGCATTTGTTGTGTCAATCATTATATAATTATCTCGATGATAATTACTATAATGTGATCATTGCTTTCTCTATCTTTAACTAGAACGATACGATGATAACGTTCAACAATTGGTGGAAAGAGTCGATTGGGAAAAAGCAATATTTTAAATGCCTTCCAGATTAATCTATTATAGAAGGAAGCAAAAATGAAGATAATACGAGGAATCCTAAAAACATTTGAGATGTCCAAGTGTCAATCAGTATTTCTAACTACAAAATAATCTAATACATATATACGAGAAAAAGAGATCGGAACAGATTTTGCAGATATCGAATTACAGAAATGGCTCGCCTATCATCATACTGACTTATTGAAGATTAAGACTTGCCAATGCTGAAAGTGATTTCCAGAAGTGATAGTATAATATTAATCAAATAATTCAAATGGAACTTTGGATAAAAGTATTTCGATTACAGCTGTATCCATTGGGAACATAAGGATGAGTAAGACAAACAAACCATTTATATTAGTCATTACATATATGAACAAATCGATTGCTTCTTTCCAATTTCAGCTTTTTACGCTTTTTTTCTGCTTCCAAAACATAGTTAATAAAAAACTTTTAAATTGAATTGAAGAGAGATAAGATTTACTTCAAATCATAGATGAGTTTTATCTCACTTTTTGCTAAAATGCACTTTGTTCTTTCTCTTTTTTATCTTAAATTTCAAGTTATCTTTTTGTCCTTTCTATTGTTAAAAGATGACCAATACAAAACTCTCAATTCTTGAAAGTTTTAGTCGAAAGATAACTAAAAATGATACTTTTGAATTCATTACTATCCTAAAAATAAAAATATGATCCATTCATTGAATTTATGTTTAATTATATCAAACTAAGATATTTCTTCAAACTTCTTTCAAAGAAAATTAGTCTCGAAAAATACCTTCAAGTATTTAAGTATTGATTATCACCCAAGTGATAGGAATGTAAAATGTCTCTTTACAAATTAGCAGGTCAAGTAGGAAGTGTGATTTACAAAAGGAATTAAACAAGAAAAAAATTTCAATTTTCGGATTAAAATAAATGCAGGAATTTCTCGTTCATTAAGCTGAGAATCGACAATCTTTCATTAAATTCTAACTTGAAAATAGCTTCATTCTGCAAATTGTGTCTGCAAATAAACAGAAGATAATGAATTATGTCAGAAAAAAAACATTCACATTTTTAATTCTGACAAAATTTTCGAAGCCAATCAGGAGAGGAAAGGAGAAATCATTGAGTTGAGATCATCCGAGGGGATAGACGTGGAAGAGATTTATCCATTTTCTTTAAAAAAATTGAAATTGAAGACTTTATAAATACCACTAAACTAATGCACGATTCGTTTGACCTGATAGAGAAGTTTGTTACGCTTTTAATAATCAATAACTGGGGTGGGGTGAATGGACAGAGGTGAAAGTGACCGTTCCAGGTGTTATAATGATAGAAAGCGATAATGAGAAAGGGAAGTAATTATTGGATTATTTAAGAGCAGATGGTTGTCAATGATGGTAATAAATACAAAATATGTTGAGAGCTATGAAGGGATAGAAGGGGAACTCGAAATCATCGTGTGATGGAAGTAGTAGTGCCTCTACGACAGTGTAATGAGGAGGATAAAGAAGATCAACGGATCGGGGATTTGAAAGATAAATCCCTTCTAATCAGATCTCCAGTACAGTATAAAATGAAATTTTCCCTTGAAAATATTAAATGCAATGGTAAGGTAAGACATCTGGTATGCAAAAGGGTCACAGTTCAGGATCTGATGTAAATCAAAATGAATAAGATCGATTTAGTTTTGTTTAAAATATAACAATGCGAAATGAATGAGTAGCCCAGTTGGTGGTATAAAGGATTGCCCATCTGTATAGATCTGCCTGCCTATAGAGTGGTTGATGGTCGATCGGTTGGTCTGAGAGTATCGAAGAGGAACAGAGAGAGAGAAGTTGATTGCAATAGGATCAAAACGTTGAAGAGAAAGAAAGGTATGGCCATAAGTCGTGACAGTCGTTGACTCCACCCTGCTAGCTGTTTTGGCTGTTTTATTCAACCCATCTTGACCAAATGCCCAAACCTATGGCAACCAAATTGTCCATAGAGTGGTAGCAACCGATCGATTAATTGGTACATATAGACCAGACGACATATTTTCTTGTTTGCTATACAAACAGACAGATCGATGTAGTGGCAGCCATTGTATACTAAGTTTAAAAATAGCTTTGCTAGTTGGATGCAAATAAAATGACTCAGTTTAATGTGACAATAACGCATTAATTCATTGTGACTAATTTGCATAAAGCATTAGACAATAACAGGTTATTTGTAGCCATTCCATATTTTATCACACATTTTCAATATGTTTGCAATTAGCCTCATAAATTTATTTCTTGCTATTTTGTCATTAAGCAACTTTATAATTGCAATAAACATTTCTTACTAATTGGGAAATTTCATTTCCATTAAATTTTTTACATGTTTCTATGCAAATGATAAAAAAAGAGAAGGTTCAAGCAAGTTTATTAGATCGAACATTAAAAGTCAAATATATTACTAATAGCCAAAGAATCAATTGGATATTCTTAACATTATTGATATGCAATCAGAATGCTGAATGTAACTCATTTATTATAACGAAATCATTGTCCTAAATTTTGTCATACATTGGACGTTCAGAAATTTTTGTTACTCTTTAAACTCAATTCTCAAAACTTAAATCTGTGAGCAGTGAATACAAGACATGAATTTTCTTGTCTAAAGCTGTTATCTCATTGATAGACTATTTCATCCCTTTTTAAAATTTTTTAAGCTTTAAAAATATATCATATGAAATCGCTGCTTCACATACTATATAGTACATTGTAAAAGTAATGATTAGTACAATGAAAATCAATTAAAGTATATTAAATTAAATATTATCGATATTTGAATGATTTGTTAGAAAAATGATTATAATTAAAACGAAATGATAAAAATAATACTTTGTCATTATAAAGATATGTGGGATAATGCGACACATAAATTCTATTATTTGGCATAAAGGCAAATAGAACGGCTGAATATTTGGCCTATTTAAAGAAGACAACAAAACTGTACTCATTTCATAATTTATAGTAGCGGCATGGAACAAAGATAATAATCTATTTAGTAATATTTAAATTTATGGATTGGTCTATAAATTAACATTTGTGAGATATGAAGCTTAATTCAATTTTGCTGTGCTTTTATGCTGCAAAATAAAAGAAGATGACAAGTTGTAGATATTTAATCAAAGAAAATTAGATTTTGATGCTAAAAAATGATTCGCCGAAAACGGAAGAGGAAATAGAACGGGAAGAAACTATTATTGCTAGCTAAAAGGATAGACATTAAGCTAACGAGAAGATCATACGTCTTTGGCTTTTATTACATATCCCAAAGACAAATTAACATGGTGAGAAATTAAAACAGTCGTATTCATTGAGGAGAATATTTTGCAGATATTAATAATGCTTAATTAAAGGTTACTCCACCGAATGTTCAATTGAGGAGATTTGAAATTTGAAAAAGTTTGGAAATTTTTCTACTATTTATTCATCCTTTGAATAAATATTAGAAAAATTTCCATTCTTTGAATCATTTGTTTAACACTGCAATCGAAATAATGTAGCAGGAATGATTCATCAGCATAGTAATATCTCAAATGTATCATATTAATTAATCATATCGAAACTCATTTTTTTAAGAAATGGACAATCGCATTTTTATGTCCTCAAAAGATGAATCGGAATTTCTATGTTCCCAAAAAGGTACGTCGGAATTTTTATGTTTTCAATAGATCAATTTTATCATTTGTTGCAATTCTGTTTGCAATACAAATAAATTAGTTTTGCTGTTATTTCTGTAAATTAGAAATGCTTTGGACATTCTTTCATTGTAATTTGCAGATGGAAATAGTCTAATAAAGAGCTTTCAACAGCAAAGAAAAACTATTTAAAACATATTTGAAATTACTCATCAAATAGCTTCGACTTTGAATTCGAACTGGAAAAGTTCTATAATGTGTCTGCTCTATCTTAATTGTTCGATGCTATTGAAGCCTATTGATGTCTAGGCTATGCAAGGCCAGAAGATAGGGAGAGAACTATGTTTATGGTAAAGGATCAAAGCAGTAGTGAAGTATTCACGAACGGTTAATTTGTCTTACACTTTAAAGTACATTTCAATGCTTTCGCTTTAACACAACTCTCATCCCACCATCCGCATTTTATGCTTTATAACTCAGTTTTACCCCTAACAATATGTCTTCCTTATCACTCTTATCAGTATTTGGGTGTCCACTGATTGATTGTGTACGGAAAATAATTTCTTTTTGCTGCACTGCAATCTATGTAGTGATAATCATTTCCGGTCATACTACTCTATCGTCTTATTTCCTCGCTAACATAAGGTCTTCGCTAATAATGATAAGGATATTAGCAATGATATTGTAGTAATAGTAACATGAATGATAAGGAAACCTAATGATTTAGCAGTAATACAAAGATATGAAATGTGATAGTACATATGCAAATATGATAGTAATTATTCGATTAAGCAGCAACCTAATTGTAGTATGTCGTTTTTGTGATGTAAGAAAAAAGGTACGAATAAAATTTTAAGTGTCAACAATGGAAGGAAATGATTAAACAGTGATGATCTTTTCATTTTACACAGTTTACCTCTCTACTTTGTTGTAAAGAAAAGCTTTTGGTTAAACTGCTAGTAGTGGTTGTAAAATTAGGGGTAATTTTTAAGAATTAAACCGCTATTGCTTTTTAATCAACCACTTGAGCCTTCACATATGGGACATAGTTGAATGAAAGAGATGAAGAGTGGAGAAATTGCGAAACTGGTGGAGTATATGATAAGAGAATTATGAATTGAGTAAAGCCTAAGGATGGGCCTAGGACAGATCGATGCGACTGCAAGAGTGTGCCACTAAACAGATTATTTGTTTGTTTACAGGAACTGAAAAATAAGTGAGCAATGAAATCTTGGAAAGTGCACTCACTCATTTTCGTCTATTAACAGTTAATTTCGATGATGCAGAATTGGAAATATATATTGTGATCGTTTGAGTTGAGTAAATTTACTTGCAAAAAATATCAAAAGTAGTTTAGCAAAATCTGGCAGTACTTGAATAATTTCAATATGGAATAATCGGGAATCAGGGCTGTTGATGATTTGTCCTCAATAACTTTTCATCTTAACGTACCATGTGGAAAAAATTAAAAACTTCAAATTTAAATTATTTGAATTATGAATTATTGAAATCATTAATGAAAAGTATGAAACGTTAAAAACAGAAAAGCGCTGAAGTCCCAGATAAAAATGATAAGGTAAGGTACGAGATATGTAATATCGGGGTACCATGAAAATATCTCTACTCCAATTAAATCACTCTTCCCTTGAAACTAGTTTTACTATAACTAATGAAATTTGATTGAGCTTGTCAGATACATCAGCAACAAAGTACATAATACAAAATGTTCCCTCATCCGGAATTCTGAATCCAGCTCATATCAAGTCATTCGTTCATCTGATCTTAAAATATTTTTGCACTTGCTTGCACCTGCTTTTCTGATACCAGAAAAGAAAGCCTACTTATTCTATTTTAAATTTCCAGCAATTACTCTTCTTTAATGATGTTCAAATCCCCGGATAAATTTGATGAAGTTAACATAAATGATCTCGTTGAATTTCATAAATAAAACTCATTTATAATTTAAACTCTATTTATTTAAATTTTAAATTACTATTGCGTCATCTACTATGCTTCTTGTAATTTTGAATTCAGTTAAACCTTTCGGTATAATTTAATTTCTCCAAAATTTGCTCTCAAATCTCTATAAATGAAACCAAAAAGGAGTAAATAAGAATGAAATTCAACAAGTATGCAAGACCTTTTAAAAAATAGCAAATTTTAATCTTATAATAACAAATGAATCGCATTTATTCTCAAAGGAATTCCATCGATGTTATATGACTACGAAAACAAACTGCTCATTTATGTGATCTTCACTGCGGTAATATTTCGGAGTGTATAACACATCTCAAGTGAATATTAGTTCTTCTTTTGAAATTAAAATCAGGCAAGAAATCTTGTAAAATTTCAGAATAAAAGATTCTGGAAGTTTTTGGAAATCGTATTCATATCCTGACAAGAATGGATTGTGAAAGAAAATAAGATAGACATGTCTGTTTTGAAATAAAAGTAATAAACAGAAGAAGATTAGAATTATCTTACATTATTCTTGAAAAAATCGGAAAATACATCAAAAAGAAAAACTTAAAATCGTTGCGAAATTGGCTATAACATTAACACTTCTCAACATGCAACATGCCTCATAGCTTCTTTTTCTAACCAATTATTTGCAAACAAATTCATTACGATCACTGAATTAACGATCACAGTTTTGACATTTTTTAGGGGAAAAAAATTGTCAGAATAAAATATATTAATTTCTTTAGGATAAATTTATATTACCTTTAAATTTCTTTTTTACCACTCATAATTATCATTGCAAAGTGAGGAATCATTGGTTGGTTAAGCGATTTAGCAAAAAAAGCTTGTAATCTTTTGAAAGTTCGAGCAACCTAATTTTAAAAAAAAGTAATGCAACTTAAATATTTCAAATCTCAGACAGTATCTGAAAATCTGAAAACAGAAAGCTATTTTTCTTTCACATTGGATGAAAAAAAAGTTGGCAAATATGAGAGATATGTACAGAATGAAACAATATTCAAATCTTAATGCCTAACTATTTGCCTTCCTTTTTTAAGTCGAAAGAAATAAAACAAAATTATATAGCTGATGCTCTAAGGCACCATACTAATAAGCCAAATCAATTCCATGAGATTAGATGTTTTAGTTGCCTTAAGGCCTATTTCGTTCACCTCATCCATTAAATTTTCCAAAGAAATCTGTCGCGAAATTCAAATAAATGTTGCGAAAAATTAAAATAATTCATGTTAAAATATTTGTGGTGATCTGTGGTTTACCCCTCATTGGACTAATTCATTTTACAAATTGTTTTTAAATGAATATCATAAGGTTAAGGATGTTCTCACCCTTGTTTACCATTGTGACATCTTTGTTTAGGATATTTATGATAGTAGCACAATGTGGAAGTTCATTGTCATTAATCGTAAATTAGCGTGACCTTGTTTACATGCCCATTCCTGTATCTAATAAGATTGTAACACGTGTAAGTCATTAGCAGTCCATATATGTATATATAGGTTGGAAAAAAAAGCTTTCAACAGAAAGTCTCTTCCAAGAAAAACCTCGAATCTTTCTTAAGTCATTGGAACAAGAGGTCACTTTAATAACAAATCGTTTCTAACTTATCACAACTTCACCAAATTGTGCTGTAACGTTTACTGTTATTAAGTCTTCTGTTATTAAAATAAACCTTTACAACAATTTTTGTCTATGAAATAATAACCTATCAAAATTTCCACGATAAAATCTATAAATAATAAATTATATGGGATGCAAATGATTTTTATTTATACATTTTCATTACAAAAATGAAAATGTCATGAAGTATAGCATCCTTATTTATTCTTGTTTATGGAGTATTTTAATCTTAATTCGAGTCATTCATTCTTTATAGGAATTGGCTCAGATCTTTTCCGGAAGCATCTTTTGGTTTTTATTGCTACATTCCACTCGATATGAGCTCAACAGGAACCCTTTCACCGTAGTGATAAAGATTCTGATACATGCCAACCATATCGCTGCAAGTTAAAAAGTTAATTAAATGCATCATGAAGCATTACTAATTAGAGAATATTGCTTGCGCATGTTTTATCCATTTGCAATAGTCACATAACAAAAATAGCAATAATTACAACAACAATGAGATCACAATGCAAAATATGATGAAATGGCAAATTTACAACATTGACTGAAGAGTTCGAAGGTCGGTTAGGAATTGAAATTTCTATTTTCCATAGATGCATATTTGGCTAACTTTAACATAGAAAAACAGGGATGAAAATGGAAATAATACAATAAACATAAATAATTAGCGACAAATATGAAATGGAGGTTTAATAGCTTGAACTGTTTAATTCTCATCAGATACAAGTAAATATATCAATAGAAGTACATATAAATACTTTGAATTGCTTTCAAGAAGTTGATAGCTGATTTGCGAATTCACAACTGACAAAAATTAATTTAATAAATTAGGAAATTTGAAAGTGAATGTTTGTTTTGCATTAAGTTTTGAAAATAAATATCAATAAATAAAAGAGTAACATAATGATGGAAGTGATGAAACGACTGAAGCATTCAACATTCCATCGATAAGTAAGAATGAAATGTAAAACTTTAGTTTACTTCTTCTTTCTTAAGTATTAATTCCCAAAATGTTGAGGAAGAGAGGATTATCCTAATACTTTCGTCATTTCATGCAACACTTGCATGTATTTTATGATTCAATCTCCAAAATTTAAAATAAATATTAATTATCGAATTGGTGTACTTTTTTAACAACTAAATCAGCGATCTGTTGATGAGCTTCCTCTATGGGATGAAATGCTCCAAAACTATTGCCTTGTAATCGAATTGAGTCTCGTATACTTCTAAAATTTAGAAATATTTTAATAGAAATGACATCATTTCATTCCATTATATTATATATAATTTATCTGACTTACATTTAAATGTAGAAATTAATTTAATACAATTATTACTATATCTTATAAAATCTCAAATTATTTCTTGAATTTTGAAAACATTCTTATTTGAATCGAAAGTAGTTTACGAATTTTTTTTTGGGTTATTTGATATCAGAATCGATAACTATTTAACGTGAAACTACCATTTTCAAAAGGCGGTAACATATGGCAGAGTTGTATGCTGTCAACTATTTGGGAGGATATATCAATAGAATCATTTAATGTTATGGCTACACGAAGACGGATGAATAATCCGTAATGAATCCGGTAAAAATGAAAGATTAAATAAACTTGCCTAATGAGTGACTTAGAAGAACAACAACCGCGTAACCGGAACAATTCAGCCACTCCTTCAACTGCTGTCCAACCGTACTGCTTAGATTTTTTCGTTATCAGTTCATTAATTCGTTGTAAAATTTTCTTCTCGGCTAAGATCAAATTGTCGGTACTTATCTACGAATACGCTTGTATAAATATTTCCATAGAAAGATTCTCGATTTAGAATGAAAAAAAGGCAATAAATGCTTAACCGATTTTTCTTTAAAAGAAGTTCAAAATATGAATACGTGAAAGCAAAAGGAATTGCACGGAGGTTTCACGTCACTTTCAAAACGAAGAAATTTCTTCATAGACATTGTAGTGGAGATATAGAATTATTGCAAAATGCTCCTATGCTCCTAACTTTTTTTCAACGATGGAAACAATTCCCTTTATTAGGTATCTTACTGTATATCAAATAAAATGGTATAAAATTGTACTTGTTGCATATCAGCGCAATCGGCATCCACTACACCTCGTTCGTTGCGAGTGAGATCAAAATAATGTGGTATGACGACCTGAACATTGTAATTAAAATTTTGCAATTATCATTATCTGTAATTATATTAATTTCATTTTATGATAGAGTAAAATTTAAATACAATTAAAAATAAATAAATAAAGTACAGAAGATGACATTGCTAGATATTCTTAATTTGTGAACTGATTACATATTTCAACGTTCTAGAAACGGATATAACAAATACAACCTGATTAGGTTTCAAATTTTGAATGGCTTTAGCAACTCGATCTAGTTGATGCGATGTATAGAAGAAGCGCATATCAATAGTGGAGAACAGAGAACCTGTTGGACCTCCGATTAGTGTTGACAGTATTTCTGAATATCCAATGTCATTACCGCCAACTGACATCATCAACAAATCTGGACCGGTGCCTCTGAAAGTTTACTCACCTTTTGATTACTTTTTGTACAAATTTTAACCATTTTGCGCTTGTTGTATTGCAAATATTCCATTCTTAATATCAGAATAATTCTACAAAATTATCGAAATTCGCATGAACTGATTCTAAAATAGAAAGTTTTTTACACATAGAAAGTGAACTATTCAGAGACTAAAATGCCAAATTCTTTGTGAAAGATTAAATAAAACTTTAGAGTGTGGACGATTAAGGACTCAGTTCATTAGCAAAGTACAAAGCGTAAACTATAAGTTTAAATGATTAAATCTTATTACCATTGAATATTCTATCAGAATAATTTCATAAAATTATTGAAATTCACATGTAAGCAAGAAAAAATTATTTCTCAAATTATTAAATGTGTTTAATAAAATGAAGCAAACTGATTGTAATAGTTGTTGTAATTTTTTCAAACTTTCAAAAGTACTCAAAAATAACAACAAATAACGATAACCTTATACGTGTGATCTGTTCCAGCACATTGATTTGTGATGTACTATTAAAGAGAACCAGGATTCCATTATCAACAGATGCTCCGGTACATGGTAAATAGGTGAAATGTACCGCACTCTGCTCTTCGATCCTACTACTCACCTGTTCGTACGCTTTATAAGCCCAGGATCGAGAACTTCGATGACATCGATCTGTAACATGAAATATTGCTAATAATTAAGCGTTAACTTATTTTTCTCTGATAATTAGAAATTTACTAATTGCTTGGATTTCAGAAGTTCAGAAATAGACTGAAAGCTGATTTGAAAGTTTTTTAATTTTCCTCCTTTAATATCCGACAGTGTTTCTATCCATCTTTTTATCATCCCTTTATTTCGATACATGGAATCATAAAGGTAGGATAGTTCTTTGCTCGTTATCATTTACGATCGTTTTTGTTGTTGTTGGCAGTATTGACTTGGAGGAAGGGGACAGTGATTAGTTCGAGAGATGCTTCTTCCGAAACTTTAATCTTACTCATTTCCATTTTTTCATGTAATAATACTTCCTTACATCGGTATCTTTTTGTTCTTTTCTGACGAAAATTATGAAAATTAATACCTAAATGTTATGCGATTCAAGAAAAATGTTTAACCCCTGAAAAAGTGGAACAAATTTAAGTTTTTCAAGGAATAATTAATAAAATTTTGGCAAGAATGATGATAAAATTTTTCCGTGACCCCAGGAACTTCCTCTCTATGTTAATTCAATCCTTTGATGTTGCCGCAAATTACAATTTCTTTTTATCAAGTAAGCATCATTTTACCCCGGTCGGATACGGTCACTAAAGTCATTCTGCAAGCATTCCCAACTGTACCCAAGCAATTATTACATGTAGCCTGGGAGAAGTTCAGATTTAAGCACTAACTTGGGATGTATTAAAATGAATGGTTCAAAGGAGCCGCCACTTAATCGTTTTTCTAAATACCATAATAATGATTATTATTCAACCGAAACAATAAGTTTCCGCGTAAAATAAGATGCTATGCTATCCATTGGGAATAGTAAGGTGACAATAAAATTCAATCGTTGAAGAAATTAAAGTTAGGAAGAAAACATTCAGCACAAATACAAATTTCATTATTTGCTCATGCTTTTCCAGACATTGTTAAAATTAAATTATTCGAAGAATAGGATTGTTTTGATTCCATAAATATCAAATAAAGTAGGAGAAATTGAGATGCGAGCCTTTTTCTGCACATAATTCATAAAATTTACCTCTTGAGATTACGATTTTTTTCTTTCGGCTCATGAATAATTCTAATCAAAAAAAGAAAAAAAAAAAACTTTGATATGATATTAAAACTATATCATTCAATTGGAATTTCTGTTACTGTAAAGTTAATATTTGTATTAAAGTGTAAAAGATTTCGAAAATTTCAAAAAATGCACTAACTCGAAAGCCATTTTGCCATTGTTTTGTCGATCACATTGACCGGAATATCCGGATTACCCTCGCCAGAAGCAAATGAATCACCAATTACTCCTATCCAGTAGTCTCGAATTGTGATGCTCACTTCTCCATGGAGAATTTTATGATCCACAAATTTTACTGATACCTTCACGATATATTTTGTCTATAAAGCAAATGATCTTTTCAGATGAAGAAAGGTAAAGATTACGATTACTTATGGTAACAAACAATGAATACTTTCTTTGTTTGATAGAATGAAAAACATTAACAAATAGTATGTAGTAACTTGTTTTGGAGCGAGCCAAGATGTTTGACATTCTTGTGTGGTCCAATAAAAGTGTTGTTGACTATACTGATCCGAGATTGTCCATTCAAAACTTTGAGTCGTTCTATTTTGCCATGTTAGCAATAAGCTTGAACAAGCTGACAAATGTACCAAACCGTAATGTTTCCGAAAATCGGTAACTGAGTTTGCAAAAATGCCACTTCTTCCATTGGATTTTAGCTTCCCAGGCCTGTTCCATTTAATTTCAACAAGTTCGTCCAAAGATGAGCTGGTCTAAAATAATTTGATTTTGACTGGTTATAGAAATTAGGTCTTCTTTAGTGCGTAATTTCAAAAAGTATTAGTAGAGAAGTTTATTTCGTTTTCAATGAAAAGTTTTATATGAGTGGCTTTGGCTTGAATGTAAGTATGAGACAAACAAATAACCAGAAAAACTGCTTCATTTTTCTTGGAGATTAACCCTTTAGGATCGCATTTAATATTGTAATTTATCTGACAAATAATTGTACTCAATTTTAAACGGAATTATTTAGCACGCAGAAGAGGTTGAGTAGACATTAAGACGCTTGAATGATCGCACAAAAGGTCATTTGTCTGTTACAATTATCACCAAAGATCACAACCAATGCAAAATTGATCACCATCATTTCACCATAAAAACTGATGAAATTTGATGAATGATAAAAGGCATTTCCGAAAGAAAATGCAAATATGAAATTTGGAATTTCTAAAAATGTTTAATAAAATCAGCAAAATTTAAAAAACTAAAAATAAGAACAACAAAAAAAGTTTTGTAGCGAAATTTACCCAAATTGAATCGAATCATTTTGTGAAATATTCTTTAAAGAAAGATTAAAACAAGCTTTTGTTTAAATAGTTAAGGAATAAAATATAAGAAAAAATATAATTAAATAACACAATAAGGTATTTCTATCCAAAAAATGCTTTTAAAGACTTAATATTATAAGGCATAAACTGTTGATTGTTTATTTTAAATTTAACTGTTTGTAAAAAATTGTGAAAAGTATATTTTGAAAGAAAACATTAATTATTGACTAGAAAAGGCAAATTAAAAATCATACCGAATAATTGAAAATATAGACGGCAAATTTTGGCCAGTTATTAATTAGATGAAAGAAAAATACGAAAAGTGATGGTGCAAATGATGCCATAAGCGTATGCAGGATACAAAGTTTTTAGAAATGCCAAAAAGAATAATTTTCAAATTGTTGAAGAATAACCGAAACGATCTGCAAATTTTCCGCTATTTGCTTTATTTTTCGAAGATTTTCGCTTTTTTAAGATTATTAGATCGTTCACTCCAATTCAATCTAAATACACTTTCGGAAAGTGTTTTTCTGGACTTTCAAAAACCGATGCTCCTGCTGAAGTATCATAATCGAAAGGGAGAAATTTGTATACCACAATTTACCACTCAGTGTTATCTGATTGGGACGATCTCTTGGACAGCGACCCTTAATGCAAGTTGACACAGCGGCACAACACAATCTCTTGCATGCTCAAACGGATTGACTGAGGTTTCGCTCCTCTTGTCAAGTATATTCACTCTGCTTCACGATTTCTTCAGGATTTCTGAATCTGAAAAGTCGTCGGCAACATCAAAGGGTTGCCATAACAAACCCTCCCTCAAATCTTTCCTATAAATTACCTCTTCATACGTCTGTGTCTCTCGAATTCAGTATTCCCTGAGTAATCCCTTCATTCTTGGCCATTGTTGGACAGACATGCGCGTTTTTACGGCACCATCTTTTTTCTTTTTCAACATATATTTTCATCGCCACTGTTAATATGTTTTGTCTCGAGTTAATGTGGCGATATGCAAATTGAGCATGAAAATTATCCATATCATGTCGTTTGAATTTGATACCTAACGGAAAAACTTGAAAAATCAAGGATATAATTCTTTACGTTTCTGAAATTCGTTAAAGAAAAAGGCGGTATTCCTGAAGAGAAAAAGGTTATCCTCTATCATTGATCTTTGATGATGGGACAATAATGTTGGTACATACTCATAAAATTGTCTCTTTTTCCTGATACACATTCAACAAAACTGATTTAACTAAACCAGTGCTATCGAAATATCAAAGGGATTGCCGCCATGTTGGCTATGATTTCTGCAAGAAATTGGTTGGAGCATCAATCCAATGAGAGTTAGTAAAAACAAAGAAAATGCCACTTCCTCATCCTTCTTCCTTTCTCTCTTCATTAATTATTCTGATCGAAAAACATCTGATATCTAATTTCTCATCCACCTTTATCAGAAAATAAAAGCTAATGTGGTAACCATTTTTTGAGGGAAAACATCACAGAAAGGTCATAACCGTTTAATCTTAGATAAATTCAAATCGACAACTAGTCTTCTTCTTCTTCTTAAACTTGCCATTTCGTAAGCTGTTTTACATATTCGTTGAATTTTAAAGCTTTTCGATAGCTTCACTTCAACGCAATTCGTCTTAAACTCGGATAATTGTAATTAAAACTGATTCAATTTCTAAACGTAATTACATCAATATATGAATTGTTTCATCCAAAAGGTTATCGCATTTATTTGATGATCAATCTTTAGGAAAATCCAACTAAAAGTATTTTTTTAATGCGAAAATTTGCATAATCAATGCAGGAATATAATAATATTGTGAAGAAAAATTAACAGCATTCAAATCAAATACTTCTTTTCGAATGGGTGACTTACGTAAAGATCATGAAGTTGGAGATGATAACCGTTCACCCGAGAAAATTACTGTGGGCGGAAAAAATGTGGTGTTGAAAGTGGAGAGAGATGAAAACTTTGTGATGCCTTCGAGAGTGAATCCATGCTTGAAATACAGCATTTTCACATTCAGCTATCTTCTTCTCTTCTTTTCGATCGGATTAGTAACTCTCGGTATTTGGGCACAAACAGCTAAATCTGGTGTGTTCTTTAGTTTGAAGAAGTTTGATTCCAAAAATATTGCTCTCTTCTTGGACCCAACTATTTTTATCATCTCTACTGGTATCATTATCATAATAATCAGCTTCTGCGGAGCTGTTGGTTAGTTATCTTTAATAATTTAATATGTAATTACTGTTCCAAATAAAAAGAAGTTGAGAATAAGAGAGAATTTTCAATTTTCTTTCTGAAATCTTTATATTTTGACTATTTGAAAGAAGTAAACAATATAAGATTGGGATAATGCAATTAATTTGGCTAATTTCCTCAAGGAAAGTATAGCACCTGTCTCGAAAAGCTACACATTATCGACTACTTTTACTTTACTCTTGGATGTAAATACCGCATTGTGGAATTTCAGGAAGCTTACGAGACAACTGTTTCTATTTGATGCTTCATGTATGTATGCTAGGCTGTATGATAATAACTTATTTTATGCTAATTATAATGGCTGTACTCATTGGTCGTGTATTATTGAATGTATTAGAGGCGACCATCGAGGATACTATTATACTGTATCGCGATGATCCTGATCTACAGTTATTGATCGACTGGATACAAATTAATGTTAAATGTTGTGGTGCTTCCTCACCTCATGACTGGAATAATAATATTTATTTCAGGTAAATATAATTCTAGAATTCTCTGTCATTTTTGTGACACAACAATTGCCTTCTAATCTTATTCTTAGAAATCCGAGGATAAACAAAAAGAACTCACCATGATGATATCCATTGGGTTTTTCATCGTAAAAATGTGGTAGCTGTCACTACTATTATCTTTGCTTTTTCTGAAAGAATTTTGAATTAAAATTTTAAGTTGAAAGCTTTTCTATCAATCAATGAGACGAGATTGCATTTCTCATCCTTTTTACAGTTTCGTTTCTTTCTCAGCAGATTTACTACACGGCGGATCTTCACCGATTTTTACAGAGAGATATTCTATAATACGTGATTTAGGCTTACAAATTTCAGCGATGAGAGCATGTTGGATATGTACGGATCATTAGAAGCTGGTGGTGTACCATTTTCTTGTTGCAAAAGTACGAAGTCAACGATGTCTTCACTTTCAAATATGTTTTGCGGTTTGGATGCTCGTAAACCTCCGTCATTTGAAGTATTCAATGATAAAGGTCCATTTTTGCGAGAAGATATCTATCAACGGGGTTGTATCGAAATGATCAAAGGATTCCTGATCAATAATATGCTATACATTGCTCCAGCTGTCTTCATCTTCCTCATAATTCAATTATTTTGTCTTTTTTCTGCATGTGTCTTGCAAAATCAAATCTTTGAACAACGAGAAGATTGGTATAACATCCAAAAATTGAAAGTTTTTGTTTATGATCAGTAGAATCATAAACTTCTTTCATTGTTTTGTTGCAAGTTTTTGTTGTTTTCTTGTTTTGTTTTGTCTCTCACTAAATTTCATTTGAGTTTGATAAAAATTTTTAATGTCGAATTAGTGGGAAACAAATGTATCAGATGTTTTTAAAATATTTCAAATCGACCAAACTTCTACAAATCAACTGGTATTTATTCCACTCCCTTAACTTCCCAGTAATAAAATGAACTTTAAATCCAGAGAATTCGAGATCTGAATTTCAGGAATCCCTATCACCTACTCATCGATTCTGGTTTTAGTCTACAAATTATATGGTTAAAATTTGATCAAATATTAAAAACTAAAAGAATGCAAACAATAATTGGCATGCCAGTAGTAATTTCATCGTCATATCTTGGATTAGGCCAGTCGCACTCACTTTCATTGTATAGTTTGTACCAAGTAATTAGCCAAGTTAACATCTATCAAAATTGTCGTTGTTCAACCTTTCATACAGTGCAGGTGTGCTTTTAATCCATGCAAAATCTCTTATACACATAGCATTTTATTTTTTAGCTGAATTATTTGCATAGCAAACTGGACTTATAATTCCCAGTGATAATTAACGAATTTTTCCCATGAACAAAATAGTTATACAACCATTTCTTTTGTATTATCATTTGCCTTAAACAAAGAAGAAAACAAAAGAAATTATATAAGCATAAATTAAAATGAAATTTTATACATTAGCGGATCACCGATATCGCAGTGTTGCCGAAAAGTAATATCAAGCGAAGAATTTGATGGGATCATATGAAAATATTGGCAATAGAATAAAAAAACTTTAATCTTAGCCTCAGTTTTTTATTTCCTTTCAGAATCGTAAGATTACTTGGCAAAGTTTTTTGAAGCGAAAAAAGAACAAATTTCATTACAATATATAATATATATATATATATATATATATATATGTACAGCACATGAACATAATATTTTGGCAGGCAAAGAATTTCAATGTAAATTATGATGATAACAACAACGAAGTGGAATAGGATAAGGGAATCAGAAAATTCAGTTTTACAAATTCAACCGGAATAAACTGCTTTAAAATTAGATCTTAATTGTATGACTTTAAAACATGCAAATCAAACTTCTTCTTTCATTGATTTCACGCAAAAAGTTCCAAATTTCAAAGTGTAGTGGTTTAAATGTAATGAAAATTTACAAAAACAAATTATAAAACATTTTAACAGATAATAAAAGGTAATAAATCTAAAAAATTTTCAGGCAGGAAAAAATAGTTTATTGAATGCATATTACAGAAGTGCAAAAGTTTCATCTTCCTATTCACTTTGCAATCTATAGATGTTTTAAAGATTCAAATGAAAGTCTAAATTGAGAGGACTTACAGATGCATGATTGATATGAAATTTGAATAGCTTACATTACGGCTGCTCTCTCGATACTGTGACAGTGCCAGGAACTCTCAGACACATCCATACTCGTACCAAACGGTACCAATTTCCGAACCGATAGAGGCGTCATTGTGATCAACATTCTCATAGAAACTGATTGTCTTCTCGTTCCGCTCCGCCTTATCACGAATGGCACTTCGTTTTTCATCTTCTGAACACGGACCTGATTCACTGTTCTTTAATTTAGGTGTTGATGTCTCCTTCGGCGAAAATTCGGTAGTCCATTTTGTGGGTATCTGGAATGAATTCCGAAAGTGATCATATAGTTCGTTCCAGTTTTATATCATGAAATGATAATGTAATTGTTCTGATGATATAAGTGAAACGATTTGCTAAAATCTTACCATAACACGTCCTTTATATGGTGGAGGTGGTGGTTTACTGCTACCTGTTACTGGTTGTTTTATACAATTTTTTGGTTGATATGTTGGAGGAGGTAATCTGTTGTTCGAGGATCGGCCGACCGAATTTGATCGAAATGGAGGACGCGGCGGTAGAGTGTGGATTGGAGAAGGTAAATCTATGCCACGTTCAGAACCTGAAAAAAACAAATTTTTTAATTCATTTCAAGTTACCATTTTTCAACACTCATTAGAATTGAAATGTTTGAAGAATGCAGAAATCATTACCATTCAAACTAATAACATCAATGGATCGTTCGTTGAAGGGAACAGTACGTCGCATTGATGAATATTCGGCACGAAAGACATTTCTTGTGAAAGTCCGAGAACAGTGCATCGAACTATTTCTGGAATCCGAATTTGTTTGTGATCCTGAAGTTAATGTGAACAACCTGAATTTTTTTTTTCTTTTGCCAAATTAATTACATATAGGAAAGATATATAGTATATATCATATGTAAAATATGCATAGATATGTACATTTCCATTACCATTCTGTCGCAATTCACTGCTCTTATTGATAAATGTTAGTTCATCAGATGAACTGCAAGGTTGATCATCCGGAATTGAGCAATATCCTGAATAAGATATTTGTTAGAGAAAGCTGCTTAAACGAACTAGTAAATTTAGAGCAAAAAATAAAGAGCGCAGTAACTTTCTTGCATATTAATCTGGCGAAAGGAAATATATTATCAATTGGATAATGAGCTGGCAGGATTTTGCCAGATGAACTAATTAAGATAGCATTAATAATGGCTCAGTGAAAATCAAAGTTCAACTTTTCGAAAAATGAATAATACTACAAACGTGAGATGCGGTGCTTGGCTAAGTATAAAAAGGTCAATTGACTTGGACATCTGAATCTTTTGTACCGACAAGTAAGTGCCTTAGGAAATGAATAAGTGAACAAGCGAGTCATTTATTTTATTTTTCGTTTGTAAGGAAATCACAGTATAAGCTTTTTTTCCGTACAAACATCGAACAGCTGACTGCCGGATAAATAATTCGGAAAATAAACGAACCTTTCCTTCTACAACATCACTTCTCACTTCATACTATTGCAGGGAAATTTGCCAACTCATAATTTTAATTTCAGTCTTTCAATCTTTTCATTGAAATTCAACCAGTCAAATTAAAATCATCGAAATAGATCCGGCAGTACAGTGGGAATTGAACCAAAGACTCTCAAACTTAGTCAGTGGTTAAATCCAATAAATAAACAAATACAAAAATATACTGCAACGATGAAAATTACCAAAATGAAAAGCGTAGAATAAACATTTGCATATGCATACAGTACAAGAGAGATATAAATCAATAATCTAAGGTTAATATTATCATAACTTCCAGGTTATCTCGCATATCCTTTCTCCCTCTTAACCCCCAAATAATTTTCCTTTCTCGTGCTAAAATATTTCCAGGTACAGTTTTGCAATATTCTCTCGTGTTGTTGCAAAAAATAAGTGCAGAACTTTTGCATGCAGGAGTGCACAGATGAGACAAAGCAAACAAATTATAAACAAATGACAATGTGGCATGGGAATACGGCGCGTGATGTGATATTAAACTTCATATCGTGCAGTATGAGTTGTACTTATACGTAACTTAAGAAATTTTCAAATTTTAACTTTTTTAATTCTAAAAACATCGGTCTTATAGAATTGCTAACTTCAAAATATATAAAGAAACTTAGGATAGAATCGAATAATTTGAACATAAATACTAAACAACGAATACGCAAAGCAGTTGTGCACTATATAAATGAGCATGAAAGAAAAGATGTCGGAGAAGGTACTTTGAAATAAAAAAGATATTAGGCCTAAATTTTATTGGAGATATTACTCATATCATTCAGAGTCATTGTGAACATTCATTTATCATAGTAAATATAGTTAATTTGTACTAACTAGTAAGCAAAAAAAAGAGATTGAAGTTTCTAACAAATATTGTCATAAAAGCTTCTAGGCCTGGCTGATCTTGAAATATGGTCCCTGGATAAAGGATTCAAAGGAAGGACAATCTCGGGAGTACTAATATTCGATTGCAAGGATGATGAATGGGCCTCACTATGAGAACGATCATCTAAAGTAAAACTATTAGAACGTTCCCAAACAGTAAAGTTCAGGCCTTCATTTGGAGTTCTTCTAGAATTAAGATATAAAATATTGCTGGGATTGCCGTTGCAATTATCTTGGGCGATTGTTTCCATGCAGCGATCTTGGTACATCGGCGGTAACTGACCATTTGCAGAAGTTGTAAGAGGCGAATCCCGTTTTGCAGCTATTGTCGTCAATGAATCCGCCGCCAGATAAGCGCTACTTTCTCCGGTAGAACTACCGTTCACAAACTTTTCACCAGAAAATATGCCACTGTTACCGCAATCATTCATAGAGAATTTATGTGGTCCGAGATTCTGCAACAGAATCGATAGATTCAGAATCACGCTAACAAAAGTACAGATAGCTTAGGAATTAAATTAACTTTAAAAATTCTTGTAAAGTTTTTCCTTTGAAATTTTTGAAAATCCTCAGTTTCATTTTCTGATTAAAAATAATTTAATTAATAAGAAATCATAGATATGTATAGCAATTATTGCTGAAAGGTGCCAAATTTAAAATAAAATTTAATAAAAACCATTTTTTAACCTCAAGGTTGTACCAAAAAGAGACAAATCATTATAATAAAGTTAATATATACTTTGGAAATGAGCACATTGGCGGTTCCTTCAACAAATGTCGGCTTCTCTTTGATTGCTCTTTTTTTATTGTCTAACGTATGATATTGTTCCATCATTTTTCCTTCTAATTGTTCTTTATAACTTCTCAACGACGACAATTTTTCTTGTAAAGCAACTTTTTCCTTCAAAAAAAAAAAAAAAAACACTGAAAATTTTACTTTGCTTCAATTCTTGCTGAAAAATTCAGGTTTAATTGAGACTTCAGGAAGAGTGAAATATAGGTTAGAAAAGGAAAACGGAATAAAATGATACTGAATTTAACATGTTTACTCCTCTTCATGAAATAAAATGTCAATTTAATGATACTCAATTATAATGTATTTGAAATTTCATAGGAAACTAAGAGAATTTTGAGCAGCACCTGAAAATCTTTTTGTGTATTATGATAAATATCTTTATCGTTTAATGTTCTGGCTAGAAGATCCTGATTTTGAGCCAACAGATGATTAACTTGTCGATCCAAAATGCGGCTTTCTTCCTCCAGCGTTTTGTTTAAATGTGTAAACAACTGAAAGTAGCAATAATTAGAGAAAAGAAGAAAAACAGATGATCGAAAAAATTATCAGGTAATCTCCCCCATGTATTTTCAAGTTGCACTAACAATAATAAATTTATCATTAATCATAAATTTCCTTAACTTTTCAATCTAAAGCACTGAATTTTGGAATTTCAAATTCAAAAAGAAGCTTAGGCGTAAGTATTATCAGCACCTCAATTTTCTGAAGCAATTCTGTGATTTCTAAATTCCGAGATTGTAACTTTCGCTGTAAATCATCAACTTGTGCTGTCAAACGTCCACTGATTGTCCGTTGATTTTGCTCAGAAAATCGAAGTTTCCGTAACTCGTCCTCATTGACCTGTGCATTGCGTGCCATAGAAATATTATCTTTCCTACAAAATTCCATTTTCAAATGAGAAATAGAGTGATTTAAATCTAATTTTGAAAGTATTTTAATAAACCGCAAAAACACTTACCGTATTTGTTCATAATTGTTACGTAACATCATCATATCATTTCGCAGAATTCGTACCTCACGATCACGTCGTTCACGTTCCTCTGCAAGTGTTAACTTTAGTTCTTCGAATTGTCGACGTTCGTTTAAAACTTCCTCGGTAGTTCCCTATAATTATGAGGATATATTAAAAACGTACATTAAGTTTTCCTGTTACTTTCTGTCCTCCAAACTGTTCTTAAGTAATTTGTAAAGTTAGAATTGCATAAAACTTTTAAATTCTATTGTTTTTAGAAGAATACTTTATGATTCTTTAGTTTAATATTTAACAGCGTGTTGTCATATTTCGCACGATCATAATCAGCACTAAGCATATCGTGCAATGTTTGCAGGCGATCGTGATCCATTAGAAGTGCACTGTGCATTGATTGCAACGATTCCTGAAAGTTACATCTTTTTCCTTCCCATTTAAAATAACATCTAAACACAACAACAATAACAATGAAAAATTTTTTTAAATGACATGATGAGGCAGAATCTCAAAAAAAAAAAAATTGAAAAATAAAAATTGGAGAGAAAGTTGGTAAAATTTAAAGGATTTAAAGCTTACGAAGTCAGTTTTTGTGGCTAATTTTTCTTCTTCGCAAATTTTAAGCTGTTTTTGCATTTCAGCATTATCCTGCCTCAATAGCTCTTCCTGCAATAAACATCAAATCCTGATAGTTTTAAACATTTTTAATGGTTTTTGGTAATTTTCTTCACATTTATGATGATGAAACTCAAAATAGTGCAGACAAACCTGAAGTTGAAGATTCCGCACGGAAACTTGAAGTTTAGCGAGTTCAGCATGCATTTTACTTCGACTTGCCTAAAATTCATAAGAATGAAAATAAAATTTTTAATAGTAATCAATTGCCTGACAAAAAAAAAAAAATAGACATGAAGAGAAATGTATTGTAGCCAAGATCTTCTGGTCCCCAATCCCACTAATCTCGATGCAATTACATATTGGCTAGCAATGCTATAATATTAACGGTTCATAAAATGACTGAAATGAATAATCGAACAGAATTAAAATACAATTCAAACAAAAGGCAATGTTATCAAAAGATTTGTCAACGAATGTTAAAGTAAGCCTATAAATGATTTTTAAGAGCCTTGTAACAAAGAAATAAGCAATGATAACAGTAATTATGATTATATAATGTTGATAGAGATAGTGGTAATACTGATAAAGACGATGCAATGCATGAAAATTCATACACATCAAACAGTGCTGTTATCATTATCATAACGATTTGTGAAGAAGTTCTAGGAAAAGAAAGGTCATTGAAGAGGCATAATCAACATTATCACTAACTCTACCCCTATCACATATCTTCATTGCTCTCTTAGATACTCTAATAAAGGTTATTTCAGTCCCTATTAAGTATTTAATTATCAATTTGTTTAAAATGTATGTGTAAATGTGAATCTCAAAGTTCCATTCCATTTGTCTTTGCATTTCTTAAGATTTTTTTATTCATCTTACACTAAATGAAATTTGGACCTATTGTTAGTTGGAGAAAATTTGCAATTTTTAAAATTAAAAATGTAAGAATTATACTGAAAATGGAGGGAGAAGATGAGAAATGATATTCTGAATAATACTCCATGAAACAAAGAAGAGTGACGCTACTTGTCATTATATGAATGATCACAAAGATTTTGAATTCAAATGATAACTTGCAAATTACAATTCTAAACTGTAAGTTATAAGCCATAAATAAAATTAAAATACATGTGATAAATTACAAAAAGAAAAAAATTATATTAATTCATATACAATTTTTGCAAATGACTTACAGCACTTTGTTGCAGTTCTTCCAGTTCCCTTTTCAATGATGTTACTTCACTACACTTCGATGAATTTTCTTGCTGCATTTCACGAATTCGTTCTTGCAAAAGAAATACCTGTAATTTCAAATTATAGGTATTTCCTCTTCTGTTGCTGAATAGTAGAAGTTTCATATTTTACAAATTAAAATGCATACCTGTTCTTTGATATTTCTATTCTCTGTAGTTAATTGGCGTAAACGATCGTCACTTTCGTTCAGATCACTCTCCGATCGCCTGAAAGTTTATTTAAAGGTAATCTTAATCTATTTGCTTAATGATAGCAGTTGCAAACAGTTGGACAATTAGGTCAATAGTTCCATCTCTAAAAGTGTATAAAGTGTTATAAATATAGGAAAGTGTAATAAGTATAATTCTGAATGCTTGATAAAGTGAGATGTACTCATCCACTAAAGTCATAATTTCTACCTAATTCCCACCTGCTATGCCTCAGCATCATTGGAGAAGAATCAAGCCAGAGAATATTTGTCAATGATGATAGAAGGAAAAGCGAATAGAATTTGGTCAATGTTGGACACATTGAATTTAATCATTCTAACAGGTATAGTTGTTGATGAATGCACGAGATGATTCACTGATTGTATAGAAGGTCAAAGTGAACTGTAAACGGATGTGTAGCAGGAATAATCTGTGGTGACGTTTGAAGGACAAAGATGGAAAATACATTGGTACAAAGCAAATATCTCATTATCAAATAACTACCAATAATCAATAGCACGGGATTTTCATTAGTGAACCGATGATTGATTAGTCATATATGTAAAAAGTAATTCCGGATTAGCGGGACCGAAATTTTGTCACAGCACCATTTCGATTCTACACTAATAATTAATATAAAAATTAGTAGAAAACTTTTAATTAATAAAAAAGTTTGAATTTCGATTCACAGTTATGTTAATGATATATTTCTTAGCTAAGGATTTCAGAGAAATGAGAAATGATCTTGGAAAATAGTAAAAAGAAGAGCTATGCTGTACGACTGAGACATGATAGTATAATCAATTAAAAAGGTAAAATTTGATAGAGATAAAAAAAAAGGTCAAGATGAAATGATAAAAAGGAAAGTATGATTATTGAAGGAGATACAATTAAAGTGACCGAAACCGTGAAAGTAGTGACCAATCACTGAGAACTTGATAAAAAAATGGACAGAATTAAATGAATGGGCATTAGGTTGATAAATTGTTGTTTCTGCCTTAATCCTCTTGCATGGGCTAATTTTATAAAACTAATGATGCCTACGAAGAATTTTAGTTAGAATATAAATGGTACTGCAACAAGATTGATATCTTAAGTCAATAATAATGGTAAACTGCAACAGAGATACCATTCACTGACCACAAGGAATTGTAAACAACATTACTAGCCATTGGTCAGAAGGTTGCTGTATGTTGTTGTAGAATAATTCTGGAAGTAACGTTTGACTTTAGCAATAATTTTACGCACTATATTCAACACTAAACTTCTTATTCCTTTTTTAGTATACTACATTTAAGTAAGTTATACATGAGTTTTTTGAATTTAATTTTCAATTCCAGATAGAATATTTAATATTACCCGATGAAGAAGAAATAAGCAAACTGAGTATTGAATGATATCACGATGATTAAAATTTCACCAAGTAAGCGTTACGCGGATCACGAAAGCAAAAGTGAACGGAAAATTTTAAACGTAACCTCTCACACATCTTAAAAGCGTTAAAAAAAAAAAGGTCAAAGCAGACGGTACAGATGAGAGAACGTTTTACATTATTGAATAAAAATAAAGAGATTGATAGGAAATCTTGCTGGGGAAAAATATTTAAAAATTCATTCAGTAAAGAAGAAAATGAAGTTCGCTTCAATACATAACAGATTTCGAATTCTTAAGTAGACGATGAAAGTTTGATCCATCAGAAAAAGTTTGCATAGCATTTGCACTAAAAATATTTAATAGTAAAGTTCATAATGACTTCTGTCTGAATTTCGAAAGAAATACTTTTCATTAAAAACCTTAATCGTTCGATATCTTCCTTAAGATCATTCAATTCAGCGATTTGAGTATGTTGTTGCAATCTTAGGGCATCAGCTTCTCGTCTTGCTGCTGTGAGTGCTTTCATGATAACATCATCGATAATTGTGATAATCCTCTCATCATTATCACCATCACCATCGTCATCAATGGATTGCATCATTTGCATCTCACATTTACCACCGTTCAATTGAATTGATACACAGATGGATCGTAGTCGTGATATCAGGTCACTACATCGTGATTTCACAGCTACCAAATCCTCCCGCAAACGATTCATCTTTTTAAGTTCCAATTCAAGCTATAAATGAATGAACTGACTTGGTTTCATATCTTTAATTCAATAACATTTTATGAAATGAAAGAGAATTAAATTGAGATATTTTCTTCACTTATATTATATATTTTGTAATACTTGAATTTGAAATTAAATTTCAAATTAAGTTTACTTTCGAGTTAGTTTAAATAAATCATAAAGAAGGTATTAAATTCCGTAGAATCCCTAATTCTTAGGGTAAATTTCAAATTTCAGTGATCTCTCTACAGGCCATTTTGGAATTTTAGAATGTAGCAGTAATGATCAATTTTATGGGATCTCTTATGAGGAATAAAAAGGGACCACTGGAAAAACCAATTCTTAGTTAATCTTAATTTGAAGTTTTAATTTTTAATTTAAAAAAATCTTTCAACGACTTTAAAACTGTCAAATAACAGTCAGAGAAGAGCACCTGCTGATTAAGTTGTCGATTTTCACTTTCTAATTCGTTTATTCGACTTCGACTTTCCATTACCGCTCTTTCACAGGTTTCTAGTTTTTTCTGAATATTTTCCATATTCATCACTTGTAGTTTGCCCTCTTCAATGCGCCCTTCGAGTTGTTCATTGATCGCCTGAATCCAAAATTCCCTTCCAAATTGAGTTCAATCCCCAAAAGAAATGTAGCGAAGAATAAATTGAACTTTAATTATGAATAGTTAAGAAGGAAACAGAGGCTTGATGAAAGTAAAGTTAAACTGAAAAAAAAAAAAGGTCAGCCCTCAACGGCATCAAAGTAAATTGTAGTCTGAAAATTCATAAATAACTTTACCATTGGCCATTTTGCAAAGTCAAAAGTTTGTGAAACTCATCAGTTAACTCTATCATATGCATCTTGGACCAACCGATACTACTACTAGTAGTACTACGCTGTAGAAGAAAGTTACTGTTAGTAGTATTTAGGAAATAGCGAAAATTAATAGTTTGAACCTTCTGAGAATTCCATTCATTTTCCAACAATTTCTTTTGTTTCTCCAAACTGCGAGCAATTTGCTCTATCTCTTGCAACCTATTTTCCAGCTTCTCCATATCAGTTGCCGATATTTGTTCTTTTTCCATTGCTTTCTTAAGCTCTTCATCTGTCTGAATTTTTGCCTCTTGTAAGCAGTTGATTGTATCTTCTTTAGCTTTCAAACTTTCTTGCAGTTCCGAAATCTACAAAATCCTTCCTCAAACATTAATCTGAAATGTTCTGTGTTCGCAGTACCATAAAACCTTTTCTACGATATTCACTACTTAGAAGGATTTGATGAGAAAGGGGAAATATATGGATCAGTGTCCTTAGTCAAATTTTAGATCTAAAAATCTATAAAATTCATTGATTCCCATACCATTTTAGTAAGATCACTTTTCTGCTCACATCGAAAATCATTTTGAAAGTCGGAAAACTTCTTCCTTGCTTCCTGCAAATTCTGTTGTGCTAAATCTCGTTCCATTACCACTGCATTGCACAGTTCGCAAGCCTACAAATTTTTCGCAAAATAAAATTTAAAATATCAATTAAAGCATTTCAAGAAATACAGTCCTAATTCAACTGTTGCAAAATTTCATGCAAAGATTGAAATAGTAGAAAATGATCGTTTCAACATGCTGAATATCTTGTAAGACGTAATATTATTACAGAAATGATCTCTTCAAACATTTAATGGAAGTCATTCAATCTGATGAAACTAAGAACATCAAAAGAAATACCTTTTGGTACTGTGAAGTAACTTGTGATAAAGTCATTTGAAATTCCTGAACTTGTTGACCTAACATGTCGCATTCCTCTTTCTTTTCCGACAATTCTATTTCAGTTCGTAACAATTTAGCATGAATTTCACCCGATTCTTCACACTTACTAAATGTGGAAGTTTTGGAATTCGTTACGTGAAATTAATTAGGAAGCTTCCGGTGAAGAATCTTTTGCTTCTCAACTTAGTAAAAGTTTCTTGATTATTACTTACAAAATTTAATTTAAATAAAATTTCAGCAAGATGATATCCTCGAATCTATTCCACAACTATCTTTACCATTTGCGATATGTAGACAAAAGCAATTTCTGTCCATTAATTTATGTATTTGACTTTTCTTGTTGAAGCTTTTCAAATACGAAAATTCGAATAGGCAAATTTAAATAAAATTATCAGACTTAAACTATCAACGAAAAAATCTCTCAATTGAAATTCCAACTGAGGAATATACTTAAAAATTCTCACTTGACATTTTCGAGTTTCGTTCTCAATTTCCTATTTTCTAATTCCAATTCCAGAATTCGTTTCTTGTCATCGTCAGCTATTTGACTACCCAACGATCCGAAATCCTCTCGTGAACTATGTTGATCATCATTCATGCATTCCACTTTTCGCTCTAAAGCCAAACTCTTTTGTTGTTCACTTTTCAACTCCCTTTCCAGACGACCATTCTCCACCAACAAATGCTCTATTTTCTCACGATCCTGAAGTAAAACAAAAAAAGTGTGAAATTGTACAAAAATTTTTCGAAATTAAAAAAAAAACACATGAATTCAAGAAATTTCATAGCTCAAGTCACGTTTCATTTTAAAAAGGATTTCTTGGGAGAGAGGGATATAATATCATTTCATTTTGTTCGTGATAAAAATGTACCTTAGTGATATCTACAACATATTGTTTTATTTGATCTTGATAATCAGCCAGTTTTGTTTCCATATCTACATGATTTGAAATTTTCCGTTGACATTGTTCAAGTTGATCTTCCAATACTGAGCAGGATTCCTGCATTAGTTCATTCTCTTCTTTCAATTGCTGGAAAAAAGATATTACACGTAATGTGATATGAATAAAATTGAATAAAGGAATTAATTAACCAAAAATCTAAAAAAAAATGATAGATGTATTTAAAATCTTGCAAAGAAGCAAGTAATTTAAGGTTGTTAGTTTAAATTTAAAATTTTAAATTTAAAAAAAAGGATATAGAACATTAGAGATTATGCTGATTTAATTTGAAAAGGAAATAAGCAAATGTTTCAAATCGAAATATTATGGTCAGATGAAAAACTTTTGAAATTTAACAAAGATTTTTATTTCAAAGCGGAAGAAGAGTATACCGTTACTCGAGATTTGAAAAAATCAAGATCTGATAGTTTCTCTTTCAGTTTACCATTATCAGCTTCTAGCTTGTCATAATTTGCCAACTGAAAAACGACAAATTGAAGTGCTATTGAAATTCTATCATTTAATAACAAAATATAAATTTATTCGAAATATTTAAATGATTTAAATAATTAATATAACTGAAAATAGTATGTAGTAAAGATTCATATTTCAAATCATATACTACTAATGAAGACTTATGTAATTAGTCCAAATATTGCAGGAAATTGGGTGGTAGGGAAATTAAGAAAGAAAGGATGGAATGCAAAGATTTAAAAATAGACGAAATGGAATTAATGAAATAATTACAACACATTTTAAGAGTACGCCCTATAGCAGCTGACCTTATGCTGTAGACATTCAAGCTCATCACGGTAATCCTTCGCTGCACGAGCATCTTTAACAAGTTCCAATCGTTCCTGCTGCATTTTCAGAATGTCCACTTCACGAGCTTCTGCTTCATCCTTTAACTCTGCGATCATCTCCTCTCGTTCCTCTCTGCAAATCATAATCAATACCTATCCATCATTCATTAATTACTTCTGTACTTCATCCTAATTACATAATTCTTTACTCATTACGTGAAAATATGTGAAGGTGCTATTTATTTGAACGTTTTCTGCAATCATACTCGCGAGGCTAATGAAAAAGTCACTTAAAACTGTACTATTTCAAGATGACCTGATGGAGAGTATCATTCCGTAAACAGGAAAGTGATCTCCTTCTTCTATATGTAAGTCAATAATACAAATAATCAACAATTTTGATACTGTGTTCCACTACCGATTACACAATTTTCTGTTTTCCGAATTTTGCTTTAACGTATCCGACTATCCAACTATTTCTGTTTCACTTTGTTAGAAATTTTTTTGTTCGCATTTGCGTTGGAATATATTGAAGTTGGAATTGAAATCAAAAATGAAATGAGAGATTTCAATAAAAATTTCTACATTTGCATAAATTCATCAAAGTCTAATTTTCATTTTTGACAGAGTGGCAAAAATTTTGATTCCATACCCTTCCTTACATATTGGATCCATTTTCAATACATAAGTAACGAACGAGGATATAACTATTACTGTTTGGAATGCAGACAAGGTAAATTACCTAAACCGTGATCAATCTGGGAATTCAGCATCATTCCAAAGAAAGGGAATACATTTAAGTGATGTTTTCGTTATCATGAAGATATCACGCAGAAATTTATTGCCCAGGAAATATGGTCATAAAGGGTTTAAGGAACTCTTAAGCACTTCACGTCAATTATTTCTTCTGAAATGTTACACACTGTGGAAAGAATTCTGAACTAATGTTTCTACGAAAACGTAGCTTACATCATATTTCTTAACTTTCGGAGTTCAGCTTTCGCGGATGCAAGTTCAACATTAACATGCCTTTCCATTGTAGTGGGTGATGGAATACGATCTTCTGAAATTTTCCGACAATTTGAAAAAATATTAAATGATTCAAAAATGGTGCAGAAAAAAATCTATGACAAAATCGTTATATGTTTAGTGATCATATACCGGATCTGATTTTCGATAGTTTTGTTGTCCTTGTTACTTCACTGGACACTGATGAAGAACCAGTGGTCGTACTGTTTTCATCGCTTTCCTACGATAAAACGAATGCTTAGGAGTGAGAAGAAAAATTAGAAGATAAATGATACTTCGATAAATGAATAGAAACTGAAAAAAGATTTCCGGCATATTCCACATTGAAAACATTATTTAAATGAGATGCTTACGGAATCAGTAGGAAACAGAATAAAAATATTTTTGCTATCTTTTATTCCGAATTATATGTTTTGCTTTTTCTAAATGAAAAATAAGAAATCGGCGAAAAAACTGTTCTAGTTTTAAATAAAATTTAAGAAATAAAACTAACTCGTTCACTGGACATTTCATACAATCGATTGGCATACCTATCACGCTCTTTCATTACACTTTCCAAATGACCAAGTATTGTTGTTTTTTGATCGTCCTCTGAAATTAACTCCAAGGCCTGGACGTTAAGTACGTAGTCACCTTCCTCCGCTACCTAAAATATCGTTTGTTTGTATGGTTGTGTCAAAATAAGGTCATAAAACTATACGAACCGATCCATAACATATATTAATTCAAGCAGTTTATGGATTAAGGATATCCAGTGATTGTTAAAAATTGTCCAAAAAATATTGGAATGCGAATGGTTGAACTGGTCCTGAAAGTAATTCTTAGATAACCAGATTATTGTAAATGTTTAACAGGTTATTAGACAACTTTATAATCTTTTTACTACCTAAGATTGATTGTTTAATCCGCATTCGAATATTTTCTAACAATTTTTAATTAACTGCAACGATATTGTCTTCCAAATTGAAATCCAAAATTTCTACGATATTCAGTGGCTTGCGAAAGATGAAGATAGTGAACTTCCTGAACGATTCTTTTAAAACTTTTCTTTCTTTTTTTTAGCTAAGGAAAAAGAGAAACGAAATTAATCACTACTTCGTCGGAAGTTTCCAAGTAAAAAATCAAATATGCTCTGATTGCCCTGCAAACGTTGCATTCGTTTTTTTTTTTTTTTTTTTTTCTTTTTTTTTGCATTATTTGCACTGAGATAATATAACAAAAGGGAAAATTAAATTGAAAAGTATTTCGAAATTTTCAAAATTTCGTTGTAAATTTGAACAAAAAATGTATTGATTGCTGTTCATTGCAATATGAACAACTGATAATGTGCTTCACTGATATTCTCGAAGGCTATTTCCAAATGCTAGATCGATTGAATACCACAAAATATGCAAAACAAGACAAGCATTGAAGCTACAGCTCTTTTCCCACAAAAAAAATGGATGCTAATCAAATACTTTCAATATAGGTCACACTTGTTAATAAAATATGTACTTTCGAGTTTAAATGCAAAGTGGTCTCTTGCACATCCATTTATTTGAGATGCAAATTTTTGGGCACTATTAAAATGTTAGTCTCAATTGGCATCACCTTTGATAGTATAACTTTAGCAACAAGTTTATGGATAACATTTCTTCACTTTAGTATATTATTGGTGTAGTGGTAAAAATGACCATTTAATGACTACCAGGATGACCGGATAATTATTCAAGTGATTGTCTACTTCTTTACAGTAATATTTACAGCGCTAAAAGTAAATGACACTGTGTGAAAAATTGGATGACCTTTTTAATTTGATTCACCAATGCTGTTTGCAGTTCGTTTTCCATACGTTTGATACGTTCGATGAATTTACCACGTTGTTCACCCTGCACTACACATCCCAACAATAATAGCAGTACATTATTTACATCCGTTTCGCAATCATCTGCAACACTTTGAGTATTCCATTTATCATATTGATTCATTAATGTTTATCGAAAGAACAGAAGTCCGTGTATTGCGTGTATACACGTTATCACGATCCATTTGGTTTCATGATATGCGTTCAAATGTTCGCTGATATGTTTTTATTTGTGAACATTTATGAGAATGATTGAAAGGTATTCAAAAACAAATTTAAATTTTGATTGAAATGTGGAAAATAATTGCATATTATTACATTAACATTTTAGTAAAATTCCGAGTGTTCTCGGAGGACTCGGAAATTGATACAGTAGTAATAATGGTTTTTGACTTTTTATCGTTCTCAAAAAAAGGAAAAGGAAGGTTAAGTGAATGAAAGGAAAAATTAAAAATTAGTTGAAGAAAAGAAAATATATTGGATACACTTACAACACGATATACTTATTATTTATATTTATACAGATGTTTTGCGATGCCAAAAAATGGTTCACATGAAAATTTCACTGATAGTAAATAAACAGAATCATTAGAAAGAGCACACACACACACACACATACACACACATACACATACACACACACACACACACACACACACACACACACACACACACACACACTTGAATAGTGATGAAAAACCAGTGTTGGACAATCAGGAAATGTTAATCTTATCCGTTTCGCGGAATTCATTTTTTTCGAAAGAGCAAAGAGAATAAAAAGACAGAAAGATCAGTGATTGCAAAAAAATTGGATTATAACGAACACAAATTTGGATCAATAAATAAATCATTGGAGATTACTAAATTCATTTTAGCATAGTAATTGCAGAAATGGATAAAGCTATCGTTGATTCCTATCAAAAGCTTGATCAAAGATCCGATCAGTGGACATAACAACACTTGTGAATGCTTTTGACTTATAAGTACAAAAAAGCCTATTGAGAAAGAGAGAGAAAGGGGGAGAGAAATCCCATTTATTATTGAAATGAAAAAAAATTATGATCAGTGTGATAAATTGACTTTAAATATCAGTAATTCAGCGGAATATGATAAGCTGGAAATGTATATTCTTCAGGTTGAAACTTAACTATAATTTGTTAAATCATACGAATCGCCCTAATTCGTATTTCAAATATTAAATGAAAATTTTATTCGATAGATATTTTAAATAGATATTCTTCTCCTAACACTAACCTTAGAGGTTCCTTGCAATCTCTCCAGAAAGATCAGATTGTTTCGTTGTAAAATGAAAGGAAAAGGATGCAATCGAGGATGAAATAAGAGAAAAATGGAATGCTTTTATATTCTGAACTGAGTGAGCGCTGATGGTGATCTGACACAAAGAGCCAATCAAAAACTCTCTTCTGCTCACCTCTGACGAAGATGAGCAGCTGTTAACTATACCATTTTCGGATTTAAATGATTCTGTTGCATACCTCTCAAACTTTATTCTATCTTTACCTAAAATTCAACAATCCACTATGTGAGAATTTTATCCAAAATTCCAGTTTAAAGTTTTTGCATATTAGAAGTAACAGAAATAACTTTTTCATACATAATTATATCACCTTTGCTCAATATGACATAATCTTCTTCATATGCCCCTATTCATGTTAATCATTTTTTGTTTTTTTCGAATCATTTGATTTTTGCATATCAAAGATAAAATGAATAAAAATATTGAAACAATACAAAACAATTTGCAATCATTCTAGTGAAGCATGAAATGGATGACCATTTATTGTCAAAGGTCAGCGTTTGTTTTGGAAAAGTTTTTGTATAATTGACAGCATAAGGAAGAGTGATGAATAGTAAAGCAAACAACCAATAACTCTTTCTACATCTTTCGATTCGGATTATCGCAGCAATATTAGACGGAATGGATCATATTGATAATTTCACACATTGGCATGTTTACAATTTACTCTCCTTAAATATACTGTAACAAAATAACCTATCAAAGATATCAAATTTACTGAAACGTAAAATTGAAATTTGATACCTCCATCATCTCTATCAAAGGTAACTCATACTTTCACTTTATTTAGTCTCAAGTGAAGTAATTTTAAGATATCATTTCAGCTATTATTAGGCCATAATCTTTGGAAATTTACTTTTTTTTCAGAATGATATGACAGATAATAAAACCAATGAAGCTCAAATTTTGTGAATGCATTGGTCGGAAATTTAAAAGTCGTATTCGTTTCACGTCAAACAAATACGGCTGTTTAACTCTATCATATTTAATAAAGAAAGAATTTTTTTAGCGCTTTTATGAATAACGGTGAAATGAATTTAATATTTGAAAAATAGCAGAGAAGTGATTGGCCAAGTCCTTTTACCTATGTAATATAAGCTACGAACTTATTAGATGTAATGAAGTTGAAACCGTTGGTAGAAAACTGTTGTAAGAATAATTGAATTAGAGTGACCATAATGAAATGGACAGAGAAGATGAGAGGAAATAGAGGAAAAGATAGTGTAGCATTTCACGATAGTCTGAATGAAAGTAATAATTAAATATAGAAATTGATACATGATTTAAATGTGATGTAGTGATATATGATTATTGGACATGAACCATAGTGACATCAGTGCCAGACAACAAGGCTATCTATTCTCCGTCTCCACGTTTGTTTCGTATCTCATCACAATCCGATCGGAGATCTTTATTACAAAATTCCCATATACGATCGAACGATATTTCTTTAATTCTACAAGTCGATCTTTATAACCCTATAATTCTCTAAAAGTTCATTTATCTGTTTATAAAATTGAATTGCAATAAAAAACTCTTAGAAGAAATGAAATTTATTGTTATTGTAAAAACTGGAAATGCAAAAACTTCAGTGGAAACAGTTTTTCGGCAAGTGTGATTTTCAAAGATAACTAGTTTAATGCAATGTAGCACAGACCGACAGTCGCCAATGGGAACAAAAATGGAAGAAAAATTTAACTTTTATTTGTATAACGAAAGAAAGTAAAAAAGGAATGTATGTGCAAAAATTTCATCAGAAAAAATCAAGCAATAATATGAGGTTAAAGGATAGGATAGTCGAGAGTGATATGACAGAGACAGGGATGAATGAATTTTGTTTATCATAAGAGAGGACAAATCTATCATTTCCTGTGTAGGTCTAGAAGATAGAGTTAGGAAAATTTGATGATATGTGTCCTTTCAACATTCTCGAGAATGAATGAATACATTTGTGTGTTGCATTAACATGCCATATTTATGAATGAAAAGATGGAAAGAAGGTGAATAACAGATTGCGGGAAAAGGGACAAGAAGATGAAGGAAATGTATATATAAATTCCTAAACAAATTTGCGGTTCATATTGTTTATATCTGTCGATCAAATAAGTTCACAAACTTCAGAAATATTAAAATAGGATCAATTGTTGCTAAAATATATCGCATATGATATAATGCATTTATGATCCATCTATGCAAGAAATTCAACAAAAATACATTCATCACCGATATGGAACATTTATACTTTGAAATTGAGGGTCAGACAAACATGCCCATTAGTGAATATTTTCATTGAGCAATGATGCAAAAAATGATTGAAAATTAATGATATCTATTGTTTGTTTGCAATCATATAAAATGCATAAATAAAAATTTGATTGCTAATTACCATAATGAAGTTAAAACAGTAAGTAATAGTTTGGTAGGGTAATTTAACTGGATTGATCTTGGCCTAGAAATTAAGTAAACAATCTTTCTACTAATGTATATTATTATTCTAAGACAATTATCTATGGAAATAAAATTTAATGAGAAATTAATATGACAAGTAACCTTGAAAAAGCGAACTACATCCGGGTAAATAAGGATTTTGTCAGAGGTAAACCCATAGGCGATGATCGAGTGACCGATTCTATTCCACTATGTGCAAAGGTAAGCCAAACAATAGGTGAGAGAAAGGATAGGAGCTTTGTTCAATCGACCTTTCAACTCGACAGGGTCACGACGTGCTACCTTCCTCCCAATTTTTTAATGCATTAAGATGACACATAATAGTGAATAATTATGGATAAATGAATATTGCTTACTTCCGATAAGGCTTGTCAAGCAAGAGAAGATATTTACTTAGCAAAATATAGTTGCATAGTGAAATGGATGAAGAATTTAAGAAGGGAAAGCTTAAGTAAGTAACCTTTTTCATTTCCGAAAAACTACTTAATATAATTAATTTAAAGAAATTTCGTTAATTAGAGGTGGATTTCTTATTCTACACTTTTAATTTCCTTTAAATTAATTTGAGCTATTTAAACTTTCTCTTCTTAAGTGTTTGATTCCATTAGAATATAAGAATTTTATTTCGTCAAAAATTGTCTTAAAAAAGAGAAACAAATTTAATTACATAGCTCTTACTTATCTCATTACTATTCCTTGTGCTCCACAGTCTTTTAAATTGCAAGCTTGGCTGTGAAAAGATAGAATATTTGAAATGATTTGTCGGATAAGTATATTTTGATATCGGAATAAATTTAAATACCCTGTCAATTTCGCATATCGAGTATCATCATCCGGCATAAAATTTCTTTTTCACCTCTTCTCAATTGTTTCAACAACTGTTCAACAACAGCTATACTATCGGTTATCAGATTTAATACCGAACATTTATACGGTAATAAAATTATATGACGACAAGAATAATTAGACGAAAAATTTCTAAGATCGAGCATTTACTACGGTTGAATTCTTTCTCTCTCTCTCTTTTTCTCACAAATAAGTATTTTACCCATCGTTCTTTATTACATAATACTTTAAAAGCTTAAATTTGCTTTTCCATCTACCAAAGCTCCAGCATTGTTTTGCATATATATTTTTCCATATGCACTGGAACACTTGCATGGAAATATATAGCGATATGTATGGATTAGTGACAGTTATTATTTATGCTTGAATGTTGAAAAATTTTTGATTGGAAGAAGTAAGAATTTAATTTTCACATAATTTCAACATTATTCAACATGATAGTTATATTCTAAAAAAGAAAATAGCTCTATCGTTAAGATGACATGTACGTAAAGGATTGACGAATCACGTACGTGAGGGAGGAATTTGTGAGACGACAGTTTATAAATGAAGATGATTGATTCACGATAGGAAGACCTGACGCAATTTTACTTATTGTAAAGATTTAATTCAGAAAATTAAGCGATTCGAAGAAATCGATTATCAAATCAAAATACTATAGCAATTAAGATAACCATACTGGGGGAGAGGGAATTTCAAAAAAAAGGAAAGAACTAAATTTCTCCAATTCAAAATTATTGATATATTATTGTACTAATTAGGGGAAAATAACCAAGGCGGAATATTGGATAGTAAAAGCATAGGGACAAATGACAGATTTAATTGACCACTGAAACAAGAAGTTTTTTTTGGAAAGATCATTGCTAAATCATTGCTAATCTGATACGTAACCATGAATGCCATGATAATCCTACCGAATGATAGTATTGTAAAGAAAAAGACAAAACGAGAGAAATTGTGAAGTATTAGATAAGAAAAGAGAATAAAAAGAAACGAACCGGGATACGGGTTCCGTACAATGGTCAGGAGATCCGGTATCGGCATCACAATCAATTTGTTTAATTGCTTCTGCAATGAATAATAAAATTTATAGTGGCACCATTCATTCAATTTCAAAAGAACTATAATTTTGTTGTTTGCTGTAATGTAATTCATTTTCCGCATCATCCAAATTACCCAAAATTCTTCCGTTAATTTCGTTAATGGGTGGCAGCTTTTAGTTGACCTCCTTTATTTTCTATCACTCCGAACTACTACTGAACTTCTGATACTTGTAGAATTGAACCGAAATCTTCCTTGTTCATATTATTTTAATTCGAATGCCATTCCATTACTCTTACAGATTTTGCTAAAATACTAGCATATTAATAATATCAAATATAACAATTTTTATTAAATTGATTTTCATCAATTTAATTACAAATTTGAGCAATCCAAAAAGTTTTTCAAAAAATCCATTTTGAAATTGTTTATTAATCTTTCAAACTCTGCAAACCTATTTGAGACTCATAATGAAAGCCGACTTCTTTTGAATTTATGTTTAGCATATAAATCCGTTCATTCTAGCAATAAACTTAATAAAAAAAGAAACTTAAACTAATAGTGAAAAATGATGTACTTAAATTTATTGAGGTCATCTTTTTATTTACTAAAAAGCCAAAATTTCATGGAATATTCCTCAAAATTTATAGCTGAAGATCACCACTCTCATTAATCGTTTTCGATTTGAAGTTTTTCTTTAAAAATGGATTAAATGTTTTCTAGAAGACATTCAATTTATTCATTCCTCTACGATATTAGTGCCAAATTTAGGACATCTGTGTAGTGACAAATAAAAGTTTTCTTTATGAATTGTAAAGTGATATGTCCATTCATTAAATTAATCTAAACAGGTGACACGTGAAGATAAGAAGAGAACTATAATGATAAACAAACAGTCATCGAATGAATATATGAGTGGAAATTTAATTCTTCTGAAAAAAATTAAAAGTAATTGCAAAAGGGAACGAATGGCGAAATTAATTTCACGCAAATGACTTGCATATTTGTATGTGTTTTAATATTATTAACTTGATTTCTCACTTTTTGTTAAATGATGATTGCAATTTTCAATGATTGACTACTTAACTTACCTTTGTGATTCGTAAGTGTGAAACAGTTCAATTGTTACGTCATGAAAATAAAGCTAATAATGTGAAAATACCGAAAAGTGAAAACGACAAAATTCTTGACCAATAATTAAATAAACAGTTAATATTAATTTAAATATTAATTGGATAGATTAAAATAATAAAGAAGATATGAATTATTGCATTTTGAATAGAATTGTTTTGGAAATGGTGTGACCATGGATGGGATAGTGTGAAATCGGTCAAATTGCAAGGCCATCATCCTTGTTAAGTCCGGTATGGCGTGTGATAACAACAATCCATTAAAGGTGGAGAGAGGAAGATCATTTGATCAGTGTAACCTTCACAATACAATAAACATTCCATTGGTTGACGAAACGTTCAGCCTTTATTTAAATTAGACTTGTAATATTTGTACAAAAGAATACTACAAATAAACTTTTATGATGAGCGCACATTTCAAATTAGAGTGCTTTTTTTCGTGAAATTTCTTGTAAATTTTATGTGATTTTGATAAATGAATAAAATAGGTTAAGCATTATCGGTTATCAGTACTAGAAGAAAAACAGTTTGTAGGCAAACTTAAACCGACTGTTATGAATGGAGTTAATGGTATCAGTGATAGATTGTTACGAGAAACAACTACAGCATTATCATTACATAGTGATTTTCAAAAGTATATTACAACCTAAAATTTGAAAAAAAGAACTGACGCCATTTGACATCTTCTTTGGATATATGCATTTATACAACACAGCTTTATAATTGTGAACTTTTAGACAAATTGAGTTGACGAATTCTAGGATTAACTTCTGATCTAATTGTAAGATAAAGATTATGACTCAGACAAATCTTTTAGCTATAAAATAACTTGTTGATTTTGAAATGAGAAGGAAGCCAAGAATCAAAAATCTGAGATTCTGAAGGCTGAATTTATAAAACATATAAATAAGAAACCTTTAAATCTTCCAAGATTTAAAATTTCAAGTAAAAGTTTTTGTTAATTTGACTTGAATATGTATATGTGTCAATAAGGAATATTACTTAGAATGTTTTATTGTTTAGTAATGTCCACCAAAAACAAACAGAAAGAAAGGCTGTTTATAGTTTTACTAAATAAATATTATTACTACCAACTATCTTACTTCAATCTTTCTGGACTGAAATGGAGAGATACTGGTCAAACAAATAAAACAATTAATATGGGACACTTGTTGATCACAAAAAGCAAATAATAGCCTGAGCAGAAATTATCCAATTTTTCTCATCCTCATGGCGAATATTTTACTGAAATTCTTATTTTAGATGTTTCGATAAGAAAATTTAAGTTTCCTTGAAGCATAATGTAAATGTGTAAATATTGGTCAATGAATTTATTCTAAAAAATCATCAATAATCACTGAAAAAAGCAGCAACATTGAATAATGACGATAGCGATAAGTTAACCAACTGAAAAATAATCAACTTACGACTTATGACATTTTTGTGATAATGATCAAAATGGCTCTCAGAAATGAGAACTAAATTAATCTGAAAATTTTGCAGAAGTAATGAAAAATCAATCAATCACAAGTAATCTTTCCCTAAATTTTATTTTATATTGCAATTTAAGCAGAAGAATTAAGAGCACACAGTAATAAATGAATTGAATAAAATAAATTTTCAAAGCATTCTTTTTTTCTTTTTATATTTCCCCTTTCCTTTACATTACGTTTACGAAAATAACTAATGTTATTTTCGTAAATTAACCGGTTGACCATATAATTTCGTACAATAATATAACTGGATATTACAACTTATTTTCATAGCAATTAAAGAAAAAAAAAATCTGATTTAATTGAAGTACATATTTTAAAAGATTCAGGATGTAGAATTAGCAAGAAAAAAAAAGTGCTGCAAATAAATTTCTTACAATAACTTTAAAAAAGTTGGCGACAAAATAGATTCATAAATAAAATAATTCAACCAGACCTTTTTTATGGATTATTTTATTAATTTTCATAAAAAAGAAATTGCACTATCAATTCTTTTGAAAGAACTTTGATTTTTGAATGGAAATGGCAGATTAAAAAATCTAATAACTTTGAAAGATTTCTGAAAACTTTAAAATTTCCTTCAATTTCTTTCATATTAATAGTTATTCGAGAATTATACTTCTATAATTGGCGATAGAAAAGACCCATAGGACATGGAAGAAGGATGAATGATACTTTTTATCATTCACACCATCTTCACTACTCTTTTTACAATCAATCATCTGAATCTTTCCGCTGTACAAATGCAAACTTTATAGGTTCTCAAATGCAAATAACTTAAAAATAAGTCAATTAGGTAAACAAATGAAGTTTAATCCTATAGCTTTATCCAATTGCATAGTAATAATTAGTTGATTACACTTCATTAATCATGGTACCTTGCTATTTGCAGGTAAATTTTTGGCATGGTAGTTACTGCCGATGACAAACGAAGGAATTTATATGTTTAAAAATAATTATGAGAAATTCCCTCAATCTGTTCGATCAACAGATTGATTGAGCAGAAATAATTCTGGATGAATCTGGAACAGTAATATCTGCTATATACTGTTTAATAAATCCCAATAATGCTATAATAGAAGATAACTCATTGTTCAAAATTTAAATTTCAATCTCTGCTTAGAAGACTTACTCGATAAAACTTCCGAATATTTTCCAGTAGTATTGAAAATCTTTTCAAATTGGTTGCTCTATCTGAGAATGAATTTTCTCCATTACGCATTACTATCAAATTTAATGTATCTGGCTCCCTGAAATGTCATCTTTTATTTGCTTAAACTTACATTTTCTTTTTTTTTTAAAATGTAAATTTATAAGTCTATTAACTACCTTTTCATTCAAAAGATTTTTCATACTCCGCTCACAACGTATTAACATATGCAATGAAGAGGTGAAAATTAAAAATTTATTTGACGGTTAATGAATGTTGAAGGATACTTACAACTATTATTTCAATCCTCCTAAGAAGTCTTTCGGTTCTTAATTTTATTGCAATTGAACGGCAGAGTGGATACGACAATAAAATTAAGAGGCTCTTAATTCCAGTAAGTGAGGTCAAGTGTGCATTTGCAACTCAAGAAAACCTCAAACAAATGAATGCTAAATGAGAGAGTGGACGTTATACTGGGCAAGAAAGTGGACACAACACTACAAGGTAGAATGGATACTGTGATAGTTGGCTATTAGTTCCCAAAAAATTTTTCTTTGCAAATACAACAAATCAAAGAAAAAAAACTTACACGAAAACGAAGAGAAGACTGAAAACGAAACCGTCGCAGAGTTCCGAGAATCGTAAAACATGTCCACGGCACGCTTCCGTTCGCCATGCTGTTTCCGGGAGTAGTGCATCCGATCCAATAATACAATCTCTAAAACGATTAAATGTTCGAATTTAAGTATTCTTATATCTGAGGTTTGCCTTGAAGGTTTTTTAAAAGATTCTAAATGATTTTGGTAAGCCAGAAATTTCAGAAAGAAAGAGAAATTTTACTTCAACTGGATGCAATATTATGTTTTATAATATCAAAAATGAATGTTTGCTATCTTAAAAAGCTATGTTTGAGAAAATCTTAAGGTAAGGAATTCAAAAAATAAAAAAATAAAAAGAAGAAAATTGAACGGAATTCGTTGTAATTACGCTTAACCATAATATTAACTTTATCCATGCTCCAAGCGGTTTCTTCCAAAATTGTTCTTCTCCTCTTTTTTTATCTTCTTCCTTGCAATTATTGCATAATTGAAGCATACCGTACCTTTATCTAAACCTGAATAAAGCGCAATAAATTAGCTTACTGTAAATGCTTGTTCATATAAAGTGATGCTTCACCACGCTATGATATGTAAAATATTTCGTAAATGCAGAAGATATCTTATAGATCTTTTATGAGATTAATGGAAGATTTTAAATTAATTTTGTAATTTTGAAATTTCGTAATAAAACTGTTTCAAAAAAAATGAACAGAATGTAAATATACTTTGTATTTTTTTTCATTTTTTATAATATTAGAAGAAAGGATTAATTACAATTACAAAGTAAATTTGATAGAATTTAGAGTTTCTGATGCTGAAAAACGGTTCAAATACAAAAACCAAAGAAAAAACGGTCTAAGAATGCATTTTCCATAATGTTTTGATAGAATTATAAAAGATAGTAAATTGGGAATGTTCGCCTTTTGAACTTTGATCAAATTTGGAGAGAGTCGCGAAGAAGAGGTCAATGCAGGTGCGAGAGGAAAGGTTGAAAATACTATCAGGACAATGTGGAAAAAATAGAACTAATTGAAATTACTTTTATATAGGTGGCATAAGGAAACGGTAAAGTAAACTTCCTACTGAAAACTGGTATTTCCCTTACAGGAAAAAAAAAACCGGGTGAAACATTCTGTATGAGATACGAACCTTGTCTGAGACAAAGATCCTGATAGGTACACAACAATATCTGGCGCTACCATATATTCTTTTCTGGGATAGGCTTAAAATACCTATTTTGATTAATCCACTAATAGGTTAATCTATCGATAATTTGAATTATTTAGTCTTCGCCAGTTTCTACAATATCTTGGCTTTCTCAAGCCTCCTGAAATCACGGTTTAAGTTTTGAATCTCAGGAGCCTAGCAGCCGGATAATTTAAATTTTCCAATATTAGACGAGTCGAAATGTTACAAAATATCAACTTTAAGATCGATAATAAAGTAGTATTTTTGCTTGCAAAAATAAGCATAAGAACAGATTTTCACAACCGATATTGTACGGAGAACCTTTTTATTCTCCATGGAAACCGATCAATGAATCACTGATAGATTGGCTCTTTAAATGCGGTTGCCAAGGAGATGTTCATTAAGTGTAAACGAAGCAGTATTAACATTAAGCTTGAAATCTGGAACGGATAATGACCAGATTTAGTGATAATATATAAATATCAGTTGAAATGATTCGATTAATAAAATAATATTCTTAGCAGTAATTATTTTGCAAGAAAATTACTTGCATATATTCCCTGATAAATTGAAAATTTCTTTTTTAAACTTGGCAAGTTTTATTAAAAATAAAAAGACACTGTAGTTTCTTCTTAAGCATAACCTTATTAGTTAAAATTTTTTTATCTTACTTTCCTATTTAAAAGATATCTCCAATGCATAGTCAATGCAGGAATAAATTTCGATTTCCCATTAAATTCGTTAGAGTTCTTAAAAATTTTTTTTTTTTTCAAATGATTAAAGACATCAAAAAAAAAGAGATTAAAAAGTAATGAAGATTCCGAATGTATTCCTCACTAATAAAATATTTCAAAGGACAATTCTTTAAGGACGAGAAAATTTTGGTCCATCCAAGAAAGATTCATAGTTGTGGTGGTAGTTTTTTGCGCACAATTATTATTTGTCAAGAAGGATACTTATTGCCTTATATGTGAGAAATAATCAATTCATGGCGAATTATTTTTTTTACCTCAAAGATTATTGTTCGAAAAATACGTCAATAAATTGCCAACGGTGGATAATTATGCAAATTGCTCCACAAAATATAATAACAAGTAACATGGATAAGTGATAGGAATAAGGAACTGTCCACAAAAATGCTATCACTGTTTGTGGTTCGTTGATAACAACTAGTCTGAAAGTACTAGCACTGATCATCAAATCTAATCTGTGTGATCCTCAACACTGATCAAACTTAACTTATAAGTTTCTAAAAAAGTCACTTGCTAATTCATCATATTACTTTTCACTGTGACCCGCTTATCTGCATACTTGAATTAGGATGGATGTAATTTAGACAGGTGGAAACTTGAGAAGATCAACAGAATCCAACTTATTGTTGAGTTGTAGGATTTGATGTGAAAAGTTCACTTACACTTTTTATCCTACTAAAACTGCTATTTTAGTCTTAGCTGAAAAATGCAGGCCTAAATTTCTAGCATGCGAAATGTTCCATTATTCTGTTATCGCTGCTTATCAGGATTATTAATTATACTCTTATTCATGACTGTTACTTGTAGGTGAAGGTTAATGTTGACGCAATCGATCAATCAAAATGATCAAATGTCATTAAAAGTAGAAAATAGTTGCTCTTTCAAGGTAGTGACAAAAGCCATTTATGTGTATCTCTCTTCAACATGTCCAGACATCTTTTCTTGAATTTTTTAATATTGATTTTTCTTGTTCAATTTTTTCCTTTTCGAATTTCTCCGATTTTATTCCAACAGCATTTTCTTCTTATATTGATGCTAATCTTCATCATCTATGATCAAGCTTTCCTTTTAATTAGAAAGGATAAAGATTACGTAATGATATAGTTATGATAACGATAAAGAGAGATTCTTTTTTCAAGTTATCGCAAACGGTAGGTACCAGATTGCTGTCAGAATTGAATGAAAAGTAAAAAAAAAAAATCAGCAAAACCTGTCAGGAAAGTTATGTTGATTCTTTATGAAGATAAGTTACCTAATTATAAATCCATCCTGCCTTACTATCCAGTTCATCATGTGCGACTAACTTTCTGGGATTTCCTTCTTTCCGAAACAGACCAGAATATTTCAAGAAATTTCATCATTCTCAAACACTTCCAAATTTTCCTCCCCTAAATACAACTAAAATTTCAAAAAATTGAAATTTTAAAATTCATGCCATTATTGAGATACAAATGTGTTTGTAGACGCTCAATAAAAGTCAATGGCATTTGTGATTAAAGGAAATAGTCGAGTGCATTTGGGTAATATGAAAATAAATGTGCTCAACAAATGTTACTCCTCCCCCGCCTATGAAGATATCTCATTACAATTATCCTACTCAACATAGGTAATTTTTGTAACCTAATGAATTCCAGTATATTAATACATTGCAGACTACTTAAAATGAAATGAAAAATCAAAAAAGTGGATGGGTAAAATGTTACGCTGTAACATTGCCATTTATTGCCCGATAGTTACAATTTTCATTTAAATCACAATTTTTTGATCTCTCCGTTTGTTTCAAAAATTCCCATTAAATAACGGATTTGTACATCGTTCATATTGCAGACGGTTGCCATTTCAAAATTGAGAACAAAAATTGGACTTACTATACTTTACTCAATGTTCCTACCTTATTTCTAAACAAATATTGATTTTAAGAAATATTCTTTAAATTAAGAAACATCTTAGATTCTTCAAATTTTATTGTTCAATTCTAAATTTTTTTTGGATGAAGCATGAAGTGTATTAGAAATTTATCGAAATGTGTTCCAGATCTTTGGAAAACTGTTGCAGTCATACCGTATTTGTAGGAAAAGCAAAAATTGAAATGTGCAAATTTTGTTTTCTCATCACCGCTGACCTAATTCTTATTGTTGACGATTTAATAAAGAATTTTACTTCTGTACTGCACCGATGACTACTAATTAGGTCTATATGACAAGTTATATTTCGTTTCTAATTATTTCACACGCTTTCTGACTTTTTTTTTTTTTCAATGCAAAATATTTCAAAGTTTTAATTTACAACCTCTCTCGAAATTTTAGTTTTTCTATGCCCGAGAATTTGCTCCTTACATCCATTTCTGATATGCTTAGCTTTTTAATTCCAAGTGGTTCAAACTTACATCACTTAAATTCAAGTAAATTCATAGCAGTTATGGTAGTTGGGAAATAAATTTCGAAGTTTTCGTAATTTCGCAAAGTTTTTCAAACCTACAAACTGAAATTACTTTCCAACTTTTTAGATGTAAAATAGAATGCAATAACTTCTTAATTGCACAATCATCTCCAACGGTATTTTTTCAAATATGTGAAATTCAGATGTAAAATTTGAACTGATAGAAATTCAACTTTCAATACTGAATCAATGTGGTTTTAGTTCCAATGATTTACTTTGATAGGTGCTGGAATATTTAACGAGTGGTCTCAATTATAGTCATTAACTTAACTGACCAAGGTACGGTCGGGTGAAAGTCTTAGTTTAGTGGTTGATATCCCACACAATCTTTCAGTTTCTGGATTTTCAATAAATAAAAAACACACATTCTAAGGTCTCTTATATCATTTTTTTTTTAAAATTATTTGAAATCTCAAGAAGAAAATAGATGGAAAGAGATGGTTTTATCGTCAAAATTATAATCTTTATATGTGTTAATAGAGAGCCCTTCTTATTTAAATTCGGAATTAAAGGAGAGGAATTTCAAAAATCAAGTCTGGTCCAGAAATCTGTAAATGGAAACTTCTGAAATAAAAATTAAAGAAAATTAAATGGCTAAATGACCGTGAAATTCGTACTAAAAAGAAAAAATTAAATATAATAAAGCGAACTTCCGATTTCATCTCTACAAATTTTCTCTGATTTTGCAAAATTTACATATATTCATTCAGGAATTTTAACCCCAGAATGACATGAATTCTGCCTGCAAAAGGGCTGTATAGGCACAAAAACCGCCTTACCTAATCGTTGTTTTCCGCCAATCAAAATATTTGGTATGATCTTTCATGTCATATTCGTAGATAAGTCAGCATCCCTTAGCTAGGCCTGTGCAGTTCAATCAATAAATGAGACGATACTGTTCAGGCCTGTCTCTTTATGTTGCTGATTGTGAGACAAACAATATATTTCAAAGTTGAAAACGAATACAAATGTTTTATTGCCAAAATCAAATACACACTAACTGAGAACTGCAAACATGCACTGACTGAGAACCGAAACAAAATTAAACTAGAAGTAGAAACTGCACAGAAAATTTCCAAAACTAGCTGCCAAATAGTATAACAATAAAATATTACCAAATAACAATAGTGATTTAATTTTCCATTCAAATTTGGAAATAAAATTTATGTATCAATGGTGGTTTGAAAAGCAGAATCACTTTTAAATTTAATAAAATGATAATTCTACACACATAATCTAGCAGACACTATCAATTAAAAACATAAAAATTTCCAAAAAATACTCTTAAAAGCTGTTGAAATTATGGAACTATCTCTTTTCACAAATTACCTGGTCGGAAATAAACACTGAAACATACACAACCAACAATCGAACGACCTTGTGAAAAGCAACAAAATGTCGATATTGAGAAATTCAAAATAATGGCAAACTTCCACCTAGTATAGGCTAAAACTTCAACGATATGAAACGTGAATATCTGTTGAAAATTGCTACTACAAAAAATTGCTTAAGTAGCTGATGAGTGTGACAAAGACGTGAGCTTATATTAATATTTCTAAATCCCAGTGATTTCTCAAAATCTTTTAAATTTGCGATTAAATGGAGCAATATTCAAGAAATTAGAGCAATATTTAAAAAAGTATTACTGCTGGACATAATTCGGTTGAATTGTTGTTAAAACAGGCACCGGTTGAACTATCGTTGGTTGCTGTTGCTGCTGTCCAGGATAATAGTACTGAGTTGTATTGGCTATCGGTGGTTGTTGTTGACCAGTTGTAGTTGCTGCTGGTATTGTTCCATATGTTGCTGTTACTGCTGCTACACCTTCAAATCAACTCAATTTTGAAGAATTCAATTTTCTACTTTAGTAAAATGACTTAACTACTACTTTTTCCTTTCAATTAAATTAAAGCTTTTCCACAAAAAACAAAATATAAGTCTGAATGGTATTAGCACGTGCACATTCCAAATCTAAGAATTAACTTTTACTAGAATGTTGTGAAGGTCGCAAATCATTCCGACACTATGTATTCGAGAAAAACCAATGTTACCTGAGTGTTTTGGTTACAAATCATCCACTGAAATATATTTTGAAACAACCAAATTTTTCAAACCAATTAGACATGATCTTCTAGAACTGCTCTCGAAATTAAGATATTTTATCTGAATATCATGACTTACCATTATCTGTGCTGGATGCAGCTGTATAATACTGTTGTTGTTGGTGAGCTGGATATGCCGTGTAACACGCAGCTGTTCGCATTTTTTTGTCAAGTGGATCACTGAAAACGAGCAGATTTGGTCTGTTGCTGTTGATGATATTTGAAAATTGAAAAATTTATCATACCTAATTTGAATGACCAAGTTTTTTTAATGAAAGAAGTAATAGCTTACCCAGAACCTCTCACATCAGCAGCTCTTTTGTTCGGTACAGCAACATTCTCAATACTTTTTTGAAGTTGTGTGTGATACTCGAGATGTTTCTGAAGGCTGAAAAGGGCACGATTTGTTCGAAACAAATTTTTTAGAATCTTATCTCGTTCAAAATTCCTGAAGTCTTGCATATTTTTCACACAGTAATTCTTCTATTGATAATGAGGTTATAAATTTTTTATTTCAACGAGTATTTACAAAAAAAATGGAACTCACCAAATGAAATTAATATATAAGTTGTTATTTTCGTCGACACAGTAACTTCTTAAATTACTCTGTGGACGAAGCAAAGACTATATTAACGATAGGATGAGTTTAGGTAGAAAGCTATACTCAGGAAATTAAAAGAAAAGTTAAAAGTGATAAAATTACAAGAAAAAAAAGAAATGATAGGATAAAAAAAGGTTAGAAATAGATAAGATTGGAACAATTAAAATGAAATTAAAAAGTGACGACAAAATTAAAGACAGATATCGCAAAACTACGAATTGAAATACAGCAGTCATTATAAAGTCTTTAGATAATGTGAAGGAAACACATCTAAAGAATTAAGCCTCAACTAAATTTTCTGACACTCCAAATTAAAAAAATTGATTTCTAATCGATATAAAGAACTTCTGTAACGTTTAAATATCACTGGAAATGAAGAATATCGGAACTAACGCTTCAACGTCCGTCCCCAGGTCCTCCAAAAAGTCCAACTTTCTCTGTGAAAAACGTAGTTTATCTTCATCGGAAAGCTGATCACTTTCAAGAACTTCATTCAACGCTTCGATCACACTTCGTTCATTAAATACTGGTGCCGTATATGCCAAGTCAATCAGAGCCAAGTACAATTGTGGGTTACTCTGGAATGATATATGCATTTTTTGCAATACGAAAACAATCGAAAAACCCAGAATGATAAATGAATGAGAAAACAAAGAGAAGAGGAATAATATGTTTACTACTACTTCAAGCTCATTAAGAAATTTCTAAGAACGGTAGATAGCACGCTGGCATCGATGTTATGCATGCTAATAAAGTTCCACCTACCTTATCACGATTTATTGCATCTCTAATGATTTTTTCAGCAAGCCGGCGATCATTTCGTGTTTTAGCATGAAATCTCGCTAATTTCAAGGCATAAAATGCAGATAGTTTACGTGGAGTACGTGAATCGTGTATAAGACGCTCAAAACGTGATATCACAGAAGAATAGTCCGGAGAATCTCTGCAACATAATTTTTCCAACTACTTAACAGCTCAATTAAAATGAAAAAATTCTTAAGAAATCGTAAATATTCCTGGAAATCCAAATAGATCAACTTGCTCATTCAAATTACTTTTCAACTTCGATAAAAACTAAAATTTAATGCATCGTAACAGATAACTAGCCTATCTCCTGCTTGTTTCATCGCAAAACGTCGTTCGATTCCAATCCGACGTAATGCAATAACAGCATATCCGGGATAACGGTGATCAAAATTTGCCAAAATTGAATTGGCTTTCTCAAAATCACCTGTAAAACTTACTGTTATATAAGGTGCCACCATCGCCATAAGGGTTTACTAATTGTAGGCTGGAAAAGATCTGCAGAAAAATCACTTCTCATCTTGCAGAATAATCTCACATCTTCCATCTATTTAAATGAATCCTTTGATGAATTTAATTTTATTATTTTTAGTGAATTTCTACTAAAAAATACGCATAAGAAAAAGGAAGGTTTCATTAAGAAAACAAAGAAAAACATTCGTTAATGAATGAATGCAGTAGACGACTCATTTGCTATGTTCTGTTGAAATGCAACAGTGTCAAGTACCTTCTTCCTCTTCCTTTCAACTCTTCAACAAACAAAATTTGAAACTTTTAACAAAGTAAACGAGCGTTTTCCAAGAAAAGATTAGAGAATTTCGCAACACGAAGAGGTTTGTGTATTTCGCTTCTTAATTGCGATGCCATGAATCAATTTCAAAAATTATGTTGCAAAGAACTGTGGCAATGCAAAACTAATCTATCAAAACGGACTAATAATTGATGCGATTATTTTGATGCGCCTATTTTTCCTTTATTTTGATTACTTTCTTCTACAAAATGGTTTGAAAATTTGGTTGAAACGGGAAATCAATTTAATCAATTCCAGAAGTTTAATTCGCTTGGATGAATTAGGTACTGTTTTAATTTAGCTCAAAGAATCTCCAATCAGTGATTATGAACTTGCTAAAATGTCTCACATCCCAAAAGAATGGAGAGAATCTAGAGAAAGGACGTCATTATCAAATCCTGCCAGAACCCTCTGAATCTTCCGGAATTTTTTCGATTGGACTACTTAGAAAACAACTTAAATTTACTAATTTTCAAAGCCTGAAAATAACCTAAGGTGTTAACATGTGCGAATAACTCTGGGACACTACGTTAAAATAAACATGAAGCTAAATTACACTCACACGAATCGCTGTGAGATGTTAAAAGTGTACCTCAGAATCTATAAGTGTAATAAGATGGCATTCGATATCACAATGTTCAGTGATAGAGAACTTTGAATTGTAAATGGATAACTTATTGGTAAAAATGCTACTTCTTGAAACTTCCTTGAACAATTTAAGAAGAGATCTAACTTCAATGAATGGAACTTTTTCTATCTTTTCTTCGTAACGAAATAACTATTAGTCAGTTGTATTTTCCTGTACTGCTACCTGAGAACAGGCCATAATTCAATTTTCGAAAAAGTGGTATTACTCAGAAAACAATCCAAAAGAATGCAGGAATTCTAAGAACTGAAGATCTTTATGCTATAGGAACAAATACACTACAGAGCTAGCTTTTGTAAGGATCCCCTTCCCATATCCTAACACAACAACTCTCAAAACTTCGGGAGGTAAAAGCTACACACCCATAAAAACTGGATTTCGACGAATTGCATTCTCCGGATTCAGGATTCGTAAAGATGAAGTTTGCAGATTTTAATTTTAAAAAATTCGAAGTCAGTAAAGCGTTGTCATATTGTTCACAAACACTCACACAAATAAATAGCCATGCTAACCAAGTTCACGCTATGTGGAACCTATATTATAAAGGATCCCAGGAACTTGTCTCAACTTTAACTGTAAAACAGTAAGAATGGATAATACTACTTCAGAAGTCATACAACTCGAGTTCGCAATTGATACCACACACACATACATACATACATAATAAATTCTAACAGTCATTCAAAGACCAAGACCTCAAAAGAATTCTAGAATTCTTAAGCAAGAGATCAATCCATTCTTTCACGAAGTTTTTTTAAAAAACTATCTTCCATATACAAGTAAGGCCGACTTGAAGGATTGATAACAATTACAGAATGAACTCTGATTCTTGCTTCGTCTAACTCAATCGAATTTCATTGCATTGTGCTAGGTTTTTCAACTCATTTAAGGATAATTTGGCTTCTTGAAACTTCCGAAAGATCAAGACTGTTGGATATAGGAAAAGAAATTCGAATGGAAAAGTAGTTGCATCTTCAGTAAACGAGATCTGATGAAATCCATACCCTTAGATAAAATGATACGCTTCTCATCTTTGAATGAATAAAAAGAGGTTTCACTTTGTTGCACTGCATTTGAAAACTATCACCACTTCTTTCTAAATTACTTTCTAAAAACCATACTTGCCATCTAGTTGTCGGACGAGTAGAGCACCATGAGTGAATGTTGTCTGCTGACGGTGATAATACTTTAGCTTATCATCAAACTTAACCACATGAATGAATGAACGGAAAAAGAGATCACCGGTTCGTATATCACAAATATCACAATTGCTGTGGTTATTACCATTTTTTTCTTCGAAAGCGCTGTAAGCAAGATGAACATTCGGTTTGCGAGGTAAGTGAACTTCGGTTGCTCGACGAAAAACACTACGGGCACGACTAGATTCTCCGATACTCTCCACGTAACGAGCATACTGAAATTAAACTGAGTTACTTCATAAAGTTACACTAAAAAACTTTATTTCGTGCGAATGAAATCGTTAATTTTTTGACAAAAATGCTATGTATGAAAATTAATGCTTAATTTAGAACCACTCCAGTGGTAGATTTTACCTTGATCCACATTTCTTCATACAGAGCACAAGCGATTAGACATCTCTCAAACAGAATTATGATACGCGTGATATCCCCACACTCAATTTCAAAGTCAAGATAAGCACGCCAATTACGTAACTGAGCTCGCTCCAATGGTTTTACATGGAAATATGGTCGCTTTATCTGAAATACAGCTGTCTTTTAAATTAATTGAAATATTATAATCAATGGAAAAACTATATGGAAATTTGATCTTAAATAAACATACATTTTCTTCAAATGTCCAACGTCGACTAACTTCCTGTTCATTTAATAAATATTTTTTATTCCGTCGTTCCAGTATTTCTGCACGTAAAACACGTAAGGCTTCTTCACAATGCTGCAAAAAATATTTTAATTAAAAATGGTGAGTAAAAAAAGAGCAAAGTTCTGGTAATGCACTACTTCCACAAATCAAAAAAAACCTTGCGCCTCGTGAAAACCTTTTTCGGTGGTTCTTCTCCATTTTCCGGGATGTAATCCGGTGGGGAATCATCGACGTAATCTTCTAAAAGAAATAGATCGCCATCAACCATATTACGCAAATCCGCTTCAACCTTAAATAAATTTTTCACAGAAGATCGATGGCAGAGCAAATAAAGTAGGATAATCTCTTAAATGAATTTTACCACTTACTTTCGCAAAAATTTCATTGTATTCATCCTGACTTACTACTCTATCTGGCTCATTTGAATTCACAAAAGTCTTGTACCTGAAAACAAAGCAGAATGTTTGAAAAAACGCAAAAAGAAAAGCTGAAAAATAGTCTTTCTTTCTGAAAAAATATAAAGAAATGAAAAGGATTCTTCCATAGTGATACAGTTCATTACAAAAAAATCTATAGCTGTAGTTAAGATAATAAAATTAACAGCTAATCTAATGAATAATTGTGAAGAAACTGTAAGTCTGCAAGTTTTAGGAAAAAACGGATCAAACTGCTGGAGATTATCAATATTAAATGAAATTTATCACTAGCTGTCACAGAAAGTGGCAAGAGTAATAGCCAATGAAGAAGTCATACAATCTTCAATACAAGAAAAACATACTTGTCAAAATGGTTACTATAAAGCAAAGTAGGTATGCTTAATATCTGATCAAAAAGTGCTCCGGCTCGTACAGTTTCACCATTACTTAACTCCCAGTTAATATATTCATCCCATAGCTTGTCCGAACGAAATTCCATACCGCATGCTTCAATTGCATGATCATAAATTCTGGAAGCATGTCAATTTTAATACAAATTATGAGAATTATGAAGCAAGCATCATTAAAAATACTGTTATAAACTTACAATCTAGTCTTCTGCACTGCGTTCTCCTGATGCTGAACGACCTCTTTAACGAAAGCAATGTAATGAAGCCACAAATCAACACTCAGTGGTATGGCCGTAACTCCACGTTCATAAACCTCAAAAATGCTTTCATTTTCGAGCTAATGATGTCTTTTACAATCAAATTTACAAGGTTTTAAGCAATAAAAGTAATAAGCAAAGAAATAACCCTCATTTTCCTTGATATCCCTGTTTTATTTATTTACTATTGGCAATTCAATTTGCAAAAGCAATTCTGCTGGGAAAGCTCAAGCTTCAAGATGATGGACGGTTAAACACTACAAAACAGTAACACGAAAAGTGTTGTATGTCAAAATTATAGGTTACCTCAGTGCAGCGGTCGTAGTGTTTATGACGTCGTTCAAATTCAGCATACTTCCTCCAATATCCGTAACAGTACGGATACCTTTTAAAGAAGTCATCATATGCTTCACGAGCCGCTTTTGTTTCATCCTAAAATAATTCAATGTAGGTATCCTCAAGCTTACACTCTGTCGGCAGCACTAATTACAAGGCGTTGACAGCGTTGAGAAAATATGAAAATAATATGAACAAAAAGAGTGAAACTGGATCTATTTAGAGAAACACAAAAACTGAGTCTCAAATTACAAAAGCATTCAGTAAAATGAGTCAGAATTAAAATTTTAGCATGAGATTATTAATAAAAGTGAATTCTGCTTTTTAAAGGTCAAATTTTGCTTAGGTAAAACATTCTTCAGATCCAATTACGACGGGTCACAATGTATCCTAGATGACCTAGACTTACAAGTTGCTCAATGTACTGCAAAAGATGAGTCCACGCATCAAAATTTCTTGAATCATCTTTCAGCGGTTTCCAGCAAAGTTTCAGCAAATCCGTCGTTTCCCGATCACTCGAACGACTTCTGCTGAAACAATTTTTCCATAATTTCTAAATGCTAGAAAACAAATCTAAGCGTTCGATGCGATTATTCCATCTACTTAAATGGAGTGTTTTGCAAAAACTTAAGAGTTTTTAATATAAAACGAACTTTACATGTAAACTCTCAAATCAAACAAGAAAGTATGGACATATATGTATCAAGGAAGTTCTTCACTGGCTATTGTTAAACTTTGAATTTCAAATTTGGATGTGAGAAAAGATTGTTTAGCTGAATCTTCTTCCTCAACGACAAGGTCGAACAGAGATAATTTGTTATCATTTTTTTTGCGCTTAACAAAACTTATACGTGTTGCAATTGACGGCAATGGTGTCTGTTTATATCTCTAAAATATTCAACTGCTCATGCCGTATTTTTCCAATCCTCAACTATCCTTCATGTTTCCTAGATCCTAAACTACCTACCACTGTCTCATTACAGAAAAGTTTATCTATTTAAATAAAAAATCAACTCCTCTGAACTAATTTTATGGTGATGTATATGGATAGAACTACTTAGTTATAAACAATTCTCAATTGGTTGTAATAAACAAGAAATTTTAGTTTAGCTTTAAAAACAAGTCAAGAGTACCTTCGACGATCGTGATGATGGCTTCGGCTTCTCGTACGACCACGTCGTCTGCTATGACTACGGCCACGATGACCACTGTTAGAACTTCGACTATGACTACGGCTGTGACTACGACTTTTGCTAGAACTTTCACTCCGACTTCGACCACGACCCATTCTTTTCAACTCCTCCGTTAGCTTTTAACTGAAAAGTTAGGCTTAAAAAATGAATTCTCCTGAAACATTGTAAATATAGGTTGATCCTGAAGTATTCTTATTACCAGACTGATATTTGATATACGAAATCTGAATAATTGGGGGTTTAATAGATCCGATAAAAGCAGGTTTTAAATAATAGTTCAAAACACCGTAACTGAAGATATATAGCAGTGAAATACTCTAGAGAGTGGAAGTACGTGAAAACGAGTAAGCTAGCAAAGAAACGTGAGAGAAAGCTAAATGAACGTGAAAAACGTGAAGAGAAACAGATATGCAGGGACAGAAGAGAATGTTTCCAATGGTTGCACGACATCGCTTATGCAATATGATATCCCCGTGAGAATGAATGAAAATGATATGAAATGATCGTCTCAATGTGCATGGGCATATTTGTCTACGTGGACGTGTACGTGTACGTGTACGTGTTATGAAGGACTGGTCCATCATTCTTGCCATACAGTTAGGCTACTAGGCCAGTATCATAGTAATTTAAACATCTTTCTTATTCATTCATTATTACAGTCTTACCTTAGTAAAGTATGATAAATATTGTAAAGTGTATTTATATTAACAATTACTTACAGGTAATATTCTACCTTCAAATAAACTTATTTTAACTTATTTTTGTAAGATTTCCGTAATAAACTCTATACGGATAACTGTCCAACAAGTGAGATACCTAAAATGGTTTAGCCCAACCGCTTGATAACAAGTAATGAGGTAATGATGCATTTTACATTTCCCGAGAATAATAAAGCTTTGTATTTGTTAGAGGAATCGGAACAAATCATTCTTATGTGAGTATATTTGCCAAAATGGTGAAATGTTAGAAGTGTATGTACAGATAAGGTAAAATGAAGACATTATCTTTTCTAATATTCAATTTACTTTATCCCTCCGAGCTTTTCCTCGTATCAACTATGCTGAGATGAAGAAGACATTATAAAGAGATTGTGGTTGAAAATGTTTCTCTTGAATTTTCGTATATGGATATATGAGGTCATCGACTAAGTTTGATCGGAGGAGAAGGGGATAACATTGCTAATTGAGTTTAGTTTGAACGACATGTTAAATGACCGCAGCCGTGCCTGTGCTCCCTGCTATGTTGTTATTTATTGAGAGAAGGTTGACAAATTGAATGGCTTTTTTAGTGCCACTTGCGCCAATGTATTGATCGCTAATACATTTATCTAGCGATCCTATACTATCTCCTACCCTTTCCGGGATTGATCGATGATTGATTGATTGATTGATTGATTTGACCGACACATTCTTCCTAGTGCACGTGTTATATCCGATCGAATTACTTCACCTGCAGTTTTGTAGTTAAGGGATTGTATAATTTTTGATTCCAATATTCAAAAAACAAAAAAAAAAAAACAGCAATGACATTTCAGTGACACTTCCTGATGTTATATACACTAGTGATCAGAATTATTGATTGATGAGTATAGCTTTTTCCGGGATAAAGAAATTTGCAATAATCTAAGTCGAATGAGCTTACTGAACTTTTATTGTGGAGATTATTGCTGAATACTACTGAAAGTATCAGAAATTTAAGTTTGGGCAGAATACTGAGTAGAAGAGCTAAAGATGAGTTAATTTAAAAATCGGTTCGGCTAACTGATTACTATAAACCGATGGATATCTTTCCATTTTGCATGATGAGTAAGAGATGATTGTTATGCAGCTGAAAAAAGGGCAAGGGAATAATGTTGACGAATTGAGGGAGGTGACATCAACGATTACCGATATTAAGGAAATGGAAATCAATAGAAGCTGACATTGCTGTTGTTGTGTGTTTTCGTTATAACTCGTATTTACTCCCAGAAGTTGGTAGTTTGCACTTTCCTATCGATCTGTAATTCTTCAATGGAGTTGACTGTTCTCCTCATTTTTAAATTTTCCTTAAATTCTGAATTGCTGAGCTGAGATATTTGAGACATTGTGAAGTTTTCCTATGTCACTCTGTATTCTCCAATTATAAAGTTTGTAGGAATAAATATGATCATGTGGAGAAAGTGATTTGTAGTATTTGTTTATAAATGGTAAAGAACTATAAAATAGATGAATCTTTATGGTATTATTGATTATTGGTTTGGTGCTGCTTTGTTTAAGTTTCGTTTTTCATTGTTATGAAAGGACAAGTTTCTGTTTTAAGTTACGTACTTGAGAATACGCGAATTGATGGTATTTCACCTTGATTAAGTTTTAGTTTTTTTCTTATTAGAATTCATATTTTCAGGTGAGAAATTAACTAAGTGGACTTTGACGGACTCTATATCGTTTTCGTTGCTTTTTAATGGCGGAGAACGAGGCTAAAGCTCGGAAGAAGTTGGAGGATGCGGAGAAAAAAGCGAAAGGTGGAAGCGGATTTTTTAGTGGTTTATTTGGTAATGCTAAAGCAGAAGAAGCTGCTGATCTTTTTGTACAAGTTAGTATTTTACAGTCCTTCATCATTTGCATGAATTTATTTGTTTTGTTCAAGAGTTGTCAATATTTGAGTCCGAACTTGTTTCTTTGTCATTTACAAAAATTTGCTGAAATCTTCTCAATCTTATGGGATTTGGATTCTGCATATACCTTTTCAATTCCTTTCGCTTAGATTCGTATAGTTCGCTTGTTTTGCAATGTTTTTCAATTTATCTTTCCTTAGATTGGATTTTGTAGTTTTTTATGGAAAGTTCTAGGAGGATTCAGAAACCGTCTTAGCATGCGAAGAAAATGGATGTGGAATGAGTTTTGATGATGTGGCCACTTTTGAAGACCATTACGAACGGTTTCATAGACATCAGTGTGCCATATGCGGACGGCAATTTCCAAATATACACTGCCTAGAAATTCATGCCGATGAGAATCACTGTTCGATTTTTAAAATCAAAAGAGATCGTAATCCTTCTATAGCTTTGTTTCGATGTTACGAATCTTCTTGTTCCCAAGCATACGTAAATCCAGAAGAAAGAAATTGTCACTCTGAAGAGGTGCATGGTATCAGAGATCCTTCACTGTTTGTGAAAAGGAGGAAGTTGCCACGGAAAGAATTTGAAGTAGCAAGAATGAGTAAAGTCAGTACTACCTGCAGTATGCATCCTCAAACACCGCGAGTAATAGTTTTTGGCAGTGAACAGAAAGAGCCAACTTTTGAAACTAGAAGAACGAAAATTTTTACAGAGTAATGAACACTGAAGATGTATAAAGGAAGTTGCTGGTGACTATTCGTGGTACTTATAATGTGCTATAAATTTTTAACCGTAGTGTTTAAGGAAATTTTGAGTGGAATTATGAAATTTATTTGTTTGAATATCATAAAATGAGCGAAGTCAGTCATGAGTTACTGAGTGGAATTAATTGTGGATATTCTTCACCAAAATTGACTGCTTGTCGCAACTTATTTTCTTATCGTGATAGTGTTATAGAGCTTGCTGATTTTATAGTTAGTTGTCCTGGCAGTTTATAAAATAAACGATTACATGTAGAGATTCCTCCACAGAATGCAAAACTGAGGTAACAAAGAAGAAAATAATAAACCATTTAAAGAAGATGTTTCTTTGTTGTTTAGAGAAGTCGTCTAATTGAATGTTTTATTTACTATTCTTCTATTTTCAAGTGCCGTCCATACTATGTCTCTTTATATTCATCTAATAAAGTTATTATAGTTAATAATGGTCGACGCTAACATCAAAACAAAAAAGCAAGTTCGGAACAAATATGCTTTAATGATTGTGCATCAATTATATTGCTATTTAATAATAATTAAGGCAGGGAATTTATTCAAAATATCAAAATTGTGGAGAGAAGCGGGTGATGCATTTGTGAGATCTGCAGAAATACATGCAGCAGCGACCGATCGAAAGCACGATGCAGCTTCAAATTATGCAGAAGCAGCCAATTGCTATCGTAAAGTTAATCCACAGGTAAACTTTTTGGATTGTCTTTCTATCTTTTTGTTTAATAAATATTTAGTAATCTGCGGCAATAGCCTAAATTTTCCCTGTAGATATAAGGTGACTTTATTCCTTGTGAATTTGAAAGAATATTGATAGTATGCTTTTTATTTTGTCGAAGATTTTGATTAAGCAAGTTTTATTCTTTAATAGCTGTCATTATTTTGTTTGTATCAAAGTATTTGTTATGTTTTTGCTAACCGTCAAGCGATTGGGTCGTTTCGGTTGATTAATTTGAAATGAAGTGATACTTTCCTCATTCGATATGGCATCCTGAATCGCTTTTAATTTAGATTAAATAATCCTCACGCGTATTCAAATCTATACACATATTTGTAGAAGTATTCACTTTGCAGTGAAATAGATTTTGCAGTCGTTAATATTGCATTCTTTCTTTCTTTGACAGCGTTAAATCGTTGAAGAAAGGGCTCAACTGTATTTCATGACAATGTGAACTGATATAGAGTTCACTTCGTTTTTTCTTAATTTTCTCATCAGTTTTGTGGTAACTTAAAACTAATATAGAGACATTCTATTTCAAGTTATTGTTATGAATGAATTATCATAGAGAAATTCAAACTAAGAAAAAGTTTTGTAAAAATTTATAAGATAGTACATTAAACATGGGAACAAAGTTTAATAAAGCAATGAGTCATACACTTGCAGCAAGCAATTGATTGTTTGATGAAGACTGCTGAAACATACACGGATATGGGTCGTTTCAATATGGCTGCTAAATATCACTGCACAATGGCCGAAATTTTTGAAAGTGAGGCTCCGGATATGGCACAAGCTATGGCTCATTATCAAGTGTGACTTTTTCTACTCGCTCAATTTTTTTAATTTAAGGCAAATGAGAATGCCTGAAGTTCTTTTCAGTTTAGGATTTTAGTACTTCTACTTTTCAGGAGGCAGCTGATTTTTATAAAGGTGAGGAAAGCCGAAGTTCGGCCACTAAGTGTATGATCAAAGTTGCTCAGGTAATTTCCATTATTTTTCTAAGTTTACTGCTGCTACTTTAATCGAGTATGAGTTAATTTTTGTGCTGTTTTTAAATTATTTTTTGAAGCAACAATCAAGTACTTAACTTCTAGCTTGGGTCATTTTGATGCCATTTTTATTTCGTATAATTATTGTTTTCGTGAGTTATTTTTTGTGTTGTTTTTAGTATGCCGCACAACTAGAAGATTATAAAAGGGCAATCAAAATTTTTGAAGAAGTGGCTACTTGGGAAGCCGACCATCCGACTTTAAAATACGCTGCGAAAAATCACTTTTTCCAAGCTCTTCTTTGCCACCTTTGTTCTGATTTGGTTAGCTTCTTTTCCATCATTTTAACGTGATAGTGATAACTTTGGCAATATCACTGACTGAGTTTGTATAAAAACATAGACTAAAAGCGTGTTTGCATTTTCCTTAAAGTTAGTGAGAGTAACTATAGCTGTAAAGTGTGCAAATCTGGAAGAAATATGCTGAAGTATATTTCAGTAACATGAAAAAACAATATGATGTTACCTGAGAATCCAATTAATTATAGTAAAATAAGATTTTTAACACAGAACGTGGGAGTGTTTGTGACCAGTATCAGTATTACGGAGAAATTTAGTTCATTACTAGGTAAATACTAAGATAAAGATTAATTACGGCCTATGCTGCAATTAACCTTTATTTTATTAGTGTCTTATATTTAACCCGATCATTTAATCGTTATATTTTTTCAGCTTGATACTCAAAATGCGCTGAAACGTTACGAAGAAATTTCTCCGTCATTTGTGGATTCGCGAGAATATAAATTTGTCAAGTTGGTTTCTGTCATTCTTGTCGGAAATCTTTGTTATATTCGTAGATCAATGCAAGTTAATCGATTTGTTATATTTCGTTTAAACTGTTTTCAAGTAAGTCTTGTCTTCCTCTGTTTTCAGTGAATTAATTCCGTGTTTGGAAGACAAAAATCAAGTAAAATTCACAGAAGTAGTGAAATCATTTGACAAAATATCACGTTTGGATCAATGGCACACATCACTTTTGGTCAAAATCAAACGATCATGTGGTGATGAGGATGATGATGATCTTAAATGATCATGTTTTTATTGTTCGTAAGATATTAATCACTTATTCTGTTGCATATAATTTAAGAAATGAAATTGTATCTTCTTTCATTAGCCAGTGTTTTTAAAGAATTTTATTATTATTTCAAAAATTTGTAACCGAAATAGAAAAGTTGTTATAGGTTATTATTTTTCATCTGGCTTTGGTTTATAGCAGTATTAGAATCATGAATGAAGAAATATTAATTTGCAAATATACCATTCACTAATAGTTATAAAAAAGAAAATATTTAATGTTTTGTAGTGTCATGTTTGTCTTGCTTAAATGCTTATCGGATATTAGACTGTTTTATTTCTGTAGGAAATTTTGGCAAACTTGACACTTTTTTTCACTTTCCAAACATTCTGAAGAACTCAAAATTTAAAGGTGATTAAAAGTGATAATGATGTCACAAATCCAAGAATAATACTATGTGTGATAATGTCTCCTTTCTTATCCGTAATACTTTCTTGATTACAGTTCAATGATGCTTCATAATATTCATGTACATATGGTACTGTGCTGTATGTCATTTGATTTGCTTCGATTTTATGTTGAAATGTCTAAGATTAATATCATTTTGGAACTGAACAAGATTGATTTTTTCTGTGTCAGTATTTAAAGATAAAAATTCGATGCATCATGTAGGTTTCAATTTAAACATTTTCCTTGAATGTTACATTAGGAAATATTATGATATACTTGGGAAATATCTGCTGCTTCAAATAGTTTATAAAGACTATTGGTATTTCTTTTATCGCCTGATTTTTAAAGTTAAAGGGAAGACAAGGATATTTTAAAATATTAGTGAGTCGTCGGGTGTGATACATGGAAATTGTTAGACTGTTTCATGGTGGGACTTATGACAATTCGATGCATTCATAGTGATTTTTATGGCAATGGTAGAAACATTAATGAGCATATATCGGCAAAAGAGATGGAAGTATGCACAAAATGAAATACGAAATGTAAGATTCATGCAAAATCGCTGGAGAAAAGTAATGTTCAGAGATTGCATTCTAAATTTGGAAGTGATTTGAGTTCTGTTTTTAATTCATATTCAGTGTTAACAAAGGATGTTTATTAAGACAAGCTTATTCTTAAAAGAATAATATAAGGTAATGAAAGAAAAACTAGAAGCTTGAAGATCGGTTTTTAAATATGGTTGGGAAATTGGAGTAAGGAAATTATTTTTTCTAGCAAAATAGATCAACTTGTTGAGTGAGGAGGTGTTCCTTACTTTTATCCGTTGTAGAAGTTTATTTGGGTTATTCAACTCGTTACATTTTTGACTAACAAAGTGTTCAGCATGTTTCGCGATAGATTTGAAATTGAAACGAATTGTCTTTAGGAATTATTTCAATTAGAAATTTAACACGGGATATAAACGCTTAAGATGACTGTGTAAGTTTAAAATTTCTTTTATATATGTTAAAACTGAAGAAACATTGACCATTGAACAAGTTTTGTATGAGGAAATGGACTTCATTTATTAGGCAAGGGATATGATGTAATTTAAGAATAAAAAATTTGATTAAATGTCAGCTTAAATTCCATTTCGATGATTGTCATGGACTCATATGTCTTCAATGCTTGTTTTATATATATAAGTAATGTTCTACTGGTTTTACCCTTTTTATTGAACTATTATTTTTCGTTTCAATTTCCAGACTCGATATAAAAGGATTGTATTCTTAGCTGTGAACTTTTTGCAGTGTAAGCTATCGAAATGGATGCAGCAGGAGAAAACCTTGGAATGTTTTACCAGAAAAACTAGCCCAAAAGATTCTTGAAGCTTTATTATTTCTCTGGGTATTTTTGAATGAAGTCCTAAATTTCGAGTTTTATCTTTTAAAAGATAAAACATAAAGGGAGGATTAAACTATCACATACATAAAACACGACTGCTTAATATTTTTCGGAACTATTCCAATGACTCTTACAGGATAAAACGGTGGTATCCGGTATAATCACCATTACTTTGATAGTTGTTTATTTTCCGGATGTCACTTATCTATAACCTGATGATCCTATGCTACTAAAGAGTAAGAAACAAGTGATAAAGTTCAAATCAGTGCATTTAAACATTTCTCGATGTTAATTTGCCAGACCTGCTATTTTATGGATAATATTAACTTTAATTGTGCATCGAAGTAGCTCTAGTTTATAGGATGCACTACTCCGATTATCAGTACAAATCACACTTTAGGACTGATATACTAATGAGGTCTAAAAGTTTTGAACTAATAGAACTAATCTGTTCCAGATTTTCGTGATAATATCTCCATGCTTTATATCGGAGTCCGTTGAAAAAAATTAGGAGCGACGAACATTACAGGTTTGCTTATCACAAAGTAATTTATTACAACATACTTCTCATTCTGACGTTAGATAAAAACTGATTGAATTTGGTGATTATCAATAACTTATATGTAAAGAGATCAGATTTAAATTATTAGGCTTCGGCGTTGCTCATTTCTAGCTGTGTTGATTTGAAACGATGTTTTAAATGCGATATAATTCAAGTTACAATTTCAAGAAAAACTCAGACTATTGAGTCATAAGTTCTCTAGCCTAGAATTATTGACAATCCTGCTCAGTACCACATAGATTTCACGATCTGATGCAAAGAGTATATCGTGCTTAATCTCGCGCAGGTGCTCCCCTATGTAAAATTCCTTAGCTTGTTACTATCGTTTTTTTTCTTTTTTTGTGCAATATCTCCATATAACCAGCACTTGAAGAAATTTAAATTTAATTTCTTTCTCAATATAAATTTCCGCTCCTGTCTCTACTTTCTTTCAGAGAAATTCTAGCTTTCTTATTTATGCTTCCTTATGGTATAACTTATGCCAATATAACAGAATGAAAAGAAAATTGATACAGCTTGATCGACAGAATAAAAGAATAAGTGCAATTTATTCATACAACAAGAAAAACCAAAACATCTGTTTTATTTGATGAACAAATCTGATGCCGTTAAGTTTAAGCTATCACAACGATTTTTCCCTTACTACTGCTTTTTCCTGTTCCGGCTATCTTTTTCAGATATCTTCACATTTTTTTGAACTAAATTTATACAATTCAAATACCGAAGAAACTATCAGTAGGCTTCTCACTAAATCTAATGTTATAAGCAACTTGGAGAATATTATAGAAAAAGTTCATTTTCTCAAAACATAAATGATGGTTTCTGGAAGGCCATAAGGTATGCAAAAGTTGAACTAAAGGTCATTATAGTTAGGACTAGGAATATATACAATGCTGTAGCTCCTAAGGAGCACATTTTAAAGAGGCTTCATCCGTGAAATGACTGATTTTCTCACTTTGAAAAGACGCAAATTTCTTCGCTGCTTTTTCATATTTTTGTGTACATGAAAGTAGTACTCGATCGCGATAAAAGACGACACGATTCCTGTAGAACTCTTGCAGTTCTATAACATCTCTAATATTCTCCAAGCGAAGCGCATGCATCAGTGCTGACTAAAATTTTCGGAACTATTACATTTGCTTTCGATTTTCTTTATCAACTGCACATTGCCTTATGTATACTCAAACATTTCAAAATAAGCCGTGATGTGCCATCAGTTTGCTAGAACAGGTTGTCCAAACTAACAATTGGGTGGAACAGGGATTCCAAAGGTTTATGAGCTTCTTTCCACGAAAGACATATATATGCTTCTCGTGTAGTAGCACTTTGATCTAAATCTTTTTTTTTTTTTATTTTCCGTCTTGACCTTAAATTCTCGCACTATTCCGTAATGGCAAGGAAATAAGCAACCGTCGAAGTATTTCTTTACTTCGATTTTTATAAAATCAGGTAAGAAGTATGAAGCAACATACAGGGAATGCCGTTTCTCTGCCCTCTACTCGTCGCTGATGTGAAAGATTCAAGTTCAAACACATTCGTTTAATTCTCGCAGCAACAATGCGTGATAAGAGATATGCTACAGACGATTCCATTTCTGAATGAAATTTTTCAGTAACCTATTTCAGTGAGTAGCAAACTAAAGTATTAGATGTAAAAAGAAAGAAAAAAGCAAGTAAGGTAATGTTTGATAAATTGCATTCAGATAGAAATTCTCCATGAGTTTGAATTTTTAAAGAGTACTCTGAAGCATTAACCTACTAATAAAACCTAAATGAGCTGCTAAAACAGCCACCGCTTTTCTGAGCAATAACTGCATGTTTTCCTCCGAAAACTCATTCGCCATATCTTGCCTGCAATTTTTAAAAAATGAAAAAAAAGTAGAGAAGTTTTTGTCATTTGATTCCACTTTCAAAAAATTTTCAGCAAAAGATTCCAGAATACCATCTTTCTTCCACTCTTAAAAAAAGAAAATGAGATATTCCAAAGCACTCACGAATTAGGCAAATTTAATTTAACAGGATTGAATACTGGTAATGATGGTGGTGGTCCCATTCTTACTCGATAGCAATGAATTTTACGATTATACTGCAGCAATGAAATGGTGTGCATCACCAACGGATCGAAATGAATTCTAAGTACAAACTTTCATCGGAAAAAATCTCACTTCAATTTGTATGAGTGCTATTTAGAATACATTATTATTGAATTACAATCGAAGATTTGTTCTTCGTTTCCTAAATATGATGAAATTTAACGCAGAATGTGAAAATAGCAGGCAGGTTCAACCAAATTATAGCATTAATGTGCCATCCTTTATAACACAAATAAAACCTACTCAACAATCTTTGATTTTTTTGTTGTTTCAGATGAGCTGAGCGGTGTGTTCTGTTCACTGAAATTGCCTGAAAGTGCTTATCTAGTTGAATATTCAAACAACAATAATTGAAAATACTGTAAATTTAAAAAAAAAAAAGGTAAGTCGCAATGTTGAAATGGTGATGCACTAAAAACATTCTAACCGATTTCAAAATCTGAAGGTCAAAAATGCAATTCCCACCGATCAGCGAGAAACGGACAATGAGAAATTTAGAAAACTAACCAACAGATTTTGAAGAAGGTATCGCAATCTCGAGCTCATGGAACATCACTTCACATCCAAATCAATAACAGAAATTTTTCCAGAGATCTTAAAAAATAAAATGAAGAAAAAGGTGCCAGTCTGAATCTAAAAATTCGAAGTTTTTAAAATTGTAAAAAAGTTGGAAGAACTGAACCCTATCGCATAGCGATATGACTGTTCTGATCCTGAGATGTAGTACAATTATACTAGTATCTGAATGGATATAATGTCCTTTTTACATTAATGGCGACTAGGAGAGACCTGTAATTAATAAAAAATTTTAAATGGATCGAAAGAAAACCAATAATTGATTTTAGTAATTGAACACCACTATCGCACGCCAGCTTGCAGGCAAAAAATTTTTGTGGTGTTACAGAGTAAGCAACCTAATGATCCTTTGTAAAAGTAAAATGCATTTTACACATACGTAATTTATCTAAATTATCCGAAATTGCAACTGAAATTTTTACTTTTTTGCATTGAATTTAATGTAATGCCAACAGTATAGAGATTATCTGCTTAAGCAATATCGACGAGTATAACTGCATCAAATTAACAGAATGACAAAGTAACGACCTGAATCAAGTAAAATACACTGATATGGGCGAAATTCGAAATACAGTACGCTTTCTTATTTCTATACCATAGGATTTGCACTACTGCTTAGGGAAACATGATAAGGTCAACAGGTATGAAATAGTACATTTTCCCCTACCAAAATATATAACTAGCAAAAAAAAAGAAGTGAAATAAAAATGCTAAGTCCCAAGCACTGATGATATTAGAGAATCATAAGAATCATGAAAGAAACTAGATTTAAACTAAGTCAATATATGGACTTGAAGACATCTAATACTAAACATAGATAACTGTATATAGAAATAAAACGACCACAGAAGAAGCATTAGATACATGAACTAACCAATTGAAGCAAAAAACACAAAAACAAGATTAATAAAACATATACATTTTAGACCTTTCCATATACACATTTCGATATCACCAAAAGAATATCAAATGAGATCATCTTCAAAAAGGTCCGGTAATGTTTCGCCCTGACTCAAACTAAAAATATAATCACGTTCGGACGGTGGTGGGCTTAGCTTCCTCATCACTTCTCGAATTTCTGAAAGTAAAGTAAGTTTATCAAAATTTTTTGCGTAAAAAAGGGTAAAAGTATATCCAAAAAGAAATTACCTTGACTAAATGTAGGACTGGCTTGTGTTTGTGATTGTAGAGAACTGCAACCTTGTTGAGATAACTTTTGACGTTCGCCTTCTGGAAGCATTATTTTGAACCAGAAAAAAAAAATCTTATTTGATCAATATGTATGACTATCCTTTCATAGATATATTATCTAACATTATATCATCTCCATTTGATTATTACAGTACCTCAAATATTTTATGGTATAATCCAGAAAATAATCTTTGCTTACGAGACGGAATAAAAGGCAATACGGGATCAGATTGGTCGCTAAATTCTTCATCCAATCGTCTTTTCTTCAGCAGACTTTCATCTTCATCCTCCTCTAAAAACTGCCCAGGCACATCACCTTCCACAACGTATGGCATAGGCTGCAATCGATGTTTTAATCAAGTTTCTTGAAAAGTAATTGAATCCTAGAAGGAAAAAACCATAATTATTTACTCTTTGAGAACCATAAATATCATTTAAAATACCTGGGATTTGTTAGTAAATAGGTCGCCTTGACTTTGAGTACTGTTCATTTCTCCCAACAATATTGCGTTCGCGGGACCAAATGTGCTTTTCAGTCGTAAATTGTATTGCAAATCAAAGTCACGCATCTATATTAGTTTCAAATAAAAAGCGAAATTTGCTACAAAGGAAAGAACACTAGAAATATGCAAAAATTTAATTTGATAAACTGTGTAAATAAAGCAAACCCTTGGTGGTGCACCAATTTCAACGAAAGTTCCAGGAGGAGCCTGTATCGCAAAAACCCGGCTATCTTCAAAAACGGATAGTATGTCTTCTTCTGTCAAATATGCCAACTTCATGTTTTTCTGATATTCACTAACATTTCGTAAGCTCTAAAAATCAAATCGTACAATTACACTCAGAGATCAAAATAACAAACATTAGTCAGCAATGAAAATGAAAACATAAATATCGAAGTCATCAAAATTTAGACCTGCTTCATCCATTTAATATGGGTATCGAGAATGCGTTCTTCCTTCTCCAGCTCTTCTAACTCAGCCTTTCGTTTCAAAATACGTTTCTGTTCTTCAGGATCAGTATCCGGAAATGAGCCATGCTTCCTCAGCTTCCCACCTCTTTAAAGGAAACTTACAATACAATAATCAAAGGGGAAATCATGAAGTGGTCAAAAACAAGACAACTATTTGAAACTTACTTCCAGTTAATGATATTTTTCGACTTTTTTTCAATTAATCCGATACCTTCCAACACGTTGGTTATATCATATATCCTTCGTTTCTGTCGCACTTGTAGTTCTTCAGCAGCCTTTAAAATACATAAAAACTTTCAAAACCATTCATATCTTGATCACAGAAACTCAAATCAAAAACGATAACTTAAATCGGTTTCGCTTTTGAAATAGACGTTCTCTCGCTGGCTAATTTAACAATTACTAATCAAATAGCTAAAAAAAAAAAGAGAAAAAAATTTCAGATGCCTGAGAACGCAGCGATTACTATGAGATAGCGAACGATGAAAGCGATGAACTCAAAATCATACCAAGAAAAATGATTTTCTTGTTATCTCAGCAGATATAAAGAGAAATCAAGAATTCTCACAATATTCAAATCGACGATGCCACCTCGCGCTCGTTGCAACAAATCAACAAATCGCTGGGTCAATATGCCAAGTGATTTTTCGGCACGACATACGGAAGATGGTTGTTTCGTATCCTCATCATCGACTGATTCTTCATCATATCCACTTGGAACAATTTCGGAATCCTTGTCCTCCATACTTTTCTGACTCGATCCATCGGCTTCCAATGACTGATGCCTCCACTGTTTCATACTAGTCATTCTTTCAAAATAATGCAATTAGTAAGATGCCCGTTAGCAATTTAATCACAGTGGTTATTTTTGATGTAAATTTAGTCAACTTTCTTCTATACCAGAAAAAGGAACAGAAGTAATGACTAATCAAAACAACTTGATGTGAATTAGTTCAAACTGATAAGAATAAAAATAAGATGGATCTTTCAATAATAGCCGACTTTACAAATTTTTGATGACACTGGGAATCGAAATGTGTAGGTCCCTAAGTTCCTAAATGGGGGGGGGGCCATTTTTTTCAAAACAACAATGAAGTGCATTGATAGATCCAAGCACACATGAATGGCTCTGCATTATTTTCATATTGAAACGAATGTAGAAGAGAGTACTTAAAAGCAAACTGATGGATGTTCAGCCACTTAAAAATGATCAGTGGCTTCCGTTACAAACGGTTTACAGGAATTAAAAACTATAGGCTCTCAAATTTTTAATAAATTACCGATAAAATCACGGTACAATATCTAATGAACAAAAGGTTCTGCATACAAGTAACTGCTATATATCCGCAATATACTCATGAATTCAAGAAAACCTGAATCCCCTCGATCCTTTGTTCCGATTGAAAAAAGAAAAAAAAACTTTTTGTACTGATGATTCATATACAAATCAGTCACACCACATAAGAGATAATTCAATAAAGCCATATCAGAAAATAAAAGAAAACACAACAACATCTATGTATGCAAAGAAGTGACAAATCCTAATTCTCTTCTTCATCATCATCTTCAATAATCACTTTTCTTTTCTTCTGTTTTCTCCTTTCCTGCAATGTGAAACCCATTTACTTTGAATCTATATACTGAAAGTCATAGAAGTACAACTGATTCCAAAAAACGTTCCTTTATTAATATTTCGCGTTTCGAAAGTGAAGTACAAGGAAAAACTTTCAGCTAACAATGTAGCATTAAACAAATAGTATTAAGCAAATAACCTGGTCACTGTCACTATCTTCGCTATCTTTTTTAGCATTATGTAATCGCTTGGAATCTGAATCCTCAGAATCTGAATGGCCGATCAACGGTCTATCATCCAAACCATGCTTGTAACGACTCTTGATCGCAGATATTGATTCTTCGTCTATGAAAGAAAATGTTGTATACAAGACTCAAAAATGAGTAAAAAAATAGTAAAATTTTTAGTTGTACCAGAATCTTCGTCTCTGTCCTCCAAGAAGTTAGCGGTCAACCCTGATCGACCTAGGGATGGACGCATACGATTACGTCTCTGTTGTGCTTCACGACGACTTTGAGCGCGCATACGTTCTTCTTCTTTTCGAACTATTTCCTAAGACAGGATAACTTTTACTATATTTACCAGTATTTTCCTCAATCAAAATTATGTTTAAAAATTTTAAGTTGAGAAACGAAAGGTCTGCAGTGGATAATTAGTTCATACTTGAATAGTTAAATCATACCGCCTTTTTCGATTCTGGATTTGAACCAACTGCAGTTAAGACTTTCACTTTTTGTGATTTATTAGATCGGTCTGCCATCGACAAGGTAACTTTCCGATGTGTAATGGAATCAGTTGAATGCGGCCGAAAAACTAATTTTTCCCTGTAAATAAAAGTGTTTCTTATCCAGAGTTTGCGATGTAATAAAGTAAAAGAAGCTTTTTAAACCGTTTTATTCACTGATAAAAAAAGAAAAATCTCTCGTGCTTGAATCATGTATTACAGTCGGAAAGTAGAACGAGGCACATATTAAGTTTGACATATACAAAAATGAAAGAAGAAATAGAATTTTGACTAAAGAAGTGAGAACTGAGACTTGCTTGAAAACAGCATGCCCTTGCAAGCCTGCGCCTTGCCGTAAGAATAAGTGATTATCAAGCTGCATTGGCTGTACCATTATATCGAAAATTTCTCCACCAAGATAAAGCGACATCCTGAAATTTTCATCAGATAAATCCCGAAGTTTCAATGCATAATAAATCCAAGAGGTTTACGAAATCAACAACTGTATGTTAGAAACACACGTTCCATCCGACCATCGAACAACCTTTGAATTTCCTTGTTTCTGTATGTTACCATCATCATCTAATACATAACGCCAACGGATTGTATTTTCTACCTATAAATGAAGTAGTTTAAGTTTACGTATTACAGATATAAACAGTCATAACATCAACAGGAACTGATGTGCAACTTACTGTAAAAACAAGGCAAGTATCGTTACATTTTTATTAGTTGCACTTAATGAATGTACTGTTGTACCGGCGCACAATCAGAGAGTAACTGATTCTGCTGGCAACGGCAATGCATATTATTCACAGCGTAGATATTACTAAGAAATGTAGTAGCATAATTAAAAGAGGACGCACTATAATGAATGTCAAACAAACTCCGCACTCCTATATAATCGTTACAATGAGTTTAATTTTAATTAAAACTTAGGCCTGACATTAAAATAGTTTTTAAAATTGAACGGTTCATTTGAAGTTGGTTTTGAAAAACAATCATAAACATTAAATGCTCGGCATTTTAAGCATTTGCTAATTTGCAAAATACTACAATCACAACAAAGACCAAGAGCGCATACCCGTAACTTCAGTCTAGCACGTCCTTCTTCATCTAGCAAATCATCTTCATCAAATTCATCTTCGTAATGATCTTGATCGAATGGACGCGGTTCTATACTCAAAAAGTTTGGAAATTTCACAAAATACAGTCCTTCGTCAGTGAATTTTGGACATATTCTTGCAGTGTTGACTTCAACGACTGTTGGTTCAAGACGTTCAATATCTGCAACACCTGTATCTGGATCAGGGTACAGACGTGGTCCAACTATATCATCCTCTGTTAATTCCTAAAACAGAATCGCTGATTGATGAAAGCTTTGAAGGAGAATCTTATCAAAAGTGAATGTAAACTTCACTTACAAGTCAACATGACATTAACATCCATATTTAAAACCATTTAATTGTAATAAGTTTTACATTTTTTAAATCTTTCAAAGTCAGACTCATCTTCAATTAGTAACGTGCACTTCAAACTTGATATGATTCCATCCATCTTTCAAAATTTATGAGAAAGCACAAATAAAGTAGTTTGTGTTTCGCACCACAACACCTTGTGCAGTTGGGAAATTTCAAATAAGCTACTCTCCTAGTTAACATGAGATAAAAGTAGCGTGATTCTACTACTACTAAATGAAATTTTACAGGTCTGACACAATAGATTTAAAATGACTGTGAATCTATAATTAGTGAAGCATCGGCCTTGCTTCGATGATCAATGAAAACTTGGAAAATTAAAAAATATTACCTTTCGTTCTTCGTCACTTTCTTTGTCACTGTCACTTTCTGATAACGCAATATCTTTAAGCCCTTGTTTTTCGTCCTCCATTTCATCTGCTTCTGAAGGGCTCTTCGATGTATTACCACCGTCTTTTTCGCTGTCATCGGATTCTTTTGCTTCATCCAGTTCACGTTCCGAAACCGCATCTGAATCATCAGAAACAGCAGGGAGTGGTTGTCGTTCTGATAGGGCATCTGAATCTTCTTCAGCTTCTAGACGACGCTCTGAAGGAGCACCCGAGTCATCATCACTTCCAGCCGAAACTACATTGTGTCGTCCCAGTGATGGAGATCTGCTCTTTTCAGCAGTGAAGTCTTTCCCTGTAAATAGAAATCCATAATTACTAACCACAGTAAAGATATCATTGCAGTGAACTCTAGTGTAAAATAATAGATTAAAACTTCACCTTCTTTCTGCATCTGTTCGGCATCATCATCCGATGATGTAACTGTACTGTTTTGCTGCTGCTCACTTATAGAATCGTCCTCTGATGCGCTTTCCTGAGCATTCCCTCTTGATTCGTCATCACTTGAACTATCCTCCGAGGACATTAGTAATGCTGAACATTCGCATGCATTAAAAATATACATAACCACTCTTATCTTATTCATTCATCGACAGAAATTCATCTTTCTTCTCCGTCTCTATTCGCCAAATCACAACATACACACTCATCCACTTTATAACACCACCATCACTAACTCATTCTTCTCAATATTGTCATCATGATGAGAGGAAATAGTAATATCACGTAGTAATTTACCCCATTCTACTAAACATCACGCAATCATGAACCTTACTTACGCAAATACCGACAAAACAACTGAATGCATTCGACGCACAAAGGATAGAAACAAACGCGGTCCGTCAAATTCTGGCTGGCATGTTCGTGTGAAGTTCTTAATTTAGTATATGTCCGGGTTAAGCTAGGTGGATACATGTGTTAGGGAGAGTGATGTTTCACCGTGCTTACACGTCGTTACGACTAATTCATCAGCAGTGGTTCCGAAGATTCAGCAATTGCGAAGAAATTGACCTAAGGTAACACTTCATTATTTGATATTTTAGTATCTCGTCATTATGCAGTGTGTTAGTTGTTTGCCGTGAACTCATGATAATGTATTAATGAGATGGGAAAGGTAGTTGGAATAGTTCAGTTTATGATATGAATTTAAATGAAGTTTTCAGCAAACCGTGTACGGTAATTTGTAAGAGTGGCACAATTGCTTGCTGGCATCCGGCGAGGTCCTTTCCTTACGAACATTCCAAACCCATTGATTTAAAAAAAATAGAAACGGAGAAACAGGTCATTCTTATCTAATTTTAAAAATGTAATATTCTGGATGATGAAGTCTGATCAGATACATAAATGTGCAGTGTGCAATAAATAATAGTGTGTTGCAAAATCGTTTTTTATTCCTTTTTATGCTAACATGTATAAGTAGTTAAGTAGGCAAGCGTGCTTAAATCACTAGATTTATTGTGGTTCTACTTTGAAAAGGATATTTCAAATTGAATCCCGTATCATCAATTATAAATTTGCTTCTGAAGTTGCAGAGTTCGGGTGTGCTGAAGAGAGAAATCGAGCGCATTGCTGATTTGCAGGGTTCACTAGCACGTACAGGCCCTCGTGATCATATACTTCGTGAAATATTTTATACTGGCAAACACGAGTGGTATAAAAGGTATAATTTTGCCATCTTTGGGAATTACTCACGCATAGACAACAAGCACTTATTAGGTCATACGAAGCTCGAATTGCAATGATTTCCAAATCCTTTGACTCATACACTAAGGTTGTCAAAGATCTCTTCATGCATATCTCATTATGCATTGAAAAGACTTCATATATGACAGGATGTTTATTTCAGAAACTGTGATCATGCCGAAAAGATATTGTATAGGCTTTGGTCTGCATAATCTTTTAAGTTTAAACTAGTATATCCAGCATGTGGAAACTGATAGATCTTATTTCATTGAAATAAGCTAAGACATTTCCAAAATACTCGATCTAACACTTTTCCAGGTACCGTGAGGAAAGATTGCATTCTGTAGCGGCACCTGACCCAAAGAGGCGGAAGTGACTATTCTTGAAGTTGTTTGAAATACCGCCAACTCATAGTGTCATCTTTCACTGTTAGCTTCGTAAATTACCTTTTACCAAGTCAGACTGTGTGTTTATATCTTCATTCTTTTCTACTTGAGACGTCTCTCATTCTAAATCTGAGATGCGGCTTTATGCGTTTTCATTGCGAAGTGCAGTTGATGCGATGTGGTTAGGTCGAGTTACCTATGCTGATGGATTGAGGCAGCAAAGCTATTATATTGACAAACTACTTGCTTCACGAAAACTGAAATCTGATCAGATGAAGTAAGTTTGTTTTGGCATCAGATCTGTGTAGTTAGGAATATGAGTTTCTTTTCTGTCGTTTTTATATATATTTCAGGAGTTACTTATTGTTATTGGAACACACACCTGTATATACTGTTGGCATAAGGCACTTCCAATACAATGAAAATGAAGAAAATCGGTTGAAAAAACTGGGTGCTGACTTTTACCGGTATTCAGTTTTTATTCGTTGTATAAGGTGTAGTAAATATAGAGAGTAAAATATATGATCAAGGAAACTTTAAATTTGTTTTGAACTTTCGTATTTCTAATAAGAAATATGAGCATCATATATATCGACTGCTGTGCATATGATTATGTAGCAGTTGATATATCTAAAAATATTTGAATAGGCTTTTGTGAATGGCGACTTAAACTTCAATCACTTCCAGGGAGGTGGAATCGTGTATTGTGTTCCTTTCCTTATTCTTTTATCTCCATCCATTTATTTTAATCAAGTTTTAATTTCTTAAACATCTTTTTGAAATTTCCCCAACTTGGATGTTGGAATTCCAGGACAAAGCGAGGTGGACTCATCACATTTCATGGCCCTGGCCAACTTGTCGTGTATCCTATCGTTGATCTTCATTCATTGCATGTAAAAGGTCCGGATCAGAACTCCACTCTTGTGGGCGTTCGCCGTTATGTATATCTTGTTGAAGAAGCAATCATCAAAACTGTCCATGATTTTGGCTTGTATGGTGCAGGTCGTTCATCCAATACAGGTTTTCATTTAGCAATGCATGTATCATATCTCGATTCGAGTTTCGTAACAAATGAAGAATTTTAAAGCACTACGGAATATAATTAGAAATTCCAAGCTCTAGCTTTTCTACAAATCAATAATATTTCTAGGAGTTTGGTTAGCAAACGGTATGAGGAAAATAGCGGCAATTGGTATAAATGTTCGCGATGGCATCGTTAGTCACGGCTTAGCTCTTAACTGTAATACGGATTTGAACTGGTTCCATCAGGTAAAATTTGATCTTATTGCATTTAGTGTTTTGAATCGAATTTTTTGCTACTATAAATCTTATGCGGAAAACATGAAGTTTTGTTTTGTATCTGACATATTTGTTACTATCTTATATTTTATATAGTAAAATCCAGGCGGTTGAAGTAATCCTGACACTTTCGAGCTCAAATAACATGTTCATTAGGATCGGAATCAGGAACGAAACGGAAGTCCCAAGCTCATCTAAAATCATTTCAACCTCCTATAAATATTTCTACCTCATAAATCCGTACATTTTACATTCCGGTCATACATATCCTTAATCGAAATATTAGTAGTTCCAGATTGTACCTTGTGGTTTAGTTGGAAAAGAAGTTACTTCTTTGACGCAAGAGTTGGGAAGAAATGTTTCAGTAAACGATGTTTTTCCCATTTTTTGCGAGAAGTTTGCCGAGGTGTTCCATTTTGATGTTAAAATTTGTATTCCAGAGTTTTGTGAAAAAGGTCATATGCAACATTAAGCTGAGCATTGATATTAATTAAGTTGTAAACTACAGAGTTTATGAATCTTTGTATGCCATAGAATTTTTCCTGGGGTTTAAAGCTCCGTTTTTTGTCGAGGCGGCTTTAATACAAAATAATGCGCAGATAAAATAATGCCTTCGAAAATTTGAGTGCGAAAATGAATGTATAACTAAATTAGTAAGAAATAAAGAATTAGATAAAATGCTGGTTTTCAAGAAGTATCTCGTTGTGGAGTTCTAAAATCTACAAGATTGGACTTCAAAATAAAGAATGCCTTGCTGTTATACTTCAGTTATATGAAATAAATGGATGAATTTTAACGGATTATTCTGAACTATCAACCTATTATTGTGTTTCATAACAACCTTTTAAAACGGTTGCTTGCATTCTATTGTAGATTGGGTTATATTATAGAAAGAAGTTTAAGAATGTTTTATCCCTTCTTGCCGTGAATTGAACACATACGAGCACCTCCGAGACTTTCCCGCAGTGTTATAGACCGTGATGGTAGACTTGTGCTGCGAACCATTCTGTGTCATTGTTTTCCAGCGAGATGAAATGTAATTTTAGCAATCCATGCACAAGCCGACGGTTTGTACGTGGATTGCTACGAATTCGAAAGTTTCGCTGCGCGACGGTGGCGAATCGAACTATGGTTCGATCACTGTGTACATTTTTATCCCATCGTTATTTTGGTCGAGATGTAGGTGAATTTCATGGCATGGGCTTTGTGTTTGGAGTATAGAGGCTGTGTTTTAATGCAGGATGGGCCTTCCGATCAAGTTGTAAAGCGACATTTTCAAGTTTTAAGAAGATTACATTTGTAGTTATTCCAATACTGTACCAAACTTTTGGTTTTGTGTCCGATTCAGTGTGTCTCTTAGAAGTTCCGACGATGAGATTTGGAACGAAATCATTAAGTTGAACTGATCAAAAATTTTCACTAGACATGGTCCCATTTTAGTGGTGTCATTTAAGCTCAACCGTCAACTATTTTGGCTTTTTTGCGCAGATGCCTTTGAGCAAAAATTGCAAATGTTTTGTCACAGGATAAAATCAGAGAGATGAATTTATAAATAAAGTATATTTCAAGACGATAAGATCGGTATGAAATATATCGTTAACAACGATAGTGGTACAAAAAAGTGTTTCTAATAATAACAAGAGATGATAATAATAAAGTAGATAGTGGTAAAGTACTTGGAAGTAATTGAATCGGACTTAAAAGTTTTATAGTTCATAAGGATTACAATTCATGTTTTCGCTTTGCACTTCATCATCGCAAATGCGATATTGTTCCGGCCATCCTTCTCTTACTGTTTCCAATTGTCTGTAACATATATTGCCCGATCTCCTGCAAAAAAATATCTTTCTTTCTGTTAAATGGAGAATTCATAAGAAAAGAAAAAGGAGTGAAGGCAAATTGCTTAATTTCGAAGACGGGATATGATATAAGTTAAGCTAACAATTAGACTTCCTCACTTATATGAATGAGAATATATTCTGCAGCGAGGACACACCACAAATATTTCTAGAGCAGATATTATTTTGTCTTTCATCGTAGAGATATTAAGCACTGGCACCTAAAAATATATAGTAGTTACTAGTCCATTTTGTCCCTTAATTGTTTTGCAGATTGTAATTTTTTGACGCTTATTGACTCTTTAAATCCATTCGGTATTATAATTCATAAAATTGTTCTAGAATATTCCACATCTCGATTTTCTAATTTTATTTTGTCAAAAAAACTTCCAAATTCATAATCAAACCAACTTTAATAGTAGTTAATGGTGTTATTGAAAGATTTCGGAGCAAATATATTCCATTTACTCCTGGACATTGACGTAGTTGAAGTTTCTTACTACATTGAGCTGGTTTTTCATGACATGGAATCTGAAGTAATGACGATGACTCTTAAGATGAATTTTTCCTTATCAATTAGAAGCATTCGGTAGTTCCTGAAACTTAAATTTGAGGCTGGAGCAGTCTTTCTTTTTAGATGAGAGAGAAGATGCTATATTATTTCGAGAGAAATTATAATTGAGAAAAGATGTAAACAGTACGACTAACTGTCTGAATCAGAGAGGGACAAGTTGATTCCGTTGTGCTTCCAAATGAATTTTCATATCTTAACGCAATATAAGCTGAACTTCCGCATTGCCTATCACATAATTCCTGCAAAGTGGCCAATGATTCCACATAACGTAGAAGTAAATAGACAACATTTTTTATTGTTCAATAAATGGCGATCTTTATGTAGTACAAGTAAACGGAAATAATGCTGATAACTATTAGAAGTCAGGTTTGTATCACTCTATCTATTATTGTGTAGACTTGCTACTGTTATCCTTTGAGTATTTCAGGAGATAAATAGATGATACATTTAAAATATACATGGAATGATATTGAAATGTTTTATAAAGGAGTGTAGATGGTATACCTCATACTTCTGTGGATACATGTAATGACAATGTGCGATTGTTATTGAACCAGCATAAGTCTGATAAATTTTTTGTTCTGCTTTCATTGTTGCTAACTGTTTCTGGAATATGATACCAATAAACATTTTTTATTGAATTAAATTTACAAGAAAGGCTCACCCTCGACTTGTCTAATAATAGCATAACCGGTACAAAAAATCCGATGAGTAAAGCCAATATTCCGAATTGAATAAATAATAAGTATTTGCAAGGTTTACGACGACTAATGTAGAGCAACAAACGTAATTGACGACTTTGATGTGATGTACCAAGCTGAAATATATATCAGGGGAATGTATAACCGGACGATGCAAAAATCGCTTAAAGTTCTAAAAAAAATGAAAGGGATCCAGATCACCCTTAAACCTTACGGTAAACTTATTAGCAATGGATTTTGTAAAGATTTATCATTGAAGTATATTTACGACGATCAACAAAGTGAGATAAAATAAATTGCGTGAAGTAAGCTTATAGAAATTTTACCATTATTGGTGATACTCATTGAAAGAACCGCTCGTCATCGAAATGCTTCAAAACGAATACCGCGGTCGCTTACAATTTTCCAATGCTTTTCACTTCTTTATCCATCCTACTGGGATTTTTTTATTCCAAAAATTATGCATTTCAAATAAAATTTGCATACGATAAGCTAACGCATAACAGCTAATTTGCAATTTAAAAGTAATCTATTATCTAGGATGTTTTGGTGATGCCTTATTATCATTATCATTCATCGAGAAATGCGATAGCAAAGCAAGAAGTGTGTCTGATATATTGTGAATAGATAAATGATATGTTTTACTGGTGGCTAATTGATATCAGAAATGAATGATAATTTCTCTCTATGAGTAAATCTATTTGGAAAGTTGAGAAATAGCTAATCCTTTTTTCCTGATAAATATTGCAGAAAAATACAATATTTTGAATAATTGAAATGAATTGTACATTTTGAATTTCGTTTATCTTAATAAAAATTATATAATTCGAGAAGTCATTGTTGTATTGTTTTATAATCCATCCCTTATTGAATACCTTTATATTACCTGAGGAACTTTCTGCTCCTGTCAAAAACACATCACTGTTCTACTACAAACAATTTCCATTTGAGAAATTTATCAGTGACATCTCAATGTGCTAATAAATGTCCTTGAAAATCGCCTCGATCGACTGACATCCTTTTCGGCCATTATCGTTTTCTACACCGTAAATGGTACAACTGTTCTTTCTACTCACGAATTTAGCACATTAGTTTGAACGATATTTTCAAATCACTTCAATTAGTCAACATTGCTTAACTGTTGACTTCAAAGTAGTACACACATATAATTTAGAAATAACTATGGCAAAGTTGATTCTGTTACACTACCGCCCGTGATAATTTTCTTCATGGAAAACTATTTCCAGTGGAATGAACTTTTGAATTCAAGCATCTTGAGCAGTTTCTGAATGCTAAGATCTATATTAAATAGACTTTAAACGACTTTGCTTATTTATTTTTTATGCTAAATTGTAACCCTAAATCCTGGTGACTTAAGATTAATGGCAGATTATATTAATTTCAATTTTGTTCCACCAATCACACAATGTTTTAGATAAATGGTAATTTTTAAAGCAAAGTCACTCGGAATGCTTATTTCTCGTCATTTCTCCCGGCCAGTTTATCTGCTCACCATTATTTTACTATTTGGTAACTTTCTTGCGACAATTAATTTATTACATTTGCGTGTCGCTTTGGATGAGATACGAAAGCAAGTTTAAATACAACTAATTGTCCATTAATTATATTCTATTTTCCTGTTTTTATTTTATTCCACTTTCAAGTTATCCTGCTAGTTGTGTTCCATTTATTCCTTGAAAGAAGCCGTTCTATTGATTTCATTTTGATATACTCATGGAATTGAGAAAATCAAAGTTAATCGAAATTGCAGTCTGAATATGGGTTTATCAGATTATTCGAAAAATTTTATTATTGCAAGACAACCAGTAGTTTGGATAGTCGGCCATAAAGTAGGTGATTACTTTGGCTTTTGGATGAGGCTCAATATGATAGATAAAGGGAAAGAAATATTACTTGATTTTATGTTTTCTATCAAAAAAATCATGCTTGAAATCAGAAACTACATCAGAAATCTGTGCGAATGTATTTAAAAAGCACTAAAACGGTTTCTTATTAATTATTTTTTAGAAAGAAGAGGAATTTCAATGTTATTGTGAAGAATAAAATTAGTATAAATTTCAGGGCCTACGAAATTATCTGTCGCATGTAATTAAAATTTTTGGAAATCTTGGATACAAAATGTATATTGATAAATTACCTGAAAATATTTCTTTTGATGTTTTATGGAGTCATCAATATCCATTTTATGACCCTTCATTCAACTTATACTTATCCAAACTGCAACCTTATCAAAAGGTGAATCATATACCTGGATCGGGATATTATACAAGCAAGGTAAATTCGAAACGTTGAAAGTGAAATGTAGCGCCCAAAAATAAAAACAACAGATTTCCCAAATTTGTTTCATTTCATAAGAATAAAATTCGAGTGAAAATTCAAGTGAGAGAAAAAATTCAGTTCCTGAGGAAAAATTAAAAGAACAAGATTAAGGATTTTAAATTATAAATTTTTCAGGTAAGTCTTGCAACAGCAGGCCTAACAGTTGGAATACCAAAAGCTTTCGATTTACCCAAAAAGCGAAATGAATTTCTAGATTATGTAAATGCTCATCCAAATAAATTATGGGTGAAGAAAAGTAACGAACATCGAGGGATCAGAATTCAAAATGTTAAAGAACTCCATCTTCTGGATAATGATTCATTCATCCAGGAATATATATCACGTCCATTTCTCATCGATAATCGGTAAAACATATAAGCATCAGTAAGATCAACAAAAATATCATCAATATTTCCTGAATGTTAATACTACCAAAAAAAAACAACGATATGACGTAAAAATTTCCAGCGAAATAAAATACAAAAAACGTTAAAATTTAATAAAAAGAATAAAAACTTCTTCTGAAAAGATGAATGACTGTTAAGACCGAAAAAAAATTCATAAACTCAGTTGATCAATAAAGAGTTTAAATGATAGCTCTCGATTAGTGGAAATTTTTGGTTCAAATCCTAGAGGTTACTAATTAATTTCTTTTTGCATTCAGTAAATTCGATATCGGTATTTATACGGTAATTACATCAATTTCACCACTTCGTGTGTACATTTATGAGGGAGATGTGCTGTTGCGCTTTTGTTCTAAAGATTATGAACCATTCGATGCTAATGATGTTGATAAATATGTTGTTGGTGACAACTATACACCACTTTGGGAGGTAACAGCAATCAAAATTGAATAGAATGTCTGTAACCTTTTCAAGAAAATTTTTTCATCTAAAATTCAATCGTCTATAATTCTAAGTGAAATTTCAGATGCCGTCATTAAAGAAATATTATATTCAACAACAAATGACTTTTCAACATTCGTTCAATGCATATATTACCGAATTAGGCAAACATCCGAATTTAATTTGGGATCGTATCAAAGAAATCATTGCTATTGTAAATTCAATTTTTAGTTCACTTTATTTCAAAAAAAAAAAAAGATTGTCATTTGTATATTCTTTACCGTTTAATATAACACAATGAAGTGACTGAAAAGAGTTCAGGAGACTGAAATGAGATTTAAAAATGATATTTTAGGAGTGTCCGAGCTTCATTATTACGTCTGGAATCGACAGTTTATGACCTAAAAATGTGCTTTAAATCGATTTAGAATGAAAAGCTTATTAGTTATTCAAGCGAAGTTTTAATGTAATCAATGTGCTGAAACATGCATTTAGTGTAATTCTCTGAAATTTTGATTGCACAAAATTATTTGACGAACAAGTAAGCCTCAAAAAAGAATTCTGAAATTTAGGTTTTCGAATCGCAGCAAAGTAAAATGCTTGCTGCTGGAGCGAATTTTGCTGACAAAAGGTAAGAAACTTCAAAAATAAACTTAAACTTAACAAAACTAAGATAGCAGAACAGATTAAAAGCTCCAGCGTTTTCGATAACCTCAAATCATTTGCAGACCATTCTTCGAACTTAGCCGTTTTGACTTCGTACTTGACAAAGACCTCAATGTTTACCTGATGGAGGTGAGCTCCTCTTGCCTTAATATATATATGTATATATATATTCGTCCAACAAATCTTTACTTTCTTTAAAAAAAGTAACAAATTAACGAATGGTATGTTAATTTTCAATTAAAATTTAAGTCCAGAAATAATCTCAAATTGCAGATTAGACAGTAAAAGTGGAAATTGTTCTCTTGCAGGCGAATATGTCACCAAACTTGTCATCAGGACATTTCCCACCAAACAAACTACTTTATGAGCAAGTAATCATTAATGTGCTCTCATTGGTCGGCATAGCTTCACATTTACATGGAATATCTCCTGATGATCGTTTGTAAGTACAAATTCCCGCTTTTTGTGCAATGAATTATCCAAAGAGAAACAATTTCATCCATTTGAATTTAAATATACTAAAATTCTCAAACTAATTTTGCATGGGAAATGCTTGGAATAAAATCCTACGTTCATGTTAAAGTAGACGGATAAATCATCTAATTAATTAGAAGCAAACCATATTTTAGCAAAGATAAAGATAGTCGAGAAATGCTCGTTTCCGATCGGGACCTTCAACTATTTAGCAATGATTGCGTCAGCAACAACTCCAAATGTTTTGACAAAGATGGCTGTGAAAAAGAACTTGTAAGTGATTTTGCATATTAAAAAAAAATTAGTTTTACCTGAATTTTTGATAGAAAAAAAGACTCTCAAAATTGAGATATAAAATTCATCATTAGTTTTATACCCCAATTTTTTCATGCTTTTTTACATTCTAAAATAGATGTTCAATACTCTGCGAAGTTAGCATAATTACGGAATTATCAAGTATCTTATGCAACTTCGTTTATTTGGTCGTTACACTTCAAAGTCTATTTGTCATCCCTTATTGGTACTATTTAACTGCTATCAATCTGATGGTGACTTGATAAAGTTTAAGAATTAAAAGCCAGAAAAATAGCAAATGATAAGCAATAGATTTTGAACTAAATTATTTCCAGAAATGTCAGCTATGTAGGCATTGTATGAATTATCAGTTACGAGACATTCTACGATCTGCCTATGAAGAGCATATGTCCAGGCGTAACATGCGTCGAATATTACCGCGTACGATACACAAATCAGAAAATTTTAGCATATTGCACAATGAACTGGACAGATTACTCACTCTCTGGTTCGATGGTAAATGTAAAAATGATAAAACTTGGTGCTTCTGAGTATTCAGTAAATGGCGATACTTAGTTAGAGATCGAGATTGTTGATAAGTGCATTTCTCTCCTTTACTTTATATCACATTTTCTAAAGCAATGTTTCTTATTATATATTTGTCAAGATACATTTTATTATAAAATAAATTCAAATCATTATCTCTAATGCATGAAAATATTTTTCTCAGAATTTCCAACATTTTTTCAAATTAAATATATGGTATGGTCAAATTAATATCATGTAAATAATCAACAAGAAAACATGCAATAATAAATTTAATATAAAAAGAAAGCCATTTAGTCATTGAGCTAGTTAGGATTCGAAAACAAGTCCGCCATTAATACAGATCACGTGATTCAAGTGCAGACCTGACAAGGCATGAATAACAGAGGAATAATAGAACTCAAAGATAAAATTACTTTTAGGTGGTCAAAATACAGCACTGATTTTACATCAAAATTTGAAGCAGTAATCCATAGCTCTTATCAATGATTAAAGAAATTCTTCTCCTCATAATCGAACAAGCAATAATATACTGTTTAGAAAATAGATATCGATATGCAGCTCAAGTTGCGATGGTTACTGAGTTTTTTTCGTTGGCTCCTTAAGTTGAACCATCCATTTCTCTTTTCAAATTTCGTGCAAATCTATATAGTTCAGGAAATTTCAAATTGAAAAGTTTTCTTTTTGAGAATTCACGAAGAGAACGATTTCTCTCTTACATACTGTAAAACCACTAAGTTTCTGAACGGTATGACTGACATGACAAGAACACTGCAAAGATGCAGGACTAACATACAACAAGTATCTTCAGTGGATTTCACAAAAATTAAGCATGTAAAGATGAATGATGATCTTAATGGAGATTTAGTACGTCAAACAGTACCTGTAAAGATTCCAATCAAATACGTTGTCAAAAATAAATTGCTTTTTGACGAACAACATCCAAAAGATTTGCCTCATTCGTCCATAATCTGGGGTTTCATCGATCTTCAGTTCATAACAATATTTTAGAAATATTTTGAATTCTTCTAAAAACGATATTTTCAACATCTATAAGATTTTTGTAATAGTCATGCTAATAAATTCTTAATATCATCATCGAAAGTTTATCAAGGAATAAGAAACGGAAGAATAGTTACACAACAATCTCTTGAAACATTGATTCACACACCTTATTCAAGTACAAAATTGCAAAATTACAAAAATGAAGTGCTGAATAGTAATTCCGCGATTCTTTGCTAACAGTGACTAATGACTCAAAAAATTTCTCAAAAGCAAAATATTAGTTCTACTTACCCGGGCAATCACTGCATAGTTCCTCAACGGAAATTCGGTTTTTCAAATGGCCAGTGAGTTCAGTATATTTTTCCTTCGAATGAGTTTTGTATTTAAACCACGGTAGTTCACCTTTGAGAAAGTAGATAAGAGTGTATGCTAACGAAATCAAATCGTCCCGACGACTTAATGCTAAAAATCTTTTTGATATAATTTTCAGTTCATTTACTGGAAGGGAAACCTTTCTGCAAAACTACCTCAAAAATGCTTTGCATTTTAATGCTAATTCCTTTTTTCAATCTAGTTTGTCAGGAACCATGCAAGTATAAACAGTAAGAAACAATTCCAATAAGGATTCCCTACAAATGATATTGACCAAATAGTTCAGAGAACAACTACAAAGCGACTGCACGGTCTCTTCTGGGCACTTTTTGGACGAGCAATTATAAGACCACTCCAGGGTTACACCCATTTCTAATGCCGTAGCAATTTAGGGCTGATATTGAATTATCATTCACTCGTTATCAATAAAAAAATAGAAATGTTTACCAAAACCACGGTGAGCATTTGGCGAGGCAAAACGTACGGTACCACAGAATGAATGTTTTTTTGCACTCTGCGTCTGAACTTCTGGCTCTGCTGGGACCAAATATTTCTTACATAGACCCATATCTATTAACTAAATGAAGATCATCATATAAAGATCATTTTTTGATCTAATCGATAGTGTAGGACGTTCAGAAACACTGAATCTTGGTGCATATTTGATACGGTGTGAGATAACCTACGGAATAACAAAAATTTGCTGTGCCTTACATAACAGATTGCATAGTTACTGGGAAAAAGTAAGAATCATAAAAGTAAAAGTCCTGAACTGCTATGGATTTTAACATTCTATCGAATTTTATTGAAAAATTCCTTACATGAACGATGTTCTGTTTCGCACCAAGACCCATAGCAAAGTTGTCAGGTTTGACATCTCTATGAACGATACCCGTCAGGTGTAGTGCTTGCAACCTTGAAAGCTAAAATAGGCCAAAAGAGAAAAATTAATGGGTTAGATCAAGAATTCAAGACTTAATGTTCCTTCCTACAGTAACACATAGAAATAAACATATTGCTGATGTTTTACAGCCAGCAATGAAATTTTGCGTGATTCAAAAAATTAAAGTGTAATTTTTTTATTGCACTCTTCATTCCCAAACCTCATTGGTCGATTTAAGAGATAGGTAGTACTATGATATCGCATTTTTTTATATGAATAATCCAGTTATCAGTGATGAAAGGATAAAATTCCACGATTTTTTGAGAATGATCAAGAATTAAATTGCATACCAGTTGATCAGCTAGAAGTAATACTGTTTTTAGACTAAAAAGACGACTGCAAAAATTGAACAGATCTTCCAACGACGGGCCTAGCAGTTCCATTACCAATATGTTAAAATCACCCTGGTTACCAAACCACAGAACCTGAACAATCGGACGATGATAACTGAATCATTCAAAAATAGCAACGCATGCGCCTTCTGCCAATCAAAAATTACAAAAATCTTTTACTTCGGGAAATCCAATTTCGTCTTTGAGATTTCTGTAAATCTGATATTCATGCCACAGTCTGTCATTGTTTTTAGCTTTTGTTTCCAGCTTCATGGCGACTTCACTTTGATCGAATAAATCGATTCCTATAAATATAATGTTAAGAATTGGTTCAAAACGTATCAATGAAATGAATAATCATACCCTTTCTCTCTCTCTTATTCATACAGTTTTCAACCATCCACTTTTATAACCTCAATAGCATTCAAATTTCAGAAGAAAAAGTAGTACGATCAAAGTTTTACTTTTGGAACTGGATAAGAAAGCAACTCGATGATTACCATACTACAACAATTAATAATGATAAAAATAAATAATCTATAAGAGAAGATTACCTAAAAGTACTGTCCCAAAGGTACCATTACCTATTTTGTGTACCAATTGGTAGCGATGACAAACAATCAGTTTATCATTGTTTTCAGCTGTATATTCCTCTCTTGTTTCCATTACACTGAAATATGATAATTAGTGTTTAATAATTTTCAAACAACTTCAATTGAAATAGTACTAAAACGCTCACTCATGTTACCTATTCTCCGATTTTTCAATATGTTCAGGAATAATCCTTGTCTGATCTAAGTGTATCGCCTACTTACGATACGTCATGAGACGTCATATCCTTATCAGTTATTGTCTCACTCAGAAACGTTCACGTATACTTTCTATCTCTACCCCAATATTGATACGATAACAAAGCGCATTACTATCTTTGTCTATCTTTTCATGTTCTACCGTATCTTCCATTCTCATTTCCGAACAGTAATGCCATTTCTCAGTTCTCAGTTACAGTAAGTCAGTAAAGTTAAATATGGTCGATGCTTTCCGGAATGAGTAAGAGAGGCATTACATAGTTTACGGATATAGCTAAGAGGATTAGTTACGTAAACTTTACATTGTTTTTCAGTGTACGAATTTTGGTTTTAATTCCTTTACAATAATAAATTTTAATTGAACTTATTTATGTAAGTTTTCATTTTTGAACTAACTGCAATTTTAGTATTGTTTATTGTAAGAAGACAAGGGAAAAAGTACTTTCATCACAGTCTTCGAATACTTCTTTTTTTTTTTTGGTAGATCATAGAAGCGGAATCATGGTTATAATTGATTAATCGGGAGCAAATTTGATCTAGAGATCTTGAAATACTTCCTGATCTTCATCATGCTTTAATTTAGATACCTTAATCTGGAGGCTTCCTACCATTTCTGTCTTATATTTTTTGTTAGGATAGAGTTAAAGAGTTGAAGGAATGAAATGTTATAAAATATTTGGATACTAAAACATACGTTATACCAGATTTATGTATCAATGGGTGAATCTTAACCTTAGATCCAATAACCCCAAGATCCACTATTAAGCGCTTTTAGTGCCGCAGTGAAAAAGAAATTTCTTTCTTGTTTCTTTACTTCTAACATAAAGAACGTCTAAATAATTAATTTTAGGCTGTTGCTTATCTCCTTATAAAAAGTTCTCTTAAAAGGAAAAACATAACAACAGTAGAAGATCGAATGACAATGAAGGAAGATCCAGAAGTACTAGATACTATTGACACGATTTCGAAAATGAAAATTGCTGATAATGAACAGTCAAGAAACGTTGAAGACGAAGCAGCAAATATTCATGAAAGTGAATATCCAAAAGCTCTTCCTAAAGATGAAACCACGAACATCCAACAATTAAAAAGCCCCGATGATGTAAGCTTGATATTTTCAATTTTATAAATTTCCTACCGCACTGCGATATGATCTTTCATTCTCATCTTTAAATAATCTTACATAGTTAATCTCAGGTACTCTTTATATATAATTCCCCAGGAACTGTTTATGAAATGCATCTGAGATTGCTGTTGATAACTTTTATTAAGGCTAAAAGGTATTTCTCCTTGTCTGGCTGAAAACATGATATCTCCATCTTTTAATGATACCGAATGTCTTGCTTATATTCATTTTTTGGATGGCAAATGATGGCTTGTCCTATTTGATGTCTCCCTTAACTGCTTTTGATAATGAACCAAGAATAAACTGTAAGATGGTATCACTTTAGAATTTATTGTTTGTCCGCAGCAAATATAAATGATGTAAATCTGGTGGGAATAATAAAGTTTGATTTTAAGAAGATACGTTCATATGTTACCATTCTATTACAGGATACGTTTCTTTATTCTCATATCAATAGTGAAAAGGAATGCAGCTATCATTAAAGCAAGTAAAGTGAAAACAGTCAAAAAAATCAAGGATTGTAGAGAGACTGCAGTCTCATGTTATTCATGTTCTTAAACCCTTAGATATTGGTTTTTCCAGGATGAGGAAGTATCTGAACCTGATCAGGACCAGGATCAAGCACATCCAGCATACATTCCGCGCGCAGGACAATTTTTCATGCACGATACCCGTGAAACTAGTGAAAAAATTACGCCGTATCCGCTGTCGCGTGCTGATAACAAGTGGAAGCATGATTTATATAATGAGACTGATCAGATACCAATGTCTGATCGAGAATTTGCCAAGAAGTATGGTGTGGATCGGGAAGGAAATCCTGTCTCTTCAGTAAGCTTATATATTCCATGCGAGTGGAAAATTTTGTTAAAAGTGTGCTTAGTTAATTGAAGCAGGACAATTACAGTGAAACAGATTTATTCGAAGGGCTTTTCGTGGTTTCCAGGTTTACTTTTAACTGTTTTATTAGGTCATTGTCGGTAGGAATATTTAAGAGCAAATCTTCATTTTAAAATTGTCACAAAAACTGTTTTCGGCTTTTCGACAAGGTATACGTGGTACGAATCAGACTCGAATCCAGACGCCAGTAAACGTTTGGAACGCATCACGCCGTTTTACAAGGACACATAGGAGTACTTTTTTACTACTTTTTGATTCTCAAATAACAATTTTAAGTTATATCCGTCATAAATACTAGTTTTGATTGAGTGCAACTTACTGATTTGATTTTGATAGACTTGATTTTTGATTTTAATTGATACCATACACATTTTGTAGTAATATTATGTAATTGTTAATACATGATGTAATTGTTCATAGTTTGTGGTCATGGGACTAATTATCAAGACAAAAGGAAAGGCCAATCGCTCAATCGAGGAAGTGGTAATCGCTTATCAGCGAAAGAATATTCTAGTGGTTGGGAAAATCAAAAGGTAGACGGAGGTAAGTGCATGGTAACAAAAGTGTTAAGTCCAGTTAATGGGATTCGAAGAAATGGGTAGAAGATTGTTTATTAAGATACTTGTAACGTACTAGTTCTCAGCTTTTAAGATTAATTAAACTATTTTGGACTTGTTTTTTTACGATTTTTTGAGCTATTGCTGGTAGACATTATAATAAGCGTCCCTTGCCTTGTAGCTATAGCTGCTAACTCCTTTATACATTGTGTATACGATATGTCATCTTCTGATGTATAGCAGTTTTGGATCTGATGGTTACTAATTCTATCAATGAAATGAAACAAGTCGACTGCCAGATTTTAAAAAAGGTATTCTTATATGTTGGCGTTTAGGTAAAGAAATAGAAAGCAAATCTGAAATAAACAGCACGAAATATAATGATGCGAAAATGGAGATACGTCCCGGTAAGCGTTACTCGAAACAGCGGCCATTAAAATCAATTGAAATGTAGACTTTTTTATTTGGTGGATGTTGTCGCAGTTTTTTGGGTTCTCTGCTGTCTTTATCTACATAATTAAATGATTAATTGCTCAAAAGATGATCATGAATGTACAGTATTAAAGTTTATGAGCAAAAACTTAACACACAACTAATGTCATTTTTTCACTTTTAATGTGGGAAGTAATATTTTTAGTAACTGAAGGTGAGAAACAATTACCATTCTTATTGTTATATTTGTTTATCTGTTTGATATTCCATTCGATTTATAATGACAAGTTTTGAGTAAAGGTTTGCTCGACTGCTATTATATGTTTTGCATCTTGTTGCAATCGATTTTTTCGTTGTCCTGTTCGTATTCAATTTTCAAAATCCTCAATAAATTGTGCGAGCACTGTTTCCTTTCAACTGGCTTTGATTTATAATCTGTGGGGTTGAGTTGAAAGGTCAATAATCTTTTGAAAATAAATTCAAAAGATCGAGTAGTGAAGTGAGACGCTTATAACATGTAACCTTTCATAGAGTATTAGTCTGTTTCTTGTTCATATAAAAGTCCAATTTGAATCACTAATATTCTATCACTTGTAATTTGTCTATTACATTACTACAATACAAAATAATCACTCAGAGAGACATGCCATCTTCAAAACGACAAAATAGGGAGGTAGTCAAGAACAGGAATAGAACTTCGAGGGTGGGTTTCCAGTTTTCATAGTGGACCGAGAAAGTGGTCTAGTATTGCAGCGATACAGCATAAAGAATATTGGGGAACGGGGTGGTAAGTGGCTCTGGTAGGGGACGGGGAGTTTAGTGTTTCTCCGGTGGGATTAGTTGTCAGGGAGATAAAGATTTGAGTGTTGAAATTAATTAGATGGATGGGGAATTGCGATGTGATTGGGATGATTTTTTATTGTAATTAGTGATTCTTTTCATTTTAAAGTTTGTTGAAATGGCTAAACGAACAAAGAAGGTTGGCATAGTAGGGAAGTATGGAACTCGTTATGGTGCCTCGCTGAGAAAGACCGTTAAAAAGATGGAGGTATTTTTTTCGCCCATTTTTATTGTTAAATAATTCCAATTGGTGAGTGCAAGAATATAGATTGATGTGAGCAGATATATTAGGAATTTTTCATAGTAACTGATAGCATCAGGAAATGTTAATGTTTCGTCTCTATCATTGTGTAATGGATTTTTATAGTACTTACTCTGATTCTGCTTGATCATCATTTGCAATATTGCTGTGAGTGCAAAGTAATTCTCCCAGTTTATGAACTTGTATTTCTACTTAATTAGGTCGATAGCACCATGATTATGCACTTTTCCTACCTGCATTTGAGTACTTCAGGTAACTCAGCATTCTAAGTACACATGTGCTTTCTGTGGAAAGGAATCAATGAAACGAAAATGTGTTGGCATTTGGAAGTGTTCGAAATGTAATAAAGTAGTTGCTGGTGGTGCTTACGTATACAGCACAACAGCAGCAGCCACCGTGCGAAGCACCATCAGGCGTTTACGAGAAGCTAAGGAATGAAAATGTGAAATCAAATTTGTTCGCGTTTTTTGTTACTCTGTTCAAGTACCAATAAATTTTCTGTTAAATGTTACCAGGCTATGTGATTTAGTCAGATCGAAACGCATCAGTAAAACTATATGCTTGAGATGGTGTCTTTGTGTTATCGTCATTCTGACTTAAATATCAAAGAAAAGGATTTGCCAGTTGTGTTGCTTGAGTAGGTGTGAATGATTTTTGTTCTCCATTCCATGGACTCTTTTTTAAATATTATTTAAAGCTGTTCAAGCTAATTATTGCTTTTTGACTAAAGGAGTTATCCGTTTCTGGAGAGCCGCATATGTTGAACCTTCTGCTTTGGCTTGCGGTTTTAGATGTAGCAGTTTGGCGTGACGCGATTGTCAGTTTTATGGGAAACGGACATATGGGGATGCTTGGTAATGTTAATGATTTGTAGTGATTTCATATGGAAGAAGCTTTGATAGCTTTGTACGAAGTATGCTAGTGTGTTATCAGTAATAAGATTACATTTCTAACGCTCCGAGTTTGTAGGGATTCGGGTACAATGCTTTTTCATGGGGAACGGTTTATCAGATTTACTGGTGCTTCAAAAAATAAATGCTTTCCATTTTGTCAGTTATCAAAGTTGGTATGTCATATTTCGATAGCATTGACAAATGAAGCAAAAATTGATTTGGAGGATATAAATGAGTTGGAAGAGCTATATGTTATTGACCTTTTCTCCTTTACCTCTTTTGGACTGACTTTGGAGTGTTGTATGTTTCTTGCCTGTTTGTTTGTTCACCATATACCTTTATATTTAGTTGCCCTTTTCGTAACTTTATAAGATGAGAAGAATTAAATGTAGTGAACAGGATGTAAGAAGAAGAACCAGCAAGATATGTACGGGGTTGGATGTACTGAATCCTTTGACACAGTGTTCCTTGAACACGTTTGACATTGTGCGAACGTAATGAGCCTCTGATCAGGCATTCCAGAAATTTGCGATAGTCTGGACACATCAGCTATTGAGTACAGTAACTAGAGAGATAATAATTGAGATCAAGCACGGCAAAATAGAAGTTCTGCTAAAAAGTACGTCCTCAAAAAGTTTGATAAAATTACTTTTTCTTTGTTGTCATGCTCATTTGGGTCTAATGTATAACGAAGTTGCCCTATAAATAACAGGCAAGAATTTATCAGATAATGCAGAGGACTTGAATTTTAAAATTTTATATGATGTTATTATTAATCTCGAAAATCCACAAATTTCAAGATTTTCCGGAAAACTTATAAAGCTTTTCCTTGCTTTTTAGTCTTTCCACCATGATCCGGTTTTATGATTACCTGGGGTTTCCTGTTAAATTGGTTTAGTAGTTAACAGTACCTCTTTTAAGAGATACTGTTAACTAATAAACCAGGCTAGGATATAAAATTTTGAAGATAAGGTAACTCTAATCCGACATTTCGGAAATAGAAGTGGAAAGACCATGAATTCACAACTTTTTTCATGAAATCGACGCAACATTTTGTACAGGCTTATGGGCATACTTTACTAAGTGGAATTATAGTTTTGTTGTTGAAGATTTCAATTAAATTATGATCTTAAATTTTGAGGTTAAAAAAGAATTCGAATATATTCCTAAACAAACTCTGCGAGTTATGCAACAGACAGTTCTCAGCAAACTGGTCATTTTCACGTCACATGAAAATGATGCATGATGTTGAAGTTATCAAAGTTGGCAACAGGAAGAAATTCCGCTGTGGTGTTGATGGCTGTGAATGGAATGGAGCTAGTCGACAAGGCTTACTTTCTCACAAAGTCAAATATCATTCAGTGAAGGTGTTATTTTTCTTTCAGGGCAAAATTTGTTGAATGCTTTCGTCTTATTTTTACAATTTTTCCTTGTTTTATTCCAATTATTTCTTTTCTTGAGAATTAACTGATTCAGCTTTTGACATCTTCTGAGCAGATTCATTTCCAGCCTCGACAGAAACCAGTAAAATGCCCTGAATGTTGTGAGAGATTTCACACGGTGAAAAATTTGGCCAAACATGCTTTCGATGAGCACAAGATTGAAGGACAGAATTTTGAGTTACAATCGCGAAGTTTTCGAAATCGTGCCGAATTTGATAATTTCATGCAATACATCAAAATGGAAACAAGTGGTGCGATGACAACCATTTCTGTTAAGGATAAATGCACATACATGCGGTGTGAAATGTGAGTTACTTCCAATGATGTATTTTCATCAATTGATGATTCCTGATGAATGTTATGGATTAATTCTGGAAACTTCTTTGAGGTAGAATATGAAATTTACGTTAGGATAATATATGAGGTTTGATTCTTAATAAGCTTTTATCTCATTGCATTGTCGTCTTGCTTGTAGTATTTTCGCTTCGCTGTTTTTTGTTTTATTATGGAGTTGTGATAGGTTATTTTGATTTCATTTTGACTTCGCTTTAGGTGCATTCATGGTTTTACTAGCTTTTAGATGTTTCTTTTATTTTTCTTTAAATATCTCAAGTAAAAATTCAGCTGATTAATTAAAGTTCGTGTGGTGCGTTATTTAATTTGGTGATTTTGGTCGTTAGTTTCGCTTCAATATAGAAAGTGTTAAATTATCTGCAATAATTTGGACAATGACTCATTTCAGGGCTGGCAAAGCAAGACATCTAGCAGATTCGCTTTCAAAGAGGATATCACATGGGACGAAGAAAGTGATCAGTCATTGTACCTGTTTCATGAATGTCAGAGCTGAAGGAAATGGCACAATTAGTGTTGAATATGTTTTAGGACATTTAGGTCACGAGAAAACACCTGTGAAAATCCGATATACTACATTAGAAATTGAAGCGGTATTGCTGCTGTTAAAGGTCTTTCTTTTTCAGTTGTCGAGTCTCTACGTTTTAAATTTATTAGAATTATATTTCATTATTATAATTTCAATGTATTATGGTTGGACTAATTCTTCTTACCTTTTTTTTTTAAGGAAAAACGCTCACCTGACTGGATCAGCCAATATCTCAAAGAAAACACATTAGAAAGCGACAAATTACATGCGATATCGAGCGCCGATATTCGGTCAATCATGTACAGTTATCTAAATAATGAAGAACAAGAGGAGATACTTGGACTGGAACGGGAAGAGGCGAATTTGAATTGGGCAGCTGCGCCTTCTTGTAATTCAGCAACATTGTTGGAAACAATTAGTAGAGTGGAATCTTTGCCTGGTAAAATTTTTCATTTCGCTGCAGCAATTCGATGCATATGTATCTTCGCAGCAAATTTTGTTTGTTTATTTATTACATATAAATTCTTTTAATGGTTAGCAAAGTGTACGATTCTCACAGTTTTTTTTTATAGATAGAATTACATGATAAAATTAGTCTTTCAGCAAGCTGTTGAACACACATACGAATTCATGACATTTTATAACTATTGCATTTCTGAGACATTGGGAGAATTAAAAGTTCCCCAAACTTCTCTCAGATTTCAGCTGAGGAATCCGCGAGTGAGAACGAACATGATATCATGGAAATAGCAACGTCAGTAAATATATCAGGACAAATTTTATCAAGTGGTTGTTTGGAGCATGTAAAACATTCCAATGCATTACTTGTTGAAGATACTCGATTGGTTAGTGATTTCGCTGACTCCTCAGACAGCAACTGATTTTTATTTTTCCCGCAATACAAAACGAAACTAATTCGATGATTGGCTTTCTTGAATTTCAAGGTTTTTAAGCCACCATGTTTTTTAGGTTACATTTCCTTCAAACGTGCCTAGAAGTTGATGATTTTTGTGCATTAATTGCTTAGTAAACTATACGGGAGTTATCGTGCAATAGAAGTTTATTAAATAACTTGGATAATTTGAAAAATATTGAATTACTTCAGAAGTTGATGGAACTTTTGAACTTGGTTTTCCACGTAAATGGGAATAGGATGGAAGAATTGAATTGCAAAGTCAGCGATGCTTTAAGCTTTGCTAAACGGAATGTGATATACCAAACGGATTGCGAATTGTTGTCTCGAAATTCGGATCCGGAGAATATATCAACAAATGAGATAATTCCCCTCACAAATATAGTAAGTTCTCAATTTCCTTTAAGCCTCCATTTCCTCGTCCTTTTTCTAAATTGTTTCTAGAATACGTCTTATATCTCTTTTCAGCCGGAAGAAATGGCTCAAAAACAAAGCACGATAGATGAGCGCGAGTTTAGTGCTGTTTCTGGCACGTGTTTGCATGACATGGGCAATTTTACCGTTTAAATTTATCTAACTTAAATTGGATTTTGTATATTCCTTCTTATCTACCCTTTTTATTATTGTTATCATCATTAGTACGCATCAGTTGCATGATTCCGTCGGACATTTTAGACTGGTTTTTGAACCTCGCTACTTAATCCATTGCCAGTCAAAGATTTAAAATCAGTGAGATGCTTCCCGTCATCTTCTTTCATTGCATTGTTAATGAATGTTTTATTATCTCATACTACTCTTATGTATGTTTTGCATACTGTCAAATTTTAACGTGTCCTCAATCGGCGCAGCATTATTTGTAAGCTCGCTATACTTTGCTGTAGAGCTGAGCAACAGGAGGCTCCAACCGGGGTACTTATTCTGTATCACGCATGTAATCACAATTTCATCCCACTGGTTCTGCACTGTTCTGTTTTCTGTTTTCCATTGTTACAATGTTCGAAATTAGTGGAACGTTGCTCGTATCTGCTACAATTCTCGTCTTCTTAGATACGCATTGTTAAACTGCATTTTCTTCAAAAAATATTCAGCCATTTGTATCTATCCTTATCATCAAAGTATGTACTAATTTTTATTGATCCCTTGGAATAATTTTACGAACATCCTATCACAATCTCGTGCTCTTTCTAATAGATCCTTCAAAAACCTTTGAGAAAAGGGTTTTACTGTTGAAAATATTGTTATATGTTTCAAAATGTAGATTTGCTCAAATCTTAGTCATAAGATTATAATTAAATACAACGGGAAGAATTTGTAAATATATCCCATCGCATATTTTTTAATCTGTTGCATCGTAAACACGTTTCAAACGGTTGTGTTTGAAATATAAATAAAGCTGAATTCGTTCACTAAGCATGTCAATTTAGTTTAAATGAAAAGTAGGTTATTTATAGTGCCGACAAATACATTGAAATTAGATGAATTGAACAAACCAGTCAAGCAAGTAATGTTAATCAATAAAGAGCATTTCGTATTTATCAACAACATGTCGAAAAAAAAACTGTATTTTATCAGACTTTACTGCTATTATTTTTCCGAGGACATACACACGTGTGGGTTCATATTTCTCTAATCAATAATAACTTTTGTATATCTTTAAACCCGCGTCTAATTTCCCATATTCACACTCAATGGAAGATAACGATATGATCATACCAACATTTGAATTAACATTTCTAAAGACCCTCAACAAAGAACAGGTCAGTACGTTGTGGACAAATATATATGGACATAAATACTGCTCAAAAAATAATTCAGCACAGATGAAGGTACCAAATAAAAGTAATTTGGGAAACAGTTGGCAAAAAATGTTATGTAAATTAAATTACAAGTCGTGTAGCGTAAGATTTTAAATAATTTACAAAGGCATCCAGATGTTCATTAAAGTTTTTCCCCGTCTTTTAAATTTTACAAATCATACTGTATTTGTTAAGGAAATATTGCTTAGAAAAGCGCAAAAGAGGTAAAGAAAAACATGACAACATAAAAAGAAAGTAGTAGTGGTAGGAAATGAATGTATGTGGCAAAAGATAGCCATTGCGAAAGATCTAAAAAGTCCATTTGGAAAAAAGCCATCCATACTTCATTAAGTTTGCACTTTTGATGTGTGGTTTAAAATGGACTTTAACTACAAATTGAGCACAAACCAATAGGATTGAATTAACTAATAGTAAAAGCTAGTTACTAGAAACCTAGGTACAAAACAAGTGATTAACTGTTACCTTCTCGAAAGAAAATGATTAGCATAGCTTGAATAGAATCAATAACCGACTCAGGTTTCTAGTCTTAAATATGGGTAACAGAAAAAGGATGAAATTATGTTTAATGTAATACAGGAAGACACTTTACTGAATAACCATCAGAAGTGTATCTCATGAAGTTGCGTAAGTACAAATTTTTTATAGAAACTTTGCAACCAAAACATGTTACATCTTTGTATCTTTGATTACTTCAAATGAAGTGGCCTTAACCCTTCTTGTTACACATTCGATATCACTGTTAGTAAATTCATCACTTCTAGCATTTTTAGTACGTCAAGAATTAGTATAGATCGGCAAAAACCTTTCCACGTTTATTCCATAAATGCTGAAATTCTCTTGGCTGCTTTCCAGTTGGTGTTGTCTGAACTGGTCCTAACATTGACTTATTCGGATCCTTTCGGCCATTGTTGCTCGAGACTTTAAATGAAGGGCGTACTGGAGTCTTACTTTCCTGATTGCAAGTAAGTGTTGCAGTTGGTCCACTGTAAGATTTCAAAATTTACATGTCAATGTCGAACATTTCAAAATATTCAAGCTACTTCGCGACACTTTAGAATGTGCTAAGTATGAGTTAAAAGATTAACCATGCCCCCATCTGTCCTTACCGCAAAATCAGCTTTATATTCAGTCAAACAAAGGGGACGTGAATTATGAAATCAAAGCTATGCCATGTAAAACTGTTTTAAAATGTAATGCGTCTTATTCTTCCGAATATCAGGAGCTTACCTTGTGGGGATTTTGAGAAGAGGTTTTTCCTGATCAAATGCATAGAACTTTGGCCAATAGTCTTGCGGCATTTTAAGCAAAGCTAACAATACCATGATCTGAAAGGGATATTTTTTCTCACAAATGTCAGCAACTCAAAACTTTTGATGTATTTAAAGCTTTCCAATACAAAAACTTCATTTCTGAAGTCAGAAATTACCTGCTTTGCTACTTCGTCAGCGTTTTGTGCTATACTTGTAGCACGTGGTGGAGCGTGACCAATAATTGTTGGAGCTATACAGCGAGCCAGAACCTCAGGAGACATCTTGTTTCGTGAGCGATTATCACAAACCTGAAAAAATCCTTTGAAGATTTCGAACTTATCGTAAGAAATGAATTAAATATAAGTTAAGAAAAGAATGTAAACCTTCTGGAAATGAGAGCAAAGAAATGCGAGAGTATCTCTGTTTGGATAAGGTAAATCCATCACTGAACGATTCAAAGCTTCAAAGTCATCACGTTCAGCGGCACTTACAAATTCCTCCCAAGATGACATCGGAATTACTGGATCCTAAAAAATAATATCTTGGAAATTGTCAATATGACAGCAGAATCGAACTTATAAAATTTGACTAACTAACCCTTATTTCCCTTAGGAAGCGTTTTATACAACCGGTGATTGTTTCCGTGTCCTGATATTCTAGTTTGGGCAGTGAGCGACCGTTTTTGAATTCATTTAGAAGTTTAACAATTTGCGATTCCTGTCTGGAAGAAGGAAAAATATCTAGACTACGGAAAGAAATAGAATTTATTATTATTTAGTAGCAATATCAATTAATTTTATACGAGACAGAAATACAATGCAACACTGTAGTCGTAAAACTTGATGATACTTTTATTATTTCTATTGTCAAAAAGCAACCATCAAATATGAAAAAAACTCTTACCCGGGAATTCGATAAATGCCTTCTGTACTCAAACGATCCTTATCTAGAGCCAGAACACAATGTATGATGAGAGACGGAATCATGGGCTGAGTTGATGGACAAAAGTCTTTCAGCCGAGGACGTTGCTTACCAGGCGTTCGAGGTGTTGCTGTCCGAGGTACGCAGGGGATCGGAGCATTTTTTGTGCATAATTTATGTATACGAATTCCACAATCTGAATAAATCACTGGAAAAATATGAGAATAAAGGAAAATTTAGAACTGCCAAAATCTTAGATTTCGTTCATATAACTATAGAAATTGGACTGGACGATATTCCACAACAAAATTTTGTAACAAAAGCTAGAAATGACTACTTTTGAGAAATTCATTTCTTCCAAACGAAAAGCTAATTTCGCTTACCTGTACATTTGCAAGCTGCTTTTCCAGCAAGACCTATCCAACGGTTGCATACTTCACAGCGATCACCAAGGATCGATGTGAAATTAGCAAAGGTATGTTGTCGAGTTTCAATTGAAGAACCATTAGTCCAAGTTTTAATGGCAGTGTATGGGGTGTGCCTAAATTGTCAGAAAAAGGCAATTATTTCTAATTTATTAATAGGTGATGCAATTAAAGTTTATATTTGGAAATAATATCTCTTTACGTCTAAAATGTCTGAAAACTTAAACAAGCTTCAAACTATGAAAAAAAGTGGACGTAAGCATGGCATTACAAATTTATTCCAAATAGAAACGGGTTGAAACGGTTAAGAAAGACCATTCTTGTTTGCTGTTCCTCCTCAAAGAAATCTCAGTAAAAATGATGTCCAGGAATCTCGAAATCAACCCATGCATCAAAACTTCATCGATTTTAAAAATCTGGATTGGTTTTACGCAACAAAGCTGTTACTAAAGTTCAGGAATAAGCATGAGAAAAATGAATTGCCAAATATCAATATCGATGTAACATAGTGTTGAAGAAAGCGATAGCTTATTGAAGGAAAACCAAATTTTGAGTTGTATATATAGAAAATCATAAAGTGGTGCATGAAAATTGCAGTGATAAAAATTTGTTATTCTACTCTTGGAAGCCGCTTTAAGCTGGTTATATTTGCATACGCCAATATTCGGCCAAACAAAATATAAATGATATTGAGATTATAAATGGAGGATGAAGTGAGTGATGTATTCTGTCGGTATTTTTTTTACTCCAGTAGAGATCGCACAACTATAATCGAATGGAATGAATAATTCAGATTAGGGATCAGATTTATAGCAATATATTATTTGCACTCAATTTAACCTAACTTTTACAGGATTTGGTTGCCTTAGCCAAGTACCGTTATATCATGACAAAACGCACGTTTTCATTAAACTTCCACAATTTTATCGTATGACTGAGAACTTCTGAGAATATTTTCTTACATGCAGCAAACTAGTCTGTTTATGGCTTAAAACTGACGCTAAATTAAAATTGTTTTCATATTGGAACACTTTCTATTTCGTCTTTTTTTGCTAAGCAAGCTTGTTCATTTAGTGTTCGGTCAACTCGAAGAACAACTTCAATTTGGATGAACGAATCTTATTAAAAAATAATCCAACCTTGTGGTTAGTATTTACTAAAATCGCAACAAATAACGAAACGTTATGTTGACAATAAAATAAGAAAAAACATGCTTGTTCATGTCAACAAACGAATACATGAGACTCCATTTTTAGATAAAGCATTAATTTCAGTACTTCCTAGGAAGAAGTTATGATTACACGAGAAATGTATACTAGTTGCTTGCATGCATTTGTAAAGTGCTGGGAGAATAAAAATCCTTACAGATCGAGAGCACTGGCTCCACATCGTGGTGTGACTGCACTAAACTTTGTCGTTGACTCAACCAAGTGTTTTTCTTTTTGCTAAAACGATAAGGCATTGAGATTGGAAACCTAATAATCTCTGTCCAATCTACAACATTCTAAAAAAATTTCAAAGTGGAAGTGGAAGAAATTATGTAAGTGAAAAAGACCGCACTCTATGAGATGAAGCTTGTGTGAAAAATTGCAATGAGATATTCACAAAAATAATGGTTTAAACGAACATCCAGAATATTCGATTCTGACATCGATCGATTAGAACGTCTAAGTGAGACGCTAGCTGTTGCTGGTTTTCTTCCATCTGGATCCACGGTTATAGTTGTCGTTGTAATGATTGTTTCAGTTCCATCTTTTGATCGTTTGCACAAAGTACTTGTTTCTGTTCCATCTTTTGATCGTTTGCATGGGGTGCCCTTAAAAGTTGTGTGGGGATTACGAGCCAAGAAATTAACATCACTGCATATTCAAGAATTAAAATAAAAATTTGGTATGACGAACAATGCAGGAATAGTAGAACTCTTTTTTTGGTGTCTTAGTCTGAAGTATCAACTTCACAGCATCCTTACAATTCAGATCCAGAGATGCCGAAATAAACAATGGAGGACCTACTACAATAACAATATTTACACTACATTATCAGAGAAAAAAAAAACTTTCTATAAATCTCTAGAACTTGCCATTTCTTCCTCAACAATATTCATTCTTTTGGATTCTTTGGAACGCTTCATGATAATCATAGAATTACGAGCGCTTGGGAGAACAGCTAAACTTCGTGACCTAAAAATATTCTAAAATAAAGACACAGCTACCAAAAATTAAAGTAGAAAATAGAAATCAAGATGGCTTTAAAGGAGATTTTCCTACCTTCTATATACTTTACCATTTCGTAAATGCGACTCATCGGAATCATCGTAAGAAATGTCCATGGAGTCACCCGTCTTATCATAATCAATGTCTTCACCATGTGACAGCGTACGTGAAATATCACGACGTACATGATGCGCTTGCCTTTCTGTCATAACTGGCACATGGTACGGCGATTTGTTGTTCAAAAGTGATAGTTTCTGCCGATCTTCCGCATTCAGTAGTGATTGGTCATTCTAAAACAGTAACTTCAAGTTTAAAAAAAAGGTAAAGAATGCGGTTATTAGGTTCATTACTGGATTTCCTCAACGGATGCGGACTTTAGTTCAAACCTTCAGTAGTTCGTTGACTAATGCAAATTTTCTTTCCAACTCAACCATATCCCGCTCTAAGTTTTGTTTATCGGACATCAGTGCGGCAATCTGAGCACGTGCATCCCGAAGCTGTTCTTTACATATTCGATTTTCCTGTTGCAGTCCACTAGAAATGATAAACATAAGTCCACAAACGGTTATTTATTGATTCATACGAGTCGAAATTAAACAGAAACTGTTTTTATGACCATGTCCCCACCACAAAGTATAATTGAAACCGTCCTTATTTCTAACTTAATTGTTTCTTTCTGATTTTTTCAGATGCTTAGCATTTTCCAATCTAGTTTCAAAAATTTTTATTCATATTCTCTTCAAATTATACAATCTATTTTCATTTCTTCTAAATATTTTTTTTAAAAGATCACCTTACTCACACTAAAACATTCTTTACATGTGTGGATAATATTTTTAGATTCAATTTTCGACCGAAGTTTGTAAGGACATGTTTTCGGCATAAAAAACAATGACTGTTCTACTAACTCACCTGTAATCATATTCTCGAGTATTCATCTGTTCCTGTAAAGCATCTGCTCTCAATTTTTCAGCATTCCAATTTTGGCGCATATTTTCCATTATATCAAGAAGATGTATAAATTCGGTATCTGAAAGGTAATATTGTAATGATTCCAATATACTGATCAGAAAATTCCGATCTGATACTATTTCCAGGGACTCTAGAGAGACTCCGAAAAGACATCGGGTATTTCTGAACATTGGATGACAAAAAGCTATTTAATCAAAAAAAGTTTTAAGTAGCGTTTTTTCCACGAGGATTACGGACGTTTCTTCGTTTCCAAAATATCAAGAGATAGCTTTTTGCTATTAAAGTGATAGAAACGTTCAAAATCGAAACTATCTAAAAGTATAGGAGAAGTGAATGAAGGCTTGATTTCTTCCATTTTTATTGGGTGCTAATGGCTGGACAAACAATTAAATGACTTGGCTCTCTTGTAGAAAGAATCCTCACTGTCATAGCAATTTACTATATCATAACAAAATGTTAAATACGTTTAAGATCTCCAACAGTATTTTTTTTAGCAAATGACACTATCGATCATGCGATGACACAATAGTATATAATTCAGTTCATTCTCAGTACAAAATCATAAGCGTATACCGCTGTAGATTTTACACGCGAGCAACATAAAAAAGGAGTGGTAATGGAAAGAACCAAGTACGGCTCTCAAAACTGTCATGAATGCATTGAATTATATGGAAGAGTGACAGTTCACTAACTTTCTATCTTTGTTAATGAACCGTTGTGCACTGACTTCAAACTTTAAAAAAGCTTGCACAAATAAAATTTTGCATAAATATAGTTTAGAAACGATCGCCAACTCTCTAAAAAATGTTTTTCAAGCTGAAACTGTAAGACAGCAAATGTGAAAAAGCACTGAATTGCACAGTTTCTTGGTAGAAATTTTGGTAGTCATTACATAGGTAAGATTATTTTCCACTGCTTTAAAATGTATTAAGTGTGAAATAGTGAAATGAAGCTTATCTAAAACAGCAATTAGCACCTCTCATTATTGCACATATGTTATTCCTATGTAATTAATATTGTTTGCATTTCGAAAATAACAAACATACGAGTATTTTGTCCATCGACAAGAAATCTGGCAATACTGACTGTTTCGGCGTACTGATTCAAGATGATACGAGATCTATCATAGCAAATGTTATCATTCATCACTTCCTTCATATGTTTTTTTCTGCAAAAAGAAATAAATGAATTTATGTTTTGCATAAATTGCAATACAACAAAAACAATTTGATCGCAATACAAACGATGAGAACTATCATATGGTAGTATTTTCAGAAGTCAATATATTCAACAAATAATAATATTCAGATAAATCAATGTGAGTTGATAAAAACATCCACCAATATTTATGGTTGCATAGAAAAATTTGCATATATACCTAAAAATGAGTAAATAGTTCCGTCGTAATGTGAAATGGAAATAGAAATTAGAAACTTTAGCTTAGTGTGCTACTGTAAAAGTTATTGTAATGGTTTAATTGAAATACTATGATATATTTACTCCGATAAAAATGAACCTTAAAATCGTTCAGGTTTTTATCCTTCCCGCCTTTCATAAATTTAAGAACTGCTCCTGTTGCAGCTCTAAGCAAAGGTATACCCTAATGTTGGATATTAGGAATCATATAGATGCTGATAGCGTAGTTTTTTTCTTCCTCTCTCTTTACTGTACTCTTCCAGGCCAGAGATTGAATCTAACTATTAATGTATTGCAAACAAAATCACTATCAATTCAAAATACTTTATTGACGTGACAAAAGCGCCCAGCATAATTTTGCCAGATGCACCACATTTTAAGTACTATTGTACACACAATAAGGTGTTGTTAAAATCTTCAAAAACGAATCAAAGGATGATAATGAAAAGCGCGGTAATATCTACACAATGTTATTCCATAACGATCATCAAAGAATATGATATATAGAGAAAACAAAAACACGACTACTTGTGCTAAACATTTCACTATTACATTCATATGGCCAAATTATTATCACCAAAATGTTTATTTTTACTTTGAATAATGTTATTTGGAGTAAACTTGGCTTTTCAGTTTGCAAATTTGAATCAAATCTAACTCACTGCTTATTAAAATTTTTTATGATTATGAGAAGCAAAATTTTCAGAGCTTTTTGAGTGACGTTTCCACATTGTACTGCCATCAGCAAGATGTCCAGTAAACTACGCCTTGTGATAATAACATGTCAGGCATAGAACTATTCGCAAAAACCTCAAAATAAACTTAAATGAAATATATCTTTGTTTCAATTACATAAGGATGAGCTCTATCAAGAAGGTTATGTCAGAAAATAATGAATGGAATGTTACGAGATATGAAGAATCCAGCTCAACTAATGAAGATCAGTTTGAGTGAAAGAGAATCCCATGTAAGCTACACTAAAAAATGTATTTTTTGAAATGTGCTCATAGAATAAATTTAAGCGTAAACAAGGCTGATGTGCTCTTTTAAATATACTGATAAGTTGTTCTCTAATTTAATGACGTGTACAGTTATAAAAGGAAATATGTCATCAAACAAATGTCGATGCTGTTGAATGACCCTATCCCCTCCCCAAAAAAAAAGATTGTGAGTTCTCTTTTGAAAAAATTAACCTTATAGAAAGCCTTTAAAATTGCTTTTGAAAACCACACCAAAAGGAATAAATTTTCACATGAAGCAAACCAAGTGTCAAAAAAACATGAAACAAAGCAAGTTCAAAAAATGTCGCCAAGGAAATGCTTTCGTTTTGATATTTTCGGTTGGTACGTCTTTGTTTTTTGCCCAGATGGTGGAGTTTCAACTGGTCCCAGAATTGATTTATTTGGATTCTTGTACGGGGTCCTCACAGATTCCTTATTGTCATGTGATGTGCTGAAAAAGACTTCCATGATGCATGCTTTCTTCATTTTTTTCTTTTTTTTTTTGCTAAATTGATATAGAAAACGGAATAAAGCTTGAGACGTTTCTGATAATGCTAAAAAAAAATTTCTTCTGCTTTATTATCTTTGTTTTACTTTATAAAATCGCTACCATTTGGGGTTGTTGATCAATGGTATGCCATTATCAAAACTGTAGAACTTAGGCCAGTAGTGTGAAGGCATTTTGAGCAGAGCTGACATTACCATTATCTGCAAAACAAGTATCAAATTACGTTTCTTTCTTTACTCTTTTTTATTATTGTACTTCCTTCAATATTTAAAAATTCATTTTGTATCTCTCACACAACCGCACGAGGTAAAAAATTCATTCGGATAATTAAATATCTAAATTCATTTAAAGAAGTTTTGCAGTAACCTGCTTTTTTTCTTCATCATCTTTCACTACATGTGGAGGGGCTGGGCCTACAATCACAGTTGCAACGCAACGTGCTAGGACGTTTCGAGGCATCTTGTTTTGAATGCAATTATCACAAATCTGAAACGAAAATTGAAGGACAGCAGTGAAAGGTATTAAATCAAAACATAGTGAAGTTCAATTTTCCCAAATTTTCTCGAATTCCACTTCAAAAAAACGGTAGGATGTTAGAGGTTAGATGATATTTTATTAATGGTCGAGATCCATGACTCATTATATAATGAAAAGGAGATGTAAGGCTTCGAAAATCAAAAAACTTCAATAGCTGTGTTTTTCCTCTATAATTTTCTGACAAACAACCTTCTGAAAATGAGCACAAAGAAAAGCCAGTGTGTCTCGATTCGGATACGGTAAATCCATAATGCCATGATTTAGAGCTTCAATATCACCCGTTCGGGCAGCATTAACAAATTCCTCCCACGATGTGCTCGGAATTACTGGATCCTATAAGTTGGAATTTAAAGGATTCTGTATATTTAACAGGATTTAATAATCTAATCGTAACAACAAAAAATGTATTTAGGAGAAAACCAAAAAATATTCATCGAACGAACTCGTAGCTTCTTTAAAAATTGCTTAATGCAGCTCGTTATTGTTTCCGTGTCGTAATAGTCTAATTTCGGAACGAAGCGACCATTTTGAAATTCATTTAATAGTTTCTGAACCTGACTATCCTCCCTGGAAATTATAGGAAAATAATCGAAGCAAGAAAATCTTACACGGAACTTTTTAAATTATTTTAACTCATATGTTTCTGCAAAGTTTTCCAAGGCTGATATAAACATAGAGAATTCAGTAAATTACCCAGGAATTCGGTAAATACCCTCTGAACATAGTCGATTCTTTTCTAGAGCCAAAATGCAATGAATAAGAATTGGTGGTATCATAGGCTGCGTAGAAGGACACAAATCCTTCAAGCGCGGACGTTGTTTAGCAGGTGTGCGAGTTGTTGGAGTTCGTGGTACACAAGGCACAGGTGCATTATCGATGCATGCTTTATGGATATGTAAACCGCAATCTGAAAAATTGTTACGAATGTAAAAATAAATAATTAAAGAGAGTCATGAACTTCAACAACATAATTGGAGAACTAAATTTCTTCTCATAACTTAAAAAAACAAGAGACCAACTTTCAACGACAACTACTTCGCTTAAATTAATGTAGAGTGTAAGAACAATTTTTTGAGGAAATAAATTTGCACTTTATAAGACTTCAAAAGGACTACCGCAGCATTTGTAAGCTTGTTTTCCAGCAATTCCAATCCACCCATTACACACCTCGCAGTGATCTCCAAGAATTGAACTGTGATTAGTGTATGTATGTGGGCGTGTCGAGATTGATGCCCCATGAGTCCAAGTTTTTGTACCACTGAGTGGAGTTCTCCTTTAAAAAGATTTTTTACATATATTTAAAATCGATTTCGGTTTATATAATTAATTTTGCTGGAAAAATCAACAGCTGAAACAATATTTTCTAAATTAAATGTTACATTTCAAGTACCTTTTCGCATTCCAAGTGTAGAAGAAACACATGCTATTAAACTAAGCAGAAGTTTCAATCCAAATTAAAAAACCATGCAGCAGAAGATTTTGAAATTTTGTCTCGGGAAAAATTTCATAAGACAAATTCAGTACTATGAAAAAGACAACCTGTGGCAAGTCTTATAAATTCTTCTTGTACTTTTGTTCTTGTGCATTATTCCAGCGTTGAATACATTTACATACGCATTAGATCTGATGACTCTTATGTGAGTAATATTACATTATTGGGTGAACAAATATTAATAAAAGACGTTCGGATTTGCCAAATCCAAACGTTGTTTAACTTCAAACAATAAGTATACTTTTTACTCTATCGACGCTAAATAATGCAAATAATAATATCCACAAATCTAACCCGTAAACCAGCAGTACTATACTGATGATATAAATATTACTGATATTTGCGGAATTAATATAGTATATTCTTCCTTCTTTGAAACTAATAAAAATTCATTACATCAGTCTTTGAATTTCATAGGCACTAAGTCAACTGTAACTAAAAACAGTCTTTTTCAGTTCGAACATTCTTCTCATTCCCCATTATATGATCTTCAAGCTAACTTCATTATCATTTTCAGACTAAAGATAGATTAGGAAAGAGTATTTTCTAATATATTCAGAAAATCTAATGAAAAATGTCAGATAAACTGAAAGATTTTTGCTTGGAAATGTAATTTAAAATACACACAAATTCCTTATTGTCGTAATAATATGTGATTTGCAGAATTTGATTTAAGAAAAAACTTCATTTTGCGATAGACAAATGTAGTAGATCGGCCAGTGATTTCTTATTACAAATTTACTGCATTTGTGAATGATTCAGGCAGTCTGTTGTTAACGAGAGTTTGGAAGAATTAGACGAAGTGATTCGTTAATATAGGAAAAGTAATAGCCATTGGTAGTGAAATCTACGTGCAAAATAATTTAGACTGTTCAGTCTATGTTCGAAAAAATTCCCAAGAAAAATAACTACCGTTATTTATACTTAATCATTCTCCATGCTGTTCAGATTGTAGATGTTAATAAACAAACGATAAGAGAGTACTAGGCATGATATTGTTGTCAGGAAACAATTCAGTTAAAAATATTGTCAATACTCGTGTGAGTCTAACAACGCCAAAAAATATGGTGCTAGATACAGTAAAAGACATGTCTCGCAGGGTACAGTTTACGAAGAAATGCTAATATTCAGTTCTAGAGATAAAAAACTAACAGATCGATTGAACTGGTTCCACATTTTGGTGTCAATATATTTGTTGGCAAGATCGTTGTCTCTTCTGACTTCTGGAAATATATAATATTTTCAACATCAGTCTTTTGGTGTGCCTTATTTAATCCGCGAACAGCTTGAAGTTAGAATACTCGAAAAAACATCTTTGAAAATTCGAATTCGAGTTTTCTGTTTTGAACTACGGAGAATGGAAAGGAATTAATTGATAAGCAGTAAAAAAATCAACACAGCAATCTTACGGACATCGAGAATATTAGCTGCAGATAATGAACGGTTCATTGAACGTCTGGTAGCTATTTTAGCTGTAGGTGATTTATTGCTTTCAGCATTCATTGTGGTCATTGTTGTAATATGTGTTTCTTTCCCATCTTTCGATCGTTTACAAGGTGTTTCCTAAAACTTATTGAATACTTGGAGTGTTATAGTTAAGTGAAGCTTGCACTGAAATTAAAGACATAGTGACTGTACAGGAATGTCGAATAGTAATGACAACTCTGAAAGCATACCATTAAACAAATTACATTGAATCTTACCGCTTCCTCTTTAACGGTGTCTATTAGCATGCTTTGCATTGGTCGCTTGCTGGCCACTGCTGAGACACGTTTTGTTGTCAGCGAAATCGTGCTACGTGACCTGAAATTGAGAAACAAACGACATTAAAAGTTTTTTTTCAATAATTTTACCAACTGAAACTGAATCAAATAAACTGATATTACTTGCCTCCTGTAAACTTTTCCATTCCGCAGACGTGATTCGTCCATTTCATCTGATGAAATATCAAATGTATCGACAGTTTTGTCGTAGTCTATGTTTTCTCCATCTGACGAGCCACGCGAGAAACTTGGACGTGTACTACGAATTTCTCGTAGTGTTACAGGTTTTTTGGTTAGTATGCTGCCATTCGCAAACAATCTCTGTCGATCCTCTATGCTTAAATGTGACTGGTCCTAAAAAAATCATGTTTGATCAGACGCAAAGGATGCTTCCAAACGTAATGAATTCAGTTTCATTTCAACCTCATCGATAGTACTGATAACACTCTAATGAAATGATAACCTTCAGAAGATCACTGACAAGCTCGAATTTCCTTTCCCATTCAGCAATATCATATTCCATGCTTTTCTTGTCAGACATCAGTGCTGCGATCTGGGTTCGAGCATCACGAAGCTGCTCCCTATACATCCGAATTTCTTTTCGCAGTCCGCTAAAATTGACCATGTTCAAAACTACTCACATTATAGAAGCTCTCGCAATTCATGAATGCAAACCTCATAAAAAGCATGACAGAAAACGATTCACAATCAAAATATGTGAAAATTTTCCGAAAATCAGTAAGAGATATCCGAAATGAGTGAAGAACAGATTGTACGGTGAAGAGCAAAGAATACGAAATGAAATAAACCAAACATGCACTAATTTTTACATATAAATTCTGATGGAAAATTAAGCTAAGAAGCTAATGAAAATCTGCATAATTTTCTACATTTCATTTAAAAAAAACTTACTCTTTTTCTTTATTCCTCTGGTCAAGCTCCTCCTCCATAGCTTCCGCTCTCAATTTTTCATAATTCCAATTCTGTCTCATTTGTTCCAATAAATCAAGAACTTTCAATATGTCTGAAACACTACTTCTCACACTCTGATACATTCGTAATACTTGACGTTAGGATAACAGAAAATAGGAAGTGCAAGAAATACCCATTTGGTTTTGTCTCTCAATTAAAGAAACCGCGACGTTATTGTTTTCGTTATACTCCTTAAGAATTTCGCGAGATCTGCCGCTGCATACAATTTTATCCATGTCTGAACTCTATTCTTTCCTAAAATTATTCGCACTTTTACATTTTTATATCGTCCTCTCTTTGACAAAGACATGAATGACCCTTGGTCAGCTGGAACTTTCCCAGTATTCATGGAAATGACACTTTGATAATTACCATTTCTAAGTACTGCCACACCTTTAATCCATCCTAGTACTTCATCAATTATATACTAATAATTGCAATAACTGGTATAGATTTAATCTCGAAGACTGTGAAAATACCAAGATTAATAATAACTGCTAACATGTTAGCCTTGTCCTAACTCATTTGCCTCTGTCCCCGTTTGAGACTAGAGCATTCCTTCCCCTTCATTTATTATCAATCAACAACTGAAACAATTACTTTTAAATATTTCTAAATCAATAAATGTAATGGAATTAAAATAACTTTTCACAACAAACACAAATTCAATCTAAGTGCTAAATTGAAAAAAAAAAAGAGGAAAACATAAACATTAATGTCAATTAGTGCCACGTATTTATCCCCCACTAAACCTACACATCTCACGTAAATGACGGGACGTGCGTGAGATACCGTTGCTATAACGGTTAGAATTGAAGATTCTTGATTAGGATAGGTAAAGATAGAAAGGCTTATAAGAGTATATTCAGAGTTAAGGAGTCAAAGCTGGACAAAAATGTTCAATGAATCAAGACGACCACCACCATCATCTTCAAATGTCATCTTTGCCGCCAGTATTCTCTCGTCCCCTTCTGTAGCACTATAACTTCGACCTTTCCAACCCCAAATGGCCATTGGTCATCTTCTCAATGGTTTTGAAAAGGATATTAAATAACAACTGGTAAACGTGTCATTATTTCTCAATAAAGACAAAGTATAAAACATATTTTCATAATTTATCGATTTTGAATTTCATAATTGATCATTCAGAACGATCAGTTGTAATTAAAGAAGATAAATATATATTTTGTGCTGTGAATTGTTAAAAATAGTTTGTCCATAAATGATCATAATTCAACATGCTTCTTTACTTCTTTGTCTATTGTCACTTCAAATCTTACATAAATTGAATTTAGTTTTTCATTTAATGACAAATTTAAACTTTTTAATCGTCCTAATTCAACCTCATCAAGTGAGCACATAATTACTTCATTTCTATACTTTAAACAATTTGAATTATAATTGAAATAAATGGAATTCAATTATTTCGTTGAATTACAACGCTACAACAAAACACATTTTGTTCTGCAGTATTGCATGGTCAACATGGGCCAAACAATTTGAGCTTAGATTTTATGATAAATCAGAAATTGAAATTCTCGTTTGATTTTAAGCGTCTCATTCTTCCGCCTGTTTATGAATTCAATTGTTTCAACTCTATCAATTTGTAAATCTCAGAAATAGTCATATTAAATTTCACTTAAAATTTTCAAAATCATAGAGAAGTTTGTTTAAACATGATTGTAGAAAAAAAAAAATTTGTAGAAAGTTATAAAAAAATAAAACACAACATCTGTACTTGTTATTTTGGATTGCTCAGATCTGTCGATGAGGATTTTTTACTACAGATTCAAAAATGAATGAAATGATATTAACAACAGCGATCGGATATAGTAAACAAGGCATGGAAAATTTGAATGAGGTTTGTTATTTATTTCTATTCCCATATTATATAAAGAAAGTAATTTGTTAATAATATCTCACTTCATGTGGCATTATTTGTTTAGGTTAGTGATTTTAGTAGGCGGTAATGATTCAGAAAATGCTAAGCTTGTTGAGGCCTTATTACTCATTGGTCGAGATGGGCGTCAATGAGCAGTGGGCAGGCAATAACTATTACTCAAATTGAAATTGTTTAGCAACTTGTGTTCTTCAAAGTTTGATTCAATTTTATCAGGAAGAATCCAGGGAATCATGACATCTTCGACGTTATTTATTTCCAGTTTTTTTCAGGCAGTAAGTTCGTACATGCATATCTTACCTGATGAGGAATACAGCGAGAAACCAATTTACAGTACCGGTGGATCGATGAATGGAGGGATTGAACCAGCTGGCTACAAGCACGGTTATATATTGAGATCTTTTGGGAAGTGAATTCAATTAAGTTGCTTGTTTTGAACTGAAATTGTAGTTCATTAAGTTCAATTTCTTGATTCTCACTTGATTATCTTCATTGGACAACTGAAGAATTAATAAAGATAATAGTATTATTTTCAATGGGTAGCAAAATCGGCCTGACCGTTCCTTCATGAGACACATTATCGATGGAAATATCTCATTTTACCTTTTCAGTTATACAATTTGCATTTCATCACAGTAAGTATGTTTTCCTTTTATTTGCATAAATAACCGAGTATATAAGTTAAAAGTAAGAAGAAGCAGTTGCATTTCCTTTCCTGACCTCTTGCTTGTCTTAATTGCTGTTTCATTTTTGTATTTGAAGTAGTTTTCCAAAAGGCTGTGTTTAAGTGAATGATTTTGACGAAATTTTTAATTGCTAATTAATAAAGCATTGCCCACTTATCAGTTTCTAGCATTAAGATTAAAATTTGTGAAATATTTAATCTTTGAGAATCTTTAATTTTTAATATGTTCATGTGACTTGTCAATGCGTTTGAATAGAAAGCATCGGTTACAGATTATCCAGATATAACGGACATTTGCAATAAATCGATACATTTAGATATTAAGGGTATTACGACAAATCGACATTATCTGAATGGCGGACAAGAATGAGGACAAGACGGAATCATCAAGTTCATCTAGTAGCACTGTGAGCAAAACAAGTGGAAGTAATCACGATCCATTAGCGCACAGGAATGAAATTGATGAGGAATCTGATCACTCTTCAGAGAGAGAATCACAAAGTCTACGAAATTCTCTGGTCAATACCGTCGCTACAATTCAAAATAACTTTTTCAAAGAAGGGAAAGTGCTGGAAACATGGCATCAATTTCTTCTTAATAAAGTTCTTTACAACAAAGATTATACCTTCGTGGATGAATCATTCTGTTTCATAGAACACAAAACAATGGTCAAAAGAGAACAGGTTTGTTTTTTAGAGATTATTGAATGTGAAGCGAACGAAAAGTGTTTCGGAATGTGATGATAAGAGACAACTAAGATCGAGAGGCAAATCTAACACTTAACGAAAAAAGTGCTCATTACCGCAGGTGCCAATGTACACTGTGATCAGTAGTAATCTTCTACTGATTCAGAATAATACAAGTTTAGTGCTATTGAAAATCTATTACTTTTAGCGAAATTGTGATACTCAAAATCAGACTAGCCAATAAGATCCAGTAGTGTCATATTTAGGTGAAAAAGAGAATTGAATTTAATGTAGTCTGCCAGTTTCTCATCTGTTCAATAAATACATTAATTTGCAGATATTCTATGCAGTAATTTTTCTGTTAATTGCATTTTTATTGCTCCAGAATTTTGATCCGTTGTTGTGCACCATGGTTAGCTGTCTTTATCCTGCATATGAAACCACCAAGGTTTGTCCATTCAAATTTCTCTTAACTTTCAATTCACCCAAACCTATTGTATCGGGTACCAAAGATCTTCTTGATGTCCTATTATTTTTTCTATATATCTTACTTCAATAATGATGCTGCTGCGAACTCAATCTTTAGATTTTAGTATTTTTTTTTTTTTTTTTTTTTTGATTTAAGCAATTTTTATAGTTTTGCAGTCTTTAACTACTCATAAGAATAACTTGCGCAAACAGCGTGAGCATTGGCTTATCTACTGGATTGTATTCTCTTTTTTCACGCTGCAAGATTACTACACGGAGTGGCTAACGAAGCTCTTTTCGCCATTCCTTTTACTGAAGGTTGTAATTGATCTGATAATGAAACTTCCAACAGAGATTATACATTTGCCTGTTTATGACTTCTTTGAAAATTTTCCTTTACTTTCTTTTTCGAAATCCGACAAACGTGACAAATTCTCGGGAATTTCTCAAATCTCAATTTCATACGTAATATTACTTTATTTAGATGTTATTTTTGATGCTTCTAGCATTACCACAGACAGGAGTGGCAGAATTGTGCTATTACAACGTCGTGGTTCCCATACTTTCCGTTGTTAGCAATACCTTCGTGAAGTATAATCGGGTATATTTTTAATCACTAGAAACTTATGAAGAAAATTCAAAAACGTGAACGATTTCAGGTTTACGTTTTGTTCTTCGAAGGTTCTGTTTGAACTAATTAGCACAAAAAAGACACTGCCTCATCATATAAGTATGAAAGTGATATATGGCTACAAGATCTTTTTTATGGAAACTGCAACTAGTATTAAGTAAAAATTGAAAAGATTTTCAAAGATTTATAGTAATTTTAATTTAGCGGAGCAGTGTTGTGGCAGGTGTTACAGTAAATGCTTCAGAAACTTCAGAAGACCACGATCAATAAAAGATATTTATTTTCCAGAACTCCTTCTCTCATTGTTAACTCTGACTTTTAACTTAAATATCAGTTTCATTTGAAGAATACCGTACCTTAGAAAGTGACAAAAAAAGTGCACATGCAAAAGCATTTCATCGTAATTGAGAAGTTTATAATCCCAAAGAAATGCATTAAAGATTAATGGCATGTAAGATTATTTGCGCTCACACTGAACGACTACTCCAATAAACATGGCTGGCAATAGGATTTGTCGATCAACGTCATTGCGCAATATGTAAAAAGATTCTTCGAGATATTCCATTGTTTTGAGCAAAATGAATCATAAGGAAATCCCACTTTTAACAAAAACAAAAACAGTGTCTTCTCGAAATTTTATTTCTTATTGCTGTGAAGCAAATCTTTCTCTTTTACGTTTTGATGTTTTCCTAATAATTTACCACTGTGTGCACTTCTTTTATTATCATGCATGTTTCATGAGAAAGCAAGATAGAGAACATTGTCTTCAAAAGTATTATTGCTTCATTCAAACGAACCTACCTAAAAGACAAGTTTCATTTGATAATTTCAACTTTTGTTTTTTAGCAATGACTTCGTATGAAGGAACGTATTTTTTATTTTTGTAACTTTAGGACATTGATGCTTGGTGGTTTGATCTTTTTTTGTCTTAGAGATGAAGTTGGCAGTGATGTGCACTTTCGCTACCCCATTATTTATTTCTGCAACGATCACAAAATACATGTCACACATTCCCTGCTGTGATAGAGCGGTAAAATTTAGATGATGTTGAAGTTTAATAGAGTATATTTATGAGTGTTTCAAGCAATTCAATAAGGCAGTATGTGTTGCTGGATACTCATTTGTTAGGTAGAATCCATCCAGAGCTTATCCAGGAAGTAAGCTAAATGGAAATCTTGATTAAGGTATGTTAAACTGATCGAATAGTCATGATGATCCCGACGAATGAAGCACAGGAACTTAAGGCTTGTTAAAAATATTTTAATTGCCTGGAAAGAAATTCATGAATGGAAATACTTCTAATGATATGATCAGGAATACATCGTCCAAATGGGAAATTAATAAAAATATGTTTGAAGTGGTTCACAACAATTTGAGCTTTATCAGATAAAAAGAATTCTATAATAGAATTGAAGTGTTTTGAAATCTCACTGCTCAGGTCATAGTTCAGGGTTGAAGTGATTTGATAAAACTACACTATACCCAAATGTAGAAAGTAAAAGGTTAGCGTCGGTGAAGAACAAAGACCTTTAAAAATTTGCTTGATGAAGGTGATCAAAAATGAAATCTAACATTCATTTTTAGGAGGATAAATAATTTTGATCTGCGCTTAAAAGATTAAAAGATAATGTTATAAAAAAAATTTATAGAAATGAAAATTCTATAACCTTGGACAGAAGACAAATATATTATCCGGGACTGATCTGCCGTAATCTCAGTGAAAAATCAATGACGACCACTTGTAGTCACGTCAAGAATATGTTTTCATTCCAAGTAAAAAGTGTTAGCTTTATTTTCTTTATAATGTAAATTTTGTTACCTTTCCTTATAATTTTACAGTTTTTATCCCTTTGCGATAAGATTTCAATGAACCTTTAACTTTCATATTTACACCAAAAACTAAAAAATCTTATATTAAAATGTTGCATGATTGCTGCTGATACTTCTTCAATTGACTTTTCTGTAACATCAATAATTTTGTTTAAAAAGTTCCTCTACTTTTTTGATTTCTTTTCCTACTTTCTTGGGGTCAACATATATCTTATTATTTTCGTCATTGATTGAGGTAAGCCTGTTTCTATCTACTTACATCTATTATCAGCTTATTCTCTAATTTTATTAAATTGTACCTACCTCATTGACTATAGCCTCGATAAGCTAGGGAGATTTTCCAATCAATATTATATCTGCTTGATCGATATCTTGAATATTTTACTCATCGTCGTGATCAATAGTATAGTTTATTACTTCAATGCGCTGAAAATATTCATTATTTATCTAAGTCTGTAAGTCAAGTTTTACATCTTTTTCAAATTTCAAAATAGGTAAAGAGGAAATTCTCTAATAGTGAAAATATTGTTGAAAATAATACAAAAATCGTTGAAATATTTCCTTAGTTTATCATCCATCAATGATAGTGCATATAACGAACGAAATGGCATTTATCATTCTCCTTACTGATTCTCTCCAAAATTTTATCGATTTCTTCTTCTTCTTTTACAAAAGATCAAACATATATTTCAATCATTTCTACAGAACGAAATTGTTTTAGAGCTGATTTTGCAACTGATTTAACAATTTTATCATTTGAATCTGATGGATTATAGCTTCTTTTGAAGAAGACTTAAGTAATTTTCTACTAAAATTGTGCTGATTATATGAATTTCTTCATTTCTTTGCTTTTTTTACTATTACACGTAAGTTATTTTAAACAAATTAAATTTTAAATAAGCATAACAAATTAAATTTATCGAACACTCTCTGCAACACAACAATTTGACGTGTCACATGAAACATGAAGTAATTTTGAAACGGATCACTGCCCCTTAATACAGACGCTTAGTAACTCATTCAACTTTCACTCTCTCCATCTGCTATTTTGCTAAGGCCTGTTTCCCAAACATTTCTGAAGGCCTCAACAAAAACAAGCAATCTATCCTTCTGAGAATGAATGCCTCCGGTCATCTTCTCCTTTATTGTGTCACCTAATCATGCATAATATACTTTCTCTTTCAAAATCTTCCTTCCCGATGATGAATATTGTAATCTCCGATAGAAATGACATGAAAATTTGATGACACTTGATGAATCATCATCTCTATATCGATTGACCCTATGATAAATCTTTTTCACAAGGACACAGACATACATTTCGAGACTCATTTACAATTAGTTACTTATCTTGTAGAGATGATAAATTCAGGAAATGTTGGATTGGATGAGAAAGTTGATGGAAGGAAATTCCTTTCGATGTATACATTTGATAAGTAGGTAACTCTTCCGTTTTAAAGCACATATCACAACAGCTCTTTCATTCAATACTAATGTTTTGTTTTGTTGTAAGAGAGTGAAGACAACTACATAATAATAGATGAAAAGATATAGAGAGGATTGTTGTAATATAAAATGAGGAAATTTGAGCGGTGGTGTCAGTTCTTAGTTTAGTTATTTGCACTTTATTATTGTCAGGTGAGATTGGTGGCGTCAATGTCTCCTTGGTTCTGCTTATTTCTTCTAATTATTGCTAACTGTATACTGGTTCTATTTGCTTCAACAGCTGATTGTGATAGCTCAAAGGGCGATTACTGCAGTACGGAACAGCAGAGATTGAGGACTAATCGAGAAGAGTTCATCGAGTCAGTTTCTGCAAGAGAGGAAAAAGAGGGTGAAAATTTACACCCAGAAAGAGAGGAACAAATAAAATCTAGAAAAATGAAGATTTTCGAAGATGCAACACGACTACTAACTCGTAACATAAGAAACGCAATGGCTTGGATGTCCGGTGCTGATTCAAATGTTGGTTTGGTCAACAATTTACAAAGTAATTATTGATTTTTTCATTTTAATAGCAACTAAATGTTATGTTAAATTTCTTTCTCGTATTTTATAATGGTGCATCGGGAAAATATCTTTGCAAGGGAATCAGCTGGCAACAAATCGGTTTAACAGTTGCATTTCTATTTCATATTACAAACTTTGATATAATGATAATAATATATTAATTTTCAGGCAATAAATTATTCAAAGATAGTCGTGTAAGAGATGCTATGTTGAAAGTGGACCGAGGTGATTTCACAACTGTAACGCCGTATGGCGATCATCCGGTTTCAATCGGTTACGGTGCTACGATCAGTGCCCCACATATGGTAATAATGATTCCATTTCCCTTTAACTAAAAGAAATTCTTGTATTTAACAATATATGAGAAAGAAACTTTTATTTTTGATTCGGTTTAAAATATTTCTAAAAACCAGAATTTGGTGATCAAAATTAAGGAAAAAGCGAACTTTTAGCATGCGTCTGCTCTGGAGCTCTTGAAAGATCATCTGAAAGAAGGGAATCGAGCACTGGACGTAGGATCAGGTTCTGGTTATCTAACAGCCTGTATGGCGATAATGGTTAGCTCTTGTAGCATGTGTTTACCATGTTGTTGCAAAATTCCTAGAGATAATTACGATGATTGCTGTATTGTCTATAAGTTGATCTGTCCAGCAGTTTTTTAGGTTGGTAAAACAGGAAAAGTAGTTGGTATTGATCATATCCAAGCTTTGGTGGATGATTCAAAGCGTAATATCAGGAAACATCATGAGGATTTATTGACCGATCGCCGTGTAATTCTTGTAAAAGGCGATGGTAGGAAAGGTTATGAAAAAGAAGCACCATACAATGCTATTCATGTCGGAGCTGCTGCACCTGAAATTCCTTCTCCGGTTACTTTTATTTATTCAGTCTTAGTTCATTTATTTTGGACTGAACTCCAAGTACTTACTTCTTTTAGAACCTCATGTTTCTTTGTTGCGACGTCTGAAAACGTTTCTTCATTCGAAAAGCATACACATAGTTTAAAATCGCTGAGCAAATCTTAAATTTCAAAAACATTTACTACTAATGCTTTTCGATCTATACGTTACTCTGAAAGTATTAGGATAGCGGGATTATTTTACATTGGATAAGGAATTTGTGAACAAATAAATAATATCGAAACTCGTTTCACTCACTGATCGCGAATTTATAACTTATAGAATTGTCAGTATCTTAATAAGGACAGTGAAGCATTGCAGTTGATAGAGCAGCTCGCTAAAGGTGGAAGGATGCTGATTCCAGTTGGTCCTGAAGGTGGTCCTCAGAGGTTTGTACAGGTTGATAAGAATGAAGACGGAAGCGTGACGCAAAAAAACTTGATGGGTGTAATATATGTCCCCTTAACTGATGAACAGCACCAGCTTTACAACTGAAGAGAAGAATGTGAGTTGAATTTCTTAATTAGAGAAATAGTCATATGGAATAAGTAAGTTTTCTCGAGTTATAATTAAAAAATAAATGGATCAGTTACCAATGGATTGCTTCAGAAAAAATTCGATCAAACTTAGTCTAAAATTTGTTGCGGGAGAATCATTTGTTTCTCAACAACACTGTAACTTATGCTAACAGAATGTTTCGTTTACTAACAAGTTTGTTTTAACAAATAAAAAGTTTTGTTTCCCATGCTTCTAAGTGTTCAGGATTATACTTTTTTAGGTTATTTACAAATGGGAAAATATTTCCTAAAACATGAGAATTCCAACTGCATTGTATATCGAAAGTGAACTACGCTGGATAAGGATGAAAGCGAGGGGTAGATCACTGAAAATTGAGTTTTTAGTGAAAACGGAGAATTACCGCATACGCGGAGTTTTATTTCTGGTATCTAAACAGACTATTAGTTCTGATTCGTTTAATAAGCGTTGAACAATATTTCCAACCATACTCGTGAGTTTTTCATTGTGGTATTTTCTGGTACTCGTTCAGTCTTTTCTTACCTAAGGAAGAATACATTTGCAATTGCTGTGAATGTTGAATTATATTTACTTGTATATAATAAGAAGCCGTGTCATCAAAATGTGCTAGACTCGAAATTTACTGCAAGACGAATGAGCTGTCCGCATTTCAATATTAATACTATGCCTTGCCAGAAAATTAAAATTGAAAACCTTTGCATGAGGATACTAAGCAAAACATCATGAAAGGAGCTGAAGATAATTTACCGTATTCTCTGTATACTGATATTTCCTGCGAAACATAACTTCCCGAAACTGCAGTTTGTGTTCCATGGAATGAGAACAAATAACAAGCTTATTGTGCAGGGCATTACAGAGTCTAACTAAGAAAGAAGGTGAAATATTTTTATCACTGCTGTCACACAGCCATAACAGTTAACATAAAAAAAAAATCAATAAATGTCATCGGTTATTAGCCAGCCGAGCAATTATATTGATTCCGTCAGATATCACTCGTTAGAATCTTCTGAAACAAACCAGAAATAAATCAGACATAATGAAAAATCTAATCAAACCAATGAACAGATGCATCTTATCATTTCCCACTGATGATTCTTCGAAAATAGTGTGTTTAAGCTATCGATAAACAAGAAAAAACAAACCTTTTGGACAATTTTGTTGGACGTCTATTATTAACAAGCTCCAACAAATCCGGAGGAACTGCCTGTTTGGCTTCTTTCATAACGTCGATAAGGTCATTAACTATAGGTGCATCATTAAGCGTGCATAAGGTGTATGAAGTGCCCTAAGGAAAACAACAATGCAAAAGTCATGTTTAAACTTTTTCATTATAAAAGTCAAAGCAGCACTCAAACTTTCTTCACTTTTTATAAATAAATCAAAGGTGCCGTTTACATATGTGAACTTATTTTGATTGGATTAAAATGCTACAGTAAAACATACAGTTTTATCGTGGCGAGCAGTTCTTCCGATTCTGTGTATGTAATCTTCAACATTTTTTGGACAGTCGAAATTGATGACATATTTAATGTCATTTACGTCTGAAATATTTCTCCATAAACAAAGCAGTGACAAATCAACAACGTTCATGGAAGCTAATGAAGCATAAAGCGTAAGCATACCCAAACCGCGAGCTGCAATATCTGTTGCGATCAGAATCGAACATTCACCATTTTTGAAGTCTGAAATATAGGAATGTCTTACGAAACATCAGAAATAAACCATAACTATCCGATCATTCACTATAATAACACAACTCTGGATCGAAAAATGGATATCTGGAAAAAATTCATACGGCCAGTCGTCAAAAGAAGCAATCCGTCCAATAGCAGTTCCTAATAATGAATTCAATAGTGACTTTTAATAATGAATACAACAAAAAAAAATCTAAACAAATAGCACGTTATACCACTAAGGTACTAGATCATTCATATTAAGATCATCTCCTTCATTTTACGAGAAACATTGAAATCACCGTTCATAACGAAATTTCGTTCTGTTTGAGACTTATCACCATGTAAGCTCAACGCTGAATATCCCTTCTTTCGAATCAGCCGTGTTAACCAATCCGCTGTGCGTTTCATACCAACAAAAATTAGTGTTTTGCAGTGTTGCTGAACATATCGAAGAATATTATTCTTGATACAATGAGAAATAAAGTCACTTTAGTGTTAACAGGAAACAATAAAGTGAAAATGAATTTCAGTGGCGCCAAGTTTTGAAACAAATGCAAAATCTTAAAAATAACCTCGCTTGACGTCTTGCCTAAGAACTCCAGCAGTTTTTCTTCTTTCTCGCTTTCTTCAACAACAGCGACCAATTGCACGATGTTACTATTTGCGGCAAGTCCCAATGATCCAACATTAACAAATACTGGATCGCTTAGAAAATCCTTCGCTAAAGCACGCACTTCCTTTGGCCACGTCGCTGAGAACATCAAAGTTTGCCGATCCGGCTAAAGAAATTTTTTTAAGTTTCTTTCAAGAACTTTAAGTTTCATTTCACTAACCTGAAAATCAAGAATCGAACTACTCACTCTAATCATGGATACAATTTTGCGTATCTGTGGTTCGAAACCCATATCCAACATACGGTCAGCTTCGTCCAATACCAAATAAGTACACCTGTTTAGATTCAAAACACCGGCAATCAAGAAATCTAATAAACGACCCGGCGCTGCAGCTAAAATGTCTATTCCTGCAAGAAAAGATTTTTTATGTGAAACTATCAAAACATATTTTGTTCAGATGCAAACGATTTAATAAGTCCCTTTACCATTCCTGCGATACATACTACTCAACAGCTTCAATGCACGCAATGACGACAAAAAGATAATGAGACTGGCATATATAACGAACTATCGATTCTAACGAAAAAAATCAGATCTTAAGTAAACCAAGCTGACCTGCACGAATAGTTCGAGCTTGCTGGTCGCGTCCCGAACCACCGTAGGCGCATGCCACTTTAGAGTGAAAGTTCATCGCCATTGAGCTTATTTGTTGCACCAGCTCTCTTGTTGGTGCTAAGACAAGTACTGCAGGACCTCGAACATTTTCCAGCCGTTGTTGGTTTTGCATGTGCACAATTCCCGGCAAAGTATACTGAAATTTCAGACTAGTAAGTTTTACAGAAAAAATAGAGAAAAAAAGATGAGAAAGCTCTCGTGAGTACGGAATTTTTTGAGTACGAAAGAAAAACAATAGTAAAGTCATCTGAAATACTTGACTAGAATGTTTTTTGTCATTCCAATTTATTTTTTAAAGATCTTGAAATCGGCTTCTAAACTAAACAGTTTTGTTTAGTCTTAGTATATTGAATATTTTTTAAATCTCACACAGGTTTTAAAGTCAAATTTTCAAATCAAGTTTACGGACTGACCGCTAAAGTTTTCCCTGAGCCTGTTCTAGCAATCGAGATCATATCATGCCCGGTCAACGCAACTGGCCAAGATATCGACTGTATTACTGTTGGCTTTTGAAAACACGCCTTTTCGAGTTTCTCTATAACTGTTGGAGGAAAACCTGCCTCACTGAATTCGAAAATCGGACGAGGAGACGATTTCCCTTTTAACGTGACTTCGTTATGAGTAAACCATTCAGCTATTTCGTTCTGAAGGAAAAATAATAAATTTATTTGAAATTACAGTAACCAAACTAAACAAGAATTTAGGAACACATGCTTAAATCCGGGCACATTTGAAGAGATAAAAGTTCGAGCCTGTACATTGCTTGGGTAATGCCTGTGGAGGATTCAAGACCCCCCGCCTGCGACCTTTAATACAATGATTTGATTTAGGCACTTCATCGGCCCACATGTGGCATTCACTTCACACATGGTTCCTATATGCCACACAATTAATATCTCCACCAGGAATTGAACTTCAATACCCATATTCCGTCCGCCGCTTACCACCACTACATCAACCACATCATCACTACCTCCTTTAATATTCCAGCTGAAAAATCTGCCTTAAAGAATTTTGTTTATTTTCTGTATTACTCTATGAATTTCAGGAAAACAGCAAAATGCTAAGCTACTTGCTGAAAAAAAGTAGTAGTGCGTTTCAACAAAAACGATACCTCACTCCGGTTTGTAACTGATGGATGTTCCTTATAAAGATTTTTTTGAATGGGCGGTAGATTGAGGTGACTGTAATCAACTTTTGCCATTTTGGTATCTCTGTCCCAAAATCCTTGAAATAGAAATAAACAATAAAGAGTCAGACTAGAAAAATATTAATTATATTGAATCCATTGCTTGCTGCATAATTATCATTGACAACCAGAAGTAGTAAAATTTTAAACAGCGCCAACAAATATATAATCACACCCATAAAACATACCTTCAGAGCTTCTTGAGCGATCAGATAAGACGCTTCTCCGAGTCCACTGTTCCCGAGCTGCAGATCTATCATGTCGACGTTGAGTATCGAAAAATCGGTCCAAACCGACGTTTCGAGATTGAAAAGTACCTGGATGACGTTTCACTTCTCGATTAACATCAATCCAGCTAGAAGACTTCGCCTCGCTAACTCTGAATAATACATAGATTTGACAACCGAAACCAACTTCCACTACTATATACACATCCAATGGGTAAATTTATGAGAGTAAACGCTCTCCGCATAAACATACTTCAACCAAAGATAACAGTTGGTACTTTAGGATGGCTAGTCCGTCAGCTTAAGAATAATACTAAAATGGTTGTTCACTGCATGGTTTTTCCCAACTGTCCTTGCTCACCTGGAGCTATGCCACGATAAGGAATATGCAGTGATCACGACATTCTCCGGACTGCCTCACGCCAGGTGTCAACGTACGTCGGATTCATTTACGGTATGGCGGACCGAATACTCGCCCCAATGTATAGAGGACGTTCGATGCTCCGCCAGTGAAGGAAGGAACAGGTTGCAGCAAGCCGCAACCCAAACCTACCAACACCACACACCGAGCTGCTCCCAATGGGAATCGAACCTTAGACCTTCACCCTCACAAATAACTCATAACCAAACCAACCATCAGAACCAATTTAACCCAGTCGTACTTAAACGATTTTATAATCACTTATTTATATAATTACTTGAACGGATAGTCTAGTATTTACCTTTTAAATATTAGAAGGATGAAATTTTAACTGAATTAATTTTATTTCAAAATTTAATTGAGATGACAACCTGGAAGAAGATTGTAGTTTTTGTGGTGATACCACGTCTTCTACATCTCCTCGTTGATCTTTAAAAGGTTCATTTGAAGCGGTCACTTGAGAGGATGAACAACGTGCTATCCATGCCCTGCACAGGTCACCTCTCCTGATTTGTCGCAGCAAAAGGCCATACATCGAATCACCACCAAACAATGACATCTTCTAGTTCATCTCGGCTTACTACTACTGTTCCACCTAATTTATCATATCATCATGAGAATATAACATCACTCAGGTTTTAATACATCATTTTGTAGTAGTATTGATATACCATATTAAGTTAAGAATGATTAGCTTAGATTAGGTTAGACTATTACGACGTCTGATAAGGGTTCAGTTAGAGGATAATCGTCTTCTTACAAAATTTGGCCTTTCCTCGCCGAAAATTCAAAACTAACAGGATAGCCCGCTACTTACCAGTAAACTCCTTCTCACCCCATATCACTCAGCACCTCTAATTCTGAGGTAATTATTTCGGCAGTAAGCCAAAGATTTGATAAAATGTGGGAATTTGAATCATTGTCAGAATGCAGCGTTAGTAACAAGAAGTATTGATTTTTTCATTCCATCAAAATGATGCATGCAGCGTGTAACGTGCAGCGTAAAACATTCACATATATTGTATGATGTAGAAATGTAATTCATTAATCTATAGTTTATAAATTGATGATGGTTATCATCTGATCATGATATATCGGGTCATCTCCGATATCATATCGCTGATTTCTTTTGTGTCTCTCCCATTCTTTTTCTCCTAGAAATGTTATTGTTGCTACTAAAATATCAATAGATTGATATCCAACACTTAGATATCACTAAATTTTCTCTTTCAGGATCCCTTCATGCTATTTGTTGGTGATAAAAACCTGCTGAAATTTCTGTTCATGGTACCAATAGACAATAATTGCTGTCAAAACTGTTACTATCCTTTTACATCATAACAACTGTGACATGGCCATTTATTATATCTTTTGATTTACAAATAAAATCTTGGCCAATTATGTCATATATTTGTATAAAGGCCCTTAACCATTCATATACTTTTCCATTTCTAGAGAGAAGAAGAATGATTCTGTTGTTTGTACTAAAGCGCATATAAACTATCTTTCAAAAGAGAAGGTCAGTTTAAAAAGAACTCATTTAGATGGAGTGGAAGGTCCTCTTTAGGTATATAATGAATTTTCAACTGAATTAGTAATTGTTTGGACTTCATTCTTAAGGACAACATTAGCTGTGATATGAGTTTTCGAATCAGTAACCATCATATTTCAGTCTTCTGCATTTGATTAATAATCAGTGTCAGTGATTAGTAGTCAAATATAATTAATTAACAATCAAACACACTAAATCTAATATTATGTGCATAAGTTAATAAATTCTTATGTAAATGGATGAAGTGCTTTAGAGTCATGAACTTTTGTAAACTGTGTGATTGATTTTCTGAGTTATTTCAAGTACTGATTATCAATTTGTATGTAAAAGTATTCCACAAATTTTTCGATTTATTAGTAAAATTATTGTAATACGATTTGCATTTCTTTTCTTTTAAATGTCAAAATAAAAGGAAGTTCTATGGGTTAGTACCGCCTTTTATATGCAAAATTATGGCTAATTTTCATGGCGTTTTATTTACAATTTTGTAGTGATGGGAACAATGACGGCAGTAACAACCAGTGGTGGAAGTATAAAGGTAAATAATACAGTTGTTGCATCGCAGTCAAGTTTACTAACTGAATCCCATCTTTGTTTTAATAAGGTATTGTTTTCATTTTCACATCTCGAGATTATAAGTTATATTTTACTCATTAACAATACTTGAGTAGTGTAAATGAAGTTGTAATCAATTGTAACTTGTAATTTCGTATGTTATTAGAGCATCCAAGGCTTTCCATAATTAGAGCATTTTCATTTATTTATTACATTTATGCTATGGAAACACGTATTTAGCTTGATGGAAGTTTTTAGAACTCAATATTTATTTTTTGTTGATCTCGGTAAGACAGGAATATTGAGATGATTATTGAAATTAGCTAATAAAGAATGAGTGGATAGCTTGGTGGGACGAAGTATTTTATTTTAGGATCAGTTCAGTCGGACGGATTTCAATGTAGAACGATTCCTGAATTTAGCTCGACGACGAGCTAGTCTACAGCAAATTCATAATGATTTACGGGTTTATCTAAAAATTGTACAAAATTCGATGATCGAACTCATCAATGATGATTATGCCGATTTTGTGAATTTATCATCCAATCTTGTAGGATTGAAGGAAACAATAGATAAATTGACCAAGGATATTGAGGTGATTTTTTACCTTATTCAAGAGGGAATATTTAGTGGGTAGTTTTCATTACTTTTTACTATCATTAGTTTCTTTTTTTCTCTTTGAATGAAAGAGGTTTTAATAATAAGCATAAATGATCGTTTATGTTTCTAACTTGGTAATCTGAAAATAACATCTTTAAGAAATGATTTTCATTTACAGACAATATGGCACGATTTCTGTAACAGTACACAGAGTGTAAAACAATCTGCTGAATTTGTTGAACAGAAAATTACCGAACTCATTGCATGCCGAAAAGCGCAGTGTGAAATTCGTGGGCAGATTTTCTTGATAAAATCAATCGAACGATTGGCTGATAAAATTGCTAGCTGTCCAAAAGAAATAGAACAATTTTGGTGAGTTATGTCGTGGTTGAATTCTGCTTTTTACTAGTTGCTTCTGTTAAGATGTTTAAGTCGAAATAAATGTTAAAATATTGACGACGAGATGAACGACTTTGTTCAGTTGTTATTACTATGAATTTTGCTATCATTACTTAAAGTGAAAATAACAATACATAGTTTATTGTTCATAATTTTCTGTTTCATCGATTTGGATGTCATTTTTTTTTTACCAGTTTTCAAAAGACGACTTGTTTAAATGTGTGTTAATTCTATGCAGCAGGACCCATTTTTGATGGCTGTTTTAGTGTTTTTATTTCCATTTTTGTAATAAATTATTTGTGGTGCGTGTAAACTATCGTAGAGTTTTTATAGTAATATTATACAATTTCGGAATAAAGTAAATAATGTTTGTAGGTTACAAAGTTTTACTGATGCAGTTGTTGATGTGGTTCTATGGTTTGGCAAGGTAAACGTTATGGATGATAAGGTCAGTTTGATTTATTACAACATGCTTACCTTTCTCAAATTACTTTGGTTTTTTATTTTACGCATATAGTTTTAGGTTGCGGCTGCTTATACTGTGTGTTTGACTCATGTTCGTAAACTGACAGAGTATTGGCTTGTACGAGATCTCAGAGGTGATTGTCGCTTCATTGAACAAATCTTTGGTATAATTACGCTGAATAAGAGCATGGATTCAGCTGTTTCTTGTGTAATGACAGAAATTATTGCTGGACACATTGGGGAACCAAGAAACAACTTGGGAGATTTTCTGGATGAAGTATATGCAACCATTCGGAAGGTAGATGTTGTCCATTTCTTACGTTAGATTGAGAGGAGTTTTATAAGATAATTCATTCCATAGCACTGATTAGGATTTTCGTTCGAAGTAAATTTAAGTCGTGATTGCTTTCTTTCATTTGAAGTAGATTAATTTTAAAGAAAACCTATAGTGGACAGATACTTGCTACATCATAGCTTCTAAGAAGTAAAATTGGTCTGGTTATGAATTCATCTTAGATTTTTCCTTAACTTTGGAAGTTGATGTCATTGAATTCATAGCTTCGAGAAGACTGGTTGCAAAAAATGGAGAATAATGGCGTATTATCTGCAAATATTTCACCATTTCTGGACGAATGCCTTCTCACTTTTGTTGTCTCATTTCTCGATCAGGTTGTTTTAATGGCTCTCAAAATATTACCTTTTTCGTCTTCAACTGATCATGTTTATTTAATTCGAAATGTTGGCGAAAAGATTCCAAATTAGATAAACATAAGAAGTTCTTTTCAGTACTTTGGTTCTGTTGTTGTTCCAAGCGATAATCGTCTCTTTCATCGATGCTATAAGGCAACCTGTGATTTTATCGGTAACTGGCCTGGTGCTGCAAAATCAAGTACTATTCTCCGGATGATACGTAATAGATTCAATTTGGTTGTATACTTCAAGTTGGAGACGCAACAGTCTTTGTCACAATTAAAGGATCAGCTTGATCCTTCTATTGTTAAACTGACCGCTAACGAGAAAAAGGAAGAATGGGAGGAGAAAATCTTTTATGATTATTCGAAACTTGTTGTCGACACTTTAGGAAGGATCTGGTCTGACGAAGTTTACCTTCCGACTTTGATTGACAAATTTTGGGATTTTACGCTTAAAATCCTCGCCAGATATTTAGAGTGGATCGAAGGAATTAAGAGGTGAGATTGTTCGTCAATCTTTTGTGGTGGCCATTTTCGATAATTTTGAAATTTCATAAATGATGCAAAAGAGGATTACTTCATTTGATTTTAACAACATATGTAACGCATTTTCAGTTATTATTGGACTGACAAAAAAGCACCTGAAGATTTCGAAATATGGCGCATGTTTTGTGCTCTGTGTGCTGATTGTGTGACTGTTGATAGTCGAGCTTTTGGAATTGCATTATCATCAATTTGGCCAAAAATTCGGGAACATGAGGTATATTCTCGGCTTTTTCTTAATAATGTTTCGTGATTTTTTGGTGATTTGTTATTAATGGAATTCCAGTTGGATGTGACAATATTTGGACAATGTTTATCAGCTTTTTCAACCAAGATAGCTGAACGGACGGAAGAATTCGAGAAATTCATCGTCGAAGATGCCATTACATCGTTGGCAAAGGTACGTTTTTATGTTATTAATTTATCATGCGGTTTTTTAAATTTCATGCAAATTGCGGAGTTGTGGTCGATATTTACTTCTTTATTTCTTCATGAATGGCTGATTTACCTTCAGTGTTCATTGTTCATTTAATGTGCACCACTATAATTAGCCTATATAATATTACTGTTATTTTACCCAAGAATATAACTTGCAGAATTTTCTTGGTCGCAACGACAGTAACATGCAATTTTTATAAGTATCATAAAAACAAATTCCTGTCATTTCGACTGTGGGATTGTTCTGATTTAGGTGTGAAAAATGCGTGAAGGCGTTTCAGGTCAGAATTTAAGCAAGTGGAAGATGGCGTTATAGGCCCTCTTATTCTATCATCTTTTCATCGTAATTGTTCAAAATTTAGAAACGTATTGGAAGAAATATTGATGGAACATTTTTGATGTGCCATTCCCAGAACTTTATTAGTTGTAGAGTGTTTTAAAAAGCAGAATTGCTAACAATATGGTTTGATACAATGAAATTTGCCAACAACTTACTATATAACTTTTCAGGTTTTAGATGGTGTTTCCGGAATTCCTCGCCAATATCGCTGGACGAAAAAACCTGCACCAACCGAAATATCGCCGTATGTCAATGAGACAGTGACTGCACTCAAATTATTCAAGGTTTGTTTCGGAATTATTTTTCAAAATTTTGAAGATATTGGATTATTTCAGGGTGTTTATTTCAATTTTTTTCAAAAGTTCCTGAAAACCATGTATGGATGTTCCTATTTTTGATAAATTATTTCTTGTCAGTATAATAAAATCATAGGATGAAATGAATCGTTGTTGTTGGAATGAAGAAAACGTTACATCTGTGTACAAACAAATATTTGCTGAGTCACTAGAGATATTTTCTGTAAAGGCGAAACAGGTATTTTTTATGGTCTAATCTTCCCATCAAAACTTTAAAATTACGATTTTAATTACCGAAGATTGCAATTTCTACTTTTCAAATTCACCATGATGTTATTCAAAACATTATTGTACACTGGTTATTTTTTATGGTTTTAATTGGTTATTAAAATTCTGCTAATGCCGTTTAGTTAAACAATTTTAGGTTCTCAAATCCGTTGAGCAAACGGAGAAAAGTTTGCATCGTTTTAAGCGGAAGTCATTGGTGGTAAATGAAAATAATGTCGATTCTGACGAGAACAAAATAAGGCGGCAATTGTTATTGGATTTGGACTATTTCAAAACAATGGCGATATCCTATCACATTGAAATATCACATATAGAAGCATTAATGTTGCGTGCAAATCCTCCAGCGGAAACTATCCAAGTCCCCGGTCTGATTCAATCAGTCCCTAGTACAACTGACATTACGGAAGAAGCATAAGGAGTGATTGCATTTGATTGTGATGCTTCTCATTATTTCAGGCTTTTATTAAAAATCCATTTCATGATATATTCATGTTGCTATGAATGTCATCGAAATGAACAACCTTCTCACATGAGACTTTTACATTGTGGTGTATGATGACATGCGACATCACTGGAGCTTATTATAACAGACGTGCCTTATGTAATGTCGTATATACTGTCCTGTCCAGGTATATTAAACCATTTGTATAAAATCCTTCCTTTGCTTCTTTGTGTTCCTAAATTCATCCAAATGTAAATATGAACTCTCGTGGAATATATTAGAGTACATATTTTTATGAATATATCATAGGGTGCACTTTTTTTAACACGTATTATTCAATTCATTCCATTAACTTCTTATTTTTTTTCACTTATCAGATTATGCTGGTGACTGTCTCAACATTTTTTAGTCTTTGAGTAGTTTAAGTTTAATTACACTTAAAATTTCAGAAGATTTGGCTTCTTTTCTGGAATTTTAAATTTAACAGACTTTATTGTTATTGCTCTCAACGGGTTATGTATCTGTTTGTGTTAATTTATTAATCTGTTAATTGTGTCGTTATAAGTAATCAGTGATTCCTGAACAATGTGCATCTGAGATGTCATTTTTCATATGATAAAAGGATAACAGATTACCTGGTGTAATTGTCGTAGCATCTTTCCATCATTCGTTTGTTGAAATTTTAAAAACTACTTGAGAAAAATTAATGGACTGATGTTCATAAAATAAAAGGGATTTCAGTGAATTTAGGAGAATAACTCAAACAGTGTTCAAGATATTTGAGATGGCCGGATTTTCCGAAGTTGTGCAATAAATTATTTAAGATTTGAAAAGTGTAAGGGACTGACATGATGTTTGAGGTTCAGGGGTCTAATCTGTTCAGGATTTGTTTAGGTGATTGTAAGATGATGTTCTCCTTACGTGTATAGCTGAAACCCCCGAAACGATAAGTTCTGTATATACTTCTAAAGGAGCATTTATTCAGTTCCAAACAATGAGTGCAACATGGGCAGATATACAGCGTTTGGCAGCTGATTTTCAGCGAATACAGCTGGCAGAAAGTTCGAAAAAGTAAGGTCCTTATTGTCTTTTTTCAAAATTTAGTCGATATTTGAAAAAAAAAAAAAAACAAAAAGTGATTCCTTCTCTATATTGTCAATAAGCATGCGCCATTTCTTTCTAGACTATCAGAGAATAACTGCGTGGAGTTGATATCAATGCTAATTAAATCAAAAGCTATTGATATTCTGTTCACAACTGATGGCAAAGAGTATGTAACTCGGAATCATTTACTCAATGAAGTAAAAAATGAATGTATCGGTCGAGGTATCTGTCTTGTTCATTTTCCATCTGCAGTTTAGACTCTTGTTTCACGGATGAAAGATGACCAGTGGAGTATTTATTAAATGTTGCTTGCTTATTGTAGAAGGTCGCGTTTCATTATACGATTTGGCGCATACTTTGAATGTCGATTATGAACACATTGAAAATGCCGTATCTATCATTTCGAAGCAGTCACCGACTTTTATGCTTTGCAACGCCGAATTGATTTCCAGATTTGTTTCACTTTTTTGGCAACATTTGTAGCACTTATGTATGAAATTGGGATAGTTTTTCACTTCAGTTTAATAAGAAGAAAAAGGCAATGGTTGATCTTTTTGGAGCGAAATCTTTAGTTATTTTACGATAAACATTGACTATCAAACGTAAAATAATTCTGCTAATGAAGTTTCATGTAACATTTTAAGTAGAGGTGATATAGCTTCAAAGCTACTTGCATAGTTTACTTACACTTATTTGTTTTCTTTTCTTGCTTATTATTTAGTAATTTTTTTAGGGACTATATAGATGTATTGTGCAAGGGACTCAATGAACGATTAATGGATTCTGGCATCGTTTCTATATCGCAGTTAGCGAAAACTTGGGACTTGCCAACTGAAATACTGAATAGTTTAGTTCTGGTAGAGGTTGGCTCAAAAGTTGATGCTATACGTGATGGTGATGCACTTTATACTCGATCTTATTTATCTGCTCAACGAAACATAATTAGAGCTATGCTTTGTGGACTAACCAAGTTTGTCATAATGTTTCATTTAAACTATTAATTCAAAGAGAGAACCCATAGTGTTATATCGCTGTTTTTTTTTTCTAGAGTGACACCAATAGCTAGACTGCAGTCGGAATTGCAATTAACAAGTGCAATGTTTTGGTCACTTTTCGATGAGCTCGATGCAGTGAAAGAGGTTTTCTCACAAAAATTTTAAAGAACTTTACAAGCAGTTTAAAAGGCAGAAAACTTTGCTTAGTCAGCTCCCTATTATTATTGATTTATATCTGCTGTATTTGTTAATTTTTAATTCCTTTGCTAATTTCTCGGGATCAGTTGAGGATCGACAGCCTGCTGTTAGGAAGAATTGATGTAGTTTGGGATATCAAGATATTGAATTACAAGGTTTTCTGTGTCTGTAACAATAGAGTAGCCATTACCAAGTAGCATTCTTATAATTAAATAAATGTTTCTCAGATAATGATTTTTTTTGGAATTTATGCCGTCGAAAGAATATGAATGCTCATTTAAATTCTCTGTTATATCATTCTCTTATTAATATTTCGGGATTTTACAGTTATCTTTTTGTTATCCGACTTCGAAGCACCAATCTTTCAGGCTCCCGGGAAAATAGTTGGTGCTCGCACCTCAGGCCACTGTCTATATCATCCAAACATTTATACGATTCTGGTTAAGCAGTATATGCTAAAAACTTTTTTGCAAGAGGGAATGTTGAGTAATATTTTGATTTATCAACTATTTAGCATGTTTTTTGGAGGTTTTTAAAAATTAAGCTGATGGCTTTTTGCGAAATTCTTTAAATAACCATATGATTCACTTCAGTGTTGAATGTACATTTCAGAATTCACAATTTCAGAGTTAGCAATATTCAAAAAACTTTCCGTAGCTGAGCCGAAGATTTATATGAAGGAAATACTGAAAGACACGGAACATTCGACACTAATATATTTCCCATCTGCTATTATAAACGTAAAAGTTTGGAATGAAATTGAAACGGCTGTGAAAGAAGAGGTTAGTTAGTATAAAATTTGTGTCAGAACCTATTAACATTCTTTTGGAAATTCCATCTCTTATGCAACTTTGTACAGAGAATTTAAATGTATTGTAATTTTAATTATTATCGATGTTTTAGATTAATTCCAAATTAGTTGCTGACGTCCGATTGCATATGCCAGAAATTGCTCAAACTAAGGCAGACATTGAGCAAGCGGTCGCTTCTTTGATGAAGAATAACGAGGTTTGTCATGAATTGATTAACTGTGCTATTATCTATTTATATTTCATATTTCCTTTCTGACAAGAAGTTTCTGCTTCTTTATCTCATGTTTGTTATTTTTAAAGGATTGGTTGTTTGTCTCCGGTACTTCTTATATCTACAGTCGACAACTTCACTCATTTGCAATGGAAGCTTTGGATGACTTGATCAGTACGCGGGCCGAAGAGATTATTTCCATTTGGGGTAAACAGAAAGCATTCAAAAAGCCGGAAAAGGTATATTACACCAAAATGTTTATACGTACTTCACGCATTTATATTGTTTTCCTCATATTTTTTTAAACTTTTTTGAAAAGCTACCAAATTTGGTTATAGAAACAAGATGAAGATTGGGGTGTAGCGAAAAACAAGAAAGGTAAACAGGGGAAAGGAAAAGCTGCGAAACAGATTGTTCCTGAAGAATCAACTCTGGGTACGTTGTTTCAATTCCGACAATAAAAAACGTGTTTCTTTAGTAATTATTTCAATAGTTTTCATTATTTTAAAGATTTTTTGAAGATGATCAAGGATTTGTTTGCCCTTTTTCTCATTTACTATGAGTTTAATGGTTCACAACATCGGTTGAATTGTTTCCCTTTCATTTTTAAATTTTATTCAACATGAACTTCAGACATGCTTATTAGATTATCGGAAGAGGAATTGATCAAGGAACTGAAAAAAACGAGTAATATACCAAATGAATTGCTAGAGGATGTTACTGAGCAAATACGGACAAAAGCAGAGACTATGTTGAGAACTCGAACAGAACATTTGCTGCATAATGTGCTGACGATATCCGTGCAAGATCAAAAACGTGCTCATGCACAGCTGCAGGAAACACTGCGTGCACTATATGATAATATTTGCATTTTCGAAGATGGTGCAGCCACTTTTGAAGGTTGATTTTAATTTATTATATTATCAAATTCTACATGAAATGTCTGTAAATACTCCATTCATATTGATGAATGGAGAAATTCGATAGATTATCGGTATTCCCAAAATGGAATTATTCTGCTATTTTAGTCAGCTACTCATGAAAGTATATAATTTTAAGTGGTTATTAGAAATTTTGAAGTTTTCTCTTGTGAAAACAATGCAATTTTCGAGAAAGAAGTAAATTCAGATACGGTGGCTGCTAATCTCAAGGTACATCTTCTTCGCACACTGTGCACTCATTTTGCAAACAACGTATTATCCTACGTATCGGGAGCACAAAATGTTGATACTCTTACCGCAAAGGTAATTTAGAGATTGTATGATTCATGTTACTGTTTGGACAAGTGTACTGAGGAAACTGTTTAAATTTAACGAACTCTTCAGTTTTAATTATTTCTTAATAGTGCATTTTTTCTAGTGAACTTGACTATTTGTTCATTATTCTCATTACACCAATGCTTATTTTCCATTCGTATCTGCTTTGTTCATGAATTTAGCAAATTTAATGTACAACTGATATTATATTGTATTGAGAAATCAATTTTCACGTCTTTTCTTGATTTTTATGTTTTAGGCTCGAAGTGAAACTATAGCGAATATTGAAAATGCGGAAAATCGTAAGGCAGTTGAGGATCTATTCACAGCACTGTCAACAAAGAATCTCGAATCATTCCATGATGCAGTGTTTGGTGTTTGTTCATCAGCTGTTTGCGCCTTGAATTTAAAAATGCCTGACAAAAAACAACGGTTTATGCTTTGTTTTGCTTTTTTCTAAATTTTTATGAACTTTTGCAAAAAACAAACAATTCATATCACATATTGCTCAGATCCATCTGCTTCTTCATTTCTTTCCTGACATGATTACTATCTTTTCAGATTAATCTAAATAAGATTTCCTAATCCTTTGCTTCTAAACAAATTTATTGGTAATAATAATAATAATTAATATAATGACAATATTCCTGTGCTTTATTGAAAGATTACATCTCTACTTAAATTTAATCAAATTGCTTAGTTAAATATAATTTCCGAAAAGCTGCTCTACTTCTGCAAAGTGTTAGTGTCATTTCAGACATAGAGTTTTGAAATTTTATTATCTAATGTTCACATATGGTTTCGGAAATTAGAAAAAAGTAAAAACGAGAAATCTCGTTTTTATTTTTAGTGCGGAATTGATTAAAACCTATGAAGACCAGCTAGTGAGCCAGTTACGCGAATGCACAGATCCGCCTTCCGGTCTTCTTTTAACACTTCTGATATTGTTGGCAAGAAATGAAAAAATCGCGGTGCACGCCTCTGGGAAATTTGTGTCACATTTAATTGCAAAGGTGGGATTTTTTCTTTGCGCAAAAAATAATCCAGCAATTGCACCGTACAATCCTGAGTGGTTTTCACTTTCTTCTTTTATAAGAGTCAGATATATACAGTAAATATTTACTGCAAATATCTATTGCATCTACTGATAAAACTGGCACTTGATTACAGGTGGAAAAACATCCGGAAACGAGTGCAGAGCTTGCCGAATTATTAACAAGCTCCCAGAAAATGGTTATTTCTAGTGTGCATTCAAAAGACGATGTGAATCTGATGGCAAAGTTGAATGAAAAATTAGTGGCATTGATGGCAGCGGTAAACGGTTTCGAATATGTAGACAAACCAATGGTTGATGAGAGCATACTCGAATTTTAATTAAATATATTCTTTAGTACTATTGACTGTTTGCTATATTCTCCCTTTCATTTTTGTAAACATGGGAATTTTATCTTAGAAATTTCTTTCTCTTGAATCATTTCAAAATTATTGTGGCTAGTTTTATAAGGTATCTTTGTTTTATTATTTTGTAGACTTTGTACATTCATGAAAGCGTCTTCTATTCTATTGTAAGACTATTATTTCTTAAGCAAAATTTATTTCTTTCCTAGTCCAATTTTCGTTTTATTCAGCAACTATAATAATCTTTCTTCATTTTTTATTCTTTATATTTTTACAGTAGCATGTTTCTCTCAATGAACTAAAATGATTTTTCTAATAATGCAATCTGTTTACTACTACTTTTATAAAATAATGAATAATCGGTTATTAAGATGGCGTTATCCGTCATATAAGTTTGACATCAGTATCGAAATAAATCGAAGATATTTTGTAAATAATGTAACGGGAATTCTCTTTCATTTAATAATGAAGCTTTTTAAAGTATGATATAGTTACTGGGTTTTTTCTGATTAGATATTTCTTTAAGTGGAATTTGTTCTGGTTGATTTAAAGTTGAATACTGTGAATGATCTCTATGCTTACGATTTGTTCCAATGTTTATCTGACAAATTTACCAACGTTTACTAATGGAATATTGTGTCTTTCTATTCGTTCTATCTGGTGATTCGCTTTTCACAGTAGATTGATTGTTTTTTGTTTTCTTTCATTTAAAACTCGGAAGAAAGAGTTTCTTTATTCCAAAATACGTTCGAATTGTAATGAATTTGGAAATGTTGAATTAAATGGGTTTTTTTGTATTTTCAAGAATGTAATCAAAATCTTTTTTCCAAATAATGTTTAAATAGCATTTCTAATATGCTTAAGAAATTTGAGAAAGAAGCATAATTGGTTAGCATTTTCTTTGGATTACTCTACTTGAATTTATTGACTCTAAGGAAGGCTCTTGAGAGTGCGTACAATCTACATCGATTTTTCGTTTTAGATAATGCAGTGAACAAAAAAGAAAGCCTTAAATAAGAATTCATATAAGGTTGGCTTTATGTTCAGATTTCCTCATTCCTTTGATGGCTTTCGTCTAAAATATGAAATTCGCTTTACTATATTTACATTAGAAGACAGTATTGTTAGCAATTTTTGGGAAAGAAATTATATGAGGCCTGATAGAATCGGTGGAAAATTGAAGATGGAGACAATAAGCTGTGTCCACAACAACTGCATATATTTTGGTTCTTTGAAATTATTTCAGAAAAATTTTATCAAATATGAAAATTTTTTACGCAAAGAGCTTTATAAGATTTAATCTGAGGATTCTAAAAAATGAACGTCGAGATCGAGGAAGTTAATAAGTCTATTGAAATTATCAACAAAATTCTCTGATTTCCAGCCCTTTGCTTTCTTGACCTTATATTAGTGATGTGATCACTATTGCAAATTATGAATCGAAGCGTGTCCCGATTTAATTCAGATCATGATTGAAATTACTCGATAATCCGAGAAGTTATGCAAATTATCGACACTTATCTTCTATCTTTATATCGTTTTAACCTTAATGGTTTATTGCCATTGCAATAGAGACGAAATTTCTTAATCTTTTCAGCTTTTCCTTCCTAAAGAAAAGGTTTTATTTCTTTCATATTCATTAATTTTTCCCGCATTCTCTACTCATTTGTTTCTCAAAATGAGAATTCTTCTAACATCAAAAAACAATCTTACGATGCATATTTTGAATTTTAATTTTCCTGAATTACATATATATACACCTGTGGAATGTTTCATTAGGTAAAATGTCATACTTCTTCAGTTTTGATTCAGTTTACGCTTTTTTTTGACAATAACAATAACGCTTCAAAATCTCACTTCTATCAACATCTTTGGATAACTGAGAGGATTAATGGTAGAAGCTGAATATCCCAGGATGTGGGTGAACCGGAAGAATTCAGGTGATCAAGCTACAACATAGGAATAGATCAGTGCGGAAAATGTGACATGACTTATTCCTCAATATATTTGTGATAGTGGAGTTTTTTGAACAGTGAAAAGTTCTAATCATTTTTGGATAACATTCTTACTCGATCTTTCATGGCACTTTCTGGTTTGGTTTCTAAGAATTTATCTTTCTTCTTTTTGCTAGTGAGATTTAATCAAAATGAATAAAGATTTCTTGGTTAAAAATATTCATCATTCCTACATTTCTGCCATAAAAATTTTTGTTTTATTGCACTTAAAAAAAGGAAGCATTAAATTGATGGATGATTAATAAGCGATCAGTAAAGATAAGACAATATCCATTTAAATCACCGATGATTGCCTCTTGTTCCTGAATCAGGAAAGATGACATCACTGAGAACATCTTTTCATAAATTCATTCTCTTTTAAATTTATTCAACAGCCTCTTACTCTCTTCAATACTTTTTCCTCTTTGTTGTATTTCATTTTAATATGAAAGGAGACTGCCCTTTTGTTTCCGGTTTTTTTTTTTTTTTGGAAAGTAATTTAGGTCCCATCTAAATGATTTTTTTTTTTTTCGATCCATCCGTTCCTTCGCTATTATTCTTCTACCTTCCAAATCGCATAGAGTCAAAGTTTAACACTGCGGTAAAGATCAGAAGAGCATATTGGCGGGACTATTTTTGATGCAAAAATTCTAATTCATTTTTTTTTCTGGAGTTTATTGAAATTTTGCCTAAAGATAACTTTGATCAAATTAGTCACAGATTCTTCTTCTGAACAATTTTTTCCTTAAAAGTACTTCAGGGAGAAGTTTCGATTTTTAACCGACAAATTAAACTAAATCTTTTGTCGGCAAACTTGCAATCACGCATAAAATAATTTTAGATTCTGTTTAACTATGTATTGCGGTAAAAAACGACAGTGTTATACAAATATATCAAAGGGGTTTATACAAGATAAATCTCTGAATGACAACTTGCAATCGTTCTGCAATAAATATTGTTTTTTTAAGCAATGTAGAGGAATTCGAGGATTCCCGATACGGTATCTATTGGTCTTAATCAACTTTTGACCTATGCACTGATTCATCCGTATTGTCAAGTTTGACCTCTAGTGGTGGCTATGAAGTTCACGAAAACAGTATTTCTTAAGAGTGAAAAAATTGTGCAGATTATTTTGGTCGTAACATTTTTCAAAGCCAACACTAACAAAGAACTCTGTAAGAGGAACCGTTGACTGCAAAACATTTTTCAAGTAATGTTGGAAATTTCGAAAGTTTGTCAACTATCGTATATCCAAATTCAAGATCGAAGCTTCAATTTGCCATGAATATGTCCGTCCACCTGTCTCCCATCTTTTTAGTAGACAGAGATGAGGATGATGAGGACTAGGCTATGCTCGAATTTATAGTACAAAAATGCTAAATAAGCCTTATTTCATGGCTTATTTTTTAAAATGTCGACTTTGTCAGCTAAGTAAGATCAATAATGATCATCTAATTTAACGACAAGCATCCAAAGGAGTTCATTTCTTTGAAGCCAAGCTTGAAAAAGGGGATATCGTTCTCCTTCTTATGTAGCATCATTGAGAAAGAGAAGAGAGGAAAAGTGGAAGAAAGGGTCTCCCTCTGGAGAGAGAGAGAGAAAAAAGAGGACTTATCCACCTCTCTCTCTCTCTCTCCTTCAATCAGGACACATCCGCTCAAGCTATTATTATTATTAGATGATGGTGGCAGTAGTTGAGGGCGCTAGTGGTGATGGTGGATGGAAGAGTTCTCTGGTAGCAGTCATAATGTGGAAAGAGTATGAGGTATCATCATTCTCGCACTCCAGCTGACCTTCGTCCTTCTCCCGCCTCTGTCTGAAGGTCATCATTCTCTCACTATACCCTATCGACTAGACTATTCTCATTTAAGTCTTCAACAAGACAGCATCGATTTTCGTTTCTTTTGTCTACTATGTAAACTTCAATTGGAATAATGCCAATCTTCATTTTTCTCATACTAAATTTTGCTTAAATTATTTCTCAATTAATTCATTAAAATATAAGAACAAATTTACAAAGAAGAAATTCTCTTTGATAAATTCCATTTTCTCTTAAAAAAAAAGGCCGATGAATTGAAGAACGGATGGACTATTCGAGAATGTAATGATGCATTAAAAAGGTCTTTCCGAATATTATTTAACGATGGGAAAGTTACTTCTCTTTTTCTCCCTCTCTCCCTCTCTCTCTCTCTCTCTCTCTCCCTTTCTCTCATTTCCACTTTCGAGACATAATGTTTCAATAAATCTTACAAAATATTTTTGTAATTATTTGAGAGAATCAATTGGAAAAAGAACCACTTATCAGAATGAATTCTTTATGATAAATTTCAAAATGAAATGAAATTTATTTCTATCATTATCTGCTTTGCAGAACATTTACATATTGTTGTCAGTTATTTTGAGTAATGATTGTCCTTCAGATGATAAAATTAGCTGAAAGGTCATTAATTTCATTCTCTTCCACTCTATCATTTGCAGTTTAATCATTTTTGGACTGCTGAAATTTTGTTTCCTTTCATTTAGTACTAATTCCTTCTATTTTGTTCTCTTCTACTTTCTCTACTGATTAGGATCAAAGTTCACCTCAGTAAACTTCTTTTATGTCAGCGATAGATCCTACCGCTGCAGCTGAAAGCAATGTGAATTTGAAATGAATATCATCCATCTTTTGTTATTTGCCTCTAAAATTAAAACCTGAAATTATTATTGGGTAATTTGATATTACGGATCAAAATAGATCAAGAAATTCAAAGCGATGGATCAATTTTGGTCATCTTAGAAAATATATCTTTACTAATTGATTAGTACTAAATTGCGGAGACTAATCCGGAAACATTGGCTTTTCGAAATTTACCAGGAAGAGTACTGTGTAATTGAGTTGCTTCAGAACTGAGAAAATTAAATGAAATCAGATCCTAGCTATTGTTTCGACGAGTAACAAAGAATAATTAGGCGAGTTTATTAGATCTACTCTTTTGTTAAGGATAGGATCGATGGACCTGATATTGATTACTTTCTGATGATTAATTGTAATCATTTGTGGTAAGATTGAAGTGTAAAAATTTGTTAAATGTGAGTTTTGACATTGGTTCATTTGAGAATTTCTTTTTCAAGAACTGTTTGGTAATTAAGTATTTTCATTTGCTTTCGTCTCAATTCGAATTGTTCATTTCATTGTTTGTGAAAGCAGGACAACTCATTTAAATTTGTTCAGTTGTTTTGAATTTTTCTCTATCAATTACGATGTTTCCCAAGTTAGCTATTCATTTTATCATTTTGTAATGGAAAATTAAATTTAGCTTAATCATCTTGTATTCAACTCCAAATACAACAATGAGAGAATAATTTCACCTGCTCGATCATTTCATTTTATTACATTCTGTTTTGAACGTCATTAATGTTATTTGCTGACATATGTAAATTTAAGTGCTAAATACATTATCATTCTGCGATTGAATAATTTGATCATAATATGCATCCAATTCCATCGATAGTGTAAGAATTGACTTTTTTTGATGAATAATAGTTTTCCGTTTTTGTAATTAGAATAATAATAATAATAATAATAATAGTAATAGTAATAATAATAATAATAATAATAAATAATAGAGATACTAGGAAATCATCATGTTGATAGTTGTTGAGGAATGATGAAAACTGAAAAACTAAGAAAGTTTTTCAAAAAGATTTTTAATTTAAACTAACAGAAGTTTTTTATGTCGGAATAGTTTATGTGAATCATTAGTAGATAATTACTGCTACCTTCTGCATCATCACTAATCAGGTATGACCTTTGAGAAGAGTAAATTTTTTCAGAAGTGCACTAAGCATTAGGTCAAGCTGTCACTAGCGAAAAGAGTGATGTGCTATCGTTCTTTTACTTGGCAGGCTTGCATAAAGCATTATGATAACCTGTTCAGCCCGGCGCCGAAAAGAAGAATGATATGATCGGACTTTTCCAAATTCAAATTTGATAAAACTTATCCAAATGACTCATTTCTGAGATGGCTTTCATAGAAATTCTCTGATGTTTTCGATTTATTTTAGAATTTGACGATGGAAATTGTCTTTTAAATAAAATTAAATGTGGATTTCAAAAATTTATTTGTAGCTGGCAATTACAAAAATAGATATGTGAGAGAAATTGAAAAGAACTCATTAGATGATCCAAGAAATCCTTCTCAGTACATCGGTTTCATATAGTTATACATTTGCAAGCTGTCCGACAGATGTTAACCAAAGTTGTGGTGACACTATTGACTCTCAGAACAATCTTCCCCTGATCCAATTCTGTCATCATGCCATTGATGGTTTTAAGAATGAAATAAGAGATTAATGTATTTATATCTTAGTTTCTGGAAAGCAGTCTTCTGTTGTATGTAAACAAAAAGTTCGGTTCTTTCGGTGACTTTTCATTTGTTCACTTTGTCAATATTTATTAACTCTGTTAACTTTGCATTTTTTAATTTTTTATGATCATTTACAAAATGAAATAAATAGAAAGCAAAGCAATCTCTTTCATATCACATGAACATCATTAATTGCAAAGTTCGATGATAGTTTCACAAAATGGTACAATGACTGGTTCATAGGAATTAATTCTGATTATCAGCTGTTAACGTATGATTAGAACTGTTATTATCATTAGAATTATCATTACTTCCTAGCATTATTCATTCACGAACATTAATATTTCTTATGTTTCTAAAAAATAATAATGCTTATTCTCGTTTATAAATACATTTTTTGCTTAATGTAATCAGCTTCAAAGATGATCAATTGATTGATCGAACGATTGTAACGTTTGAAAATGTTGGCCACATCGTTTAGTTCAGGTGTTTGTTTGGAAGAGAATTTGAGATTCAAATTACTGTTATTTAGTGGTAAGTATTCCATTTAGAACCAGGAAATATGAACGATTGTAGAGCAAATATTAAAACCGATAGCATTTGAAATGGCATAAAAATATTCGACAAATTTAGTTGAAATGATTTATCATTTATCAGAAAGGTTTGAAAGGTTCTCCGGAAAACTTTCAGTAGAAGTAATATACTGCGATCAAATCAATTTTGCAACTTATAGTCACTACAAAATTATCGGACAAATCTGAAAAGAGATTGCCTACCAAATAATAAGCAAGTAATTACAAGTAAAATTACTTTAAATCCCCAGTTGGTGAAATTATATGGCTTTCAGTAATTTATATTAGTTTCATCAGTTTATTTTAATAGCCATAGTTTGAACTGACAAGGTTTACTTTAATTTTCTTACTGTACTTAATTCCATTTAATTTCATCATTTTGATTTTACCTGCTGATTTTCAAAGCTTAAATTCTATAAATTTGCAAAAGAGAAACTTGTCCTGATAGGTTTATTTATCAGGAAACTTCTGATAGTTTTCCAATGTGTTTTATTTTTCACGGAAACTTTCTCCAAAAATTTCCTATATATATTTCTTTCATTTTATTCCACTTTTATTGGATAACTGTAATGGCCTTTGTTTGTTTATATAATACGAAGAAGCTCCAAAACTCAACGATTTCGTCGTTTTTTTTTTTTGAATAATTTCTCAAAAATTTTTTGATATAATATGTATCTCTAATAGCCGCTTTTTCAATTTTTCATCTTCAAATTTTTTATTTATTATTTTAAAAATACCTTTCAGGGGAACAACCCTGCTCTAAAATCAACACTGTGCTGCTATGGAAAGTATTTTTAGCTGAAATAGTGTTTATTTAAGAAAGATTTGAAATATAAAGAAAAACTGAAATGTGGCACTTTCCAAATGATTACGTTTCAGATTTTCAAGAAAGGTTTAATGCCATACAAGTTTTGGAAAATCTGAATATTGTTGCTAATCAAAATTTCAAATTTTCGATATAATATTATTGAATAAAGTAGTGAAAAGATTGGTAGGATATCATTTTTCCGTTAGAAAAAAAAAAAAAAAAAAAACAAAGTGCACTTTTTTTTCAACTTCAAATGTTTAAAATTAAATGCTTCATCACAAACTATTTCACTTTTCTCAATTCCAAGTTATACAATTTCAAAATGTTGAAAATATTCCAAGTAAGTATGATTGTCGCAGACTAATCTTCTTCCAGCTCAAATGTCCTCTTCAACATTTTAAAATGTTGTTGTTGTGAGTTCATTTGTTGGTTTCCTCGTAAATGTTCTGATAAATGATTGGACATTTTACCATTCCATCATATTTGCGTGATGTTTGACTAAAAGTAATGCGAAGAGGAAACGATTCCTTTTGCAAATGGCATTGAATTGAACTCATGTAGATAGATTAATTTTAACTTGAACTAAGATGAAATGATATACTCCTTATTGGTATCATTCAAATTATCTTTACTGACAGATTTCATCAAAATTGGATTTATTATAGAAAATGACGTTGAAATAAAATTTTAAAAGGCAATAAAATTTCAATGAACAAATGAACGAACATTTGTTCAAGTTTGAAAAACTTTTGGAAATTTGTAATGGAAAAAAAAAAAGAAAAACGCCTCATATCCTTGCACGGAAATAAAGAAAAAAAATACTTTCCGTCATTATTTACAAAAGAAGGTTTACCACTTAGGTAAAGGTATTTTTTGATAAAACGATGATGAGCCTTTTAGTGGAAAATCCTTACTATATATTTATTTTTTGAAATAATGCAAGCATATTTCTGGCAGATGGAAAGAAAGGCATTTCTCATTTGATTGATTGCGTCTGAAAGCGAAATGAACTCGAAGCTTTTCCTATCTAAACATAGGCCTGTTTTTCTTCTCCTTTTTTTTCTGTACTTTTAGCTAACCAACTACTAAGTCTACAATTTACCAAAATATCCTTTGTATCTTCCATTCTTTCTCTCTCTCCCTCTCTTTCCTTCTCTCTCTCTTCCTTCTTTGTTTTTTTTATCATCTGTATTCTACCACCTATTCTTTTGAAGTAAGCTTTTCAACGAAAACTACAATTCTTACCGATTCAATCCCTCATTTAATTTCCTGCAGCATTCTTTCGTTAATTTAGCACTCTGTTAGCTTGTGAACAAAAGAGTGCCGCCATCGTATTTTGCATAAGAAACAAAAAATGCTATAATTTTTTTTCATTTAAAAATTTCCAAACGTTTTTTCTTCTCTCTACAGATTTGTATTGCTTTATTCTCCCATCTTTATTAAAAATTTAAATTTTCTAAGTGATTGTTTTCTTTCCTTTTCAAAAATTTGATTGATCCATTAGTCAAACTAGAATTTTCGAAAACTTTTATTTAATTCATTTTAAAAAATGTTTTCATATTTTATCCCATGGATATCTCTCTTTCACTTTCTGCTGGGAAAGAATTGATTTGTTTGAAATGTGATCAAGAAATCAAAGAAATTAGCAAGTATTACATTAATGAAAATAGCGCTTTAAGAAGCCGAAATTTTTATTTTTCACTCTTTTTATCCTCTGAACTATTAACTCCTACCATAAAAATTATTTTTCGAAAACAAATTTGTCCATCAAACAGAGCTGAATTTTTCTTTGTACTTGCCAAATACTTACCTAAAACATAGTAGCCATTAGACAGAAGTGCAGGAGCTATTTAAATTTTTCTTATCATCTCGTGAAGTGACTTATTTTTGATTTGTATCTTCAATGGTACTGTTAAATTACAAAGCAATGATTATCAAAGATATCGCGGGAAATAATTCGATAATATCGGCATATGTTTTGATGCAGACATTTCTGTTTCATAAAAGAAAAGAAAAATTATCCTCGAGAGAATGCACAATGAAAGTTTAACATTCCTTTATTTCATTATGACAATTCTGCCTAAATTTTTGTTAAACCAAGTGCAATTCACTTTCTAAAATTTAGAAAAAAAAAGTGAAATTGCGGAAAATAATCAAAATTGTTGCAAAATCGACTTAATATGTATGTTACAGTTATGGTGCGGAATTGTTTTAGGATCTTTTTGTTTGATTGATCTTGTGATTTTGGAATAAGTTTTACTTTACTTGTAAACTAAGACAAGAGGAAAGCGACGAAAAAGTATTGTTTTCTGATAAACAGACAAGAAAAAGAAACGAAAATAAAATAAAAATGCACAAAGTATTAGATTTCCAATAAAGTAGTAATTAAATTTTGTGCACATTTTTTTTCTTTTTTGTTTATATGACGAATGATGAATTAAGAATTGGAAAAGTTGGAAGAAATAATACAAAATGTTTGAAAATAAATTTATCATAAATTCATATCACTGTTTGATAGATCAGGAATTAGTGCTATTTTGATCGAACTGAGCCTAAGATACTTTTTTCCAAGCAGTCCTATGATTTAGGCTTACAAACAAAAGCAATAAGAGTAAATTTCATATGCGTGAAATGTTGAATAGAACGAAATATAGGCATTATTTCTAGTCCAACTTATCAAAATTAAATATTATTCCATTGCATCTATTCTCTGTCTTAGTTAATCCTCCTTTGTTTTCAGTTCCAGTTTAATAACCTATTTACATATTTCAAACAATATATATTTATGCCATTTATCGGATTGGAATTGAAATGCAACATAACTCCGACAAAAATTTTCGTTCATTTTAATATGTCTTTTAGTTGTGCTTCCTAAATGCTAAAAAGTTTAAAAGAATTTGAAAAAAGGAAAAAATTTTACTTTTTTCATACTCTTTTCAAAATCGATAGAATCTTACCCTTTTTTGATACCTTCTTTCATTCATTAAAAACATTCCTAAATTTATTTTAATCTCAATACATGAAATTTTTCAACGATCTTCTCCTGAAATTCCCAGTTTTTGTTGTCATCTAAGCTACTTCATTTGCAAAACTTCCATTTTCTTTTTCTTTTTTGTCGTCAATGGCTCATTTAATACTTTGGAATATAACGATTGGCATGTTTAATGAGCCTTAGCATTTCAAATTGATCAAATTACACAGTAATATTATTCTTATCATTATCTGTTGAGTTTACTACTTTGACAAGAATACCGGAAATGAAGGAAATACAGGTCGATAAGAAAATGTGCGAAGAAGCAGCACAGAATAATATCACCAAGTAAGCTTATTCAATAATTAAGAAAGGAATGAATTTTTTATCTTCAATTTTCTATTTTCCCAATTACTATTTTGAATTCCAAATTATATATTCAGTAATTATATACTGATGATCAGCGAACATTTCAAATTATTGTCATTTGCATTTGTCGTCTTCAATAATTTCTCAATTTTTTCTTCATTTTATCGCATGATCAATCGTTAGTGATTTGATCAGAGTTGACATTACAAATTGGAGTTATGCCAATTCTTGGTAATTGATTTTTAAATTTAAAGAAAGTGCAGAAGGACTGTTGTGATGGGAAGGAGATGAAAAGTTTTTAAAATTTGTCCCTTTTAATAGAGGCTGTAGAAGAGAACCTGTCCGGTTATATTGTTTCTATCATTAAGAAATAATTTCCGTTACAAATTTTTATTAGACAAAATGAATGAATGAAGGGAGGGAAAGAAAGGAAGAGGTGATTATATTTTGATAATGGTCAGATCTAAAAAGATTAAACAAGAATGATATGATAAAACATTCCTGTCGATATAATGTTTAGCTTAAAAATCATAATTTTGCGAATTTATTCAAAAATCAGAAAATTAATATGGTAGTTTGATTATTAAGTAAAGGAGAAAAGATTAGGAAGAACTGGAATAACTTGTTCGAAGGGATTAATTAATATTAAATAGAGGCGAAGGATAAGATAGAAAGTGATGAATATACAGTAGTAACTAATGAAATTGTGTAGCATTCGAAAATTATAACATTTAAATTACATTTTAATCACAAAAACTATAGATACTTTTGTTTTCAATATTTCTTTTTCTCAGAAAAAAAAAAAAGAAAAAAGATTTCTAATTAGGTCGTTTAAAATTAAAATTAATATTACAATGTTAAATCAATACAATAACACCATTAACCATATCATTGTAAAGAATTACAGTTAGATAAGGGAAGAAATTATTTCGTTATACTTCTTGAGAGAGCATCTAATTTGTGAAAATTTCTCATTAATTCGAATTTGAAAATTCGATGGTTTTTTTAACAGCCTAAATTCGGTAATTGGCCAGTTATCAAGTAATTATTATCACCATCTTCATTGGTAACATAGAGAGAGAGAGAGGGAGAGGGAGAGAGAGAGAGAAAGAGCAGAAGAATTTAAAGGGTATCCTTCATCGATTCTCACGCGCTATATACACAGTCCCATCAAAGATAAGTAGAGGGAAATAGGGGACATCTGTATAGACAGATGAATTGTTTAGAAACAGCTGAAACTCTTTCTTTCTCTCTCTCTTCCTCTCTCTCTCTCTCTCTCTCTTATCGGAATATCAAGAGTGCTGTCTCCGGAATGCTGTATATTCCTGGAGAATTCTCAACTGGATATCATTATGTTATATTCTCATCTCTCTCTTCATTTACAATTTACAAAGAGAACTGTCCTGTTTTTAAAATTTTTTCTTGTTATCATTTATTTTTAAGAGAATTACGCTGTTATCATTTACCCTAAAACCGTTTTTTTTTATAGGGAAGATTTCGGATTTTCCGGAAGTGATTTAAAGGTCCTTTTGCTTTTAATCTGTTTTCTCAACCTCTCTCATGCACTTTTCTCTTTCTTCCTTATCCATAAAGCACATGAACTGAGATATCTACCTTTCAGGTAATAGAGAGGATAAATATGAAAATACTATAAATAATATTTGGAAGACAATTATCATTAAGTGATAATTGTCTCTCTTTTCGTTTGTAATAGTTAAATCGGTGAATCATTCATACCATCGATTAATCTTTAATGATTCTAATGTTATCACATAAGTATTTTGATGTTAATATTGTTATAAAATTTTGATAGATCGGTGATTGATTCCTTTGTTAGAGGGATTATAAATGTTATGGTACTTTCATTAACTTAGATAATAATATTACTCCTTCTGGAATTACATGTGATAGCTTCAGAAGAAAAACTTTTTGCGTTTTAATTTAAACAGTTTGAACCGAATTTATTAATTATGATACTGTTAATAATTGAAACGCATATTATTAAAGTGTGAAGGATAAGAAGTTCTGGTAAAGAATATCAAAAAAAAAAAGAAAAACTTTCTTTTAACTTATCTTGACCTTAGCTAAATTACTATTAAAATAAAACCAATTGTAATATTGCATTATAAGATGAATTTAAAAAAGTTGCTGAACATTTCCATACCAATTCTTCGTTGATCTTTTGATTATTTCATAGCAAATTAACAGGTATCATTTTTCTGAAAAAATGATAACTATGATAATTAAAGATAAATAATGGGATATATGCAAAAGTTAGCTTTTCAATTTCATGTTGTATATGATATATAGGGTATGAATAATTTTTATTATTAACAACTGTCCAAGAGATGATTCAGTTTTTCGAAATTTAATCTTTGGTCGAAGAGGTTTATGGCACTGCCATTTGTGTATCCTTTTCATTGATCTGTTGAATTCACTGCCAAAAAGAAGAAGCTTTCGTGAAACATTTCTTCTGGTCGGAACCGTTCCAAATAATTTTGTGTGTGTGTTTTTTTTTTTCTCTCATACATAAATTCATTATTGTATCATTTATATTTAAATTATTCCTTCCTCAAATTTCTTTTTTTCTTGGCTAAAATAATCCTACCAATACAACAATAAAGTTGAAGTGTTCGAATGGATGAAGTTGAGATTTAGTATTGATATTTTATTGTGTATCATTTTCAGAAATGTATCTGTTTGGCAAATTATCTCATTTCTTTCTAATATCGATTTTTATATGATGAAATAGAAATAGTAATAGATGCAATTATTATCCGATACATTTTATAACTCCTACTGGAATGTTGGTTTCATCCTTTTAATGCCATTGGGTATTGGAGAGAAAATAGAAATTACTGCATTTTTTTTTTTTTTCCGCACATTTGTCAATTTGTTTAGGTTCATGAAAAGTACTCTCTGAGAAATGTATCATTAGGGCATACTTTCGAATTATTCAATCCTTTTTGATTTCATTATATGGCCAGTAAAAATAGAATTTTATGGCAAAAATATTTACTGCTTTAAACAAAAATGTAGATGATTTTTTGTCAATTACTTGTTAATTTTCAAATTATCAATTAAAGTATAAACTATGAAGAGTGGTTAGACTTGATGTAAATGTTGTGAAATGTCCAATGTTTCTGTATTATAAGTGAAAATATAATTTGCATGTATAACCTACCTCTCTGGCTCAAATGTTCTGTCCATACACCGCTGATATTACGTCCTGTTTGTGTCATCTGTCTGTCTGTTAGTTTCGAAATGTTGAAGTTGTCGATGTTTTACCAATGATCGATATTCATTTCAAAATTGCATTCATTTCGGCGGTTGCGAAATACTAACTATCATAAAGTTGCTATATTTTGTCAATTTATAGATAAAGCATCTGTCTTATTCTATTTTTGCATCTTCACACGGATCATAATTAATTACTCATTTATTTTATTCTTATTTTTGTATGAATCTCTATTACATACATGAAAGAAAACATTCTTCTTACTTCTCTTTTTAATATCTTTTTAACACCCATTTATAAATTCTTCTTCTGTTATAATGTTTGAATTTTTATGTAATGTAAAGGAATTTTCACCTTCCTAAATATTAGCATTTCTTCTTCTTTCCATTCTCTTCATTGTATATTTTCAACGTTCAAATTACTTGTTTCAAGAGAATTATTTTGATTCAGTGATTGATTTGTTAGAAAGATTACTTTTTGTAATCATTTCGTTTTGCATTATTTTTTTAAATTGTTAGATGATATTTTTTCCTTCATGAAAGTTTCAGTTAATGGCCAAAAGAAAAGTTAATTGCAATGAAGTATAGAAATGAGTGGGTGGTGATATTATTAATATAGGAGAAGTAATATTATTTTGAGAATTAACAAGAAGTATTTCAATAACATTGGATCACAATCATTGCTTATTTCTGACTACACAAATAAAAAGTTTAAACAACAATAGAAAGTCAAAATTGTTTTAGAGAAGTTTCTCATTCGACAACTTTTTTACAATTTTTATTTTGTTATTATCGCAAACTTCTGCCTCTTACTAAATGCCTCTTACTTTGTTATTTTATTATATCAACAAATGTGAATTTATCTTTTGCTTATCATTTACTTATCATTAAAACTATTTGGGTTCATTTTCAATTATTGATTAGTTTATATTTTAGTTTAATTGATAAGAAGACATTGTTTAAGTTATCAATTCTTTTCATACAATTGCTGATAAAATTATGCAAGATATATTAGATAAGTTTGGTTCCTATAAAATAATTTTCTTTTTTTGCGAAATTTTGGACTTCAATAAATTTTAAGCATCATATCACTAAAAAGTGCAAATATTTTTTTCAAAGATTTTTTTTTTTTGTTCAATTTGTTTACTCTTTTCTAATTCTTAATGTTAAAACACTAAAATTTTCTATGATTGATTTCATGATGAAAATATGGAGTAAATTTTTTATAGGTAAAGAAGATTTGTTATTGATACTTTCAACATAAAACAATAAGAAGTAATATCGCATATTTTCTTTAAATTTAACTTTGTTATTCTTCCTTAGCATTAGAAATAAGCATTATCATTAAAAATGATGGATACATGGATGTATATCACTCATATGTATCGTTCAAATTGCGCATCACAACAACACTTCATATCGCATGAGCAAAATACAGACATTTCTTAAAATATAAACTAGTTTTTATTGAGTAATTTGTCTTTTCACTCTCTGTTATCAACATTGTTGTTGAAATCTTTGAGGTAAACGTTCAGTTTAGAATTTTCCCTAATCATTTTCATTGATGTTAATAACTCTTGAGTAGAGTAATTTGTTATGCAACCATTATCATCATTGTTGTAGTGATAATAAATTGTCACAGTTTGACAATGAAACAGTAATACTTTACATTATCGGATTGCAGTTACAATTGTGTATTTCAGAAATGTTGTGAAGGAGTGCAAGGCAAATTGACCGATATCTGTGATTGAGATGATTCAGCGTATGAAAGAGCAATTTCGGATGACACACACTATGTATGAGTCAGTACATTTTTTCGATTTTCATCTCTATTTTGTGTAGAAATTTACTTGAAAAGCTATTTGAAGTAAAAAAATCATTTCATTTGTATTTAATGAATTTTTGAACTTCTTTTGTTCTTTTTATCTTCTATCCATTGGATGATTAGATTACTAACAAATAGATGAAATGTTAATCTTACAGAATGCTACTAATGTTACAGTCTTTCATCTTTTGCATTTAACATTTTGTCATTTTGAATGGATTATTTGTCATTTATCAAATGAGATAGGGAGGTTTTTTTTTATTATTATTTGTTTATCAATGACCTTTTCATTGATCGCATTTGTCCTATTTAGACCATGAGCGGAATGTGCCTGACACAAAGTTGATACATATTACGATGCCGAATGACAGTTGGCACGATTAGATGCATTGTCTCATACTGATGCAACATCAACGAATGGATTGTGTAAAAGTTGAGGTTATCGAGATGATTCGCGTTTTTCCTCTTTTTTTTTAGGAGTTGGTAAATTATTTGAGTAATTGATTACGAGGTGCATATATTGGGCATCATCATCTTTTTGTGCAAAAAGGACATTCCGAAGGAGTACATTTATTTGTTTGTTTAGACGAAATTCATTGCATTAGAACTCGTTAATGGAAACTGTCAACACTTATGAAATTTAGTTTTTTAAACATTTCTTCTTTTGTTTATAGCCATGTTAGATAATTTAGTTTCGTAATCATTCGTTATTTAAAGGATAATATGGTCAAATTTTGTCATGTAATTCATTTCCCACTTCATACAAGTTCTTTTTTTTTTTTTGGATTGAATTTCGAGAAATTATGCCAAACTGGTTCAGTACCTTTAGTCACTCTCCGCTCTGCTAAAATCTATGTTGGAGAGAGAATCAAGCGATCCATGGGATGATGATTGGAGATGAAAGCTTTCGTAAACTTGCTGCGCTTTTTACTTCACTGAAATGAAAAGCAAAAGATTGGATACTTGTTTTACTACTTTTCTCTTTTCTGCTCTATCTTTTACCATAATTAAAAGTTCCTCAAATTTCTAATTATATATATATATATGCATATCTTTCAGGCTATTTTCATTTCTCTTCCATTTAATTAAACCAAACAAGGTGGCAAAGGACATTAAGATTGTCGTTATATGTAGAACAAGTTCTTGGATGAATTTTGTTCAGGTATCAACAGCTATAAGAGTTGTCCCTATTTCTTCATTTCTTCCTTCTTATCCATTTATGTGATTATGTGAGCCAATTTTATAATTTATGATTCACCAATCAGACGAATTACTTTTCACTGTTTTTATATGCTCAAGTTGTTAGATTTAGTTAGAAAATAAGGTAAATTTTCAGGAGAGGGGGTTCGATAGAGAAAGAGTATTCTTGTGAAACAGGTAAAATTAGTAGATATGCTGCCATCCCTTCAGTTTGCATTCTAAAAATAGAAAAATTTGTTCAGGTAGGAACTTCATGGTGATGATTAGTTTCTGTTTATATTTCTTCAGATACATTATTGCTGTATTGTTAGTTCATCGATAATAATTAATCGTTGGAAAGGAATGGCGAATATTTTTCTTTGTTTCTCTCATTATATGCCACATAAACATTAATTTTTCTTCTTTTGCAGTGTTTCATGTTAATCATTGTAATGATTTTTCTGCTAAGAAATTTTCAATTTATGTTTTCTGTCAGGGAATATTATTTCAATTTTTTAATAATCAGAACTAATTGAGCGAAAAAAAAAATGAATTAATATGATATCTATATGAATTTGACATTTGTTATGTTAATTGTTAGTGACAGTATCTGTATTTTCATGAAAAATAATACTTTAGATCAAGGTTCCCGTTAATTTAATACTTTTTCGCTATTATTTTAGCACAAGTTGTTGGTTCGTTTTTTTTTCTTTTTCTGATCACTTCTGAAATTTCAACAAACGCCAAGGAGAAAGACATCATTCTTTCGTAAAGTATATTTCCAGTGACCCTAATTATTTAGACTATTAAACATTGTTTTGCTTTAATTATTTTCACCAAATTTTTTGACTTAAAAAGAAATTAATATATAAAATGACATCTAAATATGATTTAGCTTTTGCAAAGGCTAGAATATGATTTAAATTTCGTCACTTCATTTTCTTTAGCACACATTTCCATTGTTGGAAACGATATTTCGCTATTCATTTTTTCGGGATTTAATTATAGCTGATTAAATTGATCTGAAAATTAATTTACTTTCTGTGCTTCCTTCCTGATATATCTCTTTACAAGGAAATATGCAATATTTAATAAATGCTCGGACATAGTTGGAGATTCTGATGAATTAAATGAATTTGATGCTTAATGAGCTTAATGAATTTATTTCGTTGCCGGTTATCATATTTGTTGAGTTTGCTGATATATCTCTTGGATTATTTGATTTTGTGCATTCTATTTTCATCGTTGAAAATAGTGTTGCTTGTCCTGTACTGCTATAGAAGAATGAAAGTGTTTGAGAAGTGAAGTGATAAGGCATTGCTCTTTTGAGGATTTGAGTTTATTGAGATCAAAGTTTTCTAAATAGCCTTTGAATTATTTTGAAAAAAATTTCAAACACATCATGTCGAAATGCGAAATTTAATATCATAATGGTAGCTTCTTTGTCTAATTTTTTTTTCCGAGTTAATTAGGACTTCGCGTGTTTCGTTTCTCTTGAATCTTTGTGATTTGGTTCTACATGTATGTATATCATCATCGATTTCCAGGTTTAGTGAATTTTGCAAAGAGGATTGGAAAAAGGGAATCGGAATTGGTATCATTGATTGAATCAAGCGAATCCATCATATTGGAAAAAAACAAAGCGAAACAAAATTTGGATTATTGTACAAAGTAATGTTTAATGATAAAATCTAATTTCTAACAACATTCTCTGAAAGTAAATGCAGAATGTTCTGTCATGAATCTATTTGCTGAATGATTTCTTCATAATTTATGGTAAATTATATTTGTTAATGAGTAATCATTAATGATACCTGAAAGGATTACTGGGCAGTGCAAAAATTATCACAGTTGGTTGTGAAATTAGTGTTATTTTTATCTTGCAAAACAAGAGTGTATCAGTAATAAAGATTGTGATAGCTAATGAGAAAAGAGATAAATTTGTTAAGTAACTTTTGTACTTCCATCTTTCATTAATGTTATTTTCTGCTGGATTAGCAAAAATGGACGATTGAAATTATTTATTTATTATATTCTAATGAACCGCTGAAATTCCTATTATTATTTACACTAAAGAAAAAAACAAAGAGCTGAATTTTTTAGAATATTCCAGCATATTAGTATTTTACATTTCTGTTTGAAAAGAAACGTATGCTAGCAGATTTGAGGAATAAATTTTCTTCTATCCCCAAAAAGATATTAGGAAAAAAACTCTTTTTTCTATCCTAGTGACAAATAATAGATACATATTTCCCGAATTTAATGAGCAATTTGAGTTGAATTTCGAATTTGAATTATACATCAGTTATTACTGTAGCACAAAAACAAGAATCTTCGGTCGTTTTCATTAGCGATAGCTAATGTCAAAAGGTACATGAGACTCAGGGAATTATTTCTTATAAAATTCGAATTTTCGTTCCGTAGAATTATCCCAATTTATCACTTTTAATTTTTCGTTAAGGAGAATTTTGGTAATTATAATCACACAATGAAATAAAAGATGTAATAGTTTTGTCGTGATTTTGATATTACTGAAAAGCATAAACTAATGAAACTCGTTTTTTTTTTTTCAGTTTTCGGTTTCAAGTTTATCTATCTACATTAGGAATTTCCCTTTAATGTTTGCACATGCGATGCTTCCATTGAATTAGACATTTGAAGTTCTTCCGAAGTGTTGGGCATCAATCTTCATCTGAGAATTACCGGTACTATGGTTTGAAGCATTCTCATTACAATTGATTGATGTCGGAGTAGGTTACTTCTTGTAAAATGAGAAAGCGCTGCTAACTCACGAAATCTGAACTGAATCCTGTATAATAATAATTTAACTTCCAACATCGTGAAATCTTTCAGTGATCTGTCATTTATATTGCTAAGTGATATCGAGAGCCAAATTTCCAACTAAGTTAAATAATTAGTATTGGACTAAAAATTTAACAATAGCAAAAAGAACGAAATATGTCAGTTATCGGTTTATATTAGCTACCGTTGAATAGCAAACAAAATAGTTCCTTAGAACTAATATAACATAAAACAAGCGAACGGAAAAGATGTGTTGCTCGGTTACAACCGGATTGCAGGTATCCTTTTCGCTATACGAAACCGGTTAGTATAATCTGTGAAGAAGATGAGTAATTTATAGTTAATTCTATTTTAAGTAAATGATGTGATTTATGTTACAGGACTGTTCTCTATTTTGTGGCTAGAAATAATTCATGATCTTACTCTTGCATGATCATATTCAAGGTTAAAAATAAATAGAGCAGAGAAAAGTTTGTAAGTATTCTGAGCATTCTTCGTTGTTTAAAGTACTAATAGAATTTTTAAATTGATGGCACTTTCTGTGGAATTTTTTTCTTCTGTGTAGTTTTCATTATCGTTTTCTAGTCAGATAACTGATAGTAAAAAGGAAACAACTGATGATTTATTTAATTGATAAGAGAGGGTTATCTATTTATAAACAGTTTCTTGTCTTTTTTAACTCCTAATTTTTAATTCATACACTCTTAATTCTCAATCTTTCAGTCTTTTTGTTCTTTTTTTTTTTTTTTTTGATTACAATGAAAAGATTCAAAGAGAGAAGTTTGGTCTGATTTATTTTTGTAAAGCTTTTTTTTTTCCTGCAAAATATAAATATATTACATTCTACAGTGAACAGTAATTAATCTCATTTGAAGGATCTTTAGGTTCCTTTGAAATTGTACGACTGTTTCTAATCTTTGAGCTGGAAGGGTATATGAAAGTGTCATGATCAAGTGCTTTCTACAAGATTTTTAATGTTTTGTTTTTGGAAAGTGCAAACTAACCTATTCATTGCACTGTAATCAATCCTTTTGCTATCGGATTTATGATTCCTTAAAGAACATGCCGTTCTTTATATCTCTTTATTAAAAAAAAAGAAAAATCTTTCGTTTTTCCTCTCTGTGCTGCTTATAAGGTGAATTGATTGTCTGAACCATTTATAAATATCATAAAAATGCTGTTTTAAGCTTCCTTATATATCTTTCCAACAATGAACTTTAACCTTATTACAGTGAAATATACATGTATAACATGCAATTCACGTTCAAAATCTTGCATCTTAACAGGAAATATAATGCTTGATATTGATAAGGACAACTTCCGCCTAGAAGAAGAAATAATTGTACTTATGCAGATATGCCAACTGTGCCATATCTCTCTGCTTCTCCTCTTTCTTTTCCCATTGTACTTCTCATCAATTTCATCGTTAAATCGTCGAAATTTTTTCCTTCCTTGTTCACTGCAACTATTTAAGCTAGAAATATGTCCATGTTCCATTTTTTTAGCAAACTGCTCTCTCAATTACTTTCCCTTTCTACTTGAAAGACGAATCCTTTCGTCTGGATGAGTATAGTAATAGTAGTTTGTTTAGTTTTTATTACTTATCATCCTGTCTAATCAATGATATCGAAAATGGACTATTTTCTTATTGAACACGTTTTACATATTTCTGTCACTGTACATGAATGTGTGATTTTGAAATTTTAGAAATGAATACTTCGGATTTTTAATTCAAAATCTTAGAAAAAGTAACTTTAATTTCACTTATGATCTGTTTCAGGAAATATTGTCGAAACAAGGTGTTAACATGACAGGTGGAAGTCTCGATAGTCAAGGTTTCGACTCGTCCTATCTTGGGATTAATAATCGTAAAGGCTCAACAGCAGGTGCAAGGACATCACCAAATTATACTACTGGTAAAAATGGTTTCTCGGTTAGAGGCACGAAAACACTGGGCTGGTACCTAACTGATGAATTGTTTCTAAGAAACAATGATACGCAGCAGAATAAAGAAAAGAAGGAAATTGGATCGGGAAGTAAGTTATTTAAATTTAAAAATGTGTAAGATAGCGGAGATTCTTGGTTCTTTTTTCAAAATAATACTCTACCAAGAACTTCTTGCCTTACTTTGCTGAATGTATCAATCTTGATGTAATACATTTTAGGATTGCTTTAATACTAGTGAAACTTTCATAAGAAAAACTTCACTGATTCTTAGTACTTCTACTAACAGCATCCGGTGCTTATCTCTCCATCTTTTCACATCGTTCTTTGTTGCTGAACTTAGTGGAGGGGATGTTAAACAGTCATGCGGATTTAGAAAGTTTTCCAGTTCATTATGGATTTGATATTAATCATCAACCTCTTTATTTAATGCCGTGTTAAACACATATGGACCAAATTTGTTCTACAAAAGTTTGATTTTTGACGGGCAATTACGGCTAGAATTGAAAGAGAAATTTCTAACACACAAGTGAGCAGTTAATTGCTCAACTAATATATATATATATATATGGAATCTTTAGGTAATGAAAATTTTCGCTGAAGTTTTTTTATAGAGAACAATTTCCCTCCAGTTTATAATTTAAAATTTTTTAGTCCGTTATACATAAGCGATGTTGACTATAATCTGATGAAAAATGGTGGGATTTGGCTTACAATTTTAACTATATGCAGTGTAAAGTCGACTGGAAGTTTTTGTTTTTTTTCCTTCTGTCTGAGAGGCTTTATTCATCAAACTAAAAGGAACGTTCTGCTAAATTTTAGCCATATAAAACTTTCATAACACTTTGTGAGAACATATTTCTAAAGCAGAACATTTATTTCATCATACATTTGTTTGGTCATTTTTGATGAACGACTTAATTAGATTGGCAACTGACATTAATTAGATTGATGATGCTATTTTTAACATATCTTTGCACATGTTCGTCATTTGTAGAGTATGCGCATTGTTTCCATGTATCTCAATGTAGTCTTAACTTTCGTAAGAATATCCTTATCGTTGGTCTACTCATTATACCCATTAATTAATTACATGTATGATATGTAACATAACTTCATTTGATTCGCATTTTTAATTTTTACAAAATGTTTTTAATAGAAAAGTCTCATTCTCTTTCATTTCGTTTCTACCTGTCTCTTTACTTAGTCTATCGTATTGTCGTCGAACAGTTTCGAGAAGGTACATTTCTGTAATGAAAGCTGTTTATGTATTTTTCGAATTCATAACCGGTTTGTTAATTTTTTTTTTGTTTGTTTTCACCCTCATCATCCTTCAGTTTATCAGACTTGATAACTGTATTTCGTGCCCTTTTTAAAATAGTACTTACTTCTAGTTGAGGAATACCGCTGCGCCTTTCAGGTTCGTTAAGTGGTTTAATTCAACGTTTTCCTCTTAGATTTTAGGATTTTTTTAGAAGTATTTTGGTTTAAATGCACTACCAATATTTTGAAGAATTTTAAGTTATCTTCAATATTTTCATTAAATCATCGAAATAACTTCGTAGTAATTTATCGTTTCCAGTGGATTTAATAATTTTTCAATTTTTGAGTTCGTGGAGATAAAAAAGGTAGAAGGAGCCATTTTGGTTGAGTTGAACAAAAAAATACTTTCAAAATTAAACTCATATTTTCGCTACATAAATGAAATTTCTCGAATGATTCGGAAGAATTGTGTTTTAGTTCCCATATGAGGAAATTGTTAAATTAAGTTAAGGAAATTTGTGGTTTACGGTGGGAATACAAAGTTCAAGGTAAGGGTGCTGTGCTTTAAATATTTTTACACGTCTCTTAGTTTTTTTTTCGCACTTTGTTTACTTTTGTTAAATCTTTTTCCTTGAAAAAATGATTCATTCCATCCTGGACATTATTCTCATTTTTCCTCATTCTCTTTCTTTTCACTCCCTTTAACTGTTTTCTTTGAAATGTTGCTATCGTTGAAAGCTATTAAATTTCTTTGTTTTTGGTTCCTTTAGCTTCCACATGGTTGTCTCAATGATGAGACTAGACGGAAAAGAATTTGAGGATAGAACAAGGAGTTATGTTATTTTGCATTAAATGAACTCGGATGCTCGTTTTCTCTTCTTTACGGTGTTCTTTTTGCTTTTTTCTTCCTGGTTCATTTATTCTCTATGGATGAAATTGCACAGTTTGCTCAACAGGAAAAAGAGATTTAGATTTCAATGGTCTTTTTTCGATGTCTCAAGTTTCATTCCTTTGTTCGTGATTTTTAAAAGTTCATTTCTTCAGAAGATCTCATTTCGACATTTAATTTCAGTCTCATCATAAACCACGCATATCGTTTCTTTCATATCAAGTTAGCGATAATTCAATTTGTTCCTGCAAGAATCGAAACTTTGTAATGCACGATATGGTATGCTTGTTGTAGTTTGGTACACTAATTTAAGCATTAGTTAATGTAAATCGTAGTCCTTTCCTAAGATAAAGTTAAATTGGTAGGGATGTTTCATTCATCAATATTTTTTTTCAGTTGTAAACTTATGGGCATACTTCTGAAGAAATGTTAGCAGTTTTGGAGATATTCAAAGTTTCTAGTTCCAATACGTTCATACCATAACCCTCCTAAAAACTGTGTCATAAATTGATGAAATATGTCTAAGTTTCAAACTGGCACAATTAAACGAGTACTTTAAAACGTAAATAGTTGTTGGGTAATAGATATTCTCGTTTTAGAGGGATTCAACAACAATCTCTTTCAGTTTTTGAACTGAAATCTATTATGAATCACCCCTTAGTTTAATGTTATGAGTTTATTGTTATCATTGTTAGCTATGGTTTCTTTTGCTATCAAATTATTCACTATTAGTTGTGTTTTCTTGCTTCGTTTTAGTTGAAAGTCATCGTTGCTTCCGATGTTGACAATTTTAGAATGTTTATAAACTTATATGTTTACCTGTTGTTGCTGCTGATGATGATGATGATGACTATAGCGATAGCGGTGATGTTTATGGTGGTGCTGTTTTAAAGCATTGGCAACTGAACGATCTTTTCAAACCGGGCTGATTCATGCAGTCTTCTTGTATCTCTCCATCTCTCAAAAATATTTCTAACTTGAAAAGGATTGGATGTTTCATTTAATAGAAAATGTGTCTAATTCACAATAAGCACCACTCCAAAATTGTTTTTTTTCTCCTCCAGTTAGTTTGAAATATTGCACTGAAGTTTTGCAAATTTCATACTTACAGCTATCCGATACCTGTCATCAAAAATCGATACCATTTGTAGACTGATCACAATTTCTTAATATAGTTTTAAAGTGTATGATTTTAAAAATAATAGTATGTAAAAATGTAAATGATTTTTGTTAGGCCTCATATTGCATGACTTGTTGTTTAGTAAGTAGTTTTTGGTGTCTTTATCGTACAACTTCTCTCACCTATTCTGTCTGTGAATCACTTCCTGTGTATTTTAGCCATGTAGCATATTAACTCCCTAAAATGCAACATTCTAAATTTGGACCCTTGTTGTACCTTTGAACTTCATAGCAACGATTTGATTTTTTTTTTCTGGATTTTTAAAATCTCGTGCCTGTGGAATGTCAACGATACTGCAGTTCTGTTCCCATTATTTAGCAATGTAAGAGGAAAAGGAAAAGCAGTTGTTTATCACAAGTGAATAATTTCTGCTCCACGTGAATAATGTTTCCATATTTCTGTTCTCCTCTGTTCCACAACCTTCCAGAAATATTTTGCAACTTCAAAAATATATTTCGAGAAATAACTGTTGATATTCTGTTTTGGACCAATTTCCCTTGGATTTTTTTAAAGAGTTCATGATTCTGTTGCATGATATATGTATAATGTAGTATAATGTTCATGGTTTGGACAGCCTAACAAATGAGTGAATTAAAGCAAGTGATTAAAGGATATACTTTTATACTTTTATTGTTGAGAAAAAAATTATGAATAAATGGGAATTTCCGTTGGCTTTATTTTCCCTGCTGAAATCCAAGCCAGGGAGTAATAAGTTTTCTCTTGTTTTAGTGAGACATTTCCTTTGGGTTCTTCCTGCATGATGTCATGATGAGTTGAAATGCAGAAGAAAAGTTCGATCATATTTTTCTACGTGGATAATAAATTAATCACAAATTCTCTTACTCTCTGTCATTTGTTTTCTTTAATTTTTTTATATTTTCCGTGAAATCTTCAGGTTTTAATAGTACTGTCCTCAGTTAAGATGAGTTTGTATAGCTTTTATATGCCCACATTAAAATTTTATTCTCATAAGACATAAATATTTTCATTATTCGTGGAAGATAATTACTTCCGGTCAATTTTCAGGTCGAAATGATCTTTTTCGACCTTTAAGTTTCATTAAGGATAATTTATAACATAAGTATTATTTTCAGCGCTAACACATTTGAGTAAAAAATAAAGAAAAATAAAGTATGATCTTTATTTCGTGATACAAAAGGGGAATGGTGAGGAAATTAAATCTTTGTTTTCTTTTCAAATGTAAACATAAGAGATTGTTCAGTCTTTGCTTTTATTTTTCTTTTTTTTTTTTTCTTTTTTCTAATTGGTTGAGGACAAATGTCTGTTCTTGCGGTAAATTTTATTGAAGGATACTTTACTTTTTCATTTTTACTTCACTAAACTTCTTTAAGTCCCGTTTATTATTCTGCTTGTGACTTTTATGTTTTCCATTAAAATATCGTCGTAATTGTTTTTAATGACTCATGAGCTGTAATTGACTGTTGCAAAATTGCACTGTGTTTGCTAGTGATAGTTTTCTTTATCCTTCAAAAATTCGGTTTAGACATCTCAAAAAAAGAGTAGGATATTAACGATAGGGAATGCCAAGCAGATCGACAAGGTGCAACCTTGGATCGGTGACTTGAACCCTTGGACTTGACCATTGATTGAAGGAGGGACCTTTCTAAAGCATGATGAGTCCCATTCTGAAGATCGAATATGCGCTGTTACCAAAGAGATCTGTGTCTTGAACTAGCAAGCGATATCCTAGATATTAGCAGTTCTGATCTGCCTTGGATCTACTATTCTTATTGTAGTCATATCTTAAATATTGCTTCAAGTATCTAGGAATTGAACACCATTTCGGCATATTTTTATTTTTTTGAATATTCACGAAATGTAAATTTAGCAAAATTAAAGTAGATATTTTACATTATTTATGTTTTTCATGATTCAGATTTATATTTTCTACCAGTTAAAATTAGAAGTGCAGTAGTGTTGCGTATCGATTGTGTGACGAAATCCAATCTTGCATTTTATATTGAAAGATTAAACTTAATAATTCGTCGTTATACATGTTAACTGCTACTCACTTATAGTTTCATCGCCATCATTACCATCGCGGCCTACGGTTGGAAGTACAATAGCAACAGCAGAAATAGCAGAAATAATGCATCGCCAAGAGGCATCAAGAAGTCGAGGTAACCTGCAAAGTCGGAATCTACAGCCACAACAGAATAGCAATAATAATGACGGTATGGCAACACTTGTACGTGGGACAGTGGATGATGATCGAAAACGAAGACGTTTCCGTCAGCGTGTCAACAAGAAGGGTTTAAATGCTAGTACTGCAAGCAACAGTGGTTATCGAACAGCTGGAAAGTTGGATACAAATAGTATGTGTTTACTTCATTATTTTTTATTGCTGTTACTGTTGCATCATTTACTCTTTGTCAGTAATGGTATAATTTCTTTAAAACACGTATTTGGGAAGGCCAAGATTTTTCTTATATTTTTGATGTGAGGAACCATTAAAATCAAGATTTTAACTTGAAACAGCTATTAATTTTTTAAATCCTAAGATATAATTCTTGCTAGGTTTGATAAATGAAAATTCTTGAAATTAGCTGAAATTAGCATAGAAATTTTTTGGTAAATTAGAGCAGATATTCTTACTGTTGAAATATTATTATTTGCAATGTATGACCCATAAAGAAAATCGCCTGAAGGCATAGGTTTTGCAGACGAAGTGATACAACATGAACAGAAGCAACAGGAAACAACGATTGTGGATGGAAAGCCGGTGAAAACACCGAGTGATTTCAAGGATGCTTATTGGTCAGATAATTTGGATTGTCTGGTTTTTGTTTTTATGATGAATTAAGTGTACTTACAGTTACTTAATTTTTTTTTTTCCAGGTATTATGATCCAAAAACTGATGGTTTCTATTATGATTCGAAAGGTTCCCGTGGTTGGCGTCGGCGAAATCCTGCTCATGAAAAGAAGCAACTTCAAGACAGAGTGATTTTTCGTTATTAAAATCTCAACTTTTTTTTGAAAGACAAGAAGTGTCCGATACAATTAGTTTTAGAAACATAATGAATGTTAATTTCTAGGATGGATTATCGTGTTTATGGGCTGATCCAAGTCTTATTCCATATGGTAGCGATCCATACGGCTATCAGTATAACAGTATCAGTCACTTTTCTCCTCACATTCAGTAAGTACTTTTTTTGGATTTTTAATTGCTGTTCTATGAGTAACTAGCCAGAACAACAAGCTAAACATTGTTAAGCTTATTATTTATTTGTAAGATTTTCAAACATAAGTAAGATCTTTCTAGATATTATGATCCGGAAACTGATGGATACTATTTTGAAATGCCTTCTGTTGATGGCTGGAAGAAACGGCAGTCACATTCCATTAGCGCTGCCGTTATGCCATCAGTAACAGGTTACAACAGCAGTCGAATGATGATGAATCCGAATGTTCTTCCTATGGTGTCGACGGAGCCAAGCGTTACTGATGCGACGGATGTACCACGAACATCTTACGGCGCTGCTCTAGCTCGAGGACAGTTACCACCGTGCACTGTTAGAACTAATAATGCTATTACGTGTACCTCCAGAAATGTTAGTTTTCATCTTAGTTCTTAACATAATGGCAAGTTCATCTCAAATTTCTTAAGTTCGAGCATTCTTAATATTCAAATTTTGAAGGGAGAAAATTCGTGTTCTGTGCTTTTCTTTTTAATTAGATTTTGCATAACCAAAGATTGCTTTCTCAATTCCTACTGATGTACTAAAATAAGGCTTCTTTACAGATAAACGGAGTATTGAAAGACACTTTTTCAAGTGCAGAATTGTCATTTTCAACGCTTTCATCGAACGATGATTTTGGCGCTGCATCTTCAGTGGTTTGTGCATATATTTCATATCTGTTTTGAAGATTCTCAAGCACTTTTATGCATATTTCTAGCCAAATTGTGTTTGAGCGCAAAATCTTAAATTTTTAAGGATTACGCATTTAGTAGTGTTTTTATTTGATTTAGGAATCTGCTGGTAAAAAAGATGATCTGGGAAACTCTATTAATGCTGTGGTCGAAAATCGCATTAATGCGATGATTTTTTTTGGCAGAAGTTAAAACTTGAATGAATAGCGGAAGTATTCACAACAAATTGACCATAATGCCTTAGATTTGTCTTTTTTACATTCTTTTGTATTTATTGATGTTTATGCTGTTGTAGATGTTATTTGACAAAACCTCAACAGAATGGGATAAAAGAGGGAGCAGTCAAGGAAACTGCAGTACGCAAAAGCCCTTCTCGTATGCAGACATTGTGGCTTCACCATGCGATACAAGTACAACTGCTAATGTTGCTAATGTTGATGATATCGAGAACAGTCCTCCTCCTCAACAGATCGTGGTTAGTTTTTTCTTTTTCCCCCGCAGTTTATTATTTTTAGTAATTGCATAAATTTAAGTCCGTATTATTATCTCAATGAATTTTTTGTGTCAGTTCAACTTTATCACTCAATTCGTCATTTTTTTATTCTAAATGACTGAAATTAATCGATATTTCTACAGGACACTCACTACCAACGACCAGAAACATTGGAATTACACAGTTTTGCGGAAGAAAATGATGTTGGTAGAGCAAAGAATGAACAAGACATAAAACGATCTGGACTGACAAACTTCAATGCAGACAAATTCATCGCTGACCTTCCGTTCAAGTAAATTTTGTTATTTGAATAGGGTAAATCTATCTTCATCATAAAAGAAAGCTTTAAGATATAAACAGTCGCTTGGAAAAAATATTTTTTAATTTTGGAAAGTTGAAAAACTTTTTGCAAGTAATTTCAGTAGCACGGATCGAGTACTGCGAGATTTAGCAGCACTGAAAACACCATGTTCAATGCCAGTTTGCAATATGGATTCTCCTCATACACCATCCGTCATGAAGGGATTATATTCACCGCTGGGAATACCAAACCAGGATATCGATGCCTACAGCGCTATGTTAGTTCTGTTTAAATTTTGATCCAAGTTTTTTGGATTATTATTTATGTTTATTGGCCTAGTTCTGTGTGGAGTCTTTCTGTTCTCTGTTTAGTTTAATTTCCTGAACTTTAGATGTAGTTTCATTTAGTTGACTTCTACTAAAAATTTTCAATTGCATTTCAGTTGCGATATGGAAGTAGTGTTAAGTCAGATTTTAAGCTGTGCTGACGAGAAGGAATGGGTACCAGAGAGATCCTCAGCGGGAACATCAAAGTTGAATTTTTGGCGTAATTCTGGTCTAGTTGCTGGAGTCGCCGGTGTTTCTTGTGATAATGTATAAGGAACTAAAATGGATTTAGAAGATAAGTAGATCGCCGCAGCAGTTTTTCTGCTTCAGAGTTAAAGAATTGTCATTAGTTTTCATTAGTTTGTAAAAATCTTCAGTCTTCAGTTGAAGTCATAATAATTTCTAGTTTTATTCTCTTAAATGGAATTCTAATTTTTCCAAAAGAAGTGAGTTCCCGCTTCTTTTGTAGGTGTGAAATTTGATTGTTTATCGGTGATTGAGTATGCCTTTGTATACTCAGTCATTTTTTTGTTTTTTGCTTTTAGTGTTTTCTGCATAAACATATTCTGTTTAGGTTCTTTTAAAATAATGACGACTGTTATCGTTATTTGTTCACGTTTATGTGAATGTCTTAGGGAAGTTAGGCGATACATTTTTTTTTTGCATTTTTGCTTTGTTCTCTTCTTTCAGTTCAAAGCTTTCTTGCTTTATTTTCGGCTAAATTTTTTCAAATGAATTCTTATCATGCGTTATTAAGTTCAAGTCTAATTTTTCCTAAAGGTCCATGTCTTATTTTGGAACTGTTATCTGTAGTGTTGATATGGATTGTGGGATTTTTCGAGAAAAATTTCATATTTGTATTCTATAGGTTTACTTAGGCTATTTCTATGCTATTTTTTTTTTTTATTTTCGATTGTACAACTTCCTTCTGCAGTTCTGGTTATCCCTGTTCTTTAATCCACTTCTACCTGTCATGCCACTTATAACAAATCCTTCACTTTTCTGTTATATTATACATCTTCCTAGTTCGTTAGCATTGTCGCCATTAGGTTTTTCGTATTAGTTTTATGTCTGGATCTAGATCCGTTCTTTTTTTAATATACTACGAAATATTAATATTAAGAAGATTGTGCGCAGTTAGAGCAGAAGTGATCTTCGAAAAATGATTGTTCTGTCACGGATAATAATTAAGCCGTTTGTCTTTTAAAGGCATTTTTATAAAATACTTTGAATACTGCAGTTTATTTATTTTCACTTGTTTCTGTTTCTTTTTTTCCATCCTCACATGTCTGGATTTCCTAAACTTTCAGTTCTTTTAATGTTTCAAATTTCTTTTCGTCTTTTTTCTCATTTTATCACTCTTCAGCATCATTTTGTTGCCATCCTGGCATTAAAAAATAAAACATTCCACCCCTTTTTGGTTTAACATCTTGGCAAGCAGTTGTGAATTTCATTCTGAGTAGGTCTAATTTCTGGGTCTTTCTCTAAAAAATGAAAAGAATTTTAATGCGGGAGTTTATATTTTTAAATGGATCTCTGCATCGGTGTGATTCTAGAGTCTTACTTCACTGGGGTTTTATTCTTGAGTTACTTTTATTATTCCTTAGGTTTGTCTGGCCTAATCCATACTTTTTGCACAGATCACTTGATCAGTTTTTTAATTAACTCCTCTTAACGTTTGCTGTTCACTTGGTTCTAAGTAGCATCGAGAAATTTAATTAATCTGAGATATAATCGAGAAATCTAATTTGACTACAGAATCAGCAAATTTTGTGATTCTACGAAATTCCTAACATTTTAGAATCCACATGCTCTTCAGAATGTATTCTCTTTGTCTAGTGTAGTATTTTTACGTGAATCTTTCAAGTAACAATACCACAATGTTTGTGTACCAAAAATGCGTAATTTTTTCCTGTATTCTTCATTGTTCGAATTGTTCGATAGATTCTTTTCACGGATTTTTTTGTTTTTCCGTCTGTCAAAAAACTTGCGCACGAGGATATGAAAAAGACATAAAACATCATTTCTTATATATTGTTTTTACACATTGTGCTGATAACACTTCACTGATTCAATGGTTGGTTCAAGCCTTCTTCAAGGGTTTTGAAATTATGAAGAGGGGCAAGGACGTTTTTGCGAGAATATTTGAGTCAGGTTACTATTGATGTTATGGCGATTAATTTCAATGTGAACTACAGTTGTAAGATGTTCAATGATCAGCAAACGAAGAGTTCAAGAGTCGATAGGCTACAAACTAAAAGTTTATGAAGGCCTCAGGTAGAATGGATGAGAAGGGAGTGTAAGGCATGACCATAAATTGATGGCGTGACTTGTAAGGATAACTATTTCCAATTCAGCGAATTGCAATCTCTTTCAAATTCGACGTGATCAGGATGATCGTTAGAGGAAAAAATAATCTTTATTGCTGAGAAAGATTAACTGTTGAAATGTGGAACTTGCTACAAAGTGCAAATGTTATGCGCGAGTGATAAATATTCATTACTATTTCGGCAAATGTGTACCGTTTCGTTGCATTTATAGATTACTGATAAAGCCGAATTTCGGTTGGAATGCTGGAATACAAATTTATATCAGGAATGGTCAAGATTTTTACCTCTGACCCCACCACGATGTGTCACTGCACAATAATCGGACATTGATTATCATTTACAAATTGCTTCCCTTCCTTCATAGAGATCCCAAGTTTTCTCTTCGGATCTATTTTTCGAGAAAAAAAAAGGAACTATTTCAAGGAATTTTTTCCCTGTGATTTATAGGTTGTAAACATCTACTCAATTTTGTTTTTAATAAGAGCGATAAATTAATTTAAATCAAGTTTCTTAAAAAAAGAGTCAAAACGGCTGGTTTTATTTTCTTCCCGAAGAGATTTAGCAAAATGGTTCACGAAGATAGCACCATCGATATCAACTTTATTTAACCTAAAATTTTAAATTTACTGTACAATTAAATTGCTAAACTAATGAAACTACAAATAGATAGCAATTTAATTTATCTAATCTCTTTACTTTTTGCCTTTTAGCACTTGATTGCCATTAGTATTTATAAAAATGATTGGGAAACGCTTATAAAAAGAAGCATATTGAAATATATGATGATGATATACGAGTAATAAAGTACATGTGGAATATTTGTTCAACACTTGCAGAGAATGACAGATAGCAGCATCTCATCGGCTCCACCACCATACAGTCTATCATCAGGTAATGAAGCGAAATCAACAATGTTCGCAACATCTCAGCGTTATCCGGAATCAATAGAATTGCTGCAGCAACCACAATATCCTTTATCACCATATTTGCGAAAATACGACTTTCCATCCTCGACTAATCCATCGACACAATCATCAGTAGAACCAATCATTATGCCGATTATGATGCCACAAGGTGATATTAAAAATTCTTTCATTTCAAGGATTTCTTCTTTAAAGTAACACTAAAATAGAAGAAATCTATATGAATTTAGCCTACTTCTTCCCTTTTTCTGTTAGTTTCATGACTTTTTAGCAACCGCAGCACCGTATCCGTGTCAACAACCAATGTCGGATAAGCCAATAAACGTTGTGGTAAATGCTGATAGTAAGGCTGAAAGGAACAGTTTCGCAAGAGATTATAGAATATGTAATTTCTGTAAACGTGGAATCATGAAAAGGAAAAAGTAGGGGCTATTTCGCTTTTATTTAATTTTACGTGGTCCTGGTGGTCCCTGAGAAACTCGTGGTCCGGAGCTTTCTGGACTTGCATTAATATCTGGCCGGCCGGGCGTTCCAGCATCTCCGGGATCTCCCGGTGCTCCTGATGATCCTGGCAATCCAGGTGGTCTTAAAAAAATATGAGCATTAGTAGAGAATGATATATTTTGTAAAAACTGCAAGTTCCAAGCAAACTGCGAAAGATAAAGCAGAAATGTTTGCAGCAAATATCTGCACTTAAGTTATAACAAAAACCCTGAAGTCTAGCAAAAGCTTCTGGACGTTCAAAATGTTGTTTCAGAAATTCCTGGACATTCTAGATCAGTTTAATAAATTAATTTTGTTACAATACTCTATTTGAAAGTTTAACACCTTGGAGACATGGCTTACATGGTGCAGGCGTTGAGGGTTCACAGGGAGCAGTTACTGATTTGCCTGGCATTCCAGGATTTCCAGGTGTACCTGGTTTACCGGGCTTTCCTGGCTTACCTGCTTGACCCTGTGGACCTGGTGGCCCCTGAATACAGCAACCTTCGCAGTGCACATTTGCTATGAAAAACCATACTTACTGGCACTTTTTTTTATTTGCCTTGTGAAACTTGTTCAAGCTATTTCTATACAACTACCATATGTGTGAATCCTTAATCCTTTTGTTTGAATACGCTAATTCCGATCGTTCCGGACAACAATTCGATCGTCTAGATTTTTCAGGGATTGGTTGAGAGTGATAGCAATCTTCCTTGTGAGTATGCTCTTCCCACCGCTTTCATTTTTATGCTGCTTTTTCTTATGCACTCATGTGATCTACTTCCGCGAATGTTCCGCTTGTCATCGTATTTCAAAAAAAGAACACAGGTGAGTATTTCTAATGTTTTCATCCATTAAAAAAAATTTAAATTTCAAAAGGCTCCTAAACAGATCATACTCAAGTGCTTCCCACTTGTTTTTTCATAGCTGGGTTTCCTCTTTCTCAATTTAGTTTGGCCATCAGCTCTTTGCTTTCTCCTAAATTCATTTGACCTAGATTTCAAATTTCTGAGACATTGATATGACGGCACTGAACATCAGATTATGTTGCATCTTCTGAATAAATTTGTTTCGCTTTCCCTAAATTTCCTTTGTGTCAAAATAGTTTGGACAATTAGGCTGTTGTCCATGAAAAATAAATTCTAAAATCCTGTAACATAAAAAGCACTTGCAGAACATTTTAAACTGGCCCAGAAAACAATTATTCGACGTCAGGAAATCATCAAATTTCCCACTATATTTGAATCAATAGGTTCATTCATGTATATTAAAAATATTACAAATAATAAAATAACATTCTATAAATTATCTTCACTAAGTTTTAAATTCGTACATATTTGTGGTTACTGTTTTGTAAATTATCTAAATAAAATTTTTCCATTTTGCCTCGAAAAATCCCAGCCAAACAAATCACTAAATTAAAAGAATATCAAGATTTCCAAACTTGTCTGAATCAAGTTAGCAGGTTTCATCCAAGATAACTCGATCTCTCACTTTTGCACCTTAGCAACAAACCATTATGAGAAATATAAAAATCTAACAGAAACAAAAAAGTATGCGGCATAAAAAATTCTGGCGAAATTTTAACGATTCATTCGAAAGTAGTTAGATACTCCGTATTGATGATACCAAACAATTTAAAACAAAGACAATTCGTCCAGTAACACTCAAAAATCGGATACAAACACCTCGTCTTTATCTATGAAATGGCAACTGATGAATGCGATATTTAACCTTCCTAAGTTTATCTTTCGTGAGAACTGGTGTCCTTAGCTGTCTTGTAATTACCGAATTCCAAAAATACTGAAATTTGAAAATGAATGCTGGCTCATTCCGTACCCAAATAGTCATATCATAATAAAGTGTTTTGAACGAAACATTTAAACACAAAATACAAGAAATATATATTAATTTCCTTTGAAACGTTTGGCGTCAGTTTCATGTTGTGAATCCGTTGATGATGCTCCCAAAACTGGCGCAGTTCCCGGAAAACTTAAAGGGCCGCTAGAAGACTCTGTCGTACTTCGATGAGCCGGAATTGGAGGAACACTTGATGGCGATGTAAAAGCAGGCTGCTGACTGATTCCTGATGTTGGGTCTTCCGCCGTCGTCAAATCTTGATTGCTCACAGACGAACTCTGTACAGATTTCTCGACTATACCACTAGTTGCAATTGTTTCGTTTTCTGCTGCTATTTCATTTCCACCAAAATTAAATTGCTAAAAAGATCTGGCAGTAATGAACGAATGGGAAGTTATATTCGATGTTTTAAAATTATTAAATTACGAAATTCGATTTATACTTCCCAAAGATCCAAAAACTTCAGTCTTTACGAAGTTACATGAAGCTAGTTTAGACTAATAATAAATCTAAAAATTTTAACAAAGAAAAACAATGAAATATAAAACCCATACAACATCATCAGGAGGTGGAAATTTGGCAAAAAGTTCCCGCAATATCTGATCCGTTCGAGTTCGCTGATAAAAAGTACTTCGGGCAAGCTGTGGCTTTTCTTCTTCTTCCACTGTCTAAAACAGTCATTCTGCATACAAGAGTTTAAACAGCGATGTATCAGGGAAAAGTTTTTAGCACTTAATAACTTACTTTCTTAACAGTTTCACCATTGGAATCTTTGAATTCCCAATAATATCCTTTAGCAATATTGAATCTGAAAAGGTCCCAAAATTCATGGCCTGTAGAAATGACGATAGAGTATAACATATAAATTCAAACAATTAATTTTGTTATTATTATTTGTGGATAATCAAACGAAATGCAATGAGAATGACAAAAACTGCTATCCAGAAATAGATGAGAAAAGTACCTATTGAAATTTCGAGCTTGTTCAAGCGCTTGTCGAAGTGGATCAACAATGCTGATCAATTTTGACTGAATATATGTATAAATATCCGGACATTGATACACTGTTCCATTTACTATGTAGTAATAAGCTAGAGGTGTAACTAAAAGAATTACTATGATTACTGTACATTTGTTACAATACATTTTTGAATTCAGCAGAATTTGTTAGTAATGGCGTTACAGCAATATAACTTTTACGGAATATGTACATAATACTAACAATTAATGATGCATGATTACCGTTTGTAGGACTATTCCGACGTTGTTTCATTATTACATATAATGGAGGAAATGTGCCAACAACCGTATATTGAATACCTTGCATAGACCTAAAGAACATGACAAAATTCAATTTCTCTACTCATTAGTTCATATCCATGCCTTAAACAAGTAGTCTAGTGGTCTTTAGTGCTGCATACATAAAGATCACAGCTCACTATAAACTAAAAAAGATATTATGGCACTATAAATAAAAGTTTGTAATACCAATAATCGAACTTTACTGTTTAAGTTTCGCTAGGTTTTTTGGCAGTACAAACTATTCAGATTTTGGCAATTTGAACTATCGAAAAGTAATATTCAACACCTTCAATTATTTAGTCATTCTGAAACACTATAAAAATCTATAAAAGTCATATTTATTAAATAATTCTCTAGCAGAGTGACTTATGTATAAGCAAGAAAATATATGCTGCATATGCTTCGGAGCATAGCTAAAGCAATATGGTATAACGTTTATCCGTTTTTCCTTACCGGGCCGCAAAAGTGAAATGAATTGAAGAACATGTTTTGTCTTTGTATTGAAAATGAAATCTCGGACTTCGACTTACTGTAAACATTCGTGCAAAGGTCGATTGAGATTTTGCATTCTGATGTGCTGATTGCATGAAGAAACATCGTAAAAAACATTTCCCGGGTCGCAAAAATAATCCAAGACATTATCAGGAGTTATGAAATTTGGAGGCCAATTCGGATTTTTGAATGATTGATGAAGCATGGAAATGGTTTGCTGATAAGCAGAACCAGGTTGCGAAGTGACATTTGGTACACCCATGTAGCTACCTGTTAAATTAAACTGTTCTTGCTGGGATATGACACTGATGTTAACAAAAAAATCTTGACTAACTTTAGTGGCACAAGAATCGTATGAAAACTAAGATATTAAATTTCTTCTCTTAGTTAATAAAAATACGTATCGTAGTTGAAAGATATATCCTTGAAGATTGAATTTCTTCTAATTCATGAAAGGTAACAGAAAAAAATAATGTCTGTTAAAGGCTGTTAGGAAGTAGAGACCTCAGCTTTTACTCAGTACATTAAATGTTTGGTGAAATTAAATGCTGATTTCAAACCACAGTTTTGCACGATTTTTGTACGCTATCAATAATTTCACCTATGGGATTACTGGTAGGATACGAAAACCGATGTACCAGCAGAACAATTTGGACAGAATTTCAATGGTGCATTTAAAAACAGTTAAAACTTCCACAGTGGATGCCGCTTAGTTACTGCATCCTATTTCGAAGAATGATCGATTTAGTAAAAAATGCAGTGATATGATGAAATCTATCCCAAATAAACTCATCAAAATATCTGAAACTCCTTTTATTATGAATTATCTCAGCTAACATAAATAAAATATCCACTTCAATTAATTAATGGGCATGCCGCAAATGCCTAGCTGCATGGGATAGAATCTTCGAAACAATAAAAGATATAAAGCGAAGTCAGAGCGTTGAAAAACCAATCAGTGAAGCAAAAATAACGAAGCAATAATGTAAGCAGCAATAAGTATGGAATACCTTGTGACTGTCCCATCATGACAGATCGACCCGGTCCACCTGTCTGCATCATTTTCTTCTCTCTCCTACAATATTATCAGTGTATGTTACACAAACAAAATATACCGCACCCTTACGTTTTACACCATTTCGCCATCCTATGACTTCGAGGGCTAATACATGTACATAACTCAGTGATACGATACAGGTAAATAACCAATAGGATACAGAACACAAAAAAAGATCATTATTTATTCGAAATATGATCAACAAATACAAACTTTAAACTTCATTTATCTGTTAGATACGTCACTGCTATGCTTCATTACACGATGTTCATTAATTTTTGCAGACATTAAAAATAACTCTTTGATGTGTTTCACACTATTAGTACTGTTTCTCTACAGAGTACCCCACCAGTTCTAGTGTCCTGGAAAATGAAACGTTAATGAAATAAGGCATCTGTTACATTGCAAACAGCTGATTTCTAAAGTTCAAAATTTTTAAAAACGATTGCGTAGATAGTTAAAAGTTCGGCACTAAATTTAAATAACTCCAGTTTTCTTTACTGTCTGATACATAGTTGGAATTTTATGATGAAAGAATTCAATATCAATTAAATCAAAATTTAGCGGTATAATCGAAATTCAAGTAATCACACGGTTCAATTGTCTCATCTTTCCCAAGCAACAAATCCCAGTGTAAATGTGAACCATTTGATATTCCTGGAGGTCCACGGTTTATCTGAGACGCTGTTTTCAGTTCTCTAAAAAAAAACACTATGAATTTTTGAAGAAATTTTCAATAAACAGTTACAACTCTAAGTTAATTTCCATCTCCAAGTAGAAAAATTAAAAAAGAAATAACTTTAATTTTCCTTTCATAAACATGAGCTAAATGACATCTTGAACATACCTTAACAAAATCAAGAAATGTTTGAGGCAAAACCAAAATCATGCTATGAATCAATATATCCTTTACAGTTTTGTAGGTCACTAAATGATATACATCAATTCAACCTCAAGATGCTTATGAGAATAGCTTTCAGTACTCAGTCCTATATAGGTCAACAAAAGCATATCAAGAAGGCATGTATATTGCTAACCTCACGAAGTTCTCAGCATATGCATTTCCACCAACTGTACGACACTCATCAATAGCATTTGCAACAGTTCTGCGCATTCGCGAATGTTCGCTTAACAATTCATGATCGTTCCGATTTGTCACCAAATCTGCAAAATTATATCTATATTATATATACTTATACGAGTATGTCTTCTAACAGTAAACAAGAATGCAATACAGCAGATCCACTCTATACTATCGAGAAAATTCCATGACTTATACAGAATTTTGTTCCTGCAAAAGCTAGACAAACCAATGACTTATGTGGAAAGTATCTGGAATCTATCCCATACTATTGCATACTTTCTGCCCCTACCTAGGACAACAATTAAAACGAAAAGAGAACAATTTTAAATTTTTTATAGTTACATTCAACATCAAATAAGAATTTGACCGAAAAATTAATGTCGTTAACAAATTTCGAATACTAGTGATCGATGTATGACAAGGTAAAATAAGCAGTAGAGAAGTGGTGGAAAAATTGTAATATAGTTGGAAATTTCTACTCGTTGAAATAACTCAGAGAGTTGGGATTCTATAATTCTATATTATTTTTTAATTCAGATTTGTTTCACTAGATCTAGAAAAAGTTTCTCTAATTATATCTTAGGCCTGACAATGAAGTTATGTTTCGTAGCACTCATAAATCTATTTTCAATCACAATGTATTTTTGTCAGTTTTAGATCAACGCATGATTAACCAAAGACTGATGTTATTTTATGGAGTTGCCAACCTATAAAGATCTGTAAGAGACTATTTACGAAAGCAACAAACAAACAAAACGGGATATCGTAAGGGATATCTTCCGGTACTAAAAAAATTAGAAATTTTTAAAACCAACGTTTAGGTGCTTTCAAATCTTTTCTATACACGACTGCAGCCTGACTTATTGATTTCGTATCGTCAAGTGGAGGCAAATGTGATACCTGCTTTAAACCATCAACCATTAGCAGATCTGGTTGCACTTTTGATAATGAATCTGCTGGCATCTCCTTTAATCTGAAAAAATGAAAAACTTAATCTCACTTATATGGTAAACCCTACTTTTTTAGAGCCATCACTATTTTACTCATCGCTGAGTATAAATTTCCCCAAGATACTGAAGACAGCAATCATCTCACAACACTGCAGCATGAAATAATGCCAGGTATCTGGAACGAAACCATTCTCTATACAGTAACAGAATCACGCTATGGGTGGGATTTTAAAATATTCTACTGAAAAGCTTTAAAGAATTAAAAAGAGCAAACAGCAAAAAGGAATAAAATGCGTTTTTAGAGTAGAGATAATCCCGATGATATATTCAATACGAACTGTTTAAACACTACTAATAGGATGTTTTACTAAAAACCATACAGAATAACTAGAACCATCCCACTATGCTACAGCAAAAGAGAGGGTATCATTAAACAGGTGATACCGAAAAATGGAAAGAAGTGATGTACAATGATATTTGAATGGACCTATGAAATGCTGGTTTACAGAAGTGTCGAATGTCTGTCATATTTCCAACAAATTTCATGAAGATGACTTCCTACGGAGTAGATTAGCTCACACATAATACGCTTATGCATGAGCATATTTTATTTTTAAATATCAAAGAAAAACAGAAGAAGAAGAAGAAGATGATAAGGGAGGAGAGATCCATCACAGCAATGGATAACTATTTGCAAATGGGTTACCGAAATATAATATTACAAGTGAGTAAGAAAGCATAGCTATGAAAATTGGAAGAGAGGAAAAAAAGGAGATAATCTAAAATAATGGAGGGAATACAATACCCGTAATTTGCCATAATCTCATTAAATGCATACAGTAACAAGATCTATTTTAGTGAAATGAATTAACTCTTTCTCTCAGTTCATAAAATTTGTTCCAATAACCTGTCCGAAAGGATACAAATAAAATAGTGAATAAGCCTGAGACCCTATTTTTCATTGTGACCCAGCAACCACATCAAAAATCTCACTAGAAAACAATGATGTCTGGTTGTGAAAACATCAATCCCATCCATCGAATCTTGAAAATACAAATTGTTCGGATTGTCCTTCTTTTTATGTATGGCTGTTTCTTCATTGATTTGTAATATTTCGATATTTTTCTTTCTTTTTTTTCATATGCTTTGTTCCACACAGAAACTGTTTCAATGAAAGAATTGAACAAAAAAAGTCGAGAAATTGTTTTTTTCTTTTTTTTCATTGCAGATATTAACGATTATCGAATATTAAGAACAAAGATGTCATTACAAATGAAAGATTCATATCAAAGTTAATATAACTAACAGTGACGATAATTAATGCATCATTCAAAAAATTTTGATATCGTTGCTCAGCAATACATCAATAATACTCCGTAGTACTTTCGTGTTAATTTATGTATGCGTAAGCGTAATCTGTTCAATGTATTATAATTTTTGCACAGTACACTGAAAAATGACCTGCATGATCAATGCGCAGGAAGTCGAAAAGATCATTGAACTGAATGTTATTCGATTTATCTCAGTTATCTTCCTTCCTTGTTTTGTTATAAATTCTCAAAATAAAAAGCAAAAAGAATTATTAATATGAAGTGAATATTAAATCATACTAAAATCAATAAGTGAAAATGATAGTATGGACTTAAAAATAAATTACAGTGCCGATATAGTGCCCTGTATATTTCCCAATTTGTAAATCAAATTTAAATTGCAGCGCTATACAAATCTGGACTAGGAGATGCCATAAGCTGTATAGTGCAGAAATGATATTCAACTATTAGTATAAGATTTCGTGCTATGTATCATAGCAGCTCTGTACCATTGGGATACAACACAAATATAGCAATATTGTTTCAATTTATCTTTAATTGAGTTGTGCCTGTAACTCATCATCCCAGTCGTATGGTTCATCCATCTTCACACCGTAATTTTTCATTGCTAGTTGTAGCATTTGTGTTAGAAATTTGTGATCCGGTTGACTATGATATGTTAAAGAATCGATGTAATTCAAAATACGTCGGAACTCAACCTGTAATAATATTTGATTGTTATTCTTTACCATTTTCAATAATATAATTCTCGAGAATTTTCAGCTTTGAGAAAAATAATTGATAAATAAGAGTGGAAAAGAAGTGAATGAGCTTGAACTATACAGAGATCGATGTTTTAAGCAAAACTGTTGGAAAAATAAATAACAAAGATTACTTTCCATTAATTTTTCAGTAATGAAAATTTTAAAAAAGGTAAACCTTAGGGCAGTCTTTGAGAAATATTTTCAGTGCATCTGATGATCGACACTGCTCTTTCTTACTCTCTATTTCTTTACGATCCGTTCGATGCATGTCACTCCATGGAAGTTCTCCTGAAATATTACAATTCAACAGAGCATATTTTTGGTCTTTAGATTTGAGACGGAGCACAATTCTATTATTTTATGTCCAGGAAAGAGTATCATTTTGATAATTATTCTAATTTTCATACCAGAAATCATTTCAACAAGCATGTAGAACCAGGACTCAAGATCATCTTTTGGCGATATTTCCTCTTCTCGATGTGATGCCAATGATGCATAACGTGCTGTCCCTCTGCAAGTTCTCCAATAATTTTATTGAAATTCCTATTCTCAAAGCTAAATTTAAGTAGTTAAAAGAATTTTTGACTAATCCATTTAAATCAGGCAATCTTCTATCAGTGTCTTAATGAATTATAAGATAAATCCCAAATCTTAGGAATTCTTATTATACTTATTTCTATAAAAAAGCTTGGATTCCACAAAAAAAAAAAAAAACGGAAATTTAACCTGAATGAAGTTTTACTCCTAGGTGGTTTGATTCCATCCTTGGGATTTCGATACATTCGACAAAGTCCGAAATCAATTATATACACATTCATCTTTGATTCGGAAGGATCGCTTATTGCAAAATTTGATGCCTAGGATTTTCAAAAAAAAACTTGCTTTAAAAACTTTAATTTCTTGTTTAAAACAATGCGTTATGTTATTTTAAATCCAAATTTAAAATTTCATTCTAAAAACTCATTTTACTTGAGAAACGTGAAAGCAAACATTCTCATAAAGGAAATGCAAACTACCGAAATATTTCGATACTTGAAGTTTTCTTAAAATTTCTAATTGTAGTGAGTCATACTACACAATGGGAACATATGGAAAAATAAGGACGAACTTTGACATCCCTATGGACAAATCCCATTGAATGTAATTCTTCCAATGCAGCTAATGTCTGAATTCCAAGTCGAAGTGAAGTTGATAGCGAAAAATGACGTTCAACAAATGCTCGTCGTAATTTATGCAAATTGTCACCGAGCTAAATATACCTTTGAAAGAGAATTCACTAGTAAGGTGAATCAAGATGTAGCAACTAATGTGTTAAATGTTAGCTCATAATTGACCTTTGAAACTATTCCCTCGAATTTATATAACACCGAAAAAAAAGAACCCAAAAAATACTAATTCGAATTTAACTAAATCCACTTAATTTACTTTACATAAGTTGAGTAACTGTGGATTCCATCGCATCCAAAATGATAGTTATCGGATGAAGAGAATATCATTAGCAAATGACCATTTTCATGATGATGAATTTGAAATGCCCTTCGATTTTACCCTGATCGATCAAACTTGCAATATGTTCGCATGCGATTTTTGATGCTTGTAATAAGACAATGTAATCCATATTCAATCCATGGGAATGGTCATCGCATATTTCTAATTTTGCTGCAAAACGTTTTCCATCCGTACGTCTTAGTACCTATAAAAGAATAATTAATGTGTATGAATTTCTGCATCCTATAAAAATTTATTGAATATATCATGTAAAATTTTCAAAACCTAAAAAAAATTCGACATTTTTTGAATAAATTTAACAATTAATTCAAAATTTTGTCATTTCGAAATCTTCCTTAGTCACATCAATAATTATGAAATAAGGAATTAAAATTTCATATGCTATCGTCACTCACCTCATACACCGCACCGAATCGTCCGAGGGAAATTGTTCGACCGATGGCGAATTCAAAATTTTTCCCTTTAATTAGAACATTTTTCTCAGGTAATCGACTTAAAATATAATTTTGATCATTATTACAACTTCCCTCAATCGAATCAGCATTCATCGAATCCATCCTGCAATAATTGTTGTAATAAATTAAAACAGCTAATACATGACGTAGATGTTGCAAAAATGGCCTCAAAAAATTGGAAAAGAAAAACAATTTATCAGAGAAGTATCTAAAGCTATTAAACTAAAGGTGAAAAAGCAATTCGTCTTTTATTTTTTTTAGAAATGCTCTTTTTAAAAGCACAACAATTTCAAAAATTTTCATTTCAAAAGCTCAAATATGATTTCTTTTTTTCTCTATCAAATTTGAAGAAAAAGAAAAAGAAATCTGTTGGTACTATCTGCCTATTTGCAATGAGTCATTGAAAGGATTACATCCCTTACATTATTTTCTTCTCTTCCTTTTCCGATCTGATTTAATGATCTTATCGTAAGATAACCAGGGAAATCACTCTCCAGAGTAGACAAAAAAAAAGAAGTAAAAAGCTGGGTATCAAATATAACGAGAAAAAAAAACAGCCCATTCACCGATCGATCGTTCATTCAACTTATTTCCTTGCTTTTTCTACCCCTCAACTTTTTCACTTTTATTTGCCTGATCGATTGCACAGAATTTCGTTTAAACTATCAGAGCTGGAAACTAGTTTATTGCTCGATGGATATCTTTTTACTCATCATTGATACTGGAGATGCCAGATTTCCGGCACTGTCGAATAGAAAAGAAATTTCAAATTAGAAATATCGTTGATATGGTCGTAAAGTATGCCAAACGTTATAGGATCATAATTTGAAACAGAAAAGAAATTTCAAACCGAAATGTTAATGATATGATCGGAATACATTTTTTCTTTTTACTACTAAAAATAATACAATAAAAATTAAACTGGTAACGATGATTTGGCATAGCTATGGAAGAATTTCTTAAAAATTTTCAAAATTCTTAACAGATGTCGACGTTAACATCAATCATAATTTTTGTTTAGTGCACAATATTTTTAATTTAGAAAATTTCGATTACAATTGAATTCATACGAAAAAGTTCCATTGTCTTTTTTTTTTTTTTTTCAATTCCTAACGACGGCAATAATCAGAAAACAGAAAGTGGTAAAATAAAAACAACCGAACTGGAAAAAGTTCATGTGAGAAACAACTCGTTTGAACTTAAGCAATAAACAGCTATGAAACAGCTTAACAAGTTAGCATCAAAGAACTCAACTGGCACAATTTTCTGCTAACTTCTCTTCTCCATATATCTTTGCAAATAACATAACGATAAGATAATCTCTCAACAGAACTACCACCTCATCTAACTTTCTGTCTACCTTTCCCCATTAGTTTATCCTATCTTTTCTTTTGATAAAAATATAAATTTCTCTCAACAAGATCACCAAGAAATCGATCTGTTCACTTGATCAACTACTTCTTCTTTATATCAATTTAATCATTTTGCAATTGTCTACTTGTTATGTCAGTATTTTGATTTTTATTTATATTTCTCTTTTTCTTTAAATTTATGGGATTTATTTTAATTTTAAATTTCTCATTAAATGCTGACAATTATCGCATGATATTTTGCGAATTATTTGTTACTGATTGTTTCGCGAGAATTGTTTGCCAGGAAATATAGGAAATGTTAATATTGTTAAAACATTCCACGTAATATCAATTACATATGAGTGAAATAATTTCGCAGCTGGCAGCAGAATCTGTTTTGAAAAACTAATTCGACCACATTCGCATATATGCTAATATTGATCTTAGGAGAAAACAGTATGCTGCGGTTTTAAAGTTGTTAAGTGAACGATTTCTCGTGGATCTTTTTTAGTTAATTTAAGAAGTCGGCAAGTTCAAAGGTTATCGAAAAGCTATGTTCCTTAGGAACGATTTTGTGCCTCTTATTTCGTTCCATGTCATATGGGAAATAAGCTTGTACACAGTAATTTTATAATTCCAAACAGATTTTCAGAATAACCTAAAACAGAAAATAAATCTTGCATTTAAAACGATTAATTTTGTTTGGATTTTTGAAAATTAAGCAGCAAAGCTTGATACACTTTTTTAATGAACAAAATTTGTTGAAACTTTTGAAGACTTAAAATTCAAAATTTGGGTTTCATGCTAGTTAAGTGAAAATTTTTTTTTGTTAGAGCAAAACTCCTTTAATACATCCATAAATATTATTATTATCCAATACCGGTCAAAATAATACCCTGAATCAGTGATCCAATACTTTCAAGGTCACAAACAAATGCGAATGTAAGTCACAACACAACTCGAACAAATATCGAATAAAAAAGAAATTGATTTAAAATATCCTACTGGAAATTTTTGAAAATTTTTTTTGGGAGTTGAAATTCTGTGCTAGAATTCAGAAATATGTGAACTTCCTCTTCTATATGAAATCGTTAAAGTAAATTAGTGTATTCTTATTTTTTTCTAAACAAAATCTACTTGTATCTTCCTCCTCATCATCTCTTTGTCAACTTCTGAAACTTTGCAGAGGAACGGAAAGAATGGCAATTTCGTATTTTGGAGATGGTGAAATCTTATTGTAATAAACTTCCTTCACAATAAACAAAATCTCATTAATTCATGAAAAATTCAAAAGTGAGCATAAAAATTGAATATCATCTGAAATATCTAGAAATCAAACAATTTATTGAAATTGAAAGCTTATAACAAAACATATGTGGAAATTATTTCAGTCATAACTTAAGCTTGAAGAATTTCTATTGTCTTTTTTGAAAAAGTTTAGGAAAGCAGTGACACTCTGTTTAATCTTCCGGAATTTCTCAAATAATGGCCCGACGTTAGATGGAACTGTTGATCTGTTTGATAATAATGCATCTATTTGATCTGTGCATCCATTTTTACCATAACTGCTCAACTACAACAAATCTTTCCTCAGATGAGAAACATTTAATTAGAATGCGGCAAAAATTGATAGTGTTCTCAATTTCGAATCGGCAGTGATAAAGATTATATTATCCTATTAATGACTCTACTTCGGAAATATTAAGAAATATAGTTTGATTCAATTTAGATTTGATGAATTTGTAATGAAAAATGAAGCTTGTTTTTTATAAAGGGCGGAAAAATCTAAATGAAAAGTAAGCTTTCTTTAGCAAAATTTCCTATGAATTGAAGGACTAACGTTGACATTGAAGTAATGTTGATGATCCCTGACATATTCTTTGTAATTTTTGACATCATATGTTAAACTGTCACTACAACTGAAATCTTCACTCTTTGGTTTACCTAAGCATTCGTAGTACTCGGAACCTTTTTCCATTCCATACGGATACCTGAAATCATGGTAGAATTTGAAAGCGTTGAAAAATTCAATTTAAAAAGAAAAATTCCAAAACTAAAATATACAAACCAAATTTCAATTCCATGATGATATGGCGAACCATTCTTTCCAGTTAAGCATGGTTTACTTTTTCTATTTTTTGCTTCTGCGTAGGTTACATTCTTCTCACACGGCGGTAAATGTGGTACTAAATCGAAGTGATGGACAAGCCGAAAACTGAAACATTGCTTTCATTCAGGTAATATGGCCTACATCTTTCTGGAAGAGCTATCATATTACATATCATTATATATATATATATATTCATGTAAGTCTCTTGACATGAACCCGATGAAATTATCTGAGTTTTAATGAATTTTATGTTAATTTAAAACCAAAAATATCCTTAATTCTAAGTCTGAAATTTCAAAGTACATCACTTTAGCAATTTCATCCTAGCTACCATTTATTTATAAATCTGTTCCAAACTCAAAGAATCTTCCATCTCAAAATGATCAACCTGAATGGGATATGAGTATTATGATAAGTTGCGAATTGATAGTCGCCAGTTCGTGGTTGACCAAAAGTGACGACTTTGATTTTATCACCGGTTCGCAATTTTTGAATAACAGTACGAGTTGCTGCTAGTGATGCTATTGCTCCTCCTGCATTACACAATTTCATTTTACTTTTTTTTTTACTAAAAAATTTGATCATTGAATTTACTGAATTATTTTCCCATTAATTATTAGATACTTACGTGCGTCACGAATTTTACAATCATATCTAAATATTATGGACCTTGATGGATTGTCAATCATCGATCATGATCAATGATCATTTGAGGATTTTACTGGATTATCTATCAAGAACCTTTAGATTATTTAAGCTCGATGAAACGGTTTAATGATACGACTTGATTATTCTTCCTGCGTATTTCACAAAAACGTTAACTTACCAAGAGAATGACCAGTGAAAGTGACTCGATATGATTTGAATGCAGGATCGCTGAGAAGTTGCTCTGTATTTGGCCAGATTCTGTCAAGCGCATTTAAGAAATACCGATTAACCTTAGATAATCATTTACCAGAAATAATTTAATAAGGTCTACTATGTCATCCCGATGAATGGAATATCTAAGAGTTTGAGGAAGAAATCAGTGCAGTGATGTCCAGCTGCCTTCATAGCTATTAGATTTTGGATTTGAAACTGCAAAAATTGGCTAGAATTGTAATTTTCTCTGTCCACTTTGTGAATGAAGAAATGCTGAAAAAGAAAGTCATTTATGTTTAAATTTCTAAAAAGTAAGTTCTAAAACAAAAACTACCATTCCAACACCAAAGAAATCTTTCATGGATCTCATCGATTGCCATCCTTCTATAATCAATTGCTTAGTTGATACCGTACCTCGAAACACGATTATAATTTCCTTACTAACATCCAATCGTACTGTATAAGATGAACAGAAATTCTGCAACGCATCACATATCGTATTTTCTGTACTGTGTATCAACCATTTCTGCCATTTCGGTAATGTACTGTAGTAAATTTTTGAGTTAGAAGGCTCAATAAGGATGACATCTATTCTTGTTGCTTGTTGCTTCTATTTCTTATGGAATTTTAATTTCCAATTAATCCGAGTCACTAATTATCAACTGTTGAGCTATTTTCTGCTTGCAAAACAAAGCGATGCTTGATAGATAAGCTGATAATCATCCTTGCAATTATTATTACTAGTAAAATTACGGTAGCATTCAAAAAGCATTTAATGTTTTAAAGAAACAGTGAATTTCTACAGCCTCGTTAATTTAATTATCACTTATCATAACATATTTTCCTCAGACTATAATATAAAGCGAAGACATATAAATGGTTCTTTGAATATATCTATAAAATCATCAAAGATAGCGATTTTTTATCCATACATTATATTGATTTAACAAACTTACTTGTTGATACATTTGCTTGGATCAGTGGAATAAGCTCCAGCTGTAAGATTGAGCAGAATTTTGGCCTCTGTCTCATTGTATTTAGAGACAAGTTGGAGTGATTGGGTGCATGTAGCCAATGAATATATAATTATAAGCCTAGTAATCATACTATTCCCCATCTATTAATTTATGCATATGAATGCCTAGAAATAACGACAGTCAATGATTGGAAAGAGAAAAAATACATTCATTAATTTAGTTGATTAATTTTCAGTTTGAATTATTAATTTAGTGTACAATCCGATTGAGGTTGTTGCCTTTTATTTAAATGTCGATCTAAAGCTTCTTTGGAATAGAAATTATATTCGAAATCATTGTAATACAAACAGATGGTTAAGGATGAAAGCTTTTGGAAATTAATTCGATCAAAGATTGAATTGATTTCAATTCATTACATTCACAATGAATTTCTAATTATATGCAAAATAAAACCACTGATGAAATTTTTATGAGTTGAATTATATGCATTATGCATGCATTTGCATATATTCTATTTCATTGAATTATGCAATAGTAATTTTAAAAAGTGGTTGAATGATAACAGCGCTTTATCTCTTTGATGAAACGATTAATTTGGCTGTTACAAATTGTAGAAATTTGTCAATAAATACAAAAAATGTGAAATAATAAGCAATGATTTTTATTACAAGCATAATTTCATATAATATATAGTTAATATAACTATTAAATTAGTCATATAATAATTATATTTACAGTAAAATAATCTTACAATAATTCCTAAGCTGTAGGTAATTCATCCCTCTAAATTAATAATATTTACGTATTTACGTCCGTTTAGACGTTCAATAATGCATTGGTACTCATGAGAGAGGGATGAAGAAGTTTACAACGACCATCAGTTGTTTTTCCTTGATGACCATACTATTTCCCAGATAAGCGATATGGAAGTTTGTAGTATATTCGCATCAAGAAGAAATCAACCAACTTCTTTGATCTAGCTCATCCTTACTTAAAATTTAATTGGAATAAAGAAATGTTAACATTGGCAAATTGAATGTATACCACCGGAAAGTGTAAGAAATGAGAAAGAAACAAAATTCAATTCAATTAAAATGGCACATCAGTGAGATGGAGACAAATCAACCTGTTTTTTTTTTCTTTTGTCTTACGAAATGTAGTAATTATGAATTCGAAAAAAGAAAATAAATGAATCACTTATTGTGAAAATAGAACTACCATTAAAACTTATTTCTCTTATTTTAGAGAGGACAGGTTGTGCCTTCAAGGATACCGATTGAATACAGGTTATCATCTATTCGGTAACCAGTCGAAAACCTATTCTAAGTGTTCATGGATCATTTTTTCAATGAAAAATTTAAAAGTAGGTTATGATTCAGAAGAAAAGTGATGCTCTACTTACTTTAAAATATAATATTGAAAGCGAGGGTTAACCTTTATCGTAGTTTCGATACTTTGCAAATTTTATAAGCAATAAAAGCAATGTACAATACCTTAATGATGGGCTGTAAATTTTTACAATTCAAAGCATTATGCTAACGATTATTGAAAAGTATCGTTTTGAATACAATGGCGTATGTGACAAATACTTCGGTTTTGAATTACAAATGCAAATTAAAGAATTTATTTTTGTACGGGAAAAATAAATTGAAAGGATGATGAATGAGCAAAAGAGCATGCAAAAATTTATTTGTTCCTTTCACTGCTTGAGCTTTTTTATTTCGTGAAATTTAAATAATGAAATGTTTTTTTTAGAATGGATCTGAAAATTTTCATTTTTTCCGATGGATTACAAAGCCATAATGGAAGGAAATAGAAAAAGTTAAAACAGTTTACTTCACAAATTAAAAAAAAAAAAAAAAAACATACAAGAATGTAAACTGGCAATGATATTTTGGTGACTACAATGGCGCTTTTCAACTTTTTCGCTAAAACAAAGTTCTTAAAAGTTACCTATCAAACCGTATTTCACTCATCAAATTTAAAATTTTAGACATTTTCAATTTAATATGTGCATGAATCTATTTTCTATTTTCATGGAAAGTTTGAAAATGAGAAATCAAATATAATAAATGAAATAAGGTGACACATTATTTTTATGATGGAAGATTGAGTTAGCTCCTTCTATACGGAAACTTTTGGCTTCATCTTCTAGCACCATAGATATTTCGAGTTATTCAAGTTAATTTAACCACTATAAAAAACGATAACTTGCTTTTTTCATTCTCAATTTCTCCTTGTCGTTCTTATTTCAATTTTTTGCTAGATTTATTTATATTTAACGAAGAATTTCAAAAAGTAAACACATCACATCATCTTCATATTTTCTCTCAATATTAAAATCGTTATTAAGTAACATTACAATTGTCCCTTGCAAATATGATCTAAGAATCTAAAAATTAATTCATGATAACTTATTGAGATTCATCAATTTCTTCCTAATAAACATTCAACTATATCACATGTTATGATCAGTTTTACATCACATTTTTTTTGCTATGCTAAAGCTTTTACAAGCCTTCTCAATACTATAATTATTCGTGGATTTCAGGGAAAAATTAAAAGAGTTAGCAATTCTTAATTGAATTTTTTTTGTCATGCCTGAACTAATCGATTACCTACAGGAATTATACATAATATTCCATAATATTAAATGGCTTTTTCAAAAATTGATGCAAAATGATAGCTATCGTTTCTCCAATTCTTACTTCTTTAAAAAAGATAGATCAAGTAGCTATATTCTCTTTCAATGGCTTTAAAAGATGAAAATAGATAACTTTTTCAGTTTTCATTTCTCAAAACTATTGATCCAAATATATTTCCCTACTAAATGATTTCTATTGAACTATGAGCTATGAATAGTTGTACTTTTCAAAAATTTAAATGTTTTGTTCAAAATTTTAATGCTTAAGTCCAAATTTGCTAGATTTAAGTTGCAAAATTTAAGTCTATTCCATATTATCCACCTTGAGCCCAGAAAAGCTATGAAAAAGATATATTCCAGCATTAATTTCATCTAATATCAAGTACCTATATTGTATATGATATGAATTTAACTCAATTATTTCTTCAATTTGTTATGAAACTCCGTTAAATTCCGTTTTTTTAAATGGAGCTGGGAAACAAAAGATTTCTCATCTGTGTTACTTAGGTATTGTAAGACTCTGTCACACACACACACACACACACATATATATATATATACACAGACAGACAGACAAACAGACAGCATCGAAAGTCTTGAATTTGAAAATAACAGTAGCATAGGATTTCGTAATTGCTTTTCTTTTAATGACAACTTTCAAATGAACTTAGTCACAACACTTTTGATCGATCATTTGGAATTATGGTTTAAAACAGGTTTTTAAATGAGCAGAGTGACATAAAATATAAGAGTTGAGTTGAGTTTCGGTAATCGTATTCCAGTAATACTGAGGTATCACTGAAAATTATCTCGATAATTCTCTTCTATCTGTATTACTCATACAAGTTTCACCTTTTAATCTTTGTGTCCATTCCAAAGCTCATCAACATTTGTTTTCAATCTTATCACTTAATGACTTGGCTCATTCACCGATAGCCTTTGACCCTTACATATTTGAAAGCTTTTTGAGACAATTTGAAGCTATAATTCTCAATCATTCGTCACCTTCAAACCTTATCACTTCTCTATTTGATCTTTTAATCAGTACTTTCATGATATTAGCATTAATTCCTTACAAGAGCTGTTTCCTCATTTAATATTGCTAGAATAATTCTCTGCATAATTCATTTATTATTATGACTTATTAACACTCTTCGTCACATTTAAAAAATCTATCTTTTCCGCAGAGCTTAGAAAGAAGCAATGAAGGATATTATTATAATGTTTGGATATAGATATTTCATTATGATACCGCATAAAAAGACTTTTCTTCTTTCTTACGAAAAGATTATTTACATGGATTAGATTCCTGGTTTTTTTAGAGATTTTCTTTGTAGTATGCGTAACATAGTGTTTTGATTTGTATCTGTTCGATTGATTCTTCGATTTATGAAGTCATTTTAAAGAACAGAATGAAATTCAGAAGTTCACTATTGGAGGAGTTTCTTTTAAATTATATTTCACATATGCAATTTCAGAAATTGATGACATTAGACTCTCTCATTCTCTTGTATTAGTTTTATTTTTAACTCTATTCTGCTTACAATACGTAATGCTATGGTGAAGTTATTAAGAAGGTTATTTTTCGACGGTTTTATATTTGGAACGTTGGTTGAATATAAGTATCAATGATTGATAGTGGTCGTAACATAAATAGTTTAATGGTTTTGAAAACTTCAAATGTTGTTACTAACACTGATATTTGTAGTAGTGGAATAGCTCAGGGTAAATCATTAAGATTGAATGACTTATGAAGATTTATTAGTAGTAGCTCACTATTTCGTCTTCTCTGGAATATGTATCAGGGATATGAAAAATGAAAAACAGTTCGAACCCTGTTAGAACTTAGAAATTAAGATGAATTTATTTTCTACCATCAGCTTGAACTGAAGAGTTCTAAATATTCGCTATCTGTGTAATTGTTGGACAGTATTTGAGTTTTTTTTTTTATTATCAGTTTGATCTGATTATTTGGCCATGTATATAACTGAAATTTCTATAGAAACATGTTTCAAAAGATATAATATGTGCTACTGTAATAGCTGCATATTAGTTGTATAATTTTTCTGGGACGAATTATATCTGTACTTTGTTTATATCCAAGTTTTGTTTAGTCGTGGGATTGAAATTTATGAGATTAGATATTACTTTTTAGAATCTTGTGCTGTGAACTTAATATATATCTCAACTTTCGTCCAGATTGATGTTGTTCAGGGAAGTGATGTTACAATACTTGAATTTTAGTGTTGGTACTAACAGTTTATACGGACTAACAGAACCGGTGGCTATTAATGAGGCGCTGGTGTTGTGTAACGGGAAAAGAATAGGGTATTTGTGGAGAAAAAGGCGATGAATTACGCCTATCGCCTTTTGGATAATGTTAAATACTTTTATAAAACACTTAATCCAGCTTCACTTTCTGGTATGCTTCAGTGTTGGTTTTTGTATTTTTGTGAAGAAGTGATAACCTTAGCGTAGAGTGAAGTTAGTTCTTTAATGGTTTCTTTAATAATCACTTGTAAAATGAGGATTTATTACTAGCAGATGGTAAAATAGGTGTTTGTATAATATAATAATTACATATTTATTGTTCCTGTGAAAGAAAGCTCAAAAACTTTAAAACAGCGTTTTCCTTTGTAGTTAGGAACTTACTTATCCCTGAAAGCATATACTTAGTTGGCTTTACTTAATCTTAATAAAGCATGATTTTTGTCAGTTCTTCAAAAAAACTGTGTTTTTTTTGTAATTTGTTTGAAATTTTTTCTCTTATGAATTTTTCAAATGTTTCAAGGGGCAATTGATTTGATTGTTGTGGAGCAACCGGATGGATCATATTTATCAACACCGTTTCATGTAAGGTTCGGAAAATATGGCGTTTTAAACAGCGATGAAAAAGTTAGCTTATTTTTTAATATTTATGAATCTTCATTTGCATTCATATTTATGAATCTTTATTTACATTCAGTCATCGTTTTTTGTTTTGTATGCTGTTATAGTTGCACCTCGAGAGATCGTACAACGGAGAAAATTCGGTAATGCTGTTAATCAATTGGATTTATTTCAGTATGTAGATATAACAATAAATGGTGAAGAAATAGATTTAAAAATGAAACTGGGTGAAAATGGTGTCGCATTCTTTACTGAACCAACTACAGATGTTGATGTTCCCGAATATCTAGTGACAAGCCCAGTCCCAGGAAGTAGTTCTACTCCGGTTGATGGAAAGGTATCACAATAACGCTGACAATGTTGTATTTGTGCAGAATTAATCGATTATATAAATGTACCTTAAAAATAATTTATTTATGCGACAATGAAAATTTATTTTAAGGATCTTGCTGAAAGGATAGAAAAAATTCGGCGAGAGCTGTCGCGTTCAAGATATAAAAGAGCACTGTCGGAATGTTCCAGTTCACATTCTTCGCATTCACGGTTTTATTTTTCACACGTCTAATACATTCTGTTCTTCATGTTTCGAGAAGTTTCTTTGAGCTAAAAAAGAATTCGTAGATTAGGGCTTCTTTTTCACACCTTTTTTATTTATAGTGAACATTCCTGTGAATTAGACATTCAGCGCAGAAAAATACTTCCCTTCAATGCCTCACTGTTCAATCAGCGTAGGAATCGATCTTTACCAAATCTTACTGAACTTACTGACGATCGGCAACAAGAACGTATTGAAAGAATTACAAAAAATAAAAGGTATATTAACATTTAAGGAAGTTGTTATTTTCGTTTAAGAGTACGATAGCTCCACTTGGAAAGTTGCAGCTATAACACGTATTTATGAAATAGGCTAAGGATCCATAGATCTGTCATGACACTTGTGTCAGAGCAATTTTGGTGATATGTTGGTAAATTACCATCACTTATTCAACAAAAGAATTATTTGTAAAGAATGAACAAAGATTCAAGACAATGCAAAATAAAAATGGACAAAAATTTTTTGCGTAACAGTGATTGTTTACATTTGGATGCTTGGTTTTTTTTTATTATTATTTTAAAGCCAAGAAACGCTACAAAAACTTCACTCAAGCGGAATTCGTTGAAATTCACTTTGATGAAGTTTCTTAAGAATCCGATAGCTATTATGAGTTTTTTCTTTGTGTGATAAGCTAATGATAAGTACTAAGTAGTCTGTTTTCTACTTTTCGGTTTTGCAAACTGGGTTTGAAAATCATGATTTGTAGGCAGTTGATGTACTCTCATTCATTGGCTGCAGGACGCAGCTTATCACCTCCAGCTTGCACCTTTCGCAAGAAGCATGCAAACGCCTCTACCAAAATAATGCGTAAATTATCAAGCTCAACAAATGAGGTGCTTTATTTTAACATCTGAATCATGTAACACTCAGTTCTTTCGGCTGTTGATCCTTTCGAACATACGTAGACACACTGAAAGCGATGCACTAATGAACGATTGACAGCGATATAGATTTTAGGAAAGTGATGTAGATGATGCAGGATCAACAGTTTCCATTGATAGTGGAACGGATCGTTTGAAAGTTACCGACTTGGGTATGATCGCTGATGGTGCATTTTCGGATTCTGAACTTGATCGACATCGAGACGCTCCTGAACCAGTCAGCTTACTTTCTACATCTTCATTTCTTGGACAGTCTTTTTTAGAAATCCTCATTAATTATACGAAACTTGTCATATTATTTCACTTTTTGAATGCAAGCTTCATTACGAATTTCAGCACAAAAATGAAGTAGTGGTATGGAAATGGGGTGAGCTGCCAAGAACACTTGAAGAAACAGAAAAAGCAAAAAAGAAACAAGAAGAAGATGTGAAAACTGAGCAAGAAAAGAAGGGATCAACTTGGGGTGGATGGTTTCGTTGGTCACGTGCCAAACCAACAGAAGATCAGGGTGTTTATTTGGATGATCTTGTACAAAGTGCCAGTGATCCCAGTAAAATCGAAAAATATCTGGGAATGTCACCTCCTACTGCGTGGTGAGTGATATTAGTGAACTGGCATCTTTATTCTTCGAACAATCAAAACATGACCGGTCATTGTCAATTTTAGCTGCCTCTCAGTTTTGGTCATGCAATTAAGTTTAAAATCAGACGTGATTGGAAGCTAGATTCATTTCAATGATATGAAATAGAATTTTTTCATGTAATGCTTTGTTTGTGCAATCTCCAGGACATAACGACTTGTGAAAAGCACAAATTTTACTGTCACTGTCTTTTACTTTTGTTGCAGTCCTTCACCACCCAGTGATAGTGGGAATGGTTCTATAACGGGACTGAATTCTCCCTCTAAGGTCAGTGATAATGAAAATGAAGCAAATAGTGAGGTACAGCAACAAGAACGAAGTTCGACATCAGCACCAGACGACAAGGTTTATTTTTTAGTGGCATGAATGCAAAGTATTTGGAAATTTTGTGTTAAAGTAAGAAAGACTTGTGCTAATTTTGAATCAACTAAATGTTATTCTTTCTAGATCATTACTAGCTATATAGAGTACTTAAAAAAATTGCAGAAACATACTATTGATATAAATGTATCGGACAATCAGCGTTCCCTTCGGTCCTCCGAAGCACATGAATTGATAACCGAAGCGCACAGTTATGAAACAAAAAGAAATCATGCTCGCAGCGTAACTCCCTCCAGTGATATCTTGTTCGTATCATTTATCAAATTCTGTTATCATTCTCTTCCTGATACTTGATTAAGAGCTATTGCACATGTACTTTTATAGCCCTATGAGTGATGAAGAGACAGAAGGTGCAGCACCCGTACCTTCCGGTCCAGAAACTACTGTACAATTCCCGAAATACATTCGTTCTTTGCGGCTTCCCAGTGACAAATTGAAAAAATTGGGATTACGTAAAGGAGCAAACGAAGCAAGATTTTCGATCACTACAAAATTCCAAGTTTGTAAAACTTCTGATTTTAGCATTTTTAAATCTCTCATTATTGTTTTGGGAACTCATAAACTCATAAACTTCAGGGAATAAAGCGAAATTTGAATTGCTATTTACGTTGGTATTTATGATCATATTCTTCCTAACCAAGTTTTTTGTATTACTCATTTCAGGGTACCACATGGTGCAGTTGCCATATTTACTTATATAAATGGACTGAGCGTCTGGTTATCTCCGACATAGATGGAACCATAACGAAAAGTGATGTACTAGGACATGTTATACCAGCTATTGGTGGTCAATGGGCTCATGCTGGAGTAGCAGAACTGTATACTAGGATCAAGGAAAATGGGTAAGATTTCTTTCTTTGTTAATTTAACGAGTGCGAAAAGTTATCAGGTTAAAAGAATTTGAAAGTAGGTAAGCATTTTAAAGAACATAGTTTTCAGCTATCAATTGGTTTACTTATCTTCTCGAGCAATAGGACAAAGTTATTCTACAAAGAAATACTTGCAAAGTATTGCTCAAAATGCAAAATTTTTACCTGATGGACCATTATTGTTATCGCCTACATCCGTGCTTATGGCTTTTAGAAGGTATCTCGTTTTATTTATGGGTAAATCCCAATATTTAACTTTAATGAACGAATCAGTAGACATCTTTCTGGTCTTACCGCTGTTCTGCACGTCTGCAAATGACAGCATACGTGTGCTGTTTATGCCGCATTATGGTAGGTAGCATAATGTAGAGTAGTTCTGATGTTGTGTTGATTTTCATGAGTAAGGACTTGCTGTAACACTCAAATATTCTCTATGTTAACGTTACTTTATAATGATGGATTGTTTTTTCAGAGAAGTTATAGATCGCAAACCAGAAGAATTCAAAATAGCTGCTTTGACTGATTTGAAGGAATGTTTTCCGGTGAAACGTCCATTCTACGCTGGTTTCGGAAATCGTGAAACAGTAAGGTTCCAAGTGTTGTTCAATTTGTCAGTGTAGATCAAGGTTCAAAATATAAAGTTTCATTACTGGGCACAGCAAAAATTCCTAAAAGTCTAACTTTATGATAATTTTAGATTTTTTTAAATGCTAACTACAGATTGATTAGTTTTTTTTGTTCGAGTGCCCAATCCTATTTGATCGATCCATTACTTCTTGTGATATAGATCCAACATTCCCCTTTACTTCTGACACTCTTATTGTCTTTATCCTATCTTACTTTTGTTTAATCTGCTCACATTGTATACGGTTGCATCCCAAGATCATCGCTTCCTAAGATAATGCAAATAATGTAAACCATATAGACAATAGAATACGAGTAGTTTATCACTTACACTTTATAATGAGAAGATTGGTTTAAGCTTCCGACAGAGCTTAGTTTTTTGAAGTTTTGTTTTATATTTGAGTCATGAAATGCTGAAAGATATTTGATTATTTTTACTGTATTAAATCTTTCTCAGGACGTGGTAAGTTATCGAGCAGTGGATATACCACCGGATAGAATACTGATTATCGATAAGCAGGGTCGTGTTAGGCGTGCTGATTCCATTGGTTTTGAAACATCATTCATGTCATTGGCAATGGGCACAGTTGATTACATGTTTCCTCCACTCATTCGTCGGCGAAATGAGCGTCAAAGATTGAACGAACCAAAGAAAAATTCGTTTCTTTTGGCACCATCATTTTACAAAGCACAGAGTTACAGGTTTATTTCTCTCGACACATCCCTTAATTCCTAAAAATCTTCAAAACTCCAAATATTTTTAATTTCTGTACATTTATCATTATCTCATTTTTTACAGTGATTTCACTCACTGGCAGTCAAAAGCGGGATGTGCTGTTCGTTTGGATGACAACACATTAGAAAGTTACGAGGCGAAGAGGAAAAGTTTTCGTGGAAAGCGCAAGAAGAAATGAACTTTAAGTGGAATTAGTTATTTTCAGTCTTGCGCCAAGTGAAAATGTTTCAAATCAATGATTCCCACAAACTGCACTCTTTTTACTATTTTAAGTAGACTCAGAATAGTAATTGTCATCTCAGCTTTTTCAGGAAAACTATCAATCTCCTCGCAACAACTGGTCTGAATATTTCTTTTCTTTCATTGAAAATTCGCTTTCTATAAATGATTCATATTGGGTACTCTGAGTTTCAACTGGTGATTTAATACAAGTGATTTAAGCGAGCGCTTAATTCGTTTGAATAATTTGTACATTATCACTTTTTTCGATAAGTTCGTGTATAGTTCTATAATTTACATTGAAGAGAACTATGATCAGCACTACACATGAAGAAGGACTATGCCAACATACTTAAGTAATATCGCTCGTAGTTGCTGATTCTGTTGACAGTCTCTAAACTGGTTTTCCCTGCAAATTACGTTTCAGCTACATATCCATCAACTAATTTCTCTAGAAATTGAAGGCAAAAGTTTCACTAACGAAAGTTTCACAAATAAAATCGGTGAAACTTGTTTGCCTTTATTCTTGAAATCCTTTAAAGTACGAGACCTGGTTTCGTTTATTAATCACCAGTGAAATTCAGAGTTTGGTATCACTGTTACCGTTCCGTGTATATCATCGTTTATGTCTTCTTGTGGGTTTATCCAAGTTAATCTGGCTTTCAATATTCCTTTCAATCATTTTACCAGTGACTGCAGTTTCGTTGTTACAGTTCTTTTGTATGTATCATTGGCTTCACCATACTCCACTTATAATTATTTTGCGTGATTGCTCTGTTCGCTTAGTTGTATTTGAAATTAATTGGAAGGTAATGTAAGTATCACTTGGTTATTCCGGTGATAAAAAATTATGATGGTGATGAGTCGGTACAGTTGCAGTCATGTTGAAATTTGGTTTGCAAAATCGAAGATTGCACCCTACGTGAATTAATGATGTGCATGTTGCCTTTGCACTTTGTACGATGACTAGGAAGTGAAGGAAGAAGTTCTAAATTTAGGCTTTTGATCGTTCTGTAACGAGACTGTAATAATACTGACTATTGAAAGATATGGAATGAAGTAATTGAAATAGTGAGATCTTTTCTAGATTCCATTACTGTTACATTTCAGGACATCGGATAGGCTATCGTAGGAAACTGGGATCAATCAAATTAGTTGTGCAAGATGGCTGTGGTTCTTATTTCTTTTCTTCAGAGTAAAAATAATAAACACAATAAAAAGTGCATTGTTAATTCAGGAAGAAAAAAAAACAAGTGTTCGAATCAATTTGTTCATTGGCGAGTTATAGAAATACCCGTTTTATAATCTGAATTATCTTACAAATAACATTGATCAACAAAATATAGCAATACACAGGGATAAGACGGTTGTGAGCTTTGGTCAATCTTTGAAATCAATTTCTTTAAAATCATTGATTATTGCTGGAGAGAGGTTGAGGGTTGTTAGTGTTGTACTGAACAAAGCTATTTGATAAAGTAATTTAAGATGGATAATAGTTGCTAGATATGGTATTGTTAGTTCATATAAATTAAGCGTAAGCTTGTGTCATTAAATTCTACGATATAAAACGGTACAGATTTTCTGACAACTGTGTCCTGATATGTTTACCAAAATTTAGACTCAAATTAATTACTAGTCCAGGTAAAATATTCCCATCGTTACAAAAAATCAAAAAATTATCGTAATGAAGTTTGCTTCTAATCAATCTATCTAAATAACAGCGACAACAACAAATAACAATATCTGCTATAAAAGTACAAAACAACTACAGACAATCATCACTGCTGGTAAATTTAATGTCATATGCATTTTAGATGAGCAATCATCAAGATAACGATGTTTCAGAACCCAATCATATGATGGTGGTTCCACTTCTGAATACCTTGGCGGTAAATCGATTATATACACTTTCGTATTGTTTCGTGTTCCTGCAACAATCGGTTATGTTGAAATCAAATTTATAGAGTTTAATTCTTACAAGCATTGAAATCTATAATTTTTCTTGAACTTTCAATTTATGAGCTTGAAACAACATATAAACGTGAACAGGTAAATTGAATTGATTCGTTAATCATGGCTCATGGGATTCAAATGACTTCTGGTTGCTTTAATCGTTCAACTTACATTAATTGTTTAATTATTATTATAAGCATAATTGTAAATGCAATGTTGTATGAAAAAATACGATAGTAATGAAGAATTTTTAAACCATTAAAAATTTGAGAAGTTAATAAAATATAAAACAGTATTTAGGAAATATCATTCAAATCCATTTCGACTGAAGGAATTGATTTCTATAGTTCTCTTACAGTATTAAAAACTGTACATTAAGTTATGTCGATGTATGAGGAATGCTAATTGATATCGTTGGATATCAGTGAACCAACTGTTAAAGGTATCACAACTAATGATCACACACTCTCTTCTACTATCTGCAATGATCTTTTTATCAGTCAGTGTCTGATGTTTTCAAATGATAAATATTAAACAAAAGCTAGTTAGATATTTTCAATAAAATGATGCAATGTTACATTTGATAAAAAAAAAAAAAAAAAAACTTTCATGTTCAAATGCAATTCAATTGTTATATTATTTACAAATTTCGTATTCTAAGTTCTTTTCCATCATTTATTGGTATCATTTATCAGTTAATGCCAGTTTCATTTCATTTATTTATTCATATTTTTAATTTAATATTGATTGCTTGTATTAATTACGTAAACTATTTATATAAATTGATACATTGATAATATTTAACATCAGCATGTTTTAGTAAACGGAATGATACGACAAAAAAAAAAAAAAAGAAAAAAATTACCAAGTCGAGCTTTGGAAACATTAATTGTGAAAAATAATACAAAGGAACCGATGATGAAACCCAAGAATGCGAACAATATGTAGAGATCAGAATACATCCTGGATACACCTGAATAACTCTTTTCTAAACAAACTATGATGTAATTTCATTTTTTGACCAAAAAATACAAAATCTAAAGAGTCATCAGAACTTTTTAAAAACTTATTTAAGAATTCTTCCAGAATCGAGCAAATAAATAAATTATGGTAAATAAAAATTATTACCTTCTACTTGCAAAATTACTTATTGATGGAAAAATATTGATGACAATTCGGAAAATTTACAATGAAAATTCCCATCAAATTTCTAATCCATAATAAAAACTTGAACCTGATTTTACAAGCACAATGCATAAAGAGAAATGAAGAAAAGACTTACGATCACTCTCAATGCTTGGAATTACGGTAATAAAAGTGGAATTATCCGGAAGATACATGATGTTGTTATTTATTATGTTATTTACACAGATGTGTGATAATAACAATAACAATAATAATAGTAATAAGTGGTATATATGTTTGCAGGAATAACCACCAAGTAGTTGAACACTTTTTATTCAACTTTGTGCTCTACAAAATAGACAGATTTGAATTTCAATTTACCAATAAAAGAAAAAAAAAATGAGTCGTCATTTTATCCCGATGGAAAAAAAAAAAAAAAAAAACAGAACTGTAGAATGAAATAATAATAATAATAATATTCGGGTATCGAATATTATTTTATTCTATTGTTCCATATTTGGGTAGTTCTTGTGGACAAAGTTAAATGGACGAAATAATTAAGCAATTTAACATTTTTAATAAATTAGTTTGACTTTAGCGCTAATAGTAACTTATCAAACAATATACTATTTCTATCTCTAACTGAAAATTTTTTAAATCAACAAATAAAGGATTACTATGAATTGGAACTAGAAGAGAGGTATATACACAACAATTTTAATTAAAACTTTTAAGTATTTGCCGAGTAATAAGAGACTTCTCAATTCGAAAGTTTAAAAATTGCTAAAGAAATTTCAATATAGAATTCCAAGTACCAGGATCAAATATATTCTTCTCATGCCAAGTGCAATGTAGTTGAACTGGACGTGAACATTTTGTGGTACTGTTTATAAATCAGAAATAAGATATCGTTTGTTGAGCTAGAAATATAGCTTTAGAGAATTGAAAAAGAAAATGATCTAACATGAGAGAAGTTGAATTATATCAACGAACTATTTTAATTTAATGAATGAAATGAAATGAATAATTAAGAAAGAATAAATAATAAATGATGCATTCTCTTACATAATTAGTATTGTTATCACCATAACGATTCTCTCAAATATTTGACAAATAAAAGGAAGTTTAATCATGCATAAGACTTTCATGCAGGCTTTTTTTTTCAAAGAATAAATGAAGAAGAAAGTAAATTGATGCTAACTAAATTGATAAAAATAGTTGAATTGAAAATTGTTGATGGCTTGGAGGTGAATCGTACCTTTAACCTATTTAAATATAGAGACCAGCAATCAAGTTCTGCAAAACCTTTTGCAGTCGTCGTTCCTGTCATCATCGACGACATTCTGGCCACCTCTTTCATGTACACACACAAACATTCTCTGCTGCAACGCACGTGAACAGCAACGAAACACATGTACTTTTTGCATAATTTATGTCGAACAGATGGTACGATAGCATTTCAGGATTTCCGAATGACTGGATCAGGACACCACTGCATAATAAATACCATTAATTTTGTTTAAGGAAGTAAGACCTTCATAAAAATTCCTATGGATAGTTTATAGGTCAATGTTTTCTGTGATATTTCCATATGTTCACAAAAATTATGTTGTTATTCTAGCAATCAAATCAGTTTCGTCATTCTAAAAAGTGAAATGAAAATTCACAAAATTTTTATTGTAAATTCATTTCGATTCCAAAGCTATGAATGATCTTAGATGTATTTAACTGTTTCAATTAATTTAAATTATCCTTTATCATTCCCGTCCATAACTCATATTCCAACTTCATTCTGAATCAAATCATCTACGGTTAACCAAACATTAAAATTTCATTTCTAATTTAACATGTTTTGGTAATTAATACATTTGATTTTGAATATTTTAAGTGACTCGCCTACTATTACGATTATGATCGCATTTGAATACAATGTGCACTAACATAAAACGTTGATGCAATAAATTAACATATAAAATCTCCGACCATATTTTCCCACATTTCTTTCTAAGTCACTTTTCCAGATCTTCCAGTTTTACTTTCAGAAATTTCCAAGAAAATGAAAAATAATTCAAAAAAGTGCATGAAAATTTGATGAATGAATTTCAAATTGTTTAGTCTCTCTTCAACTTTACATGCATAATTTCGACAGATTGCACAATTTACAGGTGTAAGATCATGCGATGCTATTTTGTTATCATCAAGTAATATATTCCAAAGTACATAGAACCTTCTTTTACCTTACAAATAACGCTAAGGCATCTTCAAATCAATTGCTTCTTTTTAGCTTTTTATAAACGTTATCATTTGGAATTGATTGTTTTTTGATTTTTCACCTTTTCTTTCATTTTTTTTTTTACAAAGCTAATCCTTTTTCTATTGACAGATAAAATTTAGAACTACTCCTAATATAAATTCATTCCTCTTTCAATTGACGATGATATTTGACAGTCGATATTAAATGCTTATCACAGTGATTGATTATGAATGAAAAAGTTGACATTGCAAAAGCTTAGTTAGCATGAATTGTCGGAAGACGTTTGAAGCAGTTTGTTGACAGAGTTAAAAGTTAAATAACCCATACTACTGCACTCTCTCTCTTCCCCCCTTCACCCCTCTCTTAAGGAGAAATCATAGCACGATAGATTTAGTTGTTACGACAAAGTAGTGGCATTCTTCTTCACAACGGAACAAAGAATGATCGTCGACCTAATGTAATAATACCCATCTAGTTCATATGAAAATCACCAACGAGTGTAAATATCACTTATGGAAAAGTAACGAAAAACTTTAATATATTATATTCATTTATCTTATTTTTTTATAAATGAGAGAAATTAATCCTAATATGACAATAAAATGGGCTAATTTCATATTTGAAATCAAAAAATATACTACTTTTGTGAAGGCAAAATTTACAACACAATTCTTTTTTTTTTTTTTTTTTTTTTTTTTGCATAATTTATTGGAATTCAAAAGAAGTGGAAAAGAAATAATTCGAAGAGTAACTTTTCTTCCATCGATAAATATCATACTTTATCCGATGATGTCCACATTGATACGAGTGCAACAACGCAGGGGGGAGCAGAAATTGTGTTTAATCGTAGATGAAGACAAAAGAGAATCGATGAAAGGGAAAGTTTATGATTAGTGTTTCGCATTTGCGTAAAATAGATCTTAGCGAGACTCATACTTATCAAAGTTGATTATGCAACCACAAAGCTAAATTTGTCTCATTCAAGAAAGAGATCGATGAAATTGCTTATTAATTATTTCAAAATTGATTCTTTTTAATGCCTAGTGAAGAAAGCAATAATCCATGAATCATTTCCAATTTTTCACAATCAGCAATTTTAATTTCTATCGTATCTTCTTTAGCTTCTGTACAAAAAGACGAATTATACAAACAACAAACAATTTATAATATCTATAAACGTCATCCCTTTCATTTCCCATTCAGCTTGCATTTTGCAATTAATATATTTAAATATTCAAAAACGAAGTTTGACTTAATTCTAAACGAATTTATGATCATTCATTTGGATAATAAATTTCGAAATAACCAATAACTTCCGTTGTGTCACTGATATGATTAATAGTCAGAACTGGGTTAGTTAGCCTTCCTCAAATACACACAATTTATCCACATTTTTGAGAAATTATTGGTATTACAATGAATATCATACATTTTTCACGTGAAAGACGTACACCTATTCAGGCATTGTCTGAAGGACAATTTTAGTTCTTCAAATTCTTCACTAAAAACTGGTCTGTTGTTGTACCCGATACAAAGATTATTGCCATAATGACGTTATCAACGAAATATACCTGAAATAGACGATGATCGTTCCATGTTCATATGTGAATCAACGACAAAGCGTAGAAGAAATGATTCTTCGTACCGATACTGATTTGCTAATGAAGATACTGGTTGAAAAGCATATTTCGAAATGCAACACAGTTATGCTCATGTTTCACACATGCTTTACCGACGAAATTTCGTAATCTGCCCTTAACTTATTGTTTTGCCTTTGCCATTATTAATAATAGCAGAAATTCTCGTGATGATTCACACCAATAAATTCTCAAAGAATTCTAGATAACAAATATCTACTTTTTTTTTACTTTCAGGTAGCATCTTAATAGGCCTGTAATCTTCGAAAAAATGTGCATTCCTTGAAACTTTCCATAAATCTTTACTGTAAAAATATAAATTCCACTCAGTTAGATTTGAGATTCGTGTTTATTTCCTAGTTCTGCAGATAACAAATAACAAACTTTACAGCAGCAAGCAATGATAATAAAAATGACTAACGAACAGGGAAAGAGAGAACGTACATTAACAAAACATAAAGGTGGGCGAATCGTTATTTTCTTGACAATAACGAACTGAGCGAAATTAAAAAAAAAAAAAAATTAAATATAGGCAAATGGTATTATAAGATTCGATATAATACATGTACATAAACAAAGTGGAAAAGAAGGAAATATCACAGTTTCAATTCAAGACGTAGGAAAATAACAACTACTACAATAATATGGCACAATCAGCATTCATCCTGTTAAGTTCGACGCAGGAAGATCGAAATTCTGAATAAATTAGACATTATATTCAAAACAACTTCCCCTCAATTTCCGAAATTCAAAACTTTAGGTTTGAGAAACTCTTATTCTTGAGTTTTCATCTCTTTGGAGTTGGAGAAGAATTTTAAAATTCAGCAAATCACTAGTAATCACCAAAAAGTCCCATGGAACCATATCGAATAATTCAGTAAACTAATAAATTATAAACGAAATGTTAAGCTCAACAACAGCAATAAAGAAAAAGTATGGCAGAGCGAAACACATACAGGGGTCATATTCTGAATAGATAAGGTTGTAGAAGTTTAGGCATAGGCACTCATTAATCAAATTACTGATTAACAAAAAGAACCCGTCACAAATATGAAGAATCAACAGCAATAAAGGTACTACTATGCAAAGCTATATAGTACAGCTGCACAATATGGACTTTTACAACAAAAGTCCAAAATGAGACCGAACATCGGTTCTGAAAAGTCTGATTTTCATTTATTGCAGCCAAAAGTTTAGTTTCCAAATCTGAAAGAATTTTTTTTTTTTGGTTTTTTTTGTGAATGTTAACCAGTTATCAGAACAAATATTCCTCTTCTCTTTAATTATGCGAAACTAAAGACCCTTTTTCAAAGTGTCTATCCCTACTAAACACTTCATTACCATGGAGTTATTTTAGGAAAAGGCAAAGATACTACACATTAATTATATAAGTAAAACAAATCCAGTAGAATTATTTACAAATGCCGTAAAATACTGTCTTATTAGCAGTCATCATCATATATCTAACTTAGCCGTATATATCCGAACCAGAACGGCAAAGAACAACAATTCAAAACTACTTCACAACTGGTAGTAACGCATAAATCTTTAAACTACGTGTAATAGCTCAACATATACATTAATTTAGGAGAAGCACTCTAAATATGCCTTAAACCTACTGTGGGCGATTATGCTGCTGCTTTCGTTTATAAGTTTTTGGTGGTAATGGAGGAGGCGAATCAGAACCATTTCTTTCCATAATCATCTTCTCACCAAATAATTCTTGCGGTTTCCTGTTGGAAAATCTAAAATATACTACATATACGCTACAGGTTTTAAACATAAAAACACTGTTCATATGTTAATAATGATCATCGTATCACTACACTTTATCAAAATAATTACGAATAATTTACAGTTTTGGAGGCCTTGGAGGTGGCTCGACTGGACAAGCTCGTCGTGGATATAATCTTGGCGTTACTGTGGGATCATTTTGACTTGAATTCTGCGATGATGAGGGTAGTGATATGATAGCGCTTACATCGGGCACTGATGGCCTTGCTTCCCTAAAAACCCTGAATCAGTTACACGACCATAATAAATATTACTAGTGAAAATTTACATTTTATTCCTACAAACTTGAGATTTATTTTGAAAAAAGTTTAAGAAATTCAACTCTAACTTATTCCAGACGACGCGCACAGTATCATCAGGCAATGGTGATGGTAGTTGTTCTACTTTTTTCCTTGGTGGTACTGTTGGTGTAGTTATGCTCGTTATTTGTGCTACAGCGGAGGTATTTTCCAAAGGTGCTGCTGTTCGTGAACATATTGTATTTCCTCCATATGGCGGAAAAACGAATGAATCTAGACGTATCATAGTAATGAATTAAAATAAACGAATATGAAGTTTTTAAACAGTTCGGAGAATGCCAAAATTGTGATATAAATTTATTATATCACATGATCTCCGAAATGTTATCCTTCAAATCCTTAATATACTATCAAAATATGTCTGAAGCTTTCCAAAGTCAACAGTGTTCAACTGAAGTTACTAATGTATGTGAAGAAGTATTTGAATCGAAAGTAGAGGGATGAATAACTGTGAGCGAACCTGGACGAGCAGTGCACATTGGAGCAGAATGGGGTGGAACAGGACCATTTGAATCTGGAGTTGTATGAGTCGAAACTTTTAGAGGTGGTGGTGGAGCCACTTGTTCCTGGGTTGACAATTTTCGTGGATAAAGAGGAGGTGGTGATGGAGCAGTAAAATGCCCATTTTGTGATGAACGAGGACTTGGTGGTGTCGAGGATGCTTTATCGTTTCGATGCCTTGTCTTTGGCATTATCGGCAGAATTCGTGGTTCTGTTGGTGAAGCGACTGTTGATTGACTACCGCGCTTTGCGTCACCAAGATATCGTGGTTGCTGACCTAGAGATACAGATATTTAAGTATTTAAAACTACAGACCTCAAATTTAATCTGCCAATTTTATAAATTTTTTAGCAAAAAGCTGTGATCAATCATTTCTAGAATGGCAGTAGATAAATCATTTTGTTCTACTACACAGCAAGCAGAGAATACACAGAGGAATTTGAACTGACCTGGAGTGATTTCAACCATTCCTAGATAAGAATTCCGGTCCTCAAAACTTGGCAAAAAGTTGGGACGTAACCTGAAGAGATGTATAAACAGATGTAAAAGATGAAATAATTATCGAAAATGATTAATTTTAAAATGAGGAGTAAGAGTTTATTCCCGACCACCAAGCATATTTATATTAGTGAAACGTGAAAGAAAATAATCAAATTATTTTCCAATTCAAATAATTGCTTTTCACCAGCACTGGCAGAAACGAATGCATTTTTTAAGCAAATCAATCCGTCCTCTCATTTTTGAGAGACAATACAAAGCATATAATGTTAAACCAATATCTGAATAGAAACAGTCTATAATGCTAGCATTTCGATTCGAACAGTTTCTGTTACAGTTCATTTTATGAAATAAAGACAGAAACCAATTCTTGAATTTTTCCCATAAAAAGTAATCAACATAATTCAAATGGTTTTATTTGTAAATTAATATTCCCTAATTGAGCTTCTATTTTTTATTTTCGTCTCTCAGAACAGAGGGCAACGTCACCCAATTTTAAAATCATTTCGCATTTGCAAGTATACGGCATTACGTCTGTATAGGGGAAAGCATCTAATTCATATCAATCTCGATTAATAGCGATCACTGTTTTTAATTTAAGAGGTGGTGAAAATTAAAAAGCATCGGAACCAAAACTAGTTAAACTGCATTACTTTTCCCAACGAAATGACCCAGTAAGTTATTCCCAAACATTCAAAATGTTAAAAACAAATGTTTCTAACACATATTCACCTGGCGATATATATTGAATCAACTGATATTGCATAATTACTTCACCGAAATCATGCTAACGGGATGTATTCTGAAAAGTGATGATACTGAAAACTCACATATCCGATGAGTGGGATACGCTGGAACTGTAATTGTTAAGTGCCGAGAAACCTCGACCACTACCGCGATGTCCTGAGTAATGATTAGATGGACCACTGGTTGAGGGTGCCGATGAGATTCCTTTGGGTGGCTTAATGCCTGGCGATTTCAATACGTGAGCTGGTCTGGATGGTTTCTGTAAACAAGAATTCTTACAACATACAAAAAGGTCTAACATGGAACTGACAGATAAGCAATCTAATCATTTATGCCAACACTGCTAGAAGTAATCATAACACTCATTACGATACCTGAATGTTGCTACGACATAATTGTTTCGTCTCTAAAGCTATTTTTGATCTTTTCAGTTCGTTTCATAATAGAGGAAGATTTGTCAAAAAAACTTTCAAAAAATTTAATATTCAATATTATAGGATTCCGTAATTTTCCCTAAAAAACCAGCTTTAAAATTTATCCACAATCTATCACTGACATCATAAATGATAATTACTTATAATTCCCATATTTTCTTAAATCCCTATATTTTCCGAAAATATAAAGTTGCAAGAAATTCAAAGAAAAATAGAGCGTTTTCCTAATTTGAATGCTTAATTTTTTTCAGCAACTATACACTAGCACTTCTAAAGTCTAAATAAGATGTGCAAAAACATCCATGGCCAGATCACAACTTTTTTCAAAATTAAAAGAAATATTTCCTACTGAAATGATTCTGGAAAAAGTTAGTGAAGATATGGATGAGAGAGGAACGGTCGAAAAACAGAAGAATATTTACGAATATTTCATCATCTTTAATCTACAGATTAGAAGAAAATACATGAGTGAAACGAGAAATTAAAAAATACTGAACCTAAAGCTACTTCTTAACTGCATTTTCAGGTAAAGTGAAAGGCATAAGAAAAATGATTCGCCAAACCTTAAAAAGTTACTGTTTGTTTACTGCTAATTCACTTTTACTTAATATGCAGCAAATTAAAATGGGTAGCTTCCGATGTAATGCAAGTCTGAACGTAATATTTTTTTAAAATAAGGACAGCGTGAAGGATTAAAAAATTTTCTGTATGCAATGCGCGCATATCTTCAAACTGAAGCTTTAGCAAAACCATTGATCGACAACATTAAACAGCAATAGAAGTCAAGTAAGACAACGTAAAGAAACTTACAACAAATTCCATTTTATCAGGATCTTTTGGCTCCACCTTCAATGATTGTTCCCACATGTATGTCTCCAACGATTCCTTTCCATCAAAACCGTTCAGTGGATTGATGGTCTCAAAAAAATGCTGAAATTTTAATGTATGCAATTATAACTAAACATGTGGTAAGACCCTTACTGCATATAAAAGTATTAAACAGTAGTTGAATTAAACTTACCAGTTCAAAACACAGAAATAATTATGATTACTTTAAAATAACATCCAATAAGCTAATATTACAACACTCCAGTTAATGTTTTCAAGACTTTTTTTCAATCTTTCAATATACAGATAAAAGCAGATGGAGTAACCAAACTGTTGAAGACAGATGAGGGAAAGTTGGATGAAGAAGAGAGTGATAAAGTTCTTAAAAGTACATTCAATAGAACTAAGGTAATTAGATAAAATGTAAGAAACATTTATTGAAATGAACATCAGGTAACACAAATTTACCGAATCATGAGATGCAGAAACAGATGATGTTGCATAAGATGATCGAGAACAGCAGGAACATAAGGCACATGAAAGCATGCTGCAATCAGTGCTGTTATTACTCTGATGTGAAACAGTAATATACATTAAGATTATCTATGAGCAAGTACGTTCGCGGAAATATCTCGGATAAATGATGCCACTTATAAATAAAGCAAAAATTTGACTGACTCGCTTTTAATTAAAAGACTTGGAACAACTAATTAAATGTAACTCATATTCACTACACAGTAAGGATGATTGAAGTCTAAGCTCTAATTTTTAATTTAGGTCAAAATTGCAACAGAGATCATATATTACATAATGTTAGGGAATTCCAAAACTTTATATTCATAGGACTGATTCTCTCCCCAAACTTCTGTTACGAATGGATCTAGACTATGAAAGTCCCTAAATTCTGATTCAATGAAATCCCTGACAACTATTTTGAATTTATTGCTTACCTATAAGCAATAAATTTAAATATACCATACAACGATAATCACAGAGGGATACGTCGAAATGAAATAAAAAATAAGGTATTGCTGCGAAAGAAGAAAGAAGTCCAGAAAATGCATTGGATAAAAAGAAGCATGGTGGAATTTATCCTGTGAAAGTATGTTCAGGAGTAAGAGCAGGAGCAGAACTACAACCACTGATATCTGTCTGTTTAACCGGAAGTCGTTCATTGAAATCAACATCAACGGAAGTATAACTGTAAAATGGATGAGAATTTCAAGAGAGAGTACGCAAGAAGAGAAAACGAGAACTGAACTGCTGTTGTGATAATGTAGATCTGCAGATAAACAAGGATAGCAAATAGATAGTTTATTCTGAAAGATTTTTAAAAGTGAGATAACACAACAAAAATCGTTGGTTGGCATTTTTACGAGGGAAAATAAGCTAATGAAAACGGAAGGAAAATAATGAGGCTCGCTCCAGATGCTGCTACGATAATGGGACTAGATAATATTCGAGTTTGGCCGTGGATCGCTTCAAGCTATTTAGTTTCGCAATTAAACCACCACCTAACTGTCTGAATGCAGATAAACATCACCATATATACTGCATAACACTATTAATATCAGTACCACAGGCCTGAGATAACTGTACATACGGGAATTATAGATGAACAAGCAATAATAGAGGGCAAAAAAAGTGTCCGTAATGTATAAGGGAAAGGAGCATAAAATGAGCTATATTTCAAGCAGAGGAATTATCAAATGGCGAAATAGCTATTCAAATCTTCTGAATTGAAATCCTATTGGGACGAAGAGTTAGCAGACAGTTCTCCCAAAAACTGAACAAACAACTGAAATGTCAAAATGTTGCTTTAAAATCAGATAACAGATACCATGGAACAGTGGAACCAGAAATGGGATGAAATCTACAATGTGATACACCTGCTTTTGATCTATGAATAATCAACCAGTGATTCAGTTAATTAAAGAATCAGCAAACTGGCCCACAACAACCTATTAGTGTTACAAATGTTTGCTGAAATGATAAATTTGAAAACTGTTTGAATTAAGGTTGATCAAACTACCATGATTACTGGTAAGAGTGACATACAAGTACACAGAGCGATAAATAAGAGAGTTCTTGCGCATCGTTTAATATTGATTTAATTTCGTTATATATTTTTATACTTTTGCGGAAAAAAAACTGTTGCTATAGCAAAGTGCTCCGGCTATTGGTATTGGTAATAACGATTAAGTAAAACAATGGAAAGAAAAGCATTCAAAATGAGGCAAAAGGAAATAAGAAGGATATCAATTAATTTGCCACTAATAATTCAGTTTCAATAGAATCCAAGATATTTCATAAGTGAAAAGCAAGGATAATTAGGTGCATCTCTGGGAATCTGCAAAAATAAACCTGAAAAAGTAATGAAAAGGGAGATTTTAATTTCAGTCAACGGAGAATAAATCCTGCTTGATTGTTCGGACTACCTAAAAACCTCACGGTAAAAATCTTGAAATCAAGGATGACTCTCTTAGTAATATCCAGAACTTTTTAACCAGACATTACTACCAGAACTCATACGAGGGATATTTTCTGTGATTATACAATTTCTATTACGATTCTCCCACCCATCCCTCATCCATCGATGGGTAGTAGGAAGTAATGACAGGATTTGTTCCATTTTTGATGATGCATAATACACATCCCTTACTGAATATCTAAATCTCTTCCCGCTCTTCCTCATTAAAACGAGAGCTGCATAAAGGTAAGACTAAGAGATACCTAAGAATAATTAAAACCAAATTAAACATAGTGTGAATTAATCAGTTACTCACTCCATTGCTAAAAATAATTTCCTGCAAGAATTATTTCAAAAGAAGGATTAGGCAAATACATTTGAAAACAATTAATTATTCCCAAAGTAATAAAAACATTCTAGTTATAACCTTCCTAAGTATCACCACAAAGATCATGTAACCATACTTTGAAAACGACCTTCAAAAAAATTACAGGGTCATCCATCAAAGTGTTCGGTTTCAACTATTTACTCCTTCAACTGTCACCATCAGTTGAAAGAAAAATACTACGATTTACAGTGTAATCGTCATCGCCTGGGTGAACGTTCCATTGCGCTAAGAGGTTTTTTTATTTAAAAAAATGGAGACGTCACAGATCGGACCAATATTCCTCACCGGAAATCACAAACCGTACAAATTAGTTCAGACAATTAATTCATGAATGGGCTATCTTGTACTAAGAACCTTCAGATCCATAAAAAAAAAAACCTCCACATGTCATTCCCTTCTCACTCAAAATTGAATAATTCGGGTTAGAAGAGATGACTTATTATCAATATATTTCTAATTAGTTAAGATAATTTACGTGGTGGTACTAGAAACGGAGAGCAAGACCTTCAAAAAGGTTTTGAACGAAAATTTTAATGATGCTTCGGAATAAAACATATGAAGTTCAGATGATTCAATCTTCAGATGAAGATAAACACTCTCCAAAAGGACCAAATCATCTCAATAACTACAATCCATACAAACAAAACAACAGCATAGGAAGAATGGAAAACATGTACAAACTAAATTGTGATTTCTGCTATTTAAATCAAAGAACTACTTCTTATCACTTTCCTGACAACGTCAAAATTAAAACTTAAGAATTCTTCTGTACATTAATTAAAAGAAATAATTACTGTACAGCGCCACATCAAAAAACTGAATGCTTAAGATAGAAAAAGGAAAGCAATCTTCGATTATCTTTCGACTTTTTTGAAATGAACGGAAGGGTTCAATGCTCATCGTTTGCTTAACGCTAAAATCATACGAATGACATCAAGTAATACTACTTAAGTAATATTAACGTTTTCTAAAGCCATATTTACATTCAAATATTAATGAATTAAACTAACTGTTAATTTTTTTATTCTGTCCACAGAAACACTGCAGAGTTAAACAACGATATGATCCATATCAAGGTAAGCTGAATTGTGATGTTTTGAAAAATGATTGAATAAGAAGTGATGCATTAACAAGTTGAAAGGGTATAAACCAATGTTTCAACAGCAATAGCAAACAGCTAGTAACTACCTTACAATTTCTTTGCTGTCATCTTCTTTTAAAAAAAATCGCCTCTATTATTGCTTTAATAAACAACAGGCTGACTAATTTGAACTGTTATATTTAGTACCTTATATGAAAAAAAAAAAAAAAAAAAAAAAAATAACGAGATCATATCAAACTCTCGAAAAAATACTTTTTTTCGAACTCAACAAAAAAACCAAGAACCTCAAAAGATGACTACCACTAAACGAATTCAGAAATTAAAAGTTAACGAGCTATTATTTTTGAGTATTATACTTAATCAGAATTCCATCCGTCTAGACTTCAATTAAAGAATAGAGAATCAGCAAGACAATTTCCTTTATTCATTTTTGATTGCTATTAAATGTGAAAACGCATTTGTTTACAACGGATTCGTAATCCATCATACTTTCACTGTCATTTAAAAAATGCTTGCGGTAACCATGAAATTGAAATTCAATGGTACTAGACTAAAATAGTGTTTGGTCAGATGAATATTAGAGAAAACATTATAATGATCTTTATAAGGAGAGTAGACAATAAATATAGCTTTGCAGAGTAAATGCAATGAGCATAATATTCCTTATTCTTTACCTAATCATCATAAGGAAAATTGAATACTGCTCACCTTAGTTTGACAAAACCATCGCTTCCGTCTGCTCATCATGCATTTATCAGCAATAAGCGGTGTCGTCTCGCAATAATCAGTTAGTACCATCTCTTCACAATACAATAATATTAACATTCTGTTACTAACAATGAAAAAAAATAACGCTAAAGCGCGAATGAACAGAAAGAAATAAACATATAACATTAAAATCCGACATCCAAAAATTTTCGACACAGAGATATGCCGCATTTTTTCTATGATAAATACCGAAAAATAAAAATTTTTAAGGCTAAAATGAGTGTAGTAAATGCCTCGATGCTGAGTCCAAAATGATCGTTTGTTAAAACCTTTCTAAATGACTGTAATAAAGGATAACTGAAAACATAAAACTTCAAAAACAAAAAAAAAAAGAGTCAAAATGAGATCCATTTATGAGCCAAACCATGAAATATCGTAAATACAAAGGAAATAGGCATTTCTAGTGCTTCCAAGCAGAGATTTTGCTTTTTTTCCAGGAAAGAAATAAAGGGTTGATATAGCTTATGATTCACTCAATACATCTACGCACTCTGTTCGCCTTACTACTGTAATATTGTATAATAAAGGTGAGAAATGTTTTAGATTGAAACTATCAATAACTTGATGGATCTGAACTGATTTCAATCTTTTCAATAATTTATTTTCACCTACCTTTGTTAAATTCGGCCTACATTTCACTGCCAATACTTTTTTTTTTACTTATTACACCAAAATATTAGTAAATTCACTCTCACCTAATTCATACCGACAAATCGCTTTTATAAAAAACCTGAACATCCGAATATCTTAAAGCTTATAAAAATGTGTAAAATTGTTGTTGTTTGTTAGAAATACCATCAGCACATTTAAATAGCTTTAAAAGAATAGGAATAAAATTATAAAATTCATAAAAATTTTTTTATAAGTGAAATCGAAAATTACTCATGACTTTATCTTTTTTGTGGTAACAGTGAAAGTCAAGTAATAAAGCTACAACTCAGTTCAAGAAAAATACGCATTATTTTATATGGATAAAGTAAATCGGAAAATATTAGACGAAACTGTCAATGCAGTAGTCGTTAATGACAACCATCAAAAACGGAATCCTTGGATTTTTTGATACGATACATGGAAATAATCCAGAAAATAGTCAGAAAATAAATATGATTTAAAACATTAAAAGAAGAAGTAAGAAAAAACAGTGGAAAACAGAACGGAGAGAAAAAAAAAATAGTTTCAAGTCCTTTTATAGCATGCAAGGCAAAATGAGAGGTGAGGGTGATGAAGGTATAAAATGATGGGAGGATCACAGAAATCGACAACAGGTCCAATTGCTTGGGTTGCACACCGGGCGTACAGATCAATCATACCCACTCATACGCTAACATACATACATACACATACTCATACATTTTGTGACAAGTATTTGAAGGGTGACAGGAAACATTGAACTCCCAAAACAATACCACTATTACTTCCCATAACATAACAGGATATATACCTCTTCCCACGATACCATCGGATCCCACAAATAACAGCTGTCAAAATTTGATTAACTTCAGTACCATAGTAAAAGATCTATCAAACCTCTCACAGTAAACAACCGATTTATTTATTACCGAAAGATGTTAAAAATGATCTGTGAGATTTACAACTACGCATCTAAAATGAAGAGGAAAAGGAAAACTGAAAAATACACAGTCAGAATCTGTCTGAGATCAAACAAAAATTAAAATTAAAATTGAAGTGAATAAAAACGAAGGATTTCAAATTCCTTTTAAAATTAGTTGCCAAATCGATAATATTTCATCAGTGTACAAACTTCAAAAATGGAAATGGTAAATAAATGGATAATGCACTTACATATTTATAATGAGCAACTAAAAAGGATATGCAGGAGGACTTTGGCAATAAACCTTCCTTTCGACAGGTAAATTCTTGGAATCTCGAGTGAAATTATTTTAAAGGCCTACTTATGTTTTTAGGTTTATCAAAGCAAGGAAAGATCTAAAACTCCTCCATATGCGAAGAGTGCAACGTCTGCGTCTGGCTTATGTACTGTAAACGGAAATTAAAGTAAGGATTATAAGCCATTCATTTATTTGCAATGATATTTCGAAACAGAAACAGATTTAACAGAAGTTCCATATCAACTATGACATTAATTTGTCGGAGTAAACAGATTAAGCGACTATGGATGCTTTAATCACCATATCAAGCGACGGATTGAAAAATAATTGTATTAAAATCTCTAAATAACCTACGTGAAATCTGAAGTTACGCGCAAATTATTTCAAAACTAAAGTAGATAAGATAAGTTTACTCAGCCGTGATTAGGTGAGAAAATGCAAACTGTTGAAAGAAATTATCCTCCAGAAATTACTATGGGACCTTTTTACTTCTGAAATTGAAGGCTTTATCAAGTATTTTTTTTGTTGAAGAAAATATCGCAGGATCACCACAATAATTAACATAATTGTAGTTCTAAGTAGTGAATTCCTTATATCATTACCCATCTCAGCAAAAATCTCACTCCTCCATTCCTTAATCTAAAAATTCCTAAATAGATAAGAAAAGAACGACGCAAATTTATGACCCATTCATCTTTATTTTGATGGAAGATGAATGATGCAGACAACGGTACACAAGAAATCATTTAAAGAAACTCGAAAGGAGAAAATTCTTATCCAACCTCCTGCAGTAAGGATTACGAAAAGAGGAAAGACCATCCATAGAAACTATCAAATCCGAAATTAATCACAATCATCTGCCTCTCTTCAACATAAGTTCTAAATGTTGATTACACAAAGTTAGCACATATCGCCTCTCTGCACCTCTCCATCGTCTTTCTCCTACTTATCGCAGCCAATCCTTCTCCATGCCGTCTACGAATCGCTGCCAAATGATCAAATGAGAGGAAGAATTAAGCCAGCAAACAGCTAAATGTTTCTCCGGACACACAAAGAGACACTAATCATTTTTTACTGTTTGCAGTTGCCCGCCTCAAAGGGCGCTTCCTACCACAACTGCTACTGATCCATTTGATTCGGCCAAATCAACGCCATCAGTGACTGAGTCTTCAGCAGACATTGTGTCTATCTCAACTCTCTCGAAACAAATGAGTTGAGAGGCGGTAATGTCGAAACTCTCAGGACTTTTCAAATTTCCAGCTTATATCGTAAATTTTTTTGATTTTGGGGAGACTCCAAAGTTTTCAACTTTGTAAATGCAAATAAAGCGTCCTTGTTTGAAATTCTGGGTATACTCCATGAAATATACTCAAAAAAAGAAGCTAAAAAGATTCAGGAACATTGCAGTTAACAACTAAAACTTGGAATCTCAGCAAAATAGTCAAAAATGGAAAAAAGAACATCTGAAATGTTTTTTGCATCATATATTTCTCAGATTTGCAGTGGATTTCTAACGAACGGATACTACTCCCAGCTCACTTCAAAAAACTAAATTATTTCTAGTGCCAAACATGTCAAACAAATAATTCAGCAGTAAGAAAAAAAATATCTACAAATGAGAAAAAGGAGAGTGAAATGAAGTGAGGCAAACCCCATTTCTATTTCACCGGCAAAATTGCAAGAAAAAGAAGCAGAGAGGAGGAAAAGCAAAAAGATCATGACTATTTGAAAGAACTTCAGGATTCATACATATCACACACCAGTCTTGATGAATATGCTCCAGAAACAGTAAGTAACATCACTAATAAATAATGTTTTTGGCGAGAACAGATAAACACATTTCGTCTCTTAATATCTTGTCTTCTTCCCACTCCCCAAAAAATGAATTTCCGGTAGTTTGTTACAAACAAACTTTTCCTTCTCCGCCTCTTCCTGTTACTAATGGAGCAGCTTTTTCTTTTTTCTCCAACTTCCGTTGCAATTCTCTCGGAAGAATTCACCGTAAAATCAACGATTTGCTTTTGTATTCTCAAACAAAGCATTAAAAAGTACTTCAATGATAGCAGATCTCGCTTCCATATGCAGCTATAATAGTAATAATTGAGATTTTTCCAGCATCAAACTGATCAAGCATACTAAACAAGTTTTCGAAAATTTTTTGAATGAAGATATGAAATAAGATTTCCTATTTAAAAAAAAGTGTCATCGGGATAGAAAATAAAAGGGCTACTACATACAGACACTTGCGGAGAAAAGAAAAAGGAGCGTGACGAGATTGAGAGTATCATGTGATAAAAAAATATTACCAAAATTATTCCTATACATTTTTTAACTATCTCATCAATACAGTTTTTAATCTGCACTAGAAACGACGACCAATGAAACAGAAATCACTGTTATTCACAAAAGAAACACGATCGTATGAAAGAGATAGTTAAAAACCTAATATAGCAACAGTAAGAAAATAAATCATCAGTGTTTTCAATTCAGAATTTAAAAAAAAAAGTGACAGTTTTAAAATATTTAAGAAGATTGATGTTAAAAATGTCATTTAGATGGATGATAACAAAGCAAAAAAGTGAACATCTGTACCGGACATAAAGATGAACTTAATCCAGCTCACAGAATTCATCATCGGATTTATAAATTCCATGAAGCCACTTACCCTCACGCTTGGTTCCACTTCCAGAGCGTACGGTTCATTCTGATACATCTGAATATCACTGATAATTGATGCTATCCGACGACATTTCACAAATGATACCATTACTTTTCGACCTGTTGCACCCACAACTGATGCGTTACCTTCAGCACTTATCTTAAACACAATGAATTTTAGATGCTACCAGCAAAATTGTTACATAATTTTAAGCACAACGAAATCGACTTTTAAATTTGAAGGAATCTGTTCAGAAAGCAAAAGTCAGCTGGATAAGGCTGCAACTGAGTAATAAAAGTGACATCAATTCTGACCGGGACTGCTTTAAATGAGGTGAATAAGCAATGAAATATATCAAAAGTTGGGTATGTGATAGCCTTTACAAAATGAAAGTATAACATACACTGGACTTCTCATTTTTTAAGCCAAATAAAAGCCACTAAAAATGCATCAGATTTATTACTAACTTAAATGCATGTGTTTGAAACAGTAGTCATTATTTTAAAAACTGATGAATAACCTCTTGAACGTTTAAAAGCACTTTCAGTATATCAGTTTTAATCAGTACTGAGAACTTAGAATGAATTTGACTTGCAACACAGATATATAATTATAAAAGCACTGTTTCTTAAATCATTAAGAAAAAACAACCTGTTCATGAGTAAGATCTTCGCTCTGTACAAATGTACTGTTTCCTTCTTCGTAAAAAAAAATTTTGGAAAGATAATGACCTTAAAGATATCGGATAAACACAATGATACAATCCGCAATATAATAATCTGTACATTCACTTTAACAAAGATATCGTAATAATACTGCTGCAGCCAGTTAAGGTCTGCTTGAATTACGACGAAAATTGATCATGCTATTGCAAGCAAAACAGATTCTTGAACATTGTAATTATTTTTTGTACATATACTATCTGTACAATAATATTTATCAAGACTGACCAAAAAAGGGGACGCAAGGCGGATTGATGCTTTTCAGTCGTTCAATCATTTCTTTCCAGTGCGGATTGCAAAGCTTCTTGAATTTTTCATACCATACTTGCTTTTCGCGATCAATTCTCTTCAAACTGATGATTATGAGTCCAAATACAAAAATTTTAAACTTAAGAAAACGTCAAAAATAAATATAAGTAAAAGGAGACGCAATCGATAAAAAGCATTTTCAGCAAATATGAGAAAAAATACCTCCCAACACGCCTTAAGTCGATATACGGAACTACTATTCAGAGCAGAATACAAAGCGACAAGTCCGGTGAAATTGTTGAGCTCTTCGAAAACAGACATTACTTCTAGCACTCGTGAGAACATATACACGCGCTCGTCCAGCGAAGCAGTTTCCACAATGGAGCGAGCAACCCAGTAAGTTAACTGAAGAGAAGTTTATAAGTTAACTGATTATATAACAGAGGTTTATTATAGTTTCGAGACATCATTTAATAAATTTTAAAAATACAGAAACATGAACAAAAAAAGTTTACTAGCAAGAAAAATCACCTTTCTCTTGAATGATTCATATCAATATTTAATATATGTATATATTAAATGTTGATATGAGTCCTTGAATATTTAAGAAAAATATTAACAAACCATAGTGCTGTGATCGATGAGCTTCAGCAACTGTGGACTTCTAAGATCCTTATCTCTTTTTGTCCATGCTGAACCAACCAATTCAATGGGTTTAATAGCTTTGTACAGATCAAACTGCAATAAGGTTATCTGTCGACCGATTTCAATTGGATGCAATGACAAGAGGTCATATGTTTCGATAGCTCCTTTCTCGGCAATATGCCACAAAATCTGAAAAAAAAATCAACTGAGACCAAATGTTAACTAAAACAAAAAAAAAAGATGGACACTTGATCTAAATCTCAAAGAATGAATCATAAGTCCCAATTTCTTTAAATGGAATCCTTTAATTGATGTATTCATTTACAAAAATCAAACTTCTTAAAAAGAGTGACCGACAGCATGTGTCAAGCTCAATTCTTTTTGTGTTTAACAAGAAGAAACTATCTTTCCACATAGATTCAAAATATCGGAAAAATCTAAGCTATCTAACAAATAATGTATATATGTTTACTTTAGGTTTCTGTGGGCCATACGAAGTGGTTGTCGATGGAGAAGGCTCGCTTTCTAAACCACTGTGTATCATCGACGTTATCGTGTCAGCTCGCTTCTTCCTTTCGATACACGTATGCAAAAAAATTGCAATTAATAATGGTAGAAGTTTTTAGAAAATAATATAATTTTCAAAACCAACGACAAGAATTAGACTTGATAAAGTGATAAACAAGCTGTTCACTTCTATTTTTCATAATAAAACTATGAAGATAATGACACTGTGCAAAATGAAATTTGCAATGAAAAGGACTACGAATTATAAACAAGAAATTTGTTACCTTAATACTCTTGCACCATTTCTTGTACTGATTGATAACTTTTCCATGAGAATCAGTTTCTTCCAAAAACGAACATAAGTCATTCAACAGAACCGCATTATGTTCGAAATCATACCAGTGATTATTAACCCATTGTCGAATCACACTTAGTACTCTGTAAAAATTTACTATGAAGGAAATTTCTGCAAAAAATACATAAAATCTTAATTCATAAGGTTCCAAGTCCTTATTAGCGACTCTTTTGCTGATTTCATCGTTGCAAAAATCAGTTATTAGGGATATAAAGGAATTCTATAAAAATACCGGCACTGTATTGGCTGCTGGTATTCTTTGCGAAATCGTTGATAACTTCGTTCAATTCTATTTAGCAATGTTGGAGAAACTTGGGTCCTCAGACCCTGCGAATGTACTGTAGCATAAGGACCATTTATAAGACTTCTAAAACAATTAAATGAGCAGCCAGTCTTCATCCTGCATATGCTATTTCATAGAAAGCATCTTTATTTCACTATTTGCAGATTTTGATTGCATTCTCACAGATCTCGAAGTGAAGATTGATAAAACTAAGTTGATTTTACCTCGATTCCAAGTTAGACATGTTGTTCGCTTCAGCTACTTGGAGCTGTGGAGGAATAGGCACTTGAAAACGTTCGATGAGCAACTGCAACAATTCTGAGGAGGTGCAAAATGAGTGATAAGTGGTCAGGAAAGTGCGCACGTAATTATAATCCGTGTATCTGAAAAGACCGATGATTAATACAGAAACAATTTCACCCCTAACTTTGAAAAATTTAAAAGAAAGACCAAAAAACTCGTATAACCCACGAAAGTATCATGAACTGTTACTACCAAAATCTTGAGAAGTTTCAGCTAAAAATGATTAAGAACTTACAAATGGTAAGTTAAGCGCTCAACTAATTTTAAAACAGTTCCATGTTTAACAACTGGTATACCACTACTCGATGTATAATCTTCAAACACAATATTTTCATCACAATCTTGATCAGCGAACCTGAAACTTTCATTTTAAAAAATGAACAAGAGTTTAAATCTATTACATGGAGATAACTGTCACAAAATATTTTTCAGCAATGATATAATGAAAATATAAAATTATACCTATATTGATCAGATGTTGGCAAAATTAGTGGAACTCGTTTTTCTTCTTCTTTTAACGATGCGTCCAACATTCGATCTAACGAACTGAAAAGCACGGAAAAAAAAACAGTGCTACGTATCAAAAACTTGAAGTTCCATCATGAGTGAATACAAACAATCAAAAACAACAAAGATGCATACCTTTTCGCTTGAATTTTGACTAAATCACACATCCAACTAGTTTTCTCTTCCGGCGTTCGACAAAACAGTATCCAGGAAATGTTGTCTCCTCGGTCATGAGTTATCGATCGAGATACGATTTTAAATGCATTTTGAAGTTCTATAATGATTCACTAGATACCCAACAGAAGTAAAATCAATTGCAATCTCTCAGTTAATAACATTTGAGTTAATGAAATGATACTTGCTTAAAGCATCCAACTGAAATAAGAATATAAATAATTTAACTATCAAGATAAATCCGTAAGATCGTAGAACCTTCAGTGTCCTTTAAATCGAATATGTCTGTTTTACGTATAAGCACTTTATCCTTAAATTTATAAAGTGGCTTTTCGGGTCTTGAAGATCGTAATGTTTTACAAAGCACCAAAAGATGGTCGAAAAGAAATGTATGACGCACAGTTGTTCCTCTGTTCTTTTTCAGCGTGTCTGCAAGGGATTTTTGAAATTCGAAAACAACAGCCCTCACAAAAACATCATAAGATGGCTAAAAGTCAAAGGAAAATAACCAGAATAACACAACAGCATTAGCATTTCTTCTTAGAATTTAAATGACCGTTTGTAAAGCAGTTGATACTTTAATAAATTTAAATACATAAAAAATTTACCAGCAGAAGATAATGGTCCAGATCGCAACAACAACAAATCACCTTCTGCAAGATAAGTTAATGAGGAATATTATGCATTCAAACATTATGGATATATATGGTATAAAGAACGAAGACTAAATCATTCAATCCTTTTTATTGAAAAAGTATTCTTTCCTATCACTTTATTCAGATGAACATTAATTCATAAACAGCTTTACTACGTAGCTTTCTTATGAGTGTAAATAATTCTTTTGTTACTAAAACTCCAGAGAGATATAACCTTTGATAACTTCTGCACATTTGTAACCAATTTCCTTGCCTTCCCATAATTCAATGCTTCGTTGAATCTCCTGAATTCTTCGTCTCTGACGTGAGCAATTTGACTCCGGTAAAGCTCGAATACTTTGTTCCCTACAAGTATAAAACGATAATGGAAGACACATAAAATCGAAGCAACATTCATGCAAATCTTTACATAATACAATTTTGTGTTAACAGAAGTAAAAACTGACGCTTTCAGATGATTAATCAGAAATAAAGGACATAGTGACTCCACTTTCACAGCAAGACCGCTAAAATAACTTTTCGTGCTTCTTAGATCCTCGATTTCATCAGTTGGTCGTGCCAAATGACATAAAATCTTGAAAAAGAATGCTATAATAACAATAAAAAATTATTCATTTTAAAAGCATATCTGTAAAAAACATGATTTCGCGCCAATTGATGATGGAGATACGTGAAAGCAGCAAATGCTCATTAAATTTAGCATTGTTAAGATGGCAAAGTAACGATTTACAAATAAAAACATTCAGTGTGAAGTTTAAATGAATTCTGTTCGAAACAAGAAATCTTGAGAAACAAGAAAAAACCAACGTTTGTAAGTTCAACGTAACGAAAGAAATGAATAACAGGAATTTCGAGAAGAGATGGAAGGACGTATTTAACAGCAAGTCGAAATGTTTCACCTCCAGGAGTTATACTGTGTGCTCGGTCCTCCAGCTGGAAAAGAAAAATGAATGCCTTAAAGAAATTTTTCCCCGAAATATTTATTCACAATTTATTCGCAATATTCCCTTCTTTATGTTAAACAGTGATTTTGTGCAAAATATTAAATTTGTAGAAATAATAGTTCTGAACAATAATAAAAAAGAATATGTTTACCATGAAGAACTGCTCGTATTTAGCATCGTTCAACACTTTTTCTACTACAGTTGTTAAGGATCCTTTGAACAAGTCCTTAAAATAAATCATAAGGAATAACGAAACATATCCAGTATTGTCAAGCACTCAATATTTGAAGATAAAAAGAAACTTTGAACCATATTTTGTTGGACTTATTGATCTAATAGAAAATGATACCATATAAGCAATATAAACATCAAATTCATGAGCTTCCGCAAGTTCCCATAAGCCGGCTCCCACACATGGGGTATCCGACATTTCAATTGCATCTTCCAGCATTCGCTGGACCTTCATTGTTAATTCATGCAATTCCAAAATGTTACCGAACATTTCATCAAGATAGTGCTGGAAATATATTTTACACTGACAAATGAAATCACTGAAAAACCAGGACATGGCCATAAACAAAAAGAATTGCAGTAAATGAACACGTTAAGCTTATTGGACATTACCTCATCAGAATCTTCGAAGACAGTCTCAAAACGGCGCCGGAAGACATGAATGATGAGGTTGAGGTCACGAAGATATTGGGCTTCCTCACGATTGAAATCGCGCGATGCCTGGATTTACATCTCTTTTGAGGAATATACAGATAATACATAACAAATGCATGCACGACAAATGAATGCATAAAAGTAACAGAATTTCAATCTGATAATAACAGCGATGATATATGGCTATAATATGAATAAAAGATGAGTGATGACTTCAAAATAACAAAAAAGCACCTCTTCATATGACATTTCTTGCACAATATCCTCAACATTATCGTTTAATATTCCAGATGTGGATGTCTCCTCTTCATTATACAACATTTCTGTAAGCTCCATTAAGCTCTACAAATAAGTCAGAATTATGATCGCAGAAAAGGCTACTAGCATAGTGGAAGACTAGAACAAACGTTATTCAGATAACAAGCATAAAATAAAAGTTATGGAGAATGCAGAATAATTACCAGATGAAGAGATCAGTCATTTGTAATCATTCTACTTAAAATTCTAAGTTTATCAATAGTAATGAGCAGAATATAAATGGATCACGATAAAACTCACTGTATCAGCACTCAGCGCAATTTTTAAATTTTGCAAACCAATAGTCGGGTCACACTTTCTTATGTTTTTCACATAATTTCCAGTCCACTGAAATGAGAAACAATTACATCCAAAAAATAGTTGAACATCCACTTTGAAAGGGCAAAAGTAAAGGTGCTGCCAGCATACCTTTAGTATATCTGCAGCAATGTATTCGATAACGGAAAGCAAGTACAGCATCACTTCCTCATCTAGTTTGTAACCCAGCAATTCCTGGAACGACTGCATTCATTGAAATCATAGCTGCAAATGCTTCCCCACCAATAACTTAATAGTTCATATCTTTATAATGTACCAATAAAATAATTTACTAATTTTTAAGTAAGAAACACCAAATGAAACCTTTAGTTTCGGTTGCAAAGTATGCAAAAGTGACATTAAGCTTTTCGAGTTTGCGTTTCGTTTATCATGGAGTTTTTTTCGTGGGATTCTGTGCAGTGCTTCAGGAGTATTTTGGAACTGGAATCAGAAGATTTGTACGATCGTTTGCATTTTTACTAGTACAAAAAACCTTATATGTCGGTGATATAAAAAGAATAATGGATAGTTCAGAGAAAGAAGTAACCTGAGTAACCCAGTGGAACATGCTTGCTGGCAAAGTGGTACGCATACTTCGCTCCATATCCTCGATTGTCTGTGGATGACATTCCAATAATTCAAAAAATAAACATATCAGTATTTCTTGAATATGTTCAGCAGCTGCTTGATCTAATCCGATGCCAGGATGACAATTGTTGGATATCTGCAAATGCATACGACAATGATAGAGCTATACTGAAACAGTTAGAATATTTAAAAATTTGAAAGTATTTTAATAAATATTAACAATAGCCGAAGAACAATAAATGGTTAGAAAAGGCGAAAGGAAGAAACTGTTCATTGATTCATTGATTTCACCTATGCATAATAGAAGTTTCCAAAGTAAGACTACAATGCTTCTTGAGAATGAGTAGTGCAAAAAATATCATCTGCAGCAATGTAATGCTGTAAGAGAAGCACATAATGATTATCTTACATTGATTGTAGCGAGGTATATAATAAGTAATAATTGGAGAGGTGCTCACCTGATATATCCGGTCGATAAATACCTTCTGACTCTTCCATTGTAAATGACGATTAGCTGCTAATGAGCGATTAGCGGTAGCATCACCCACGCTGACGCTCATGGAATGACGTGCGGCACCACCTGAAAAACCATAGTGCATCACATATACTACATGTAATCAGTAGCAAACTTAAACGCAAATTTCAAGATTAACTGAGAGAAGGAGAGTAAAGGATAGGTACAAATGAAGGTACTTCTATTAAATCGACCAAAAGTACCACAATTTCTTCAATTCAAACATCACTCATCCATTGATGTTTCTTACCATAATGAAGAATAACTCATTCTACATATGCTCTTGCATAAAAATTGAAGTTCAATCTCAAGTTTCAATTCATGCCATCTGAAATTGTTAAATTTTTTAAAAAAATAGAAGCAATTAATCATTTCAGTAGAGAAAAGATTTGATGATTTAAAAAGCAATGAAGTTAGATTTAATAACAAATCGAACAAAATGAATGCGACCAATGCTATGATTTTCCCACTCGACCACTTTCTCTTTCTTTCTTTCTCTCTTCCTCTCCTTCTCTCCCTCACTTTTCGTGAAAGAGTGGACAGTCCATAGCGATTATTTGAACGATCTTAAATTCCTCGTTTAATATACTAATTTTTTAAACTAATCAATTCTTTAACTATAACAGGTATAAAATAATAAGAAAAAGAATGATAGAGGGAAACTGTAATGTATCAAAAATGAGAGTTAATGAGAGAGGGGTCGAACTCGCTAATTGTAATTTTGAGGAATTGTTGAGAAGTGAACCTATCGTTAAGCTTTCTTTAGCTGTCTGAACCATTTAATACAATGAACAAACTTATCGGATACTTGAATTCGGTACAAAACTATCTCTTTCTTCTGCAGCTTTTATTAATCATCACCACATTTCCCCACATCTTGGAAGGGTCAAACTAATTTAGCAATCTCCATTCATCAATCACCCATAATGTAACCATAGACCCACTTAAAGGGATAAATAGTTTAACTCGAATCAGATTTCATAAATTCTTTAAAACTATAAAACAGCAGCATACATCCTGAATAATATTTTCTATGAAGGCATTTTTTAACAAATTAACGACAAGTGCAGTTCAGTTATTCATAACTTTTGAACAGATTCGAAATCAAAGTTCTTCGAAACCGTAAACTAAAATGTCAAAATCAAATAAATTTCAACAGTTGAACAACTTCAAATTGCCATGTAATCTTCATAAAATGGGTAAAGCAATGAATCTTATTTGAAGAAACCACAATATATGGACAAGTATCAAGTGTGATCTATCCTTGCTAACTTAAAAATATTGGAAAGAAAATTTTACTAAAATAAGCGATGACTTTGTACCATTGGGACATAGTTCGGTATCCTTTTAGGTAAATGTGTTTATGACTAAAATTCTCAAGAAACAGTGCCAAATTCACTTTCATTCTTAGTGTATGTGTGTCGAAATAATTTTAAAACTAGTCTGCGACTTTTATGCGAGTCATCTATTTGTCATCCAGATAACTTTACATATATTTTTTTTACAACATTCTGCATTGATGCGATAGATTTATGAATAAAATCCCTTTAATTCTCAGGAAAATAACAACGAAAACAATGTGTGAATTTCACAGATACACAAAACACTGCATATTACTATCAGACTTATAGTACCAACCGAACACTTCTTCACAAATTAAGCATCTAGCACCAGAAAACTTCTAATAAGACATGATACGTACTATATTTAAGTGGAATAGTAAAAACACGAATTTGCATATCTTTGTACCAATGAATTTCGCCTAAAACTCAATTCAAATTGGAATTCAAGTGATTATACTGTAATTTTTCTGGATTCTACAGATCAATGAAAATACGATAACAGAAGCAAAACAACAGGTGAAGAATGAACTATAAAAGTGACATGCTTTTCGAGAAATGAGTAACATAAAGTAAGGGTTAATACCGGATAAGGTCTGAAATGAGATCCTCAGAAAACGCAGTTATAAAAATTAAAACGTAAAGCTCAAAAATGAATAACAAAGCATAATTATCAACCGAAAGATTAACTGTTATTTGTGATAAAACTTGATTGACTTTAATTTTTAGAACTTAACTTTATAATTTAACGAGATCCACTATTGCTGGTTGTTTTAGCGAGCATTCTGCCTAACTAATGTTCATTTCTGTTAACCTTTCTATGTACATTTATTAAATCTTAACCCATCGCACTACTGTTCGTTGTAAATCGTTTACCCTGTCATCACGCTGTGCAATACAGACTGCACAACTATCTTATTAATCGGCGAATTTAGCATTTTCAACTGCAGGCCTGAAGTGCGCATAAAAATTCCTCAGTTCATTGACATGCGTAAAATTGTCATTCAACTCCATATGCAGCAAAGAAAACATTTTATCGAAATCTTCTACCTTCAGATCAGCAACTTTGGTATCTGATTCAACCACAGAGTTTAGATCTATGTTTGCTTTTGGAAACCATTCCCTGAAATCCTACGCATTATGATAAGCATCGAGTAACAAAAATGAAACTCAACTGATATTACTGAAGTATGCACAACTAGCTAAAGGTTGAACTGAAGCTGGGAAAATCTGATAGCCGACAAAAACAATACTGCTTCAATGAGAAAATAGAGCTACATCTCATATAGCATAAAAAATTTATGACCAACTCAAACAGCAAAAATTCCGGTATCAAACCTGAGTTTTTCAGCGACTTTTGTTTTAGCAGTCATTTTGCCCGTAAAAGTAAGCCAAAATGCGTACTTCATTAGAATTTCTTCACTCGAACTGGCCAATGAATTCAGATTGCCAATATCAATTTCGCTTTTCGGCTGTATTGTCACACCGTACAGACTTTCATTCGTAATACCAATCTAAATTCGAAACACTATACCATACAAATAACGGATATTTATTCTATGCCAAATGAAACTAGAATACTTGACGAAATTTAATAGAAATTTGACGAACTTTATAAGTGACTCGTCTTGCCTACAGCGGACCCAAGTATTAAACAAAAACAACAAAAAAGAAAACATCAGTAACATTTTCGTTGCTCTGAATACTATAGCAAATATGAAAAACACTGTATAAAGAAAAAAAAAAAAAATTACCGAATTAAATTTCTTTTCATAAGAGAAAGATTTGGACAGCGGAAATGGAGGGCTGAAAGTGTTGCGCGGAAATCCTGAATAGCCGGATATTGGCTTGACGGTAAATAATTTATTGAGTAGCCACGATTTGTGTTTGCTTCCATTCGATACAAACTGCATATTGGGATCCATGGCACAGGTTGCCAGCACAAAATTACTCAAAAAAAAGCTCTAATTTATTTGCAAAACAGAAACAAAATTTATTCCATAGGATGAAAATATGAAATTACTGAGCTCGACAAACAATGTTTCCACTTCAACTAGAGACATCTAATTTGAAAAAAGAAAAAATTATAAATTTTCCTTTAGGAAGAAAAAGTGAGTTGGAAAAGAAGTTCATAAAATGAGGAAGGGTCTATTTTATGGATATCTCTATACTTAAAAAAGGGAATGTGAAGTGCTGCTTCAAGAAGTTAACCGTAACAATGGTAATCAAAGATTACCATGTTCAGAATAATGTCAACGTCTCTGTTAATCATAATTTATACGATAAGCCCCGAGAATGATTAAAAGTTACTAACAGTCATTATGCCGGAAAAAAATGACACAACAAATCAAAGAGAAATATTATTTGTAAAACTATGAGTTGGACAGAAATCTATAATTTCATACAGGAAACTAAATAATACTTCAAAAAATAAGCCCTAATAATTCAGAACTTATTCCTTATTAACAGTTGATCATTATTCATCATACTTGCATAATTTGTTAAAACATTTTTTGTATTTCAAAAAATAACTGTTTTGATCTAATAACTTACCCAGCTGAAAGAAATGTGATAAGCTGTACGGCACCATACTGAAACATTGTGTCCTTTTTCACCGAACATAAATGCATGATTAAATTAAAGATCATTGAAGTAAGCATATTAGATTGTTGAGTGGCTGTGGGCAAACAACCAATTACTATCGGCGCGAATCTTTGTTTATTACCGGATTCGTCATCTGAAATGATAGCAAAAATGGGCAAAGTAATATAATTTTGTAGCATATCAATCTGAGCTTAGCAAAGCAGTGAGTGTCAATAAATAGGACACCCCAGAATTGGTAAAATGAAATTCTCAAGTTCTCTCCACTACTTTCTAATCAATAATATATAGGTATATAAAAAACAATAATGGCAAAAAAATAATTCAATTTAAAGTTCTCTTAAAGACACCAGTAAATATAATACTCAAATATGGACGAACTCTAACATACAGTCTAATCTAATTTTACTAACTAATCTTGTTTGTTGGTACTTTACAATACAACAGGCCTCCTGTCAAAATGTATTTCCTTCTCCTATAACTCTTTTTTTTTTCTTTTTTAAATGAATGGATAAGAAATCCGTTATGATAATGTAAGAATTCTTTCACTAATAAGATTCAGAAGTATGACTAAAGAAAGTTCAGCATCTCAAAACAATGAAATTTTTCTATGATTTTAAAGAACCACTGGAGATAATTTGATAAATCCAGTCTCTTCAGAGGAATTCAAATCTGATGCATGCTGAAAGAATGGAAAAAGGAAAGGAAGAAAAACTAGCAGAATATTTAAAAAATTTATCTAAACGTTAGAGAACGGCCGATGGTCTCATAATTACCACTCAAATTTTGATTGAGTTGCGCGTTCTTGGCCTAATTATTCTGATTTTCTAATGGCATCTAAAAAAAAATTCTTCTAGCTCTTTATTCTGCTACTCTTAGTTGCAGATATAAAGAGTGGAAGTCAAGTCCAATTTCAATAACGTCGATGTATTGTCAGGTTCTAAATTAAAGTTTTTGAGAATAACTGAAATATGAGCAGAAGTCATCTGCCAATAGTTGTTAGCTATGAATAAATGCATAATACTATTACTAATTTTGAAATGTCAATTTTTCGCTACCACGCTAGGTTAAAGGTAAAAAATCCATACAATTAGCGGTCTGATCACAGTGTATCAATTTGTCCTACTGAATTTATTACTGAACTTTATAATATTTCACTAAATAAATAATTAATAAAATAATGAATCATCATTTCACTGGAGCTATCTGGTGTTTCAAGTCTCAATTTGCAATTTTAAGTTTTCGTGGAATTTCGAAACAGAGACTTGTTAGTAGCTAAACACATCGGGAATCCTAACGGTATCCATAAAAAACTCAAAAAAATAGGCATACCAATTTGTGCGATATTTGTGTTTGATAACGTAAACGGATTAACGGCATCCTTCATGAGCTGCTGGTTAGCAAAGAGAAGCTTAGCTGGGAATGGTGTCTGCTTCTTTCGTGTACAAAGTGGAAACAATGATTCCATATTAGCTCGATATGCTCCAACTATTAATCCTCCTTTTTTTCGCATCTTCCCTGCATATTCCTAAAAAAGTCTGCTTTCATCTATTTGCAATAAAAAATCTACCTTATTGCATAAATGTTCTTGAAAGTCATGAATTCAGTAATTCTAGCAATACTTATACTGACTATTTAACATCAAAAAAAGAGATGAAATTGACTAACTACAGGTAATTTCATCCCAGAAACTGATTTAATCATTTGCGCTTGTTATTTAAAAGTGAGGAATCTTTTACTAAACTTTTCCTTTTTAGCATCAGTTTTAACAAATTAAAAATGATATTATTGTAAAATGCGTAGGTCACCGCATTTAACTATCGCTTTATCCCAGACGATTTTATACCTACATTAATTTATTCAGGTTACTAAACTGGATTGTAAACCGTTGATTTGTTGTGTTAGAATTGATAAAAACAAGATCTTTTCCAGCAAAAGGAATGTAGGATACTTGCAAGAAAATGAAAATAACAAAGAAAATTTTAACCAAAGCAGATTGCATAAATTCTAGGTATATTTAACTGCCTAATTAATAGTGGAAATTAAAATGTATGTTTTGATAATAACGATACTGAAACAATACTTGCTTTAATTGTCTCCCAAAAAAGCTCCAAGTTATCAATGATACTAGCAAATACAACTTCAAAACATAACTTCGAAGTTTTGGTGTAATTATTAAAAGAAAATTAAAAGAGAATTGTTTGTTATCTATTTTATCCTAAATGTCTTATTTTGATGGTTTAATCTTACAAGACAGTTCCGTAATTTCAAGATTTTACTCCGATTAAAATCCTAATCTCTTTAAAATTCCATTGGAGCCTTATCCAAAAAAAGACTTCAAAACGAAACCTCGGGGAAAACAAGGAAATTTGATCGTAGACATCAAGATAGTTAGGAGATATTTAAGTGGAGTTCAAGATGCAGTTATAATTGTAACCATTTGAGCTCAGTAATGCAGTTTTGCAATCGGCTGAAGGAAATCGGAACAACAAGGGAAATCTCTAACAGGTATGTTTAATTATTCCCATAAGCTAATTTATCATTTTATATTCCCTTGTTGAACAGTTCTTTCTTCTTCTTTTTCCCTATGAGGGACTCATTAATTTTCCATTTGTCAACAAGTATTCAAAAGAATTCACTTCCAAACATTTAATCATATCTCACTTAACTAATTCTTCACATTCAATTCATCATATTTCATCTATTCCCACCAACATACTCACTGATACAACTTCATTAGCGTGCATCCGTTATAGCTGAGTACATTCAATCAGACATGCTTTCAGAACATGAATAGTTTATGGAGAGATATTAAGGACCTGTTGTTAAATAACTGTTAATATTACTGTTACTCACACAACCAGACATGTTCGCCAACCGCTCTTCTCACAAATGATATTGAACATAATGCAGACATGTACATTTTATAAATTACATCGTAGCACAGATGAAAATTTAGTGGTAAAAGGATTTTAATTTAAAAATGGTGGGGAAAATTCCGACCGCTGTAGCAGTTCTAGTATAGTGAAAATTGATTTGATTCTTAACTACATTTAAATTCAATTCCGATTTCATGAAGGATTCAGCTGTTACTTGAAATACTTAAAAAACAGAGAATCTTTATACTACAATATCTTTGATAGTAATTCTGTAATGGTAAAAGTTAATCCAAAAGTCAACACGTTCATTTAGAACAGATAGGTTCGGATGGTTTTGAATTGTAACAGAAAGTACAAAAATTATGTATATTTGCTTTGTGCAAACATATTTTAATATTCTTTTACCACTAACTAATTAGATCCTTTTTCTGGAAAGCGAATCGAGCGCAAAAGTGTGTCTATGCACTTGCCATTATCTTTACAAACATCAACATCATAATACATTTATACTGCTGTCATTAACTACTATTTTGAAGCAAAACTGGATTATAGATTAGCTTTCCATGTATAAAATTACATAGAGAGTTAGCATCGTTCGCTGTAAAAATTCAGGTTATTTGGTCCGGAGATGAAACTGCCTTGTTGATATTGAAAAGTGGTGAAAAACTGCCACCTAGCAAACTTACCGCATTTCATCGAAAAAATGTTGACAGAAAATCAAATACGTTTTCGTACTCATTCTACTTCATCTCAATTCAATGATTTTATGTAATCACATGATAATAATGATAATAATAATGTTTGCCTAAATTTATATAAACAGAAACAACTTATATTTAAGACCGCTCACTGCAATCTCTTCTCAAAATAATTTAAAATCATTGTAGAACAATGTCCTGGGAAACTAAATGATAGCGGATCACATTTATTGTCTCCTACAAATCTTAAACGGAATATATCATTTATGATTTTTACCAAAAAATTTTTTTCTATAAAAACTCAACTTGGAATGGAGACGAGAAACCATCCTTCATTACAGAAATGGGTTCGATTTCACGTCCAATATAGCTTCTCGATATAAGTCCACTATTTTGAGTTTTCTTTTATTTTTCGTCTAATTTATCCAATACTTACAAATAAAAAACCTGGCGCCAAATTAAAAATGATCACCCGTTATTAAAATTCAACTCAAAACGTTTACTAAAGTAATTAAAACGCACTAATAAAAGAACATTAAAAGTTTTCATATTGTCACATCTATCCCAATATAAAAAAAGGATATTTCAAGTTTGTTTGCATCATATTTTGATATTTTCACAATTATTCACAGACTAATAAATCGAAAGACTCTCCGGTATTATTGATGTTGTAACTGCACCAACAGCTCAAACATCTGCATAGCACGAAATATGATTTTTAAACTTAAATTTGATGAGCATTAATTCGAAATTTTAATAGATAGTTAGAAGCTCAAAATTTTTTCCACGAACAGAAGGATACATATTTTTGTACAGTAAAATAAAGGTTTCTCCATGACTGTCTTACAGACAAACTGTGCTGGAGATTCAGATCTTTCGACAAACCATGATAAGCTATAATCCTTTGTCTACAAAAACTTTTCGCGTATCTTTCATGAAATTTTCTTTTAAGTATACCTCTTAAATTTTTAGAAAATCCAAGATTCACAAGAAATGTTAACAGTTTTCACCCAAAGCCGCCGATAGCCGACAAAAATCTTTTCGGAGTTCGGATGAATTATTCAGAAACGATTGTTAGAAACTTACAGTTCGACTATTGGCAGTGAGAGAGGCGAATTTCTATTAAAGACAGCAATCTGAACTATTTATAACTTAAAAATTAAGTCCTTCGAAGTATAAAACACGCTCCTTATCGAGGTTTCCGAGTCGTAATGTCTAGCTTAATCATTTTTGGCATCAAAAGTAAAACCATTTCAACACACCTTGAAATGAGACAACGAAATATTGCATCCATAACATGGACAAAGGATAAAAAAATTAAACTCATCGAAATAATAAGAATATCATAAACTGAAAATAAAAATCGTTCAGGATTCTTGAAGTACTTTTCATCAGAGAAATAACGTGTTAGCGTTAGTTGTTTACAGTGAACTTGCTAGATCGAAAAAATCCCAAAAATTTTCCATTAAAACAAATAAAAGTGCTGTCAAAATTGCTTAAGTTAGCTTCCTTACTTCTTAAGAAGCTTCTATATCATTGAGTTTTTTAAAACTTCAACGGAAAAAGAGGCTGAAAAAAGCCTCTCTCCTCGTTTTCCTTTGTTACACGAAAAACAACGTGATGTTCGCATGACAATCATTAAATCCAATGAACATTCCAAAATAAACAGAAAATTATAGCTGTTGAGTAAGAAAGCGAAACTAACAGCATCTACTTTAAGAGAGAATGGATAACTTAAAAGTAGCAACAGACACATAGCAACAAAGGACATCACTATTAAGTGCCTCGTACTTACTATCAATATTCTATTTCTATTTCTTGAATTTCAAGGATTTTATATTAACACTCATCTTTAAATTGAGTTCCTCTTCTACATCGTGTCAATTACCGTCTGCTGAGGATAAGTACTGAAAACCATTACACATTTTAAATATGCTATAACGTACATTTTAGGCAATGGGAGATTATTTTGTTTTCATAATGATGAGCAAAACAATAGATTATGGACCACCAATGAAGTTGTATAAATCAGCGCAAGCCATATGTGAATCTTTATAAATCCTTATCAGTCAAATAAATAAATAATTTCCAAAGAGAACTTTAGAAATCGAATTCAGATGAGATTAAAACCCCAGTATAGGAAAAAAAAAGGAACGAAACGCGTTTAACTTAACAACTGTTCATAAGGCAGTATAATATAAATGTAACAATTCGTTCAAACCTATAGCGAATAAACCGACAATTCTAAAATTAAGTCCAAAAACGACTAAGAAGTTATTTTGTTTGAAGTGTAAAAAATTCTTTATATTTTAATCTATTTTTCAAGTAACTTTCGTTCAGATGTGAATTGCTTATTGCATTTGGATCTTAACAGAAATCAGAAGCCCAAAAATCCATGAAAGCAAACGAACCTTCGCTTTTTGAGCTTCATGTTGTGATGCTTCAATGATGGAAAGGCTAGAAACACCAGCATTTAATAATCGTTCAGCAAAACACTTTGAATGTAAATCAAACATGGCGATGTTCATACCATTAAGCGTACTTCCATCCGGAGATTTTGAGAGTAATGCATTCACCAGATACGCTATCAAAACAAATTTTATCTCTAACAGAAATAAATTACAGAGTAAACCTAAAGAGGCCTTTTTTTAGACCTTAGCACAGTGAAACAAAACTAAGCCTATTTTTATTTACAAATTTGCTAATCGCATCAAGTCTTCATTATCTAGTCAGAAGTTGGATTAGAGCTCTTCAACAGTCTTATATTTTGATATGAACTTCTTGTTAATTCTATATTTGCTCGTTAGAAAAAAACTCCCTATTAACTTCATATTTGTTAATTTGTCCTATCTATCCGATTTCGAAGAAGTTCTGGATTTCCTTCAATTCTTAACGCGACAAAATTTCAAATGGGAATAAAAAAAAATTTTGATCAACAAATATTTTTGTTTATTTGCCCTTTTTTCTTTATCGTATAAAACTTTATAAGCTCACTTTCCAGTCTTTCATCACCGATGCCAACGCCCGTACTTCTTGCCATTTTAACTTCATTTTCCCGTAGATAAAACTCTTTACGAGAACCGAGTTGTGCCAAGTTCTGCTTTTCAAGATGTTTCGAATTTTCCTTCAGAATCTGAGATCTTTCACTTTCAGGATGTTCCGGGAAATCCCTCGTAATTGGTGACTTAAATCTTTCATTCTGTAAACCATTTTTTGATTGAAGGTTGAAAATGCAGAGAAAAAATAACAATGGATTAAAAATGAATTTCATAAACTCTCTGGGATCAAAATGCATCTTAACTGTGAGAATTTCGTAGAATTACGAAAAAGTCAAATCGTGTCATCTGTTATAGTAAACACAGGACGAATCCAAACAGTTTATCAGATCAGTGGCTAACTAGGGAACCACAACAGTTGTATTAACATATCAGTGGCCAAGGAGGAAATATGAATAGCTGTGCTATCATATTAGCAACATCAAAAATCATATGCTTTAATTTTTGCAATTCTCAAACATGCTTATAAAATAAATACGCCAAACCTTTGTTTTTAGATAAGCATCAATTGAATGGCATTGGTCAAATGCTACTGAATCTGACTGCAAATGCAAGCCTGGATATGATGCAGTGAGTGCAGAAGTGCATGCTAATGTACTACAGCACCTCTGAATTGCACTAAGAAACATCTTGACACTATCCCAGATAATTCCACTTATTCGTATACCGCTGAAACTATGAGCATTATTCGTATACCGCTGAAACTATGAGCATTACGTTTTGAAACTCCATAAGCCCTACACGTACAATACTCCACCTACATTCACGTACGCTTGAGAACAGCCTCTCACACTCACAATCACAACCCCACATTGGAAAGTACCGTAATCCAACTGTAGTGTTAGGACGCGATCAATTATATTTAACACAAAATTCATGGGTACTGTCATTCTGGACAGTAATCTACAGTACGCCTCCGCTAAAACTTCTTTAAATTTTTGATATCAGGAAATTTTCCACATTAAATATGCTTCAAATATATTAAATTTCCTGCAAACTTCAATATTTTATCAGTGAATGCAATGATCGAAATATGGTTGCATAAACGTGGTAAACAATTTTCACATATTTAAAGTGTAAAAAAAATAATTTAAATTTGGTAAATGAGTAAAATTGAAATATTGCATTTAATAATGGAAATTGTCATGTAAAAGATATGATGAGATTGGAAAACTAGTTGGTGACGCAAACCTGTGGGGGCATTATTTAGGAATTTTGCTGTCATTTGCGAGTCATCTTTTAAATTGTATTTCATTGCTGCTTTTTGTTAATACCCGAAAAAAAAAAAATGATTTGGAATTTTGGAATGACTATGTTAAATTGCCTCCGGCTGATATTTTAAAACAGCATTGAAAACGGCATTTGAGTAAGGGAAAAGATTTTTCTTTCTTATCTCATATTTACTTTTACTTAAATTTCAATTTCATTCATGGACGATTCATTTTCTAAATGATGTGTGAAGAAAGACAGTCATTATTAAATGTATCTGCGAACTTGTAATTTAGTTCAATTTGCTTCCGATTTTTTTTCTAAATTAAAGTGAAAAATCAAGTCCGGTTTTACCAATGAAGTAAGCAGACAACGATTGGGATGATATGAATACACAAAAAAACAAAATTTATTTGTTGACTATTTTTCTGATTTGTCATTACCGTATTTATTTTTTTCAATATTATCATTATCATCATAACACAACTATTACCAATAACCTCAGCAGTGAATTACTGATCATGCTACTATTAGCAGTGAAGGGATTCGTAAATCCGGAATTGCCGTAGGGCATACTTCATCGCTGATTCATCAGTTGAAAGCAACAAAAGGAAAGAGAAAATGGAGAAATCATGAGACGATCTGCATCACTTCTTAAAGTCCTTCTCCGTCGTTTCACTCAAACTTCTAACTTGTAATAACTTTGTAACTAAACAAACACCAAAAATGGTCCAACGTCATAATTGCTCGCTGTGGTAATAATCGCTGCAATCCTTTTTTTTTTTTTTTTTTTTCTGAAATGCATCAACTATAACGTTTTAAACATATCTAACAGTGAAGTACAGTTGGTTCTCAAATTACTTTACATCTATTCGCTTATATATTATCATTATTATTACTATTATTATTATTACTACTACTACTACTGCTACATTGAGGGGCAATGACCACGGTATGATGAAAGATTATTTCAATTTACATTTGCATCGCAGATTTTCCTTAACGATTGCTATTACTGAAGATAACTTGTATTTGGTACCATAGATACTAAAGTTCTGATCTATTTTAAGATCAAAAATCTACTTTGAAAATGATATTACTATGTTTAGCTTTCAACATGTATTAAAAAAGAGAATATATTTTCCACACCCTTTCTTAAACTAGGAAAGTATTAATCCTATTTATAGAGAGTTAGAAATTCAGATGACCGTTCCTTTAAATCATCAAGAACTCAAACCACAATATTTGAAATTGTTGTGAAAATTTTAAAACCATTCATTGCATTAGACGAAATCACTCTGGCATTCATAAAAGGGAAATATGATCTTTTACAATAAATTATAACCGTCATTATCCATCTTTCTGTAGACCAGAAAAAGAAGTATCAAACTGATAAATCTAAGGTGGGAAATCCTGAATAAGTATTAGAAATGAGAAACTTTCCTCTAAATCTCATCAGTCAGTCTAATTTCAATTTCACTTTTAGATCATGGAACTATTGATGTTCACAATCGTATTCATGCAAATGTGGGATACTTGTGATACCTTTGGTTGCTGTCCCTTAGTGACACCTTGTATAGCATATAAATGCAAGCCATGCTTACCACTCTTATGTCCACCATCTCCTCCACCTCCAATCTGCCCACCTCCTCCTCCTCCTTGTCCTCCACCGCAAATATGTCCACTACCTCCTCCTCCAGTAATCTGTCCCACTTTACCTCCTCCTTGTCCTCCACCAATACTATGTCCACCACCTCCTCCTCCGGTAATCTGTCCACCTCTACCACCTCCTTGTCCTCCACCACCAATCTGTCCACCACCTACTATATGTCCACCACCAATAATTTGCCCACCACCAACACTTCCCCCTCCACCACCTTCACCATTCCCGCCGTGCCCGTTGCCACCTCCAACACCTATTTGTCCTCTGCCGGTAAGTTCACCCCAACAAAACTTACCGTAAACTAATTAATTAAAATATGCTCAATTTCACACTTATATTTATAAAAAAAAAAATTGTCAAAATCAAAAGCAGATAAGATTTCTTATTTTTACTTTTCATATTAAAGGCCCCAAAGCTGACACCGACATATACGATGCCAGTGATTAACGATTGTTGTTGCACGTGCGTCACGCCTTGCGTGTACTCTCGAATGAGAATACACGGTGCCAAAATATTTTCAGCTTCACTTATTGCTGATTTGGACGACGATTCCAAATGCAATGATCCTGCCCTGAAATCAATTATGGAAGAGGTACGAAAAGACTTACATTTCAAGTTAAAATATTGTTATAAAATTGATCGAAATGATCTGTGAAGCAGTAGTTGGTGGTCAGTCAGTATTCCCCTGGTCAACGACAGTTTGTTGAGATTTGTTAGTTCCACGTTCCTTTGTTCAATTTTTTAAGGTTTTATCCGATCAAATTTTGTTGTCAAACTTAAAACTAGAACAAAAAGAGAAAATTGAAGCTGACTTAAAATTTGGGATGCATTGAAATTCACCTGTTATCCTAACAGATCTTTAGCAGCGTGTAAAAAATTAGCTCGAATATTTCGGTTAAATTAAAATAACGAGAACATAGTTTCTGTCCCTAAGCTGTTTAGTGGAACTTTCTGGATCAGGAATATTCTTCTTTTTACAAAGTATGCTTTTTCTTGAATTATTCATGGATTCGTTCTGTACCTTCCAGTAGTTTCATACTTTCTATGCTATGAGTCGTTTCAATATCTATCAGTAAAAGTTTTTTTCTTTTTTTTTATTAATCCATTTGTATCATCAATTTCAAAAACTTTGCTGACATAGTTTGTTAAAGAAGATCTATCCCCTCTTTCTATTTCTCTTTCTCTTAAAAAGAAATCTCGATTATAAAAATATATACTTCATATTTCATCTGATTGTTCTGACTGAATTTGACATTTGCACATAAGTAGCCAGAAGTTTGAAGCTTTCGCAGATCAGAAAATCATTAAATCGTTTTACTCTCTTTCCTTAATTTGTTTAATTAGTGCTAATTTTCAATGATTTTAGAACATGACCGAAGATACAACTATTTCTAAACGTACGATTCAACAGGCAGCCGAGGAGAAACTGTCCAAGCAATTCAATGTAATCTGTTCGGAAAATGATTTTTCCTATGTTGCATACACTGATACTTTTTGCCAGCATTCGAACGATGATATAACCTGTTATGCTTTCAGTCCACTTCCGAAAATTTAATTATCCTAGCTATTATTCCATGAAAACGGAATGTCTCTTATTTTCTATTCAGCTAAATCAAGCTTGAAATTCTGACAAAAATACTAATATTGTTTTATATATAATACATGAAACAAATAGGAAAGAATCTAACTGATCAACAGAATGAGTGGGATTAACTGTCAATAAACGAAAGCAATAAATGAAATATCAATTAATCTGGCTTTGATAATTTCAAATTTAGTTGTTAGTATTGAATTTTTCGTTATTGTGTTTAAGATTTTTCGAAAAATTCGAAATCATTAAGCGTAATTAGATTTTTAAAAAGCTATGATGTATGATTCTTTCAGAATCTCACACCTATTCATTTGCTTACATCGAAGACTATGTAATATATAATTATGTTGTGATAATCTATTGTTCCCACACATTATATGTCGACTTGATTTGAAATATGCAAATTACATTTGCAACTGTAATGTATTTATTTCAGTAGGATTGTTTTAAGCTTTCTCTTGAATTTAGTTGCCGTAAACAAGAAGGATCTTTCTTTGATCGCGCAACTGAATTTTTTAGCCTTTCGCTTTTTGGTCGTTGACCTTTGTGAAATAAATTTTTAATTTCTGCATTTCAATGAATATATTGATGCCTTTTAAAATTCATTTATGCTTCATGCCTGTCCACATAGACAGATTTATTGATTACCTTGAATGCAATTCTTAGTTTTCCAATTTACTGCTAAATAGACAAATTTGAAAATAAATTTAAGGCAAAGAATGACCTCATCTTACCATGCCTTATTAAAGGTCCTTACAAATGTTTCACAATTATATCAAAAATATTGGATAGAATGAGGAAAACTTTTTTTGCGCAAATCGTTCTTACTTGCGATAATTCTCGGAAGTACTCAGTTGTGAACATATTCTGATAATAGTTAACGGTTGATGATAAACTTAAAAAAAAAAAAAACCTTTTTTCTTAAATTACAATAAATTTTGCTTCACATTGAAATGTTTAAAATTAGAATTCCAATCAGTGATAAACATATATGAATAAAGTTATTCTGAATTAAAATTGAAATAAAAATTTGGAACTAAGATAAAAATACCTTAAATTTTAGTCCAATTATCTTTATGCAGCAGCAAATTCTTTAATTTGAATAATTTAATCTCTGGTTGTTTGGCAAATTTTTGAAACAAATCTTTTTTCTTTCCTAAGCAAACTTTTTTTCTTCTCTTGAGAAGGCAAAAAAAAAATTCTTTAAAAACAATTTGGAGCCAATGGAGCTCATATAAGATGTCTGCGAAATAAGGCGTCTGTCTGGCATTACCCATTGAATGCTTTATCTTAGATTATCTTAATTCATCAAATTATCGATGACAATAAATTGCAATTCATTAGTCCTAATTAGATTAAATTAGCTTAATTTTTACGTCAGAGACATAGAATTTTTTGTCACAGATGGAAAAAACTCGTCACCCAAACAATTAATTAGAGATAGAACGGAAGTGTTCAAAAAAATTCAAAATATTTTGGTGAACTTTCCACATGATTTCGACCATATTTACAACACAATTAAACAATCGTTGTTTACAGTAAATTACGGTAATGATTTGTGATACGAAAGAGTTCAGTTAAATTTTTAACATTTGGAGAATTTGAAGAAAATAATAGAAGCATATCTTTGAATATGTATTCTTCGTAATTCTTCAAGTTTCAACTCAGAAAATATAATATGAAAGGAAAAGACATAAAGGAGATAAGTTATAGCTTTCGTACTCAATTCACTACGACATTTTCAGTGTCAGCTCTTTTGCTGTTGTAAAGAATGGACAGGAATACAACCGGATCAGTAATATTGATGATAACATGCCATCATTTGGTGCCTTGCCAAAAATTCATACATATAAAGCATTCTGTGATGCAGCTGCGATGATGTCATGATATGCCTACCGGTCCGGTACCCATTGAGCACCACTCATGTTGGATGGTATGACTTCCGTTGACAAGCCTACTTTTTAAGCTCTCATCATCATGAAATGAAGTCGAGAGTGGCGCCATCCTAGACATTAACTGATACGTCTCCTCTATCTCTATCTATTGTTATTACATCTATATACATATATATATATATGTGTGTGTGTGTTTGTATTCATATATACACACACCTAGATGGGATAGAAATTACCATTTCGAGCAGTGATCACTATTATCATCATCATCAAAATCATTATCATTATTATGGACGTCTCTGTCGTCCATCTTTCTATGCTTTATAAAATGGGTAACATGTGTTTAATGATCGGTTCCCATTAGTTTCTTTACCACGTGTTCCGCCTCTTTCTTATTCTATGATCGACCGGCCTAAACTTCATTATTATCTCTCGATCCTTTCCATTTTTTATCTAAACATTACTCCTCCTCCTGTCTCCTTTACCCCTCTTTTGTTGACCGTATTCCATTTATTACAGCTTTTCGGTAGTGCTCATATTAATCTCAAATGTTCATTTATCTATTTGTCACCTATATGTCTTCGATCTGTCTCCTTTACAGGCCTATCTTCATGGTTAATATAACAAAATATACATATAGCTATCTTACGAGTGATGTATTAGTGATTAACTTTGTTCTCTTCTATCGGTGCCTAACGGTGTATTATAGGTGCCGATAGAAAAAATCAAATGTCTTCAACTCGGAGGACATATTTCATTGATAATACATGCTGTATTTACCGTAAATTTTGATGCGTATACAGTAATCGCTCGATAGTTTTTGGAAGAATAAATACGAATAAAAATGCGCCTATTTTATGTAAAACGAGTGTAAATTGAACCAAAATTTTTGTTATAAATTTATTTCAACAGTGAAATTCGATCATTTGTACTTAGACAAGATAAGTAGTCAAAACAATCAACGAATTCGAGTTCTATATTGTTTTTGCCAAATAGCAAGCAATCATTGCAATTGGGATGACTAAGTAGATGAAAGAGTGATTAGTGTTGTAACCACGCCCGATCTTCATCATCGGCTCTTTTCTTAACCCTCGGTGATCGTTCAACCGACTTCGTCAGTACTGGATCATACGAAATCTCAGAACTCGTCATGAGTACATCGAAATATTTAAATGTCTTTTAGAATTTTCAATTCTATCAAAATGTTCTTTCGATTGATTTCTTTTCATCGCAGTCAATAAAATGCTAGAAAAGTAATAATACTATCGATATTAACTATTGCTTCCCACCGGTTGAATAATTTTATTTTTCGTTTCTCAACTGTTCGAAATGCCACACAGTCGTGGTGTTAGAGAAAGTTATGTTGTTAAACCTCTTAATTTTTAACTCCATTAACCTTTTATATCGGTATCATTTTTGATCTTGTACTCATTTCAACCGTTTTGAATGAAGTGACCAAATACATCATTATATTAGATGTTCAGAAGAAGCCGAAAATATTGAATTATTAAATTTGGGATAAACTTTTTTTTTGCAGCTCTTCAATCTGACGTCGTACACGGAAAGAAGCAGCAACTTTGTTGCTCAAACATTTTCCATTTCATCCATTTTAACGCACATCAATTTGTCGCTACTCAAAATCAATTCCAACACTGTCAACAACGAACGTAGTAGTAGCAGGCGAAAAAAGTGTGGATTGCTGAATTGATATGCGAATTGGTATTATCGGTAGGGCCTTCACAGATAGGCCCAGCCGTACTATTATTGCATTCTTATTGAAATTTATGATGATACTGATACCTTGTAACTATTTACTGCTACCTGCTGACGGTACGCCGATCGTCAACATTGGTGTCGTTGAACAGTCACCGGCCACCTCTTCTGCCGGGTTAGCAATATTCTCAGTACTAAAATAATCTGTAAACATGTCACCCTCAAATTGGTCTCTCTGTTAATTGACATTAATTACCTTAGGATTGAAATTTCCTTCCTTATATGGAAAAAATTAACTTATTTAGGAAATATCTTAACGTTTCATATAGTAATTTAAAGCCCTAATTATAAATCAGCATTTCTCCAATACGCAAATTAATTAAAATTAAATAAGGAAAATTTGTAAAATAAAGGTAAATGAAAAAGGAACAAAATGGAACACCTTTTTGGCTCTTTTTTAATGTATAATTTTATGGCTCTTTCAGAAATTTTTCAAACTAAAATGATTTGCTAATTAAATTAATGTCTTTCATACCGAAATGCATCCATTCGTCTTTACATGCATGGTGCATTTAGCTTTGCATTTTAAATGCAGCAAGATGGCATCTGCATGCACCATCAAAGTGTTGAAATTGTGATGGGCCATCAAGTTATCAGTTTTTTGACTTGCAAATAATAGTTCTCTCTCGACACAATTGATAAGAAGCGAACTCTAAAAGAAGTTTGAAGTTTGGACTTTGCTTACAAATTATCGAATTTACGCTACACATCTAAAAAAATTGTACTCCGACGATTTATGATAGCTTTCACTAACAATCTGTTCAATTATCACTTTTTGAACAATTTTTTCTGATCTTCAGACTTCACATACATATTTTAAGGACCGGAAAATCAATTCATAATCTAATTTTGAATATCATTTACTGTCTGAAGCTTGAAGAAAATTTTGCAATTTCTTTCAATTGAATGCATTATTTTTTGCATAAATTACTGCAGATTTTTAATTTGAATCAACTTTTTTTGGAATTATTTTAAAAATAATATTTTTATCAAAAAAAAAGAAACCTAGTGGAGAAGTGAATTGTATATCGTCTACCGAACGGTATATCTTACTTAAAATTATTAATGAGAACTAATTGGTTTGTCGTTTGTCCATATCTTCAGACATCATAAATGTAAATATGCCTAGATGATAAAGTTTTGTTGGCATCGAATAGTAGTGCCAAATGTGCCATCGTTTCACCATTAAGATTACTGTATTTTCAATGAGACTATCTCCTACGTGTAAGGTATGCTGTCCTCAAGGCCTACCTATTGTAAGTCTTATACAAGAATTAGCTTCAACTTTTTAATAAATCCACTAGTTGAAGTCTCATATCTCAAAGTTATTTGAATATTTCATTTTAATTTTTTACTTCCTTAATATTTCTAACCATACATTCTGACAAATTCCTTTCATTATATTTGTATCACTTGAATTGATAAAATCTATAAACGCTTCTCTTTACATTTGCCTGAATGGCTTCTTTTTTTTCTTTTTATATATTTTAAATTCCCTACTTGAAATTTGTCATTAATTGATTGGAATAGTTGCATAGCATCAAAAATCTTTCCCTACTCTAAAATGCTATTACAGTGTTCATTCCCTTCTGATCTTAAATCATTTCCACTACGATACTTCGTCTTTTTCAATTGTTGGCCAATTTATTTTAATTCATAGCTAAGCATTCGACAAATTTGCACTACCAAACAATAACACTAATCGATCACGAAGAGATTTGATAAGCAAAAAGTGAAGGAAAAAAAATGATCAAATTATTTTTGATGACTGCCACTTACTTATTCGTACATTTTCATTTGTGATTTACAGTTAGTTTGCTAATACAGTCTGCCTCAGCATTTTGTATTTTATGAATTGCAGAATAGATGAAGCGAAAAATGACTTTTGGATTGTTTGAGGGTGCTCTTTGACCTGGTTTTACTTTATTTATCATTGTAATCTTTAGAAATCAAGAAAAGATTGAAAGAATCTTTGATGCTTTAAATGAAGAAATGGAAAGCAACAGAAGCCAAATTTAGTTTGAAATTAAACTCAGATTTTTTTCGAAAATTCTAGCATTCATATTTTCAACAAAGGATACTCGAACTCAGCAAAGTATCTCCCCCTGAATTTACCTTATAAGGATCTTTTAAGGAACTAATCCTCACAACGTGCATAAAATGTTGATTTGCGATTTGTACCTGAGTTAATTTTCAAAACATTTGATAATTTTATAATTATAAGCAAAATACTAAGTAATCATATTTAATCGATGAATTTCAATCGTTAGTTTTTGTTGATGGGATTACATAGTCTAACAAGTTAAAAATGCAAACAATATCGGCTTTTATCTTCCTGCACATATTTTTTCATTTTTTTTTTCTCAATTTTAACATTCCAACTTTCATCATAAATAAAATATCTTTCAGTTCCCATTTTTCACTGCTACCTTTTTTTTCCTGTTGAGAAATTCTGGACGAACTTACTTTCTCCGAATAAAATTGAAAGAATTAACTTTTGTGGTTCATTTAATAAGATTTAATTTTCGTCTGTTGCACTTCAAAAATTCATTGCAATTATTATATCTTCTAAACAGAGAGCCTTATTTGATAAGGAATGAAATGAATTTAGCCTCTGTATAGATTGCATTATCATTGGGTAATAAAACATCTTGCACTTGTAAAGATCGCAGATTAGCAAGAAGAAAGTGCAGGTAGAAGTCAAGCCATGCTGTTATAAAATTTACTTTACATTTTGACAACGAAAAGTAATTTATAGGTACATTCAGTACAAAGTGGAAAATGGATCTGTTTTCGATGAAATAGCAAAGAAAGCATTCATTTCTTTGCATTCAGAACCATATATTGAACCGCCACTGTTAACTTTTGATCAAAAGCGCTTAAAGTGGCTTCAACGATACATGCGGAAGCAATTAAAAGCGGAGAAAAAAGGTAAAATCTACCAATTTCAGGAATGAAATTTCAGTACTGCGAGAAAATTTTTGTTTTGGAGTACACTTTAATTTAAAATTTAACTTCCATATCATTCCATTTATTTAGAAAGACTTTCCATTTATTTATGTTAATGTAGGAAAGAAAGTGATTTCTTCACCGAAAGAAGCATTACATCAAGTGAATCAAGAAGTAAGCTTAGGAAGATTAGATGATTCAAGGCCTGCAGCACATTGTGATGGTCAAATTTTCAAACAACGTATCCGTATGGATGGTTGTTTATCAAAGGTAACTTTTGTTTTTTGCAATCAGTAATACTCTTTGACCCTATCATGATGTCAATCTGAAGAGAAAAATTATCATTATGATTCTTAAGTTTTTATCTGAAAACAAAAGTAAAGGATGAACATCTAGTATCATATTTATTTAAATTATTCGTATGATATGATAATATTGTAAATATCAACTTTAGAAAGTATAGAATTAAATATGTCGAATAATTCTATAGAAATGATATTTAAATAAATATGATAAAATAACACCAAAGATTGAATTAAATTGTTATACTTCGACAATTTCATAAAGCTAAGGAAGAAATTATCTGAATGTTAATGATAAATTGCAGGTAGTGCACAACAGGTTTTGCCATGGAACTTGTTCTTCCTATTTCATACCACGTTTGAGGCCACGGAAATTGAAATTGGATGCCATGTTTCAAAGTTGTTCGGTGTGTAGGCCAGCTGAGTGGGATACTGTTGAGGTACATTTTCGTACAATTTTACAGAAATGCTGCAAAATTTTGCTCAGCAATAAAAATTAAAAGCGCAAAACATAGGCTTTAGAAATAAATTATGCTGTCAAGAAATTTATTTCGTCAAATTCATTCCCAAGAATCAAAATCGAGGCAGAAAAATCAATTTTTTTTTCTCGAAAAAGCCTAGCACGATAAATTAATAAAGACGATTTGATAATTTTTATGCGCAAATAGGTGAAATTGGATTGTCCAAGGAAGAATCCGAAAGAATTGAAACGAAAAGTAATCAAAGTGAAGAAATGTAAATGTATTGCATTGAACGGTAATAATCTAGAAAGCGAAGAGGATGGACGATAATTAACCAGGTTTTATTGTTAGAAAACCTGATCCTGCTTTCTAATTATTCATTATTTATTATTATTTTTCTTTTTTTCATGGTTTTTTTTCTTTACATCATTTGAGGTTTTGTTGCGAAGTGGTTCAATAATAATGACCAAATTATAAACTTTTTATAATTGAAAAGAAAAAATGAAATGAAATGGAAATAGAAGGTAGTTTTAATACTAAACTATGGTTGGTGCAGTTAACAAAATGAGTAATGATATTGAATTTTATGAGGGATTTTTATGAATATAAATAAATTCTTATCATTCAGCTATAACTATTGATTTTGATATAGTTGCATACATAGTTTTAAAGTAGGTTCTTACAAGTTATTTCATTATGAATTCCTAACTATCAAGTTAAAGTCTTAAAAAACCAAGCAAATTTAATTCTAGCAAGTCTTTAAGTTTCCGGTACTAATAAAATTTCGTCGAATTTATCTTTTCGCAGTTGTTCATTAGACGAAGAAGCAATAAAAAAAAAGATTTTTTATCATTTTACAAAATAGTAGAATGATTTTTATGTGTTAGAATGGAGTAGTAAAATTATGACTACGAATTATTAGATTCAGGTAGAGATTTTATGGTTCGAGAATCAAGTTTATCAACTTTTCAGATTGTAACCTTTATTAATATTCCTTAATTTCAGCAAGGATATTAAAATGTAAGGACTTGATAGTTTTTCGTTCCTAACAACCTCATTGTTTTCTAATTCTAGATTAATGTTCAGCTAGCTTATCGTATAAAAATAAAATATTACAATAATTTTTTTATAAAAAAAACATATATTATTCGAAATTGTTTACTTTGAAATTGTTTACTCATATTTATCACAAACAATTCTTGCTTCCTCACGCAATACAAATGATCTCATGTTTTTGTTTATTATTTATGCTGTGTTTACAATAGAACTTTCTCATGTAGTTGTATTAATTTTGTTCAACAAAAAAAAAATATACATATATATGTATTTTCTTTTATGATTGCATATTTCTCATATTGGACATTTCTGTGTCCTACTTCAAAATTAATTAATAATTCCACGACATCACCGCTCATTATCCCTTCCTAGATTTTATTTCATTTCAATTCTTAATTTCATCCAACCGATTGCTACATTCAGAATATAATTTTCGCAAGTGCTTCATAGTTTTTTAAAATTTTCGATAGATATAGTAAAAATTTTTCAACACTCCGAATTTTCTTTTGCCATTTATTTTAAAATTTTAGCATATAAAATTCTTACATGAAAACTATCACTAATGATGTATTAATCCGTTGGGGAAGCAAATTTATGCTCGTACAAAATTAAATTGATAAAAGTAGACGTTAGCTCGATTAGTTTTGATAGAAATGATCGAATTTTGTGACTATTATTATGTTACTGTTCTTAATTATACTGAAATATATTTAATAACACATTGAAATGTATTGGTACTTCAATTGGTACCTTTCCCAGCAAACAATTAATCTGTATGAGTAATTTAATAGAAAGGATAATGATGAAAACATACCACTTTATTGTTCGTATTTTCACATTTGGAATGTTTCGATATATTTCAAAATTTGATGAAGCATAACAACTATTGCTGTGAATTTCCGGAAGGAAAGAAAAAAAAAAAGAAGTTGTTTGAAATTGTAGGATATGTGGGGGAGGACAGAAAACAGCTGATATCTCTTTTTAGAAATGGCTCCTAAGAGGCGCCAACGAGAATGCTCGAAGTGATCGGTTTAAGGCGCCGACAATCAGTCAACGATGTGTCGTTCATTCCTCCTCTCCCTCCAACATTGATTCGAGTCGCCATTCAGTCGATCAACTGTTGATCAGTGCTATTATTGTATGAAAGGACCGATCAACTGATTGAATAGATCAAACGTACGGATCAGATCATTCTAATCACTATGTCGTTATTGCTTACTGGGAAGATCATAGCTTCCTACCCTTCATTTTATATCTTTACTGCACCGTCAAATATAGTGCCATGACTGCTACACTTGACTGGTGTTAACGTTTTTAAAGAAAACTTGAGATGCAAATCATTTAACCTTTCATTTTCTTCACAATGACTTAAACACTCTAATCCAGTGATCTTCATAAATGTAGGGCTTTTTGGAGTTTTGTGGAAGCTTACTACCAGTAGTTAGCAAGAAATAAATAAAATCAATCCAGTGAACCAATTCCAATTTAGTATCGTTATCATATTTGCTAGAGTTTCTTGGAGTTTTTGAAGTTTATAAATTATCTGAAGTCAGTATTTAATAATGTTTGATCCGTAGACTATGTAAAGTGTCTTAAATAACAATTAATAAAATAAATTCGAAACTTGAGCGGAAATAAATAATTGACGTTAATTACAACTTTCTCGTTTGGATAGAGTAAATATGCTATTGAAAATTCTCAGCCAAGGGTAAATCGTAAATGATAAATCAAATTTTGAACAGTTAACAGTGTTCTTACCTATTGCTTATTTATCATTGCACTATCTCGTTCAAAGTAAAGTAAAGTCTCAGTTTTTATGCATATTTTTTCAAAATAAAAGAAAAAAATACTCGAATTCTGTTTAAAAATTTATTTTAAATGAATTTTTTAAGGCGTAATATGTTTATATGCTGCGCTAATTTATGGATGAGTTGCACATAGTGATGGAAAAGTAACATGCAAAAAAAAAAAAAAAAAAATGAATTACAACATATATGAAGTGAAATTTCAACATATGTCATGTCATTAAGTTGTGAATCCTAAATTTCAATTTCTTTCTTTGGAAATTTACGCGCATATTTGATCCTATTATTAGTACGATGTAAGATTGAAGTTTGAATTAGTACAGTTAGATTTCGTTTTTTTTTTTTTTTTTTTTTTTTTTTCAACAAATTCTTCTGAGAAAAAAAAAAAAACAAAGTTTCGTAAATTAACGGAAGTAACGTGAAATGAATCAATGTTCATTTGGTTATAAAAACAAATGACAGACATTAAGAATAGTGAATGTTGGCGCCAGTAAAACTTCAAAGAAATCACTCTAAACCATATCATCACTCTCACTAGCTAGTATCGCACATCATTCTTCATGGACAGCACCACTCAAAGTGCTGTTTATTGTTATTTTAGTTAAGCTAAATATCCTACAGAAAAAGTTCGAGCAAACTTGCAGGAAAATTCTATGATGCCAAATTCTAGGGTTAATTTCAATTTCTCATCAAATTAAATTTATATTGCTGGGAAATTTTTGAAAGATTCCTGCATACTTGTCTAATGAGTTAAGCTTGCATTACTGAGAAATACCGAATACCACACGTCAAATGTACAAATAGGTTACTTAGGTTTAGATTGAAATAGGTTAGGTTACGAAATTTGTATCTATTTACCATTTCAATTGAGTCATTTATCAAGAAAGGATTATATTACAAATTCTAGAATAACCTATTTCAATTTAAACGGACTCTTTCAGACTTCAGCCATTCACAATTTATCGTAACAAAACATGCCACTGATAGCATGATTAAGCCTAACGTCGAATTAAGTGATCAAATGAAAAGTGATCAGAAATAACATTAAATGGGAATGGATTTATTGCAGAACAATTTACTATTCACCGAAATCAATATTTTAAACAGCAATATGAAAAGCTCGGGAAAAATCAACCCATTAACAGTACAAAATCATAAAACATAATGATGCACTCGGTTTATGAAAAGGCCACAATCACGTCAGCATTTTTCGGGAAAAATACTTGCTGAGCAAGGAAATCCGAACGAGATTTTTTAATTTTGCTTCTCATCAAATGAAAAAAATTTGTTAGTGTACAAGTGAAACAGAGTATACAAGATTGATGAGTTGGAATAAAGAGCAAACATAGATGTTCGACAGTCTTGAAAAAGTGAGCTGAAAAAGACCTACTCAATGAAGTATGTTCGACAAAGAAGTTTAAAAAATCATAATAAAAAATCACAACAAAGCACGAATCACCCGTATCAACAGATACGTTTATAAAAAATTCATAGGACAAGAAAGCCCACATCGAACAATAAAATAGTTGCTGCATAAAGATATAAAAAAGAAATGTGAGTGCTCTAGAAATCCGCAGTTCATCCGAAAAAATTCGTTGAAGAAAATTCATTGCCAAAAACCTAATTATGCATATTACAATTATCCAATGAAGGGTCTAATTAACTGCATGACAAATCCACCAGTTAGCGATCAACAACGGGAAAAAGCAGAACATTGGATAACATATAATCGAGATCCGGCAACTGATCATGAAGAGCCCGAGCATCAAGTGAAAGTTCGCTCACTGGCTTATATTTTCGCTCATCACCATTTTTGTTCAGAATATAATCCAGTACAATTCTAGAACAAATAACGATTGATAATTGGAATGGAAACAGCATGTAATATCTGAATGACAGACAATTATTTTTACAGATAACACTGAAAAATTTAACGATAATTTATGTCAAACAGAGTTCCTCCTCAGCACAAGCAACTATTTAACATTTGAAAATTATGACAGAAAGATTTAAAGGCTTTAAAATGTAACACTACTTGTTTTACATCTTACGACGACGTATGTGTCACATTATAAGGCCAATTGAAGGAACTTTATTTGACTGATTACCAATCTCTTGCTTAACGCAAAGGAATTACTTACGGTGTATTGCTTGAAATATCTTTTCCAGTTTTGCTTTTTCCGGCATCCTCCGGCAAATTTAGACCAAACGCAGTTAGATCCTGTAGGGAGTTAGTAAATCTATTTAATAACAAATCTCAATTTTAAGAATGCAGAGATTCTAATATAAACATAAATTAGCACATGACTATCAATTTTAATTGTGATGCTATTTCATTCGCTAGTTCATACTTGTACTTGTTGTCAATTTATTGCAAAAAGCAAGGATGATGTTGACATAATCATAAGCAATCCGTTAACAAACACTATTTATATGGTCAATGTGCAATGACAAATGCGGGATACAAGATGCTACTTGAAACCCCTCATCTCTATTTAGAGCGTTCAAGATCATTCAACAAGGACTTATTATCCAATCACCAGAATTTAGATAATAATGAACAGAACCTTCTGCAGCGTTGAAAACACTTGCATGGTTGGCGAACCATCACTAGCTGAGCCTCTACTATTTGTGGATACCAAAAAATCTAAGTCTAGTGACGCAGATGATACACTTAATGCTGCAAAAAAATTTAACATAGTTTTTGAGGAAGACCTACTCAATGGAGATGAATCAATTTCAGAAAAGATGAAGGACTTTTTTTAACAGTAAAGTCCATAATTCATCACTTTCTACATGAAGTCTTCCATATTAGAAGGAAACTATCCTGCTAAAGTTACCACACTATAATTAAACTTAATTCTGGATAAGCGAATAAACAGTATCGCCATTTCATAATAATGATAATAACTTAATCTGGAGGCTTGTGTACGTATATACAAAGACATCCAGAAATCGCTAAAGAAATTACTCGAAATACCAAGAACATCACGAGACATAGAGAAGTAACATTTAAAACCCCGCGAATTCATTGCTGACTGCTTCCTTTACTTATAGTTTATTAAACACATAAAAAAAGAGAACATACATCCTGTTTTAAGAGGATTTGTTAGACCGGAATTATTCCAGTCAAACTGCACTGGTGGGACAGCCAATGAATCAATAGTAACGGATCTTGAAGGTGCCTGTTGATTGATTGAAGACCTGTAAGAAGTACGATCTGAACCTTTTCCTGTTACGTCATGCACAGATCATGCGAACAATGGTGCTGATATACTTCTTCAAGATCTATGCTTCTATTTACATCAACAAGCATTGCTTGCGTCTCCTGCAAACAGCAAACTGTCAAAACTAAAAAGCAGGTTAGAAAGAACTGAAAATTAAAGCATTCTCATTATTAAAAGAAACCGTACACATTCCCGTCAATGGTGAACGAAGCAAACATACAACTAATAGTCGAGAAAAATAAAAATAAAATCAAAAAAGCTGAAGTAGAGTGAGATAGATAAGACCTTCCAAACTTCACTGGAGTATCTGGCTTGGTTTATGCTTATAAATTTGGTACGAAGATATTTAACAGGTTAATCCAAATCTTCAAAGGAAATTTCAACAGTGATAGAATGGATGATAACGGAATCTTTGTGCTTCTGCTCTCGATGTTATTTTGGCTTTGCAGGAGGTTAAATAAGGCAAGGTTATAAAAATACTAGTCAAACATAAAGACATGCACAGCAAATTTAGAAGCAGTGAAAAAGCTCTGCATTTTCATCATGCAAATATAAAGCATATCTGTAAATACCCACAATCACATATGCAAATATCAGTTGACCCTTACCTTTCGATACCTGAATGAGACAAGAATTCAGCCGAATTTGACTGCGGCAACCTAAAAAAATGTAAACTATGTTCCTAGAGAGAGGTAAGATTTGAAACATTATAGATTGAATTTTCCAAACTTACGAATTCTTTTCATCTACGAGTGTAACTCCAGCGCAGCTTTCCATCACAGACACAGGTGCAAGAACTGCACTTTCTTCAAGATGTTGTGCAAATACAGGAAGATCTGAGTTTCGAATAACAGTCTGAAAAAAAGACAGATAGGAAGTTGTCTAAAATCTGGTATATTATTTGAAGTTCATTCGTCAGAATGATGTAATTGCAGCATTTCACAATCTTTATATTGTAACTTAATAGTTTAAAAAAAGTAATATCTGAATCATCTTTCAATATAAAGCCCTTTTGTACCAAAAAATATAACAAACGAACTTGATTCACGTCAACATCCAGTGAACGTAAAAAACAACTCCGGATCAATGAATCATGCCACTGTAATTTTAGTGCTAGCGCTTCCTCAATAATGCTTACTGCTATCCATACCATTTCATCTGGCCTAAATATGTCTTGCATCGAGGTCGAAACGAATCACTGCTGACCATACATCAAAAACAATTACGTTAATTACCAAGCTAATTAGTGACTTCACCTATTTACAAAACAGCATCTTGTGATCAAGTGAAATAATCATGAAATTATCAATAACTTTCCACTGAGAGCGCGTGCTAAGATTGAAGATATTTGAAAAATTTGAACACTACTGCTATTAGTTCTTTGAATTTATTATGAACTACGCAAGAAAAAAAATGTTACCTCTCTTTGCCTTTTGTATTTATTGCCTCGCTTAACGTTTCGTATATTCCATTGTCAGAAATATCATGCTCGTCATTGTTTTCCCACTCTTCAGTAACTGTTGCCCACAGCTGATCATCACATAAGTTTTCTAGAAGTGCCGGCAACAATGACTGAAAAATGTAGTCCAAATTATAGTTTCTAAGCTGTAAATTCTTTGCTACTCATTTTCAATGATCCAACAAATCACTTTTTTTTAATATATCAATGTTCTTTGTACTTCATGGCAATGTAATGCGAAAATTCATCAGTGTATGGAGAAGAGAAAGGTAAGGAACAGAGGTGTTCGACATACTCGGTGATGCTAATGTTATCGTAAAAGGAAGACAATGCTGATGATGGACTGTGGATTACATTCTATGAATTAAGGGCCTGCCATGATTATTGTTTCGACTATTTCTATACCGAACAGCGTTCGGTATAGAAAAAACTTTCCTGTAATCAATTCTACGAAATAAATGATTATGAGAAATGATTTAAACTAGACCACAAACTCACAGTTTCAGCGGTAAACTGCAACTTCGTTTCTGAAGATGTAACGCCTGCAGTCGACTTATTTTTCATATCAGGATCAAGCAATGAAGAGGACTCGAAATTTGCCCAGTTGTCATTTTCACTTTTCTCAGTTTTCTCCTGAACTAAATGGGTCAAAGACATGGCAAGCTATAAAAAAATTGCTCACTATGTTTATGTTTAAGAAACTAAATTGAAATGTTTTGAAATTTGAAAGACATTCAATACAAATCGAAATGTTCCTTTATATTGGAATTTTGCAAACAAAACTGAATATGTACCGCTTTAGCAAATTTTTCGAAATCACCAAATTCATCATCGTCTTCATCGTTTTTCAAAGTACTTTGCACAACTGCCATTTTTTCATTTTCATCAATCAAATCGATATTCTGCAAATCTGAACTGTCTTTTGTCTCATCTTTCGTAATTTCTGTTGGAATCGAGTCTTTCCTCTCTTTTTCGAAAGCTGACATACTGTATTCATTACCGGTTGTTCCATCTCCCTGAATTGACTTGGTTAGCATTAAGGAAAATTTTTTAAAGATACATTTAAAAGATGAATCAATGCGTTGATAACTCAAAAACAGACCTGAACAGAATGAGCCATAACGCTCTTTATCACATCTGAATCCTCAGGAGAGTCTGGAATCTCAGGCGATAAATCTCGGAGTTTGGAAATTTGAGCAAACTGAGAAGGTGGAGATTGAAGAGAAGAAAATGAAGGATTCTGCTGTCCATCAGAATCGTCATGTGGAAGATTTCCAGTAACAAGGTTCTGAGCGCAATCTAGAGTTCCGCATACTTTTGCAGACTCAGTATGAGGTGTTATCGTCTCAAGATAAACAAGTTCCGAATCTGATTCAACTTGAAGTACGGCTGACATATGTGGACGAAATTCTGCATCATTCCCATCGTAATCATCATCCGCAACAGCAGTAAACCGATCATGATCGCTTAAGTCAGCAAAGGTACTGTCACATGAGGTTTCGACACATGGAGTTGAGGGCAGTGGTGGTGGATCATCTTCAAACATCTTCTTTAATTAATTAATTAGTCTGAAAAATTAATAAAATAGTGGTGCTGTTATGACTTCTCTAAAAAACAGGTGCGTTATTTTGCGTAATGGCAAAAATGATTTATTCCTTGCACTGCTTTACGTTGACCTTACTCAAAAAGTCTGTAATATTAAAAGAAATTTCAGCGATGAAATATCATTCTTATAATTGAGCTATGAGGTAAATTAAATGGAGAACCATAACAGCCATAACCTTAACTTCCAAATGGAATATGAAATATTTAGAAATCAAATGAGATTTTAAGGATAAAACATAGGAATCCCGTCGCCCTTCAATTACGACTACTTCAACTTTTCTCTTCATTTATACTCATACTGCTTAGCGAATAATAGCCATTATGTTTATCCCTATAGGTAAGGGACTGAGAATAAAGCTACAAATAAATTGTACTGCACTTGAAGAAGTTAGGAGTGACGCCTAGTGACAAGCAATGACAGTTACCAACGGGACACCCATAAATCTCGTCGTCAATATTTTACCGAACTGCGATCGACTTGGCATTTCTTTATTCGTCTAACAAATTTTAATTTGGTTTAATACTTTAAATATTGTCGTTGAAAAGTTAAGTCATGCTATATGTTAAGTTAACAGTCAAGCAAAATTTTTCAGTATTAATACGAAAAGTAGTGAATAAATCCTCGTTTGAATATTAAAACTATTTCAGTGGTTACTCGGAAAGAAATTTAAAGGTGAAGTTTGCCAGTTTTGTTTATATCTTTGCATTAAATCACGCATCTCTTACATCATCAACTAGACAATTAATTTGCTCCCAAACAGAAAGCCACCCAAACACAGACGGACTTATTATTAACACTCAATTTTTTCATAGTCTACAGCATGCAACTGGTATGCAACAAAGTGGTACAGTTTTGTTTATATTAGTGGCCTAGGAGCCAAGGGAATGTGGCTGGGACTGCACTTCTCAGGTGTTGGATCAAGAGGGGAGAGAGACATGAGAATGTATAATAAGTTTTTATGAGATTTGTGATAAGGGAATCAAAATTTTGCGAACGAGCAAAGCTAATGGATTAATGCCAATGTTAACACTTGTTTTGGAAAAGTTAGATTCCTTTCCTGAATTTTTTGATGGATCGTTTCGAACTGTTGATTAATCAGCCAAGCATTCAGTCATTCGAACTGTTAAGAGCATGTATTATTGCTAGGCAAAATCATCTATGAAATGGTTCGTAAACATGATTACTTCATCTTCAAATCACTTTGTTTTCTCATTGTTTTCTTTTTCCTTTTATTGTACGAGAATATAAAAACTATCATTTTCATAGACTTCTATCTACGTGTGAGCGAAAAGAGAATAGGTTGTGAGTGAGGTTTTTTGAAGTTATTATCTCAAACATTTTACAGACATCAGAGTTCCAGCCCTCTACTAGCTACAGTTAACGTTTTCCCATTTCATTACCCCTGCTAAAGTAATATCAACAATAATAGCAATGAATGTATCTCTCAGCAAGCCAGAATTCATGAAGCTTTCTAAACTTGAAGATTGACAAATAAAAGCAAAAAGAGTAACGAATGAGAAAAAAAGAAGGATGGCATAGACATGTGACACACAGCGACAGATACCACCTGCAGGAAACCCATTGCTGTCTTCATGCATTGTTACCTACGTATTGATCGTTATTGGTTCCGTTGTTTCCGTTCAGTTAAAATTTTTAAAGTGAACAAAATAGAGCGAGAATGAAGGCAGAGAGAGAACACCTTTCTAACTCTTTCCATATATGACAAATTTACATTTACTTATACTCTTAATATATAGAAAGATTGTAGGTGATAATTTAATACTTGTGGTAGAGTACCTATGGCTAATGAAACCAGTTCCTATAAAACAGACGAACCTGGCTGAACTAAACGCGACATACAACAGCATTTCGAGAGTACTGCATCAAGAAGAATTGATGGCGGTAGTATCATGCGAACAACATATGTATTCCTGTTATTCAAGAGTGTTTTATACCAACTTGGAGAATTGTTGGCGATATTCCTCAAACCGCTCTGACATGAAAGCAATAATGTAATGTACTAGTTTTGCTTAATGAAATGTGAACGGTCATTGCCAAAAATTTCAAAGTTTTGAGTTCGTCTGCTTTGTGCCACTTACTATTACTTCCACACAGATATTGCATTCTTGGAAATCACGAAATAAAACTTATTCGTACCAGACAATTATCCGAAATTGTTTGTCTCCGCCAACAAATGCTAATTAACTTATGAAATCCTTTGTCGATATAAGGAAATATCACTCAAAAACGCTTACTAATAATGCAATGAAGTTGCAAATGAACACAATTATTTTAGAATTCATCTTTTATTTTGATGGAATTCATTGTCAAATGAAATATTAGTTGCAAAATATGCATTATTTTACTTTCTTACTCACATTCTTTCAAGTATTATAGTGAGTTTTTAGAGGTTATGTAAATTAAATTTAAAAATTTTTCAAGTTTTTAAAGGAGAATAAAACAGATAGGAATGATTCCAACTTTATTAGTTTATTTTATCATCTAATATTAGTAGCCGGCAGTGTCACGTACTCTGCCTTCTTCATCTTATATTTTCGTCGGATCACTGTCAATTAGAAAAAAGCACCAACTGGTGCAGAGCAATTGCGTTTCCGGATATTGGTTGAAATTACTACAAAGAGAATTGGAGTGAAGGAAGCGATGGCTACAGGAGTTAAACCGGAAACTTTGGACAAAATGATAACTGTACTGGAAGAAATGGCTACCAAAAAAGTAAATTAGTTTTCTCTGCGTAGATTGACTATTTCATTCTACTAAGGTCATATTTTAGCCAGAAAAGTTGTTGAGCCTAGAGTTTATATCTTAGAGTATCATAATGAGTACTACTTTCATGCATAGTGGCCTTACATAGGCCTGTTTAATTCATTACCTAATCCGATGTCAAATTTTCTTCTGTTTTAATATCGTATTTCTGAAATAGATGTTTTGCTCATTATCTGCAAATTTAGCAATGTTCAAACATATTTCCACAAGTTAATTGATGCACAGACACGTGTCTACCGAGGAGTTTTATTGGGAGAGGAACTAAAAATCTTTAGGGAATGCAAATGAATCAAAAAATAACGTTGGAAGAAATATTGGCATTAATGTCCACTGCTGGGATAATTATGATGGAAGAAGGTTCGCTTGTTGAAGTTGAAGTACCAATCAAGGTTGTTGGTGATATCCATGGCCAGTATGAAGTGAGCAGACTGATGATGACCTTTCTCATTTCTAAATTGCTGTCGAGAAAGTGTATGTTATAGGGTTCAAAATGAGATAAGCATACTATCTTATGTGAAGAAAGCAGAATTAAAAAGTTGAAATGCTTCTATGTTGATCGCTCAACTGTTGCAATCTTACATTTTAAACTATCTCAATTAGAAATCTATCTGCTGCTAAATTTAAAATACAAAATACAGGATATGCATAAACTATTTGGAGTGATCGGTAAAGTGCCGGATGTGAAAATGATTTTTTTGGGAGATTACATCGATCGTGGGCCACAATCCATTGAAACAATAATTTATCTACTGTGCTTGAAAGTGAAATATCGCGATCGCATTTTTTTGCTTCGGGGAAATCACGAGACCCCGGCTGTAAACCGTATATATGGCTTCTACAATGAATGTGCGCTTAAATACGGGTGGGCTATTTGCGGAAATTTTTAGATAGTTTTACCATTAATTTCCGCTGAGAATTTCAGAAGTTTTTTTGAAATAATAAAAAAAGTACTTTAGCGTTGGTTTATGGTGGGATTTTCAATCATTTTTCAACCGTATGCCTATGGCTGGACTCATTTCCAAACGTGTTCTTTGCATGCATGGTGGCCTATCACCGCATCTTACTAGTCTTGAACAAATCCGCCAAATTAAACGTCCTTGTGAACCGTTGGTAAGTGTCCAGCTAATAGTTGTTAATATATTTGCAATGTTCTTGGTATTATCTTAAGGTTGTTCGATTGTTATATTTCAGGATCGTGGATTGCTGATCGATTTGGTTTGGTCAGATCCGACAAATAAAGGAGATGGATGGTTTTACTCTCCACGCGGTCTCAGTTATTCATTCGGTAAAGGTGCTTTGCTTGCTGCCTGCAAACTGTTAAAAATTGACCTTATCATCCGGGCTCATCAGGTAACATTTTTTTTTGGACATGGAAGAGATGAGGATGTAAATGCGTTATGGTAGGATATTCTAAGTAACAAATTCCGCTGAAATTTCTCCTAACAATTGAGCTGAGAAAATGTTTAGGTAGTACAAGACGGATACGAATTAATGGTCGGTAAAAAGTTAATCACGATATTTTCTGCTCCAAATTATGCTGGACAGTTCAATAACGCAGGTGCTGTTGTTTGTATCGACGACGACTTACAGGTTTACTGAAAGCCTTAAATCAGTTTAAATTAGAAATAGTTGTCAAACCGGCTCTCCAGAACTCTCGGTAGTTTGTTTTGTGTTCAACCAAATGAATTTCATTTCATATTAATTTTCTTAAAGAATTTTATTACGACAATAAGCAATCAATTACTGCAAATTCCAGGTGACTTTTCAACAACTTCGCGTTCCGCCTGGGCCAACTTGCGTGCGGTCTTGTCCAGAAGTAGCCTGTGCTCCTGGTCAGGCTCTTTCCTTACCACAAATCAAAGAAGCAACAAGCGCGCCTCAGGTAGGTCATATCAATAACATTCATTTACCCTGAAGTAGCTTATAACAGGAAAATTTTGAAATTTTTTCAGCCAGTTCAGCCGAAGATGGGAGAAGTGAAAGAAGGAGAAAAAAATAAGAAAGAAGAAAATAATAAAAAAGCAGAAGAAAAAGAAGGGAAGAAGGAAAACGGCAATAAGGATGCCGTGAAGCAAAATGCAGAAAGGAAAAACGAAGGCGAGAAGAGGGAGGAGAAAAAGACTGCTGAAAATAAGGAGAATACTAAACAGGAAGGAAGTCCTGGGAATGAGGAAAAGAGTATAGAGAAGGTTAGTAACATAGTAAGAAGTTCGAGTACGGCTAAGCGATGAAACGATCTTTCACTTTGTTCTTAGGCCCTTAATATTAGGAAATATGATCCTTTTGAGTACTTTCTATAATTTCCCGTTCATCAGTTTGTTGGAAACAGGACATTACAGTCCATCATTATATTCAGAGCCATACTGAGGTCAATCTGGCTATTGCCACTTATGGAGTGCCAAATCCAATTAATAAATCTCATAATTCTGATTAGCGAAAATGTTATGCAATGTTGTAGCTGTATAGTGTTGATCTGTTTCAGAAGTAATGGCGCTTGGAACTTGTGATATCATTCCTATTTGAAATATCACACTTCATGCTGAAAATTCATCGCTATCATTTGGATCTCTTAATTCTCACTTTTTCCATCCACCCATAGAATACTGTCTCATTGGTTAACTATCAGCTTTGATCATTGATCCTAGGAGAAATTTGCGCCCAAATACTAATCAACAATGAATTCAAAATAAAAGACATATGATGAATGACAAATGACAAGATGTAACTTTTTCTCCAATAGTTTACATGAAAGGTCTTCATCGACTTCACATCAATTTGATCTTGATCCATAAATTGAGTTAAACAAAGAACTATCGTTCATTCAATGATATTCTTGGTCATGCCTTACTTTTATCATTTTGGTATCTTCTGGGCCTAATAAACAACCAAGTTCTTCTCGACGTATGCCTAAAATAATCAATCTTAGATCTACTGTTGGATTTCATTATCCAAATAATTCTTTGCGATATACTAATTACTAATCAAAGAGTAAAATCCCATAGATAGTTTGCCACACATTCAGATGGCACTTGAAAAACCGACGGATTTGTCCTCTATTCCAGTTGATGTAAAACACTGATCCTAAATTGAAAACTTGAGAAATTGTTATTTTGCACAAAATAAACTTCGACAATATTTACATATTACATTCATTGTTCCCTATTAAATTTTTGCATTTATGTAAAATAAATGAGTAGTATTTAAATGGCGATCACGAGATCGACTGGTCATTTTGTTCATTTTTTTCTTCTCAATAAAAAGAGGCCAATGTCAACGGTTCATGTGGTCAAGCAAATTGCAGAAGAATTTGGGAAGCACGAAATGGTTTTCCATTAGAGTTATTTTAGTGTTCAGATCTAAGCGAATTAGCAATGATTAGCTTTAATTTTATTGTTCGGTTTTCGCTTGAAAATGTATTGAACCGGAAGTGGTGACAGTTTCCGTCAATGATAAACTTAATTTTAGAATCAGGTGGAACTAATAATGGAAGATCTTCATCTTTTCTCTAACGGAATTTTTTCAAATGTTTACAAAGGATTGCTCAAGCAACCTCAACATCGATTGATTGCTGTTAAGAAGTCATGGTCTAATCAGTGTGAGCTAATTTTTTGCGGAGTAGAGTGGACTTTGAAGTTGATTAAATCATCATAATGAAAATAAAAAATTACCAATCGATATATCAAACCTATCGCTGTCCGGATTAGAAATTTCACCTTTATTTAATTAATGAAAATTTATAAGATAGTTGATAAATAAGGTAAAAAAAAAAAACGAGCAAATATATGCAAGAAATTGGGGAAATTCTAAAAAAGAAAAAAAAGGAAAATTAGCAAATATCCCAAGGCTGTTAAGTTTTACGACGTTGTTCTGCACATTCTTTCGGCATCTTTTATTCATTCCGAATATGTGTGTCCACTTTTTTCATGGCTTTTTACAGTTAGCCACAAAATTTGGCTCTAAAACTACAAAGTTTCAAGTATTATAAGAAAGAAAAAACCTCAATAGATGTTTTCTAGAAAATTAATTAAGTTTTGCTGGCTGCTTTACTCAGAAACCATCCTGTGACTGAAAATAATAATTCATATTGAATCGTTCAAATTGCTCTGAAAATTTTTTCTTATAATTAATTTTTGAAAATTCTTATATCTTATAACAAAAAAAAAAATTTGCAATTTTTAGCAAATCATAGATCAACGGAAGTGCAAATTTTAATGATGTTGAATCGCATGCATCACAAAAATATTATTCAACCGTTATATAAATTCAGCCAATCATATCCTGATCAAAAGGTCAGCCACATTTCTCGATTTAAACTGCTTTCTCCCCGGACAATAGCCTTCTTGTTACAAAACTCCTTGGCAATCTTAACCTCGAATAACCTATTTCTAGTCTTCTTCCCTATAAAATGAAAGTAATGATTTCTTCATTTATTCATTTTGCTCAATTAACTGAATCATGCAGATGTGTACAGCATTGGTATTTGAATTTTTTCCAATGAATTTATATGAGGTTCGAGAACGATATGGTCCTCTAAGTATTTTGGATATCAAATTGTATATTTGGCAACTATTCCGTGGACAAGCACATTTAGAAAAAGTGCTTTTTTTTAACAGTTTGTATGGGAAAATTCAGAGAAATTTAAGAAATGTCAACAGATTTCAAAAAAAATTTGTTATTTCTTATTGCAGAACAATGTCTGTCACAGAGATATAAAGCCACAAAATTTGCTGGTAGATCATAAGAGTGGAATGCTCAAAATTTCCGATTTTGGATCTTCGAAAGTTAGTTATCAGAGTAATTTCTTTACAAAATATTTCCAAAGTATTGTCTGAGCAGTATCATTGTTTTACAGATAATACATGACAAAGCGACCTCATATCATTATCATGTGACCAGATATTATCGTGCACCAGAACTTATTTTGGGTTCTATTCGATACCGATGCGAAATTGGTAATGCCATTTTCTTTTCTACCCCGCCTTCCGGTATTTATTTTGTTAGATGTTTATTTGTCTTCAGAAATTTATGCAAATTTATGCACAAATTTATATAGAATGGATAAATCTAATCTTTACAGCCCTTGGCTTTACCTTTACATAAAATATTTTGAATTGGGTTGCAAATTAAACGTAAATAAAATTAAAAAGATCACTTTTTAGCCGAACAGTTTTTTAGCCTAGTAGTTTGCTTATAAACTCTTTCAAAGTTCCCTAAATATTATAAAACTTCTTTTCAGATCGATGGTCATGTGGTTGTGTTTTCGGCGAACTTTTGAAAAATCATGTTTTATTTCCAGGACAAACTACCAATCAACAGCTTCAGGTTATCTTTTTCACTAAATTAGTGTGTATTGCATAAAATTATCTTTCAATAGTTTCATTCACAGCTTGTGATCAACATTTTGGGATATCCAAGTCCACGTGATATCACCGCGATGCGAGTGACCACTGAAGTTCTCCAAAGCAATGATTTTCGTGATGATGTTCGTTTCTGAATCTTTTACAACACTTTCTAAACTGATATATTATAGAGGTTTCATAAGCAAAAGTTAGTAAGGTTTGATCTGTTAGATTATCCATTACCTTCATGTTTTCTTGCTTTGTTTTTTCGCCACTTTTTCATCATTCGATTCACATCTCTAATTATTCTAAATTAATTTGTTTCATCTTTTAATTTAGTTTATTCATTGCAAATTTATCAAGTTCGACTGATTTAATTTAATATTATTCTATGTTCAGATTTTTTTAACCATTCAAATTTCAGATAACGAAGAAACCAAATCCTTATGGTTTCAAAAAGGTACGCTTTTCATAAATCTCAAAAGTCTCAAATTAAAAAGTTCAGAGTTTGAGAAAATCAGAATCATTCCAGAAAATGATTACTTTCCGAGACAAATGAATTAACAGTTATAATTCCCATAATACATTTCAAATATTTCATAGTTAATAAAACGCGCTGACCATAATGCATTAAATTTATTGGCACAAGTATTGGTATACGATCCGGTTAACCGTTTATCTGGTCCACGTTTTCTTGAAAACAATTACTTCAGTGAATTATTCGACCCACAAACCAGGCGCAACGGACAACGCATTAAAATCCTTTCTAAAAAAGTGTCGTTATTTCTAACTTCACAATTCTTCTATTCCTTCATCTCAAGAATTCATCCAACAAATGATTCATCATTCTTTACGTTTTAACCAATTCAGATCTGTGATACTTAAAAAGTAGTAAGTTTCAAAAGAAGTTAAAAGATCAAGAGTATTTTTTTAATTGATAGAATATCATTAGTTTCGATTAATGATCATCAATTTTCTATATTCAAATCTATGTTATTGTTTCAAAGGATTTGGAATGTGCAGTTGCTGGTGACGAAATATTGCCAGGATCCATTACGACAGATACCAGTGAAATGTAAATATTTCATATCATTCCATAATTTCATCGCCTATCGCCTACGTTACAAAGCCACCTGTTCGTTATACGTCGAATTTGATGGATAGCTAAGATATATTTGCATCAAAATTGTTTGCCATTACTACACTACGATGCAACATATACCCATATGCATTTTAAAGCATGCCACTTTGATCCGATATACTTCGTCACTTTTGCTTTGCATCATTTAGTTTAATATATTCAGACTTATTCCATCCTTCAGTGAACTAAACTTTGTAGTGGGGCACTTCATTTCATTATATCTATGTATAGCGACTTGATACTTCTTTGTCCTTCTTTGAATTCTCAGTAATATCGATTGATCGATCTGATTTTATTCGACAAGGCTTTTTATATAATAAACTAGCGTGACACATGGGTGATTATGAAGACTCTCATTACCTTTCCTAGTTATCAAGGTACTAAGAATAATCTTTTTGAATAATTATATGTAATGGTGTAGGTCGATGTAATTCCAAATGAAATGCAAAGTTGAACTTCGTCATTATTTACAGGTCTGATGCTACCGAATAGAAAAACAATTCAACATTTGCTCAAAAAGTGTAATTTTGCTGAACATAAGTTATGAATCTCGTCAATTTCATCAAATTTTCAAATACAAACAATTCAAGAATTTTTAAAAAGTCAACATGCTATTCAATAAACAGAATTGAATTTAAAACGAAAAATTCTGTTATATGATAGATATTGATACCGTTTTATTCTTCCAATGTGATGCGTAATTCTTAAATGAGCGAATGGAAAAAGTCGTTATCATTTGTCGTCATTTAACATTTTAATTTTCCAATGAGTGGTCTGCTACTGAGACGTATGAAATTACTCAATTTGTGATAACTACTGTAATTTGTGTAACTTCATTTAAGAAATACGAAATGCAATTTAATTTTAGTTCAGATACAACCAGCCAATATGATAACATTATCCTTCAATAGGTTCATCTACAAGCAAAAAATCTGATCAGTTCGAATGATAACGGACGGATAATTGGATCTGTAGTACCATCGTTTATCAGTCATACAATGTAGAGTTTTACGTGCAAGACGTTTAAATCCACGTATGGGAAAGCGTTGAATCTCTTCATCCAATCCGTGTAATTGATGTATACCGTATGTTTCATGTTGTATATCATCTTCAATTGATTCTTCGTAATCGTCACTAAAAATTGAAATAAGATTGCAACAACAATAGCCTTCTTACTTCCATATTTTTGAAAAAGATTTCATGAAATTTTCAAAAATTTGAAACTACGAAAGAATTTACTCCTGCTTATGGACAAGTTTAACGACTTACCAAATTATCACCGTTGATTAGAATCCTCCTCCACTATGATCCTCTACTAATACTTTGCTTTTTACAAGTTAACTTATTTGTTCATGTTGACCCTACGATAATATTCTATTTGATCAAAACGATGCAACTTACTCCAATCCGATTTTATCAATCATTCGTCCTTGCAAAGCAGGAGAACTACGATTACAAACGAATTCAGCATACAAACAATAACTATCACGATGATACCATATCTTAGGTTTTATACATCTCAAATCTTCTCTGAGAATTGTGCAGTTTGGTGATGTAAATTCCGGGCACGCATGACATGCTATAATTATCCTATGATAATGTTATCATTAGTATCGATATCACCATATAATTATTATCATACCGCTTCTATCACTGAGACATTCTGATTATTTTATCTTTCACTGGAACAATATGTTAACGAGTAAAGTGTAATCACTGATAACAGGTTTTCCAAAGCAACAAAATCAAAATATTTATAATACTCTAAGTGATACCAGGAACGATCTGGATGTACACGTTTAGTTTACGTGACCAATATCACTATCACTTCTTTGCCCCTCAAATTCTTCAACAATTACTATGCTGCTTCAGAATCCTATTGCGTATCAAATTACAGCAACAAAATGAAAAATTCAACCTTCACTTTTCAGCCGTTTTTTTGCATAATAATCGTATAAATGATTGGTGATGTTTAATTCAGTAACAGTATCCTCTAAATTGTTAATCCTTTTAATTGAGCGTGTTGGTTTCACGTCCAACTCTTGACTGTGAAGACATTTGATCTTCGGAAGACAGGTTTGTGAAATTCGTATAATTCCGAGAATGAACAGAAATCGTAAAGTCAACATGTTAGAATAAATGTGAACTATGAAGAGTGGGTAATTAGGGAAAATGATGACGATTGATCTGAAGGAAGAGGTCACGCTACAGGAGAGTAATTGTGAATCAATAAGGATAATTTCAGCAAAGGGATTAGAATGAGTTCAGGTTAATGGTGATTGCTTCATTTGAATTGAATGCTAACAAATTTAAATCATTTTTTTTTTCAAAATTCCATAGAGTAAAAACACGAAGGCTGAATAAAATTTGTTTAAAAAGATTAAAAAATAATTCTGTGCAATCCATCTTGCCAAATCAAAATCGATCTGGTTGATATGATTTTATTTAATTATAGTAGCACATATATAGTAATTCAGGATGTTTCCTGTTTAAAATTCTAGCATTATTGATTTTTTCAAACTTCACTGAATTTTAAACTGGCAATAATGCGTTTTTTTTTTTTAATGGAAAAAAATAACAAATAACAATTTCTAAGAAATTCAACAGATTATTGCTATTGGAAACAAAATAATCTTTCTATAGTAATATTTTGAGATCCATAAGTTTGCAATTCAGTAACTGTAAGCCATTCTTCTTGTTCCGTACAATTTGCATAGATGACCATTCGTATACCATCTTCTGCTGATGATGACCACCAATTCTGATGTAACCTATCCAAAAAGTACAAATCGTATTCACTGCAAATATCCCAACGAAGTAAAAGTGATTTTGAATGATATCAGAAACATTTTGCATATAATCATTTGTATCTTTATCGTTCTAAAAATTTAAAGAATATGTTGTTAAAAAAATAATCAACCATTTGAAGATTTTCATCGTATAACTGGCAACAGTATTGAAAACTAATCAGTTATTTTTGCAAAAATATCAATCGGCTGATTGATATTAATCGCTATCTAACTTACCCAGCAATAGTTCCAAGTATTGCTAATTGTTTACTTCCGCACCACGCTTTTGCCCTTAAGCATTCCTCACAATTGTTATAGGTGATTGCAGGGTCGGAGCAGTCACGATCAATAAACACAGAACAATTCGGTGGTTCAAATTTTCGACATCGTTGACATGCTGGTAGTGTTTTTCCTATTATTGGAGTTCAGCGATTATAACGAGTAATACTGAATATCAATTTTGTAACTTAACTTTAGAAAAGGCATATAATTTAAAAGATACCAGAAAAAGTTCATGATAATTAGTTTTCTGATTTCAGAAGATTAGATAGATGACAGTCGCTATTTTTAACATTTCAAATAATTGAAAAGGTGCATCGTTATTGTGGTCAGAGAGCAAAATACTTTTAAATGGGTTTATTAGTTCCAAAATAAAATTACCCTTCGTGATTAATTGTAGCAGATCTCCCAGAATAGGATTGAAGATTAATAAATAAAACAGTACTATAAGATACCGAAAATTCGACATTTTGGTTCCAAAAGTCCTATAAAACAATAGAAGTTACCTCTTAAATCTTAGGCCGATATGACAACAAAGCAGGTTTTAACCTAAAGTTTTACTTTATGGAGTAAGGATCATTTTCAAAGCATTCCCGTTATTTTGATTACCTGAAAAGAAATGTTAAAAGTTTTTAGAATTAAGATATATATAAGTTAAAAAGGGATATAAATTTTATCAGAAAACGGAAAAGAATTAGATTGTACAAAGATGACATTCCTTCAGTCAAAGGAAAGGGATACTTTATGATGGACGAATAGTAGTAGGGGACATCTGCCGATGACTACTTTTGCGACGATCATATGAAGATCAATAGAGAGTGACCTGAGTTGCGATGATTTCCTTCTCAATGTATAATTTCAGTAATTTCTTCTTCTCTGGCCATTACACCGTAGTGGAACAGATGTTAGAAGACGAAAAACTTCATTAATGATGACTGAAATTTTCACTTTTTTTTTTGAAATTATTCGAATACTTAATCCTTGGTCCTTTTATTTTGATTGTTATCAGCTTAGTGGTACTACTCAGTGATAATTCTATCCTTTTTCAAGCATTATCTACAGCTTTTGATCATTTTTTAACTTTTTTTTGGAGTTTTTCCATCATTTTTCAATTTTATTTTTATTAGAAGGCGCAAAATGGACAAGATTTTGAACAGCTTGATTAATGCTCTTTTATATATTTTTCACTTTTCATGAAGTTAAATTAAAAGACTTGATAAGGAATTGCAACAGATGAGATCGATTCGATAAAAAAAAAAAAACATTAGTACTTAGGATTGGCCATGCAGTTCGATCAGCTGCTTTTTTTTTTCCATATTCATCTTCTATTTAATGTGGGAATTACTAAAACGTCATAAATACTTACCGATTTCCCAATCGATCATCAAACTTAACTTCGCTAAATCCATCAATCTTTTTCACTACCATCAAAGATATTAACCTTATTTCCCTCCATTACTTTTGATAATTCATCGCTAATTTTCACTTTTTTTTTTGATTCCCTAATAAATCCAATCGCCATCGATAACTTCTAATCGAATACTTTCCTCATTCAATCCTAATAATCTTTATAAAATACCATTCTTTGTTATCCATTTAATGATAGTGAAACTTTGATAATTGTCTTGAATTCAAGCAGTATACATCGTTTATTTAACGTTTGTATTTTCTGAGCTGGCAGACAATTAGTGAAATCTTTCATATTGTTTCTGATAACACTGACAAAAGCTATCAAATGAAAGGAACTATAGATGGATATAATATCAAAGTAATTTCGAATATTTCCTTTCAGAAATGAAATGTAGTAGTAATTTTAAAACTTTTTCATTCTTCTACATCCATTCATTTTTGCGATTATTTATATCACTTGCGAAAGAAGAACGCGAGAAACCAAATGTAAATTCATTCATTTATCTTCAGATGGAGAAATCTCGAATGGAATGTATGAATTTCCTCAAATTGTGTGCAATAATTAGATGAACTTAGTCTCTCTTTTTTGAATTTTCAGAAACATTTTCTATTTTGGGAAAAGTTTTACTTCATTTGAAGTGATGTAGTTTGATGCGTTATCTTAATCAATTCCTACAATTATCTTTTGTACTATTAACAGTGTAATAACTTAATTTGTTCCTTGACAGACACTTATTTCTTCACCTTAGCTCTTCTGAATGGGATTTATTAGAAAATTTTCTAAATTAAGAAGTCAAGTTCGGTCATTTTCTACGATCTCTTTTATCATTTAATGAGAAAAACAAAAATATTGGTTTGTTTGACAATGGTTGATATTACAGAATGCATGAAGAGATAAATTCTTGTAGTCTAACTCTACGTATTTTGTTGCACATCTTCAAATTTAATTTTCGAAAATGAAAGTTGAAGATGTAAATGGAAAACAATTATCAGGAATTTTTTCCTGCATATAAGACTGAAATTGTTTGTAGAATTAATATTGAAGGTCATCTTGAGCAGGTCAGAAATCATTACATATATACACATATATGTGATTCTATTTTCTAATATTAAGGACTTGAATCTCGGGAGTTTGATCTAACAACCTAACCTCTATAAAATGAGCACTAAATCAAATTTGAATAATGGGTTCAGGCTTATCCCCTTTCATGGCTTAATTTTCACAGTGACAATTCCAATGCAAGGCTCTGCAATAGAAGTCTGAAACAATTTTTAAAATGTAACAACTGTTCCACAAAGGTAAATCTATCCTTCACAAGGGAAGAAAGAAGGAGGATTACTTGCCAATCACTTCTCAATACGCGTGCCTAACTTCCCTTCGTCTCTTTAGCTCCAGCTACCATCATCAGTATTATCAGCAACCCTCACCACGAAAAAAAGTTTTAAAAAAGCTGGATTTTTAGTGCTGTGGTTACCGCATCTTTTAATTCTTCCTCTTTCTTATCACCACTATCATCTCTTCCAATCTTTTCGGTAGCTGCGAGAATTCTTGAATTCTTAGACTTCTTTGCTTAACCTTTTCACTTTCTCCCATTCACCACAAAATTCTTGGCCTACTGCTACATTTTAGCATGACTGCTTCCTTCTCGACAATCTCTTCTCAATGATATCTAACTTTAAATTTCCTCCTGCTTCTATTATTACTTTCTTATCTTATCCAACAAACGAAGAATTTTCTTTTTTTTTTTATTAAATATTTGAATATGAATTGAACTTTATTATTTGTTAAAAATTTTGTTAGCGTATTTTCTCTATGTTTCATCTTCATGCTATTGTTCCATTGCTGCTTTGCACCTGTTCCAGAAAGTTTGCAGTCTGATGATTGATTAATACTTATAATTTAAATGAAATGGAATGTTAAACTTACCATAAATTAATCTTAAACGAATTAAATATCCACAATAAGAATCAAAAAAAAAATTTTTTTCAAAAACAGATTTTTTGATTGAATTTAGAAAGTAAATTATGGTAAATACTAATGAGCTTAAAGTTATAAGAAAATATTTTGGTGGGAAAACAAAGCAAATGATAATAGTATTATTACAATGCTAGTCATTCCTTCTGTTTCGATCATCGCTAGGCCTAAATGTGACAATGTGATAGGTTGCTTGCGTATTTTACTTTCAAGAATCCATAAACCAAAAATGATTTAAGTCGATCACTTTTGGCACAACATCTTTTTCCCTATCTCTTTTAGTTGTGTTGAATTTGTGGATGTCACAACTTACTGCATTTTCTACGTTGCTCTTTTTTCCTTCCAACTTATTAAGATCACACGAACCAATAGTGATTTGATTCATTTAGTTAAGATTTTCTGTTACTGTTGACTGACTTAAATTTACAGTGTACCGTTTGTCTTAAATACTCTGATGGAACGAATCTTAGGTCTAACGTAAAGGTATCGATGGCTGGAATCATTTCAACAGGTAGCATCGCTTTGGAATCCCATTGAATTACAGATGATGTTCAACAATTACATTTGGAAATTAAATCTGCTATTGTTTGAAGTTAATTTGGTGTTATGTACGCCAATGCGACTTGGTGCGAGCAATAATGTTGATTCAGTGGTTCTGGCCGATAGCGAAAAAGCTGTTATCATCGATACTTCCACCTCTTTCAGGGGTATTTCTTTAACAATTTACTAAATTATAATTGTAATACAGTTTAGAAAATAGCATAAAAGACAGAAAGAGAAGTGCGATGAAAACATTTTAGGTCTATAAGACCATTGAGCTTTTTTTAACTCTAATTTCGTTAATAAAACATTCCAAAATTTCCAGTCAGACAAAATTAATTCAAAAATATACAAAGAAATTGAGTTTAATCTTTAATATGTTAAATATGTAAAATTTTATATTTTTGGATTTCCAAAAAAAATTTCAATTTTCCGGAACGACTAATTAACCAATGGATAGCCTAGATGAATTGCAGTAGAGCGACTGGATACACCAATTGAAAGGATCGAAATACGGCTTATGGACGAGAATGCCACACAACCGGTTGTTATTGATATTCAGAAATCAGTGCAAACTACGCCAACATCAAGTGACGAAGAAAATGATAATTCAGTGATTGAATCAGGTAATTTGAAGGAAAATAATGGAAACAAAAGGCGAAAAACAGAAGAACAAAAGTTAGCATCACTAGGAGGATTTGAACTTAAAGTGGAACGAAAAGTAGAACAGCATATCGTCCCGCGATCCGATCGTCGTTGGGACAATCATGATCGAATTACCATTTCGCAACCCGAATATGTAGATGATTTACCACCGATTGATATCGATGATGAGGTAAACTTTTTTTTGATCCTTTGATCATTGACAATTTAGCTAATATTACTTTTTTTTTTTTCTTTGTAAAATGTGCCAGGTCACTACATTTATGTTTTGAGAAGCTAATAAAATGAGAGGATGAGAAAAGAAGGGATGCTGATTGCAAGTGTTAACAATTTATGTGATAAAAAAAAAGTTGTTTAAAATTTTTTCTCCACAACAGCGATACAATTCGATACACATTAGCTTTTTTTCTTTTCGCTATTGCAACGATTGTCTAATCTGAAAGTCCTCTTTAGTTGTTACTCATTATTTTTCAAAAGTATTTAGTTTCATCGAAAGTAGGAACAATTTTGTTACCATTGCCAATTTATTTCGAAATGTAACAAACATAAAATTGGCACATTTTAAAAAATTTTCATTCTACTAATCAGATTTGTATTATTTTGTGTACTTTTTGATGAAGAAGCTACGAGTTATTTTACAATTTACCGTTAAACAAACAGTTACTTCGAAGCAATTTCTCTTAGAAATTTTTTCCGAAGATTTTTAAATGAAGCAAAATTAACTTAATGGAATCAAATTAAATTCATATGATAACTTACTACTGATAAGTATCATTTGCCATATGTTTTGATCAGTTGGAAAAATAATATGAGTTATTTATTTGTATGCATTTCTTGAAGATATTTAATTCATTTCACTCTAAAAATTGCGTTTTTTGAGTAAATCGATAGTTGCAGGATGAAGCATCCTTTGAAGTGTTACCAGTTGAAAAGTGTTATTTGAATCGTGAGAAATTAACGCCAGATATTCTAAACGATATGGATAGGGATAAACGAAATTTGTCCCGAATTCTCAGGCAGTACAATACGCAACTCCGAGCATACTGTAGTCCAGAGCATGAAGCACGAGATGAGGCTTTTAGGCTGGTATTTCCATAAAAATATTCATTTATATTTTTGAACAATATCAAGTAATTTGTCTACCTTGAATTTGCTTTAAGTGATAGATATGTAATGGAATTAATCATACGTTAAATACAAGTAAAAAATAAATTAGATAAGTCGAAACTTCTAATTTACTACAATTTAAAACCTTTTTAAATGGAGAGTGAGATTTTTTCTCTTTTTTTTTGTACAGTATTATTTTCTTAATTTTATTTAATTATTATTTTTAAATCCAAATTTCTCTTAATGAATTTTAAATGAATTATCCATTTAGGAATTGTCCATTGTGGCGAGAAGAAAAAATGATACATTACTACAAATGGATGCGATTACTGTATTGCTCAGATTACAATCTTTGGCCAAATGCGCCAAAAATTAAGCGTTCATTTGGTGCTAATTTACCACTTTTCGAAAAGCTTTATGCATTCATGCCAAAATGATGATATCATATTCTATCACAGGTACAAGCATAATAAGTTTGTTCCAAAACAAAGCACTGCGTTTCACTTTTAACACCTCAGTTTTTATTTCTTTTCTCAAAAGGCTTAATGCATTTTGATGCCAAGTAGTTTCGTTTTTTATTCTTTTTTATATTTTTTAGGTAAGAATATTGACCAAAAAAAAAAAAAAAAAAAAAAAGAAGAATCATTTTTTGATGAACATTGTAACTGATAAGAGAATGTCAATATTATTTCCTGATAACTGATAACAGATAGTTGGTACACTTCTTCAAGTTCGATTTTTTGCTCAATGCACAACATCAAACGCCGTTTTTTTTTTTTTTTTTTTTTTCGGATAGTGCACAGTAGGAACAACTTGTGTGTTCTTCAACGATAGCAAGTATTATTTTTTAGCTTTTAATTTAATTTATGTTCATTTTATTTCACAAAAAAAAAAAAATGTATCGATTGTTTTTTGTTAACAGTTAGTTGAAAGCTAAACAAACGGCATCTTTCAAATCTATTTTAACTGATAAAGTAGGACTGAACTAAAGATGGACAGCGATTATCGGGGATTAGAAAAGGTGTCAGTCATATTGGTACCAGCCATCTTAAAAATTTATCCTTGTAAAATTGTGCAATGATAGCTTCCTGCAAACTTTTCTGCCATTATCACTATCAAGCCATTCGGTAATTGTTCCGGCAAGTGTTGAGAGACATTCGGTATTGTTCCGGCAAATACTGAGAGAAAGTTATAAAAGATGGTGGGATAATTAAGTAGTTCATACTTGCCATAACTTATGTTAAAAATAGCAATAATTGATTTTTTCTTGTTTTGAAATGTTTGGACAAAATTAGCATATGAACTTTCTGCTATTCTATTTTTGTCTGATCAACTATATTACTATTGTCGTTTTCGTAAAAAAAAAAAAATGTAGTCGGAAAATGGAAGAACTGAAGTTGAGGAAAAAAAAAGGAATTGAAAAATTGCTGAAGAAACGCGCAAACAATCAATTCAATCTCTTTCCGCTTCCATCTCCGTTTCCATTCTCCTGTTCACGTGTTTCCATCCCATTCATTGTAGGATTCTGATTTTCTTCTGTTAAGAGTTATTCCGAAGAAATCGAAGCTTTCTTATCGAAACATATTTCGAAACAATTATAAATAATCTATACTGGATGTAATATAACGTATTTAAGAACACAAAATTAAAAGATAGGCAACTTTGTGCTTTTAAAACTAAAAAATACAAAATTCAACTTTATTCATCTTCTTCATTCACAAAAAAAAAACCATTAGGTATTTTATTTTATCTTTTATTTAATTTAAAATTTAATTAATTTAACTATTTCCATTCTCAAGTACTTTTGGTCATTAATATGCATGCTGCAAGGAATGTGTGAATTTCGAAATGAATACGTTTTTGAAATGTTTGTCTAATAGTTTAAACCTCAGTATGCTTCGTTGACCAATAATTCTTATAATCACTATGTTAACGAATTAAAAGTTTTAATTAACTTCTGCTTTTTTTTTTTTGAGAAGCGTAATTGGAAGCAAAAGAGAGCAGAAGACAGAAATTATCTGAATAATTTGACCATTTCTCTATGATTAGCACTTTGATCTGAAAATTTTCTTTCTCATCCATTCATCCCATTACTTAACTTTTCCTCGGAATAAATAAGTAAAAACAATTACGCTTTTCTAATTTTTCTTTTTTTCTTTGAAAAAAGCCATATTGAACATTTTAATGGTCTCGTTCTTATTTTCTCATAAATGTTTTGTAACAAATGCATAAAAATCATTGCGCTGATTTCACGCTACGAGACGGATTTCACCATTTCATGTAAATGCATTGTTACATTTAGCTATTAAATAGTAACACAGATTCTTTACCGCTCTTTCATCATTCGATTGATCAGTTTAAAGAATCCGTCTATGCGTCAGAATTGAAGCTTTCATTTTGTAAAGGTTGAAACTATATGTACATAATATTAGTAATACATTACGATCTTCTCTTGAGACTCACGACTTTCCTAATGTTAGATTGTTTACTCAATAGATTAGTTCACATTCTTTGGTACTACAACTATTACTACTTGTTTGACAGCGTTCTCTATTATCATCATATTTTTTGAGGGAAATTCATCTTTGTTTCATTTATGCTTTAGTTATTTCAAAACTGTGGAAACCAGATAATTTGCATATTTCATCACTGTTAAATAACGGAGTTTAGTTCGAGATATATAGTTTTTCATACGTAGTCGTCGCACGAATATTCAGACATTGCAAATTATGAAATACGAAAAAAAAAAGAGAGAAAAAATGGTTCAAAAAAACATTCCAATCCTCTCTGTTAATATCTTGTAAGTCATAGAAATTAGGCCAAAGTAAGCTTCTGGTAAATAATACAAAAATTTTGAATAATTTAAAAATTATAGAAAGTTGACTCAGAAAATCGTTTTTGGATTCTTCGGTTCAAAGCTATTATCGCATGTGAACAATAATTAATTGTGAGAAGTGATCAAACAGACAAAAATCTAGCATTATTGAGAAACATTGCAGAAAATTATTTATTCCTTATAACCATTGAGCTCAATCGGATCATGATTTAATGCTGAATTTTATTTTGATCACTACCAGATGGGAAATGATATTTTCGTGAGGAAACTTCGAAATTTCCCAGAAGAAACCACCTAGATTTTGACCAAACAACGCAAAAAACAATTCCTTTGATGAGGAAGTAGCTGATCATTAACAGAGATCTCGATCAGCACCTATCAATATTATCCGGACAAGCACAAGTTACATCTGTCTTCCCGGGTAGACACAAATGTTCGCATCCACCATTATTCACTGCACAGGCTGTAGCAACTGAAAAGAGATTCTGAATGAAAAATTAAATTGGTGCAAAGAAATCTCTACAAAAAAAAAGGACAAATATTGGAGAAAATTTGTGGTACTATTCCTTAGTGTATATCTTAAATGGCATAAATTATTCATTAACTTATTAATTAAGTGTAATAAGACATTTGTAAGAGTAATTTACCCATGCAAAAGTATTCTGTTTGTAAATTCCTTTTTAGAAAAAGGAAAAAAAAAAAACTAACTTCCTTTGCATCGTAATGGTACGGAAACAAGACCGTATAGTCGTCCAGAACCACCGATCGTTGCTGGAAATGACATGTATCCATCGCCATTTACCGATACCGAATGAATTTTGTTGCTATAATGAAGCAAGCTTATTTAAACAATTTAGGAAAATTAGATTGGATTTTCTAAAATGGCAAATGTAAGTTTTTGATAATCAGTCAAAGCAACCTATATTTGCCAATTGTTTAATAGAAAAGAAATTGAGTTAAAATGAAGATGAAGACGTACTCGCTCCAATCGGTCCAGTAGAAACGTTGTTCGTTATGGACAGTTAGTCCGAATGGATATTGGAGTGGTGCATAAACAATTCGACGATTTCCTCCATTTAAGCCAATACAAGATAAATGTTGTAAGCCAGCATCTACCCAGCATAACTGACGTCGTTCCAGAAGTACGGCAAGTCCTAAACTGGCCAATGAATTTAATTTTCTTTTTTGATACTAATGACATGCAGTAACAGTTATTACTAGCTGAAGGTCAAATATACTATTTGGATATGTGTGAAAAATCGATTGCAGAAATTCGATGAGAATCTAATTGATTGTATGCCTAATTTAAATATCAACTTAGCTTTGCAATAAACGATATAAATTGAATACCATTAGGTAAGTTCACTTCTGTAGTTATGAATGCAGAATTCTCGCTACCATCCAAACGTACACGTCCAATCACTGGATTTTCACGATGCCAATCCGAATAGTACAAATACCTAAAAAGGTATAATTTGATTCGTTATTCAATTTCCGACGAAAAAGCATATGATAATTAATCAACTATCAAAACTCTAACATTAGACAACATTATAACCTGTCAGTGAGATCGATAGCTAATGCTCGTGGATTCACTAATCCTTCATTGATAAGTGTTTTATAGTACTTCCCATCAAGACTAACTACGCCAATTTCATCTTTAACCGAATCCGCGTAATAAACATTACGTGAAGACCAATCAACAGCAACACCTTCTGGACTTTTCAAGACTGTCTCCATGAATTTTTGTTCGTCCGTTCCATTTATCGATGCCGATGAGATCGAATGACCTAAGAGAAATATTGAGATAATTCAAGTTAGCTTTTCACGTTCTTCACAGTGGTAAATCATCGTAGCATTGTAACTGATCTTCACATCAGCAAAACATTCAATTTAACCTGCGCTACCTATATCATTGAAATGCCCTTGTATTCATAAATACCTGGATATAAGTATTCTTATATAAAAAAATTCAACAAATCCCAAAAATTTACAGCACAGCTGAATTTAAATTCAAATTCAATTCTAATTAATATTTACCAGCAATGTCACTCCAGATGATCCGTTCTTCCTGACAATCAAAATCAATACCAACGGCTATCTGATGTGGTACCACTATAAGCTAAAAGAATAAAACGATAAAGATAGCTAATTAGATCAAATTACTGTAACAAACATATGCATTTTTCTCAAAAAAAAATACCTGTTTTCCCGGTAAATCAGGATTGACACTTCTCTGAATTATTGTCATACCGCGGCAAATAAATATTGCTTCATCGCGACTTTCACTATCTGCTATAATTGTAAGTTTAATAGATTACATTTGTTCAAAATACCATTCAACAAATCACAACAAGAAAAACAAAAGCCAATGGAAGATACAAAATATTGATTTGTTGTTTTAATGAGGGATATAAAAAAGTGGTTTTTACTGCGCTATGCGTCATCATCCCGTTGTATCTTGAAGGACCATCAATATTTCACATCTTTCACTCTGCATAAAAGCCAAACTCCTATCACTGGACATTACATACGTTTGCAAGTTCGGCCATTCCCATGATATCCATAATGACAGTTGCATATATAATGACCATATTCGTTTGGTACACATTCTGCATGTTCATCACATATTGACCGATCATCCAAACAATTCGCTGCAATATCATGGCCTATGTTAGGAAGAATATTTCTTGGCCAGATAGGAAAATTTGCTGCAGTCATGCACTGCATTTACTTACTACTTCATTTATGTGCATAATTGTGTCTATTTGTTAATAAATAAGTAACTTTCCATTTTCATCCTCGCAGGTCCAACCAATATTTTAACCCCAATATCATTCTCGATAAAATAAACATTCAAAGAGTGCACTCATGTAAATATAATACATGCATATTGTAGTAATGCAATGTTTGCAAGCGTGCGGATGAATGTGCGGATTATACATTTGTGCAGTGTCATGTTAGCTTCAGTGTCAACCCTTTTCTGTGCTTGAAGATAACCGTATCTTTTCTACATTTTAATAATTCTACTAGCAGTATAAAAATTCTTGCAACCTTATTTATTTGTAGCTTATTGTTTCCACTTTCCTATTTCTGCTAGTAAAATTAGAATCACAGTGCAACAATGAATGCAAAAGTGCAAAATTAATGAAAGTGCAAGAATTAATAACAAACTGTATAATGTGCACAAATGTCCATTGCCTATATATCCTTGCATGCAACGACATTTCCAGGAATCATCTGCTTCATTGTGCAAGCATTGTGCATGTGATGAGCATTCACCACAACGGTGCAATTCCACTAAAATAACAACCAAGATGTGCAGAACAGAGTAATTTCAATGATTTTAAGTTTTTTGAACATCCATCAGACATTTCCGAATATTGAACTTGAGTTGGCTCGTAACATTGGATGAATGTTGTGATTAATATGGTGGATTAATTCAGAAGTGAGAAATCGAAAGTAAGATGAGGCAGATCGATTAGACTAGGATTTTAAGATTGAAGGATTCAAAAAGTTAGACGGAATATCGACTGATCATCGATATTTCCTGTTTCCATGATACCTGAGATTGAAACTTCAGGATAGTTGAATACTTCTGACTTCGGATCTGATGTTATGTTTATTCAATCTCGTAATCCTTGTTTTAACCTATGCTATATCTTTTCCATGTTATTCTGCATCAATCTTGACCTTCATATCAAAACACAACCTTCTTCACGGCAATCCTCATATCCATCGCCCACGGTACCATGTTTGCAAACACACTTATGCCGTCTCTCATCTCTGCTATAAACACATTGCGCATTGCGATGACAAATTCCTGGTTGTTCATCGCATGCTGCAGCTGCATGTTGCGCCACACATTGTCGTCCATCGCCAATAAAACCTTCAAATTTTTAGACGTGGAAAGGTCTAATTTTAAAACTAAAAGTGTAATTTACATAAATATGAAAAAAGAAGAAGGAATCAACCTTGCAGACATTTGCAGGTATATGCTCTCTCAACTTCTCCAAACACGCAAGCAGCATTCTCATGGCATGCATGTTCATCGCCAGGTGTGCAATCATCTACAATTATTTGAAATTCCATTGAAGGAAAATCATAATTTAACTTTAGTGACTGCAAAGTGAAATCGAATTAGCAAACGTCAAGAAATCTTACAAAGTGATATTAAATAGAATAGTTAATTAATTGTCTCAGAGAATCTTTCGAATAATTAATTATTTCAAAGAATAGCTAAAGAGGTAGAAGGATGTATAACAAAATAATGTTGCTTCTTGAAATCCAAGAATCAGTCTATAGATTAAATCTTAGTAGTTTGATTGCTAATATCATAAGAACAAAATGATGGAATAATTAGCAATTGGGAAATTATCGTGAACATCTACTTTTCGATAGATTTAAACTTCAAATCCTTTGAGTGGACGTTTTTAAAACATTAATATATGTGTTCGACAAAGATTGCATATGAAAAATGAAATAAAGATAGCCACTGTCCATTATTTTTCATTTTTTATATGAATCAAACCTGCGGCTGTACATCGTGTGACACCATCACCCCGATAGCCAGGCAAACATTCGCAGAAATAATCCAATGAATTTTCACGAACTACACAATGCGCATTCTGATGACAATCGCTTGCTTCCCGGCAACTTTTAGCACCTACTGGTTCTGTAAGAATGTTTAAATTTGTAGGATCACGGAGAAATTTCCTGATACTGTTCATATGACAACATATAATGATTGTAATTACTGATCGATTTCAGGTGTGGCTTTTTATTAATTTTACCTGATTATAATTATTTTTATGTTGCTCTCTGGTACACGAATTAAGTCCACGAACAGAAGTAATTCGGAAAAAGGGAAAAAACAACATATGGATAGAGAAAGAAAGAAGATGCTTGCTTATCTATTGGTCATTTCTGTTCCAACAATAAGGAATAATTTTTCGGATTCGGTAGGATGAAGATATGGCACAATTATGGAATCAGAATGTCATGTTCATTCAACAGTTTGTGAAGCAGTCAAAAAAAAAATGAGGGAAAGCGTAGAAGAAGCTACCAGGAAGCAAAGGTGGAAGAAAGGTATTTTGTCGCACAGTCTCACATATGTATCCATTACCGTCGAAACCATCTAAACATCGGCAGTAATGACGATTGGTATATGCATCCAGTACACATACCGCATTTAAATCACAGTTACCCAACTGATCACATCCTAGCAGAGCATCTGCAAAATCCGCCTACTGGTCAATGTCGCACAGATAGCTTTAATATCAGCTGAAGAAGTTTCGCCGGAATTGAATCATTTGTCCATGTCATCATTAATTTACCGGTAGATCCATTTGCGGAAATAAATTTTTTTTTCCAAAATTTTCTTATAATTTGATAACAAAGTTAAAATTCCTGATATTGAATTAACAGTTTAACAATATGCACCAATTTGTACAACATACTCCTTCGAAACATCGACGTATTGTTGAAGCGATGATCCATTATTTGAAACCTAACAAATACTATGCTTTTCTCTCAAAAGGTTCAATTTTGCATGCAACATTTGGAAGAAGCATAGGAATTTAAGCAGCGTACATGCAGGGAGATTATCCAACGAGGTCATAGTGCATCGATGACCATCTCCCGAAAATCCTGGACGACAGCGACAACGATACACACTCTCATCACGATCATTCTTTTCAAAGATGCAATCAGCATTGGTATTACAGTTATTAACCACATTGCAAGGTACTCCTTCTAGAAATTCATTGCTAGAATCTGTAAAAAAAAAGACAGAGCGAAGCAGGATAGTAAAAAGAAATTTACAAAGGTTAATTGTTGATATCATTTCAAATGTATCATTTTCAAAAAGAAAAGTATAATATTTTATAAAAGATAGATGAGCAAATAGATTTAATCAATGAAATGACCGATATCTAATGCTACTGAAAACGAAAGGTTAATGTCGGATACGCGAAACGAGTTGCAATAGATCGATATTCCGGACGATATCTAATTCCGGTTTATGATCTTCAGCATGAGTTCAGTTCTTACTTGTAATAAACTGTAAAATCTTTTTGCAAAATTTTTATTTCTTACTGCTGTCTTTTTTTGATTCCACACAATTTATGCCATCACCAAAATACGGTGGCACGCAAACGCAGCGGTAGGCGCCAAGTTCATTGTTGTACACGCAGTTACCATGTTCGCCACATTCTGCATGTGAACGACACACTTCACCTGTAATTAATTTGATATTGATATCAATTAAAATTCACTGCACTCCAATTACTACTAATCCATTTGGCTAATGTATTAATCTACAGTGATACATTGTCAGGTACTTTACACGACCTAACTCAAACGGTTTTGGATACAATAGAGATCAAAGTTCCGAGAAATTAAATCATAAAACTGAAATAGTACACAACTAAACAGGAAAAAAGGGGAAAAAAATGCAAATCGATGCTATCACCAATACCAACCGCGATCTCCTGTAAGAAAGTTCTGCTTTTGTTGATCAGTAAAATGTGGGACACAACTAATTCCATTTCCATGATAACCATTCTGACATGTACATTGCTCCTAGAAGTGATGAAAGAGAAAAAAATTAAATTGTTCTATGAAAAAGAAACATTTTCATCGTTGTCTGTACTTCAGGATCATTGAATGATACAATGGATCGATACAAAATGAATCAATCTGTGTCCTATGCTATGATAAGAATGCTTCTGAAGATTTCGATGACTAAGAAATATTCTTGTAATTATAAATTATTGCTATATGTATAAGTTGAAAAAAAAACCTCTCCAGCTTTAAAGAAGTTGGAAATATGGAAATATTTTACTTCTCTCTTCTAATAAAACTTTTGACTAATTTTGAAATTGACATAGATTAACAATAGTTATCTAAACTTACGTGTCCTGACGAAGAGTTGCAATAAGCATTTGGGTCACATTTGTAACCTCCGCATGTTTGTTCCACTTGTTCTCGGTCTGAATCTTCAATTACTACTTGCTTGATTTCTGTTTCTAAAACTTTATAACATCTTTTTACGCCTTTTGCCGAATTGTCATAAATATAGTATATAAGTGATGTTATAAAAAACTATTCCGGTAAGCTACCGAAATGCATCAAACAAACCTGTCGGTGGTCCACAATGATGTACGCCATCACCTATATACCAACCACGACATTTACAATAGCCTGGTTCTCCATTCCTTCCAAAAACACATTCTCCCCATTGATGACACTCTCGATGATCGAGGCAACCTCTCCCGGTTATCGGCCGTTTTTCGTCAGGCTCACCACCAGCTCCAACTTCTAAAAATTCTTAGAAATATTAGAGACTAGCAAATAATTTAAAATTTAAAAATTGCATAAGCTGTTGAAGTGAAGAAATTAAGAGAGAAGATTAAAGATTAAAGAGGCTTTAATTTGTTAGAAAAAAACTTGGATATTAAAATTAATTGAAGTATTCTACATGAAGGAGTATTCTATGTAGGGAATGAATTTGATAGGTATTATTTACAAGTCTTCAGTTATTCGACAAAAAAGAACTTTAAAATGTTCATGCTTTCTGCTCAGAGTGACAAGAAAATTTTAGGTACCAAGAAAGTTTGAAATTCACCGGACTTAATGAAGTAATTTATTCTTACTTATCTTTTAAGACAGATGAAGTCCCAAGTTGAGAAACTTAAATATATATATGACCTATCATGCTGAACTCTGGAAGGTCAAAGAAACAAATTAGAGAATTTGTGAATGCGAAGTCTATTTATCGATTAGCTATCATAATAATATAAAGAATCTCTGATATATACTGGAAGACTTGTACCTAATTACAGGTACAAGAGAAAGAAGCTAAAATTTTACTTCGACAATTATGTCCATCTCCTTCGTATCCATCAGCACATCGACATTCAAATGTACCATCCAGATTGATACAGATGGCATTACGATCACATTTATGTTCTCCTCGTTCACATTCATTCATATCTACAATATGATATACTAAACTATTCCAGTAAACCTATACTTTTTTGCATACAAGAATTAAAAAGTTACAACTATTCAAGAATTATATTACAAGCAAAAAAAAGTTCAAAATTGCCAAAAGTTCTCGTTACAGTTTTAAGAAGTATAATTCCTATGACAATAAACAAGTGCATATGATGATAGCAAAATATCAAACAATAAATAAATGAATAAAATGATTTTGATTTTAAGTTAAAACTGACCAATACATTTCCAGCCGAGCTCTGTATCATTGTCATATTCCGCTTGATATCCTTTTACGCATTCACAACGATACGAACGTTCCACCGGAGTACAAATCATATTTGGCGATTTGCATAAATGTCGACCACTTTCACAAGGATTCTCAAATTGCATTCAATATTTAATTATTAAAATTATCACCTGAGATGTGAACGTTCCGAAATTACTATAGTTGACGAATATGAAGTTAGTCAAGTGACGAATAGATATAAATTACTTGCTGACAATTGGTACATGGCGGTCTTTGATTCTCCACATTTTCCTTCTGCTGATTGTATTCCTGGTTACGGTAATGTTGCTTCTGTTGTTGTAACTGTTGATTAGTATGAAGTAATTGGTGATCATGAGTACCAGATGATGCTATGACGATGTTAGCATCTCGATTTGCTGCTATATTTGCAGATGCATAACGTACGATGTGTTCTTCAACATCGTAAACAACATGAATCCGACTGACGTGAATCACGACCACTGGATCTTCCGTAAACTGTAAAGGAAAAGAAACGAACTGAATTCGATCAGCGGAATCCGATACATCACTTTAATATAGTAAAATGAAATGCTACTGAAGTTTATAAGATACAATAAATGTTTCGGAGATGGTAGTGAACGCTCATCGGTTAGATACTAATTTTATCTTAAACTGTTATCTAAAAATAAGTGAATTAATTTTTTCTTATCAATCATAAACAAATAGGTACGTCATGGTATAGGTCACCACTATGGTCGGGATACTAGGCAAAGATTATGTTCATTGGACCGTATTTCTACATTGAAGCATTAATTATATGCTTTTTTACTTTCAATTTTAGTCCACACAGAATCACTTAGAGAAATCTGGAATAACCTCTTTGAATGAACATTCTTTGTAGTGTATTTGTTGGTCAGTTGATAGTTTCATCTGTGTTTCCACACCGTTTTCCTTGACCGTTACCATTTGCGATGAATATGATCGCAGAAATCCTGCAAATTTACTTGATTGTATGATATTTTTATACTTCAAGATTTCGAATTCCAATGATTTTCATCAAATGAAGAATTATAATTGGTAAATTTATTGTAAAAACAATATTATTACCAGGTCCTTCGCGCCTGTATTCCTCCTCATGATCTGAATAAATTACCTCTGCACCTTCCACTAATGTTGGCAACGTCCCTGATATGAACATCTGAATTTCAAATAATGTATGTTTTATAGATGAGTTCAATTGCAAATTGGAAGTATTATATTGTTAACGTGAATCTCCTCCAAAAAACTTTTAATTTTGGTATCAGTGATACTTACGTGTGCTTTGAAGTAATGGTAAATATCACGGCCAGAGAATTGTTGCTTGATTGTTACCGTATATCGATCCCCGATATAAACATTTACCGTACGATTAAAAAGACCTCCTGTAGAAACTTAACAATTAAAAATCAGATGGAAAAAAAAAACATTTTTTTTATAATGCTAAGAAAGTTTTTTTTTTTTAATTTAACCGTTTGGTCAAATTTGGTGAACTTTGAAAGTTCAAATCAAAGCAAGAGCAATGGATTGAAATGTTAGTAAAGAAAAAAAAGTAAACCTGTAAGCATAAATCCGTTGTAAGATGCTGGTGACATCACCTGAAAATTTATAGATATTACTACTATTTGAACTTATGCACTTTAAAAATTGTCATATGAATCGCATATCAGACGAATTCGAATAACAGAATATTTTAGAACTTTCGTTCTTTATTTATTACTATGATACACCTATAAATTCCTCATTATGTGATGGCATTATTGAGAAGCTAATGAAAATTAAATTAGAACTAAGTTTTTTTCTGGAAATTTCAACTGCACGTATTATTTATCTTAAAGCATGTTGTTATCTTGTAGAGCTGTTCACAAAATATTTGAGATTCTGCATATCTTCCAGTTTTCAATTTTATTTCACTTTCTTTTAAATGCTTATTCTTTCTAAATTTCAGAAACTTGTTTGAATTGTCAATTATTGCTTAAGAAACCTTAGCAAACAGCCATCCCATAGCACTACCAATTGCATTCAACAACAACAATGATCTTCCAAGCTCTGGCGGTATTTGTGAGAGTGCTGTATAACTTCGACCTTCTTCAACCATCACATAAGTATGTAGTTCAGTTCGGTCCATTTCTTTTCCATTTATCACACCCTCAAAGCCACCATTGATTCTCTGTGGCTCACCTAAAAAGCCCAGTTTAGATTTTATAATTTCCACTGTTATTGTCACATTACTGAACCTAATAATAAATATCTTAACTTAAACTCGTAATATATCAGTTATTATCTAGGTTTGTTTATGCCTATAGATTTGATATAAGTTTGAAGATAATTCAGGAACCCTCGACGTTTTATAAGATAAAACTTTACCGTCTTTCAAACATTCTTCGCCGTTACCGTAATAACCCGATAAGCATTCACAACAGTAACCTGGATCGTAGTCAATACACTTGGCATGCACACTACATGGTTGTACCTAAATTTTCTTGATAAGATTATTTACAGCTTCTTCTCTTATTATCGTATTGTTACAATAATATCAATGAGATATCACTGCTTATCTCTACGTAATTAATATCTCGTTGATATCAGTGATATCATTAATATCATTGTTTATCTTTGCACGAGAAAAGAAGAACAATGATATAGTATTGCTCATTTTTATCATTTCATTATCTTATCCTATCACTAGCAATTTCATCCGTAATACGTTATCAGATTTAAATTTATCGAATATTAGTATTTTGTTGAAAATTTCTAAACACTTTAAACAAATAACATTATAAAACAAACTTTTTTACTCGCAGCAGCACAACTCAATGCAATGCCTTCAACATCGTGAATTGATCCGGAATTTACTGGATCCGTTGGAACAGTTAACTTTGATTCTGCAAAAAGCTCTATGCAAAATATTTCACCACAAGAAGTTTTATGAATAGGTCCGATACAGAATCTTATATGTTTCGTAATAATTTCAATAACAGATTACCTCCTTCATCTTCGTTATCTCTCTTTGGCTGTTTGTCCCTGGTATCTTGTTCTTGTAATGTTTCTCCTGCTCAATAAAGACGCTCTTCTTTACATTTGATTTCAAATTTCAGTAATTTTGATCTTGATCAACTTTTCTTTATTTAACGACGAAAGATAACAAGCTTAAAAATTCAGGACTTACGTGGAGATTCTTCGGGTCTTACATTAATGTCCTCACGTTGACTTGGCACTATAACTTTGTTTACTTCATTGCCTTTCTTTTCTATTTTACTTGGCTGTGGTGGTTCTGAAATCTGACGCTTACTATTTGGTTAACGGAATTCAATTACTTTTTGGCTTATCATTAATTAATATAAATTAATTTTTTAACATAAATTTATTTTATAATCTTTCACCCGTACTTTTGACTCATATCTATTCATTTGTCCAGTAGATATATTTTCACGTTAAACATTTATATTGAATCATAAATCTTAATATTCTGTACTGAAGCAATATTTTAAATTTCTAGTTGCTAACTTTTAAATTTCGTTTCATGAACAAAATACGGAAACAAACGTTATGGAAATTGTAGAAATGGATAGAGAAATACGTTGAAATGTCAAGAAATGATGCAATGAAAATGCAACGGCTAAATTACCCAAGCGGTAAACTATAAGATCAAAGAGAAGCTTTTCAAGTTAGCAAAGGGTAGAATTTATAATTAAACTGATGACAAAGGAAATAAAGCACAGAGGACAAGCATGGAAGTTGTACTGTCATTAGTGCCAATGAAGACAAAGTTCTCCAATAAGTCAAGATCCAGAAAGCATATTGAGCTACAATTTAAATTATCCTCATTACGTTATTGCTCTATTTCTGATTCGTCCTTCAGATGTATGGGCATCAATGAGGTATCGAAGATGTCCCGAGATATCAAGGTATCAAGAAGATATCCTATCTATGATATTCCAATCTCGCATTTTATCATGCAACTTAATCCATTTTTTGGGCGCTATCCTGAGAAAAAAAAGGGGGAAAAACAGACGTGCACAAACACAAAGTGAGCATCCGCGATCGTCGGTCAATATTTGACACTCCACTGGACACTGGTCACGGTACGGATCTGTTGGACAATATTCTGAGAGTAGCTCTAGAAATTAAATTTAAAAAAAAGATACTAAAATTCAGCTTCATCGATTAGCATTCATAATTTTTTCTCAACTTAAAATGTGCGATACACACATTAAATCCTTCTTCATCCATTAGTTTAAAATTGAATTTAGTGCTCGTGTTTAAACAGCGTTTCTCAAAATATTTCTCAACTGATACCAAAATGCTATCAGTCATCTTTAGCTCAAGAAAAATCGAAATGAATGGAACTTATATTAAGACAAATCACTAAAAAATCCATGAAAGGAATTCGGTGAGAAATTGAACTCGACTAACTATGTTGTCGTTTATGTTCATTATCAGAGTCATATTCTTGCTCATAATCGTTGTAATTATAATCATCCTCTACCAATGTTCCTCGAGGATCTTCGGGTGTTGCACCTGATATTCGGAAAATATAAGTACCTTCGTTTTGGTTATTTGATAAGCTGAAATTATTATACTGTTAATAATTCACTAGAAATTTCTGTTTGTTATGGTTTGCAAAATAGATGAAAAATAATGTTTTTGACAATGTTAAAAGTAAAAAAATACCATCGTTTGCTATATTAATTTAGCCGTTTAATTAATAATTTCAAGAGTTTCAGTACATTTGCTGAGTTAAAAAGGAGAAATTTATCGAAATATTTTGTCATAACCACAGGACTTTACTCTTATATCTATTGACCGTTTAAAAGTAAATAATTCTTATTACTCTATTTCTTCTGTTCTAATAGTTTTAAGGTTTGAAATAAATCAAAAGAGTACTTCACAAGTTCGCGAATATTAGGCGTTCCACTATTGACCATCGTTTCACGTCGTCCATCAGAGAAGTATAGACCAGCTTGTGCATACTTATCATTCTTCCCAGTCCAATTTATTTGATTGTAAATGAGAAATACATAGGAACTCATTCCATCTGTCACTAAAACCATCTGAAATACACGAAAATTAGATTTGGTAGTGGGATGATATTGCCAATGACGCCATTATCATATTATCATTATCAAAAATATTATCAGTTAGTTAAATCCCTTCTTTTCTGTTCCCTGAAATATTTAGCATTTCAGTTTTAGTGAATAGCTAATTCATTTCAACTTTGATAGTATTTCAAAGAATGATAATGCTGCTTTCATTTTTAAAAATAGGAGGAAATTTAAATTTTTTAATATTTGCAGTGAAATAATTGCCTGAAATTGATTTGAGTCTTGCTCAAAATCTTTTCCCTTTATATCGATCCATGTTATTACGACAGCATGCAAAGCTGTGAAATCAGATGATTCTCGATTAGGAAAATTTTTTCGAATTTTATCAGTCAGATCATAGAGTAAATTCGTATCACTCGAAGTTGCTCTGATATGAAAAAAAAAAGTCACTTGAGTAAACAAAAATTAAACAAGACAAGTTTACTTCTGGCAAATTGTTTTTATCAATGCGAGGTGAAAAAAAAAAAGCCAAACCATTTCATTTTTCCAATCGAATTAATAATACCAAATCAAATTCTGAATGAAAGAATCTTTCTTTCAGATATTTTAATGCTATTAAAAATATTCACCGATAAAAAATTTTTCCAGCACCGATTGGAGCAAAAAATATTGCAATTGCGTTGATTTTTTCCTGATCCAAGTCGGTTATTTCCGTAATATCGACAGCTTTACCAAATGTTACAATACCTTTTGAAGAGATGAATAATTCATTTTGACTTTCTTCAAAATATATTATTGGTACGTCCAATGTTACAGCGTATGAATCATTTGAAAATGATAACACCTACAATGTTAAGAAATACAGAGATCACTGATAATTAAAGATAGTACCGTCACTGAGGTGACTATAATAAGTAAATATAAAAATGATTGGCAACTTCTTACTACTGCTAGCATAAACAATGAGTAAATTAGCGTTGCTGCAAGTTATTATTGCAAAAAGAACAGAGGGAACTATCAGCAATGATCGCTTTGGTAATATCTGATATCTTCAGGTGCAGTTATTTGAAGTGTCACCATAATGGTACAATATCCTTATAACATTACTACGCATAGCAATTAGATCTTGCTTACCTGATCACCATGATCAATACCGAATTCAAAGAGCTCTGCTCCGAGGGAATGTGTCGTTAACAAGAAAGTAGTACAGTATAAAAGGAGCAAAAACAGCATCGCTTTTCACAAAATAATCACAAGAATTTCATTTAACACATAGCCATAAAGTAAAATTCCTGCAAAATATATTCCATTTTTAAAATTCCATCCATTTCTGAGTAATTTTCGTATCATTCGTTTCTAAACTTACTTTAGCGTCATTTCCCGTTGAAATCGAATTTGCTAGAAAGTTCTAAAGTTGATAAAGGGAGCATAAAAAAGACAAATTTTTGGACTGATCTGGTCAAGCGTAAGCAAATTAGGCAAGTATACACACAAAGATGAAGTGGGCCAAGGTATCCGCTCATAATGGAACTATTTTTGTCAAATGTTAATGGCATTCTTGTCCATTCTATTACACATTTGACCAAAGATGATAAAATAAATTATGCAATATCCTATGCTTTTCAATTTTAGCACGGCAACTATTTTAGGCTTTCAAAATAATTTGCAAAAAATTTTCACTTATTTGACTTGAAAAAAATCAGAAATTAAGTGAAGAGATATGTGTTTATGTTTTTTGTGATAAACATCAAAATGATAAAACCTAATGGAAGCCATGGAAAGATGATAAGGAATTCGAGACTTTATTGCTAATTAGTTTTTGAAGAAATTTTTTATTTACTGTATCACTGAGATCAGAGAAAATTTTAAATTCATTGAACAAATATGCCTCTATTATTAAAATACTCCCCCGCCATCTCCCGTTCCATGCTATTATGATTCAATAATGAGAATTAATACAGAAAGAACCACAAAAAAAAAGGTATTTTCCTAATATCATACATCTTTAAGTTCAATAAGAATCGAACTATAATTGAAGATTTGAAGGTAACTCTTATCACAAGGACCATATCCAAACATAAATGCGAATCGTTTTATGAAGTTTACTTTGAAGTTACCGAATCTTATTTGAAATATCGAAAAGTTCCTTCAATGTTCCTCCTATTATGTACAATAGGAAATAGTTTTTCTTATTATCTAATGCTAATTTTGTTACTTACTATTGCCTAAAATCCTAAAATTTTGTTACTTACAGTTGCCTAAAATTTAAACGCCATTAGTGTTTTAAATAGAAGAGAATATAAAGTTAAAGAACAAAAATATAACACATTTTTCACTTAAATAATCAAAAACTTTTTGTCATCCAAAACCTGTCAAATATTTACCTCAACAGATATTTGTTTTGCATCACTTTTGCAACAATAAGGAAGGAACAATAACAGACACGTAAATGAAAAGAGACGTATGTTTTAAGCTGCTTAAATAGGAATTTCATCAATTAGAATAAACCACACTACAACACATGCTAAGGAACTCCTCTGCAAGTTTAAAATGATATTAAAACAGTTTAAAACCTGAAACAGGATACTGTCATGAAACTGCCTTATCTATTTCTTAAATGACTTTTTTAAAATTTCAAATATCATCCAATACTTCTACAAATCGTGAAAGATAATTGGAAGATCATAGAGTTCTTCAGTCATTTAATATTTGAGTATAGTATACCTTTTAGGATTGCAAAGAAATCTTACGAGCAAACAATTGTTGAACTAGTTACCTTTTGACAATTAAAGAGTAAACAAAAAAGTCGCCCTCGAAAGTTGGAAATTTCTAAAGAGCTCTGAAAAATGTCAATGTGAGAGTGTTCAAAGATCATATTGTTGAAATTAATATAATTTTTTTGACATTATCGACCATAACTGATAAGATTTTTTCAGAGAATTGTAAGCAATCAGAAAATTTTTTTCCCGCCCAAATAAAGTTTTTGGGATGGAATTTAAAATTTAAATAAAATCCAATACATCCATAAAACGCTAATACATGATTTAACAATTCTTTTTCAGTAATAATAGTAGTAGTAGTAGTCAATCAGTCAAGGTCAACTGGTCAGATATGCAGTGTTTTCTAATCAGATTAGTGATTATTTTCAGAATGCTAAATCAAATATATGGAAGAATATCGTCAATGAAATAATTCAATAAAGAGGGGAATGTAAATGATTTTTGATCATTAAACAAATATGATTTAGTTAACTGGAGGGAATGGAATTAAATGATAAAAAATAAAAGATAAAAAATGAAGTAAAATGAAGAAATACTGTTTGAGAACAATATTTATCTTCTGGAAGAAATATGATCAGAGAAATTTGCAAAATCTATCCTATATGTTTCGTAGAGATATAATTTATCATATACCAGCTGCATAGTAAATATCCTTGCATATTAAATAATTACTTTCAATTTTAATATTTCAAATATTACATTTAATAAATAATCTAAAAAAAAAAAAAAAAAATTACTGAACGAATGAAACAAGGAAAGAATTGATACGCTCATATCAAAGTGCTTTGTGATAATTCTATCAAAAAATCAATGTTCGCTGATAATGACAGCATGATGCAATACAATCTGCATACCTTCTTTTGATGAAAAATTTTCCCGCTAATACTTTTGCCGTATCAAAATCTTTTCATTCGTATACGATTCTTCGCATGCAAAAATTTACTTAAAAAGAAAGAAACAAACAAAACAAAAAGCTTGAAGAAGCGCCTAGTGAATGACAGATGAAATTCTTTGTCAGAAAATAAAATCATAAAAATTAAGCTTTAAGCTCAAGACTTGTAATGTTAAAAAGATAGGTTTTGAAATGAAATTTAATTTCAGGTTTGCGAAAAAAAAAAATTGTATTGTGACTGCAGAAACGGAAAAATGGATAAATTAATAAACAATTGGAGATGTTTTTGGATATTAGCTTTAAGTTGCAATTAAACTATACAAGCTTAATATCACTTTCTTGCTTTGTCGAGTTTTTGAAATGAATGGAATAGCAAGAAGAAAAGAAGAAATCTCGAATTTTCAACTTCCCATTAAAATAATAGTAACAAACATGTTGTGTATAGGATTCCTGAAATTCTTGAATTCCGCCGGAAAACATTCAGTAATACTTTTTACTAAATTAGTAAAGAAAAAATGTAAATGAGTGTCTAATTTATCTCCACAATTTCTGTTCACTAACTGCTACTTATCTAATAAATGCTTACTTATTCAGTTCCCTATAAAAAAAAAAATAATGTATGATAGAATAAATGAAATGGTCAATAATTTATTTTCAATTAAAAGATCTATCGAATCTTTTTTACATTTCTTTCAATATTCAAAAGTTTATTTCATAATTAACTGAAATCATAGCTTCCTTGCAATCTTTTCATATATTTCCACATAATTTTCCAATAACGATCTATCTAATTAGATTTATAAAATGATCATCCATGTATATAATACATGCATTTTTTTCGCTAAACAAAAACAAAACGAAACAAAAAACCGGAAGTAGTAAATATTCAACACGGCGGATATGCACATACTTTCCCAAATGGTCATTCCCCTCTTGCACTTATTTAAATATCCTTTCACGTCATTTGGACAAACAAAAAATAAAGAAAATTTTCGTCAACAGGAAAGAAGAATATTGCACTTCTATCATTGGTATTATATATGACAACAGCCTGGAATCTTTCATATATTACAGATATGTTGCGCACAAATGACCTTTTGCTTGTCGTAATGAATCATCTTTTTTCGCATCTTATATGATTGCTATTACGTAAACAAAGGATTGTCGACGTCTCATTAATCACAAATAATTTTGAAGCTCTCGTAATTTAGCGTAACATATTAAGTATTCATCAAAACAGAGAGAGAGAGAGAGAAAGAAAGAAAAAGAGAGAAAAAAAAGGAAGACATTAATCGACTGATACAACTTTACAATACTTCAAATTGAGTTTTCCGGAACATTTCTTCCTCATAATTACTGATTATAAAATTTTCGTCTGAGATGCTACGATTAAAGCAATAAAAACATTTTTATTTCTTCCTTAAAATCAAATTTTTTCGCCTTGCATAGCTATAAAATTGTTGTTAGCTTATTGTATGAAGCTCTTATACGATAAAAATTCTGAGTGCAACGATCACCGATACTAAAATGTCGCTGTTACCATTTGCGCCATTCCATTACATCAATTCCTTCTTTGTTTCCATCTACTTCGTTCATGCTGCACCTTCATTTATTGAAGTTGTGCATTCTAGTATCTTTTTAACCTATACTACAAATCTGAATACATCTGATGATGACCCTATTGGTTGACCCGCTTAATGTTGAAGATATATGTATCAAACAAAAAACACAAATGATATTTGCTTCTTTAGTGAATGATTCACTTGCATCTATTTAAAAGGATCATAGATGTATTTAGTGGATTTTTCGTGAATGACGTATCCAACTAATGAACTATTATTACGTCACAATTATTCGCGATTACGTGATGTCTTTGCATTAACATCAAGGAAAAAATCGGAACGTCGTGCAAACAAATACCATTGGCATATGAATGAAAAAAATGGACAAATATTGGTGAGAGATAAACGGACTTACGGACAAAAAAATGATTGAAGATATGGAAGGAATAGGAATGCGATCAGAAGATTCTATTTGAACAGATATTGTTATCTTTGGAGAGTGTAAAAATGAGAAATACAATTGCTTAAAAACAGATGATAAACTATCTAACAGTTATTAATAATCATTTAGATTCACTTTGTTGATTATCAAGATAAATATTTCAATGAAGAGGAAGATAAAGCAGTGTAGTGGTCAATTTAGAAATAGACTTTGTTGACAGGTGGAATATGGCTATTTAAAAGTGATGGTACACGAACAGGAATCTAGCATTTGTTGCTGTTGATAATGATAAAGCAGGTAGTAAGCGATAATGAGTGATGAGTCATCTTGATAACAGCATTTATTATAGGTTGTAAGTTACAATTTGCAATGGTAAAATTCGGGACTTCTTGCCGATCTGATTTCATTTTGTACCAGCGCATTTGACGAGATGAGTAAAATGGATGGATTGTGAGGTATGATGTATGTATGTCTGGAACTGCTGCTGCCCACTGGATTTTACACTATCGCCATAATGTCTGCTATTTGGCTACGGTTCAGAGGTCAATCGCCTGTTTGTATTGATGAATAATCTCTTCATGCATTCACTCTTACCCTATCTTCAATTGTCTCATTACATTACTTGTGCTTCTATTTCTATTACTACTATCGTTTATCATTACTACTACTATCGCTGCTCTTGCTATTACAACAGTTGGAACTATAAGCAATCCTATGGAATTCAATTTACCTCTACCCAAAGGCAATCATCTAATTAAAAGACAAACGGGAACTTATTGCAAAATAAGCTATGAATACTGAAGCATTCACCATTTCCCTTTCGGGTAGAGGGAATGTAACATCAGAAAAACACTGATAAGGAACCGGATTGATCAAGCAAATAGATAACAACAGATTTCTCCCACATCATGCTATTCCATAGAGCTGCCATGTTACACAAGACATTCTTAAATACCACTGATATTTTTGTGTATAGCTATCCAGTTTGTTGATAACCCGCGTAATTAAATGTGATGAAGCTTTATAAAAATATATTCTTTAATTTTCGTTGAAAGTTTCAATTTAGATGATATATCAATCTGATCAATTTTCAATCAAGTCAAGCTTTGATTGCAATATCTCAGCGGGAATGCCATGGTTTATGAGTAATTTTAACAGTTTCAATCAAAAACACTGTTAGATGAGAATAAAGTGAAGGAAGTTCGCACGCAGAAAATGATGGAACAAAAATCGTTGGATGATGATGACGAAGATTTCTGCGTTGCATGTATGCCACTTATGATCAAATTTATTCACCCTCTCTCCCTCGATGTTTTCCGATTCAAACAGTTAACTTTAAAATTTGACTTACTTTTCGTGATTTGGAAAAAGTCGTGAATAAGTGTTTTCCGCAGCTTCGAAATACTGAAATTCAGGTCGAAACAAAATTGATGAAACCAATCCAAATATAACTGCACTAATATGTGATATGTAGAACACGATCATTCTCGATATTATTTTTAGGTATCATTTAGTTCCAGTAATATAAAAAGATGTGTACATAAATTCACTTCAAGAAAATTATAACATTTGTGATTCGAAACGGAAACAATGAGAATAGTGGAAATAGAAATCCTCCTGAATCTTGGAATAAAAAACCAAGTTTAAATATAATCAATTATCATTTTCCATGGAAAATAATAAGTTCGAAGTCTTCTTTTCACATTTCTATAAAAGTATCTATATTGATGCCCTCACAATGCTAAAATTTTGATAAAGTCATCAGCGAATATTGGCAAACTGAGCAATTGACTGGGAAGTAAATTTTAATGGAACATTGCTTATATTTGTCCCAGCATTAATCAATGTCTTTATGCCAGTGTCCAATCTTGCTCGGGTTGGTCCAATTATTCGCATTTGCCTGTAAACATAAACAATTTAACTATATTGTTTCATTACTTTTGATTTTTCAGTTATCTTTTCTGATAATTTAACTAGTTATGTGCAATAATTTCATGTTAGAAATTGAAGACTGACGGGGGGCTTGTCTCGAAATATATTGTCACATCAGCAAAATATTTTAACAGAATCCCACAATCAACAAGTGGAAAATTATGTTTTTGTAGAATCTTTTAAGTGCATTTACTGATTTGCTTTCCCCTTAATTTTGTCAAATTTTATGGATATTAAATAAAATAATGAGCAGCAAAAAAGAATTTGTAACTTTTCAGAAAAACAGTAGCTTACAACTTCTTAATGTGAAAAAATTTTAAGTGATTCTAAATAAATCCTATACCGAGGAAACATATCAAAGTCGTGTTTTATTTACTCATTTCAAGTAGAAAAACCTTGACAATTCGTTCCAAAGTACAATAATTTTAGAAACGACACCATACCTTATATGAGTATCCCGACCATTCTGGTGGTTCTGTACAACTTGCAGCTGTAAGACAAAAGCTCGAGATGGACCACCATCAGCATCGCGTAAGTCGATAACCTAAAAAATGATAATTTCATCTTTTTCCAGCCGTCTTTTGTCGTTCATTTTTTCAAATAGAAAACGAAACCTTAATGCTTGCCAAGATTCTAAAAATGAGAAAAAGTGTCGTTCTTAAAAAGGTTATCCTTTTAAATCACAAAATCAAATGATATTTGTTATAAAATGAAAACACGAAAAAACCAACCTGCCAACCAACTGGTTCGGAAAAGACTACTGTTAAACCTTCATCTACATCCAGCACAGAAGAACCAAGGCGTACAACTACCCTGAAGAAAAGAGATTTGAAAAATCACAAATATTCAAATCAAAAATTACTACAACATCCACAACAATATTCTTACACGAATTCCAAGGAATCAAATAAGGACTCGTAACCTAATCAAGTTATTAATCTTTGTAATTAAAACATCTTGGGAACAACAGAGAATAAAAAGTTTGTGAACGTAATTTCTAGGAACAAAATATTTAATCTTTAAATTACCAAACATCCATCTTTTATTCTTACTAATGATAGTTCTTCTAATAATTTCAACAAGGATGAATTTGCCAAAATTCAAGAAATTTACTTGCTAGGTGTATAAGATTCATCGGTTTTGTAATCCAAATATAATAACAGGTATGAAATATTTGTTTTCTTGCTAAACTCAATTGTGACTGTATGCGGTTGTGGGCCATCCGACTGCCAGTACTGTTCCAAATCATCATCCAATAGTTGTTGAATGCCAAAACCATCTGGAAAATAATGGATGAATTAGACAAAATAACTATCTTTGCTTATTTCATTCGCATCTTGATTTGAAATTGTTATTCTCTATTCCCTTGTTTTTTGGAAAGAAGAAAAAAGCTCGCTTCCTTTTCTGAATTACTAGCTGAATTTCTTGAACTAAAAAGAGTGATAAAAAAGCAAGTTAAAGTAATAGTAATCCTCATAGAAGGTTAAAGTTCAGAAAGAAGTCTTAAAAAGGACCCGTTTTACAACTGGATAAAGTCCAGAACGCTTGGTTGGATATATCGCGCACATCGCCTACATTGTTCTTCGGTAACGATGCTATCCACGGAGCAGTTCCATTATCTTTTTTCGATGTTTGATTCTCTAATACATCATTTTCATCCACTTCCATTTTAACATCAGTTTAAATGATGAAAATCATTCGAGAACGACTGCTGAAAAACTCTCAAAAAATTAAAATTTGCCAGAGTACTGCTAATATCTTTGTTGAAGATTAATCACATTCGCAAAAAAAAAAACCTGAATAACGGATGAATTAAACAAAATAATTATCTCTGCTTAGTTCGTGTATTTCTTAAGAAAACCGTAATTTAGCAATCTGAAAGTAAGAATTAAAAAATTTTAGAAGAAAAACAATTCATCTTGTAAGATGTAAGAATGCATCTTATAATACGCTAAAAGATGTTATTCATGCTGTGACACTTCATCATTTTGTAAATATCATATAAAATATAAAAACTTGGAAATAAAAACTACAGAAGCATAAAGAAGTACATATCAAAGATTCATTTTAAGATCGAAAAGGTAGACACTGGAAAAGCCAAGAATAGGCATCTTTTTCGAATAATTAAAAGGCAAGTTTTATCACATGTTTTGCACAGATCTTAATTCAAACTGCGGAAAACAGAAAATAAAACAGTTAAAACAACATTTAAATTCATAGCAGTATACACAGGACCACAATATACAACAACAAACAGTTGTCTTTTCTTATTTGTTCACTGATTAAGAAATGATGGAATTTGATAGTTTAAAATGAAACATAATCAGACTTTCATTTCTGAGGTAATTTTAGCAGGCAGTCAGTCAAATTCAAAGCCCATATCTTCCTGAAAAATTTTTTCGTGATGACAATTAACCTCAATTTTTCCATGTCCGTCCAGAGTTATCTTTTCATCCAGAGAAGAACTAAGATTTCATGGGTATATTGTAAATGGCCGAATATACAACCCAGAATGAGGAAGTAGGGAAAACTTAGTTTATTCCCTTTCATTTCTTAAACCTATAGGCGAAATTGCCTTTTGTTATAACGCCACTGTTATCAATTTAACACTTAATATATGTAGAATCAAGAACAGATATGGTCTCAAAACCAATTAATCATACTTTGCTAGTAATTAAACCCCCAGAATAATGAGTAACTAACCATTACTTTCTTTTTCGAAGTGTTGGTATTTTCACAGACTACATCAACAATCTGATCTGCGATTCGCTTCCGTTCCTTGTACTGCCTCTTATAAAGTTCTTGTTTTGCGACAAGTTCCGACTTCCTTTTCTCATCTATAACTTCGTCCGTGGCATAAGTTAGCATACCGCTGATACGTTCCTCCATTTCCTTTATCTGAAAATACAGAATGTAATAGAATCGAATAACTGCCATAGAGGCCTGTGGATAAGTAAGAAGAACAACCACTTTGACCACATACGATTACTAGGTTTCAAAACTATTACTCCAGTTCCTAACCACAGATCCTTTCAGATTGTACCTGTAGATGTCTGGTACCTGTGCCTTCAAAGTCGTCTGCAACGCAGTCATCTCCTCTATGCTCAATGCATTTTCATATTCTTTCAACTCTAAAAAAAAATTCATAGAAAACAAAATTCAGGCAGCACTGAAATGACTTAAATTTTATTTTTAAAAAAAAAGTTAGAAAACCCTTTTTATCATCACTTATAATTTCTGGTTCTTACCAAAAAGTTAAGTTTGTCAATCAACAGTGTTCCGTAATCTCAGCAAATAAAATGTAACAATATGAAAAATTCTCGCGAAAATATACTGCGACACTGCTTATATAAAATGTATACATCCTATCTCATAGACAATTCAATAACACAAGAACTCAACTATCAAATATGAGTTCTGATGTTGTAATCTACCATTTTTTGCGATCTTTATCTCGTTGCTAAGTTCATTCAAGCGACTTTTTTTTTTGTTAATAGATTCGTTCATCGCCTGGAGCTCCTCTTCGCCACACTTTTCAATTTTACTCTGGAAATAACTTTCAATAAAATTAAATATCCTGAGTTGTCTTTAAACAATAACGCTTTCTGGATTGATTTTCAGCAATTTTTGTTGGGAATAGAAATAAATTTTATTTCATTATTATTTTCAAGATAAATTTTAGCACACCTGATCAGCGAAGTAGATCTTCTGTTTCGAAATAAGTTTCTCGCGTAAAATTCCCCGTTCCACCCCAATATCCAAGCATTTGATTATCTGCTAAAATTCATCATCATCATTCAGTACCTTCCTTTTTATTTACAAAATAAATGATATTGCAGTTATGTAAACATGATGGAATGTTTGAAAAACTGTGATTTTCAAAATGTAAAATTCTTGCTTAATAAACATCAGATCCCTCAATTTTTTAAATAGCAATTCAACCAATATTTCATGGAGTGAACAAACTTACAGCTTTGGGAAATTCCTGTCGGAGATTATTCCATACATCAACAGCACTATATGGTCGATTCTGCTGCAGCATATAATTGCATACTGTTTCGATCGCTGCAAAGTTGAATTTAATGGAAGTTACTGAAGAAAACACTTTTGAGAATTCAAAGGAAAATTACAGAAAGGAAAACTAGAAAATTTTTCTTACCAACTTCATCTGGTTGCCCTTTACTCATGGTGTTAATGCTGGGTAGTACTCGATCCGATCCTACAAGAAGCATATATTAAATGAGCAATGACATTTGAATCCTTAAATTCCAGCCAGAAGAAGCGAAAAATTTCTGCAACTTCTTCTAGCACGGAGTCGTAAGAAGTGTTGTTAATCTGTGGAATTTAGAATATTAACCCTCCATAATCAGTATTATTTGTAGGACGGAAAATATACGTGTATCTTCAGTCGAATCTTTCATTCTTTTTATTTTTTGAACACTGAAAAATGAATTAATAAATCTGCAATGGAATGCAAATAATAGAAGAAAGAAAAGAAATGACATTACAAATTTTCATCATTTCAAATCACAAATTAACTAGACAATTTTTACTCTTGTGTTAATAGTATCCAAAATTCATTCCTTGAAAAAGAAGAGAAATGTCATCCAGTCAATTATTTAATTTAATCTACTCGTAATTTGGATTACTAAATTGGAAACTGCCTCACAGTGGATTCTTGACAATGATAGCACTGAAAGTTTTAAACTTTATTACACATCCCAGTATGCTTTGATATGAATACTTTCGTTGTATGATCCCATTTGTAGAGGATGTCATCAAAAAAAGAAAGATTGAAATAAAGAAATATGTTATAGGATGATCAAAAACACTTCATTTATTCCTGTTTACTCTCAATCAACTTGGAAAGAAAGAAAATTTTGTCGAAATTTATTGTTTTCTTTTTTACAAGAACGGTCGTATTTACCAACAACATTTGAAACAAAAAGCCTAATTTATATCATTCAACCCTCTAAAAGCAAGAATTACTTCTAGAACGAGGAATCCACGAGAATAACAATTTATGACTACCATTCCGCAACTGAAAGTTTCGAACGCTTAATTTCGTATTAGCTATTGTGTATTATCATTATTATTCATTTCCATACTGGTAAATCAAGACTAGCGCTGCAAATGAAAGTGAGAAGAAAGTTACGTGTTAACTAGTACTACAAAAGCATTTATGCTCATTTTCCAGCCACTTACTAGAAGAATGAACATGGATGCATAGCAAGAATTGATCAATTTCTCAAACATTTCTCTCAATTTCACTAATGTCAGAAATTGGAACTCATTTATGATTAAACCAGCTGCGTGTTACTTATCAATAATTAATGGACCGGAAAAGAAAATAACAAAAAAAAAAAAAAAAACTAACCGATCAGCAAGAATTCAAGAGATATGTAATAGATCTGAGATGGTAGAAATCTGAAATGAGGAAAATGAGTCAACTAATTACAAAGTAGTCTGTATCGGCAGGATAAAACCTTTCATTGATAACGAGATATCTGAAATCGAAGGTAGAATATATGTTTAGTATAATGATACTGAATAAAACAATATTCCTCAATCTTGTCTAAAAAATCCCTCCTCTGTCGAAACCCATTCAAACAATACTTTCCGATTTAACCACATCTGAAACTGATGAAATGACCAATATGCTCTCTTTCTACATATACATGATTGAATCCTTTCTAAATTTCCTTCAAGTAACACCATTCTCTTCTAAATTAAGATAATAATGTGTAATTTTTGATTTAATAAGTTGTACGATAAACATTTTTCAAAATATGTGATCCACGCGTTGAACTAGATATATTTATCAGAGCTCAAGTAACAGTATATTAATAAAAACTGAGAGCGACATGATATGACAGATTTACACAAATGCTTGGAACACATCAATAATACAATCATCAAAAACTAGTCTGAAATACGATAAATTTCTCAATTATTTCTTGGCAAAGAATAGGAAGCCAGTTCTTTTATGTAATCTTTCAAAAGAACTGAATAGCCATTACGAATGTTGTTGACAATATTATAGAGTGGGAAAGATGTACAGCAAATGCCAGAAAATTTGTACAACGACGACAAATTTGCAATAATGATATTATTACAAATGAACATCAAAAAAGGCCCTTAGTGAAGTAAGACAAACTGCTTTGACATGTGATCAAGAACTAAGGACAACCTCACAGTGTAGTTTTTCATTAACATTAACTTTCTTAATATTCAAACTTTTATCAAAGACAAGTAAAGATAGAAGGGAAAATCTCCAAAAACTAATATGGAATGAGATAACTAAACAAAAAATAAATCCATTACTTTTGAAATCAATAAGTACTTATCACAATATCTTACACTCCTTATATATCCTCAAGATTCCACCTGTATTTCAGATTCATTCACAAAATGTAATCATAACCTTCGCTCATTTCATTCAGTCTATCTTATTTTCATAAGTACAACAAAACAAGTATTAAGCTTAGTTTAGATTCCTAACACAGAACTAAAATATACAAGAAAAGCATGCAAAAAATTTATTCATATTCAAGTGAATTTGTTTGTCATTAGGTCTTTCTTTGTGGTTCTTGGACCTCGTCGTTGCATAAGATCACGAAGTTTCCGAGCTGAAGTTCGTGGTGTACAGTTTCGTAAATCTTCAGCCACTTTCATTAAATCGTTGTCATCTTGCGGCAATATTGATTCATCCATACATTTACGAACTTTTCCTTGAATGAAAATCAAGATTAAAATAGTTTTCTTAAAATTTATACTGATGATTTTTTGCCTAACCAAAAGCGGATAGATTAAAGCCCTCTTTGATACCTTGTCTGATCTTTACAGAAAAGAAAACAAGAATTCGAGCTGTTATTTCATAAAGGGCGACTAAATAAGAAAATTACTCGTCAAATATGGATGTTTCTGCAACTCCTCAACGGTAGCTCGCTGGTCGGGATCTCTTGTTAAGCATCGCTAGAAAAAGACATTTTATGGTAGCAAAACTGAAAGTATCCTGAATAATAAAGCGAATAAATTCATCAACTCCATCAAGTCCTCTGCAAGGATTACAAGAAAATTTACTTTCAAAACATCCATTAAATCAACATCTTCGATTTTCTCAAAAACTATTGGTTTATTCAAAATAGCATGCATCTTTTGAATTGGATTTGTCCACATTTGATATGGCGTGTGTCCATAAACCATGTTATACAGTATACATCCCAAAGCCCATACATCGCATTTCTTGCGAACCTAAAACACCTTCGTGAGATTTTGAAATAAGTTTCTAAATCTCGAGATGTTTCTATAAATAAATAATACTTCTCACTTATTTCTATAGAACGCTCTATACCTTACTCCCTCCTATATTTTGCTTTCCATTTCATGATAATCGTTCCTATCTTTATAAATTCGCGCTGCTAAATATCGACCTGTCTTAGTAATAGAAGTTGAAATCTTCAAGTTTTTTCCAACGACCAATTCGATAAACGCAAAAATATTTGTGAAATTTAACTTATAAATTTCTTTTCCATCATGTACTGAGGTACTTGAACCTGCAATAGCTTCTGGCGGCATATAAGATAGCGTTCCCATCTGCGTGTCTTTTATGACTGATGTCTTATTTGTTGGGATGGCGGACGCGATTCCAAAATCGATCAATTTGAGATTTCCACCCACAAGAAGGAAGTTTGCCGGTTTCAAATCAGAATGGACAATACCTAGAAAATGTGAGAAAAGATTATTCAACTTTAATAATGAAACAGAAGAAATAACATAAACTCTTGCTAACCTTTTTCATGGATAGTATGCACGCATCTCAACATTTCACTCCAATAAAATCTGATAAATATATCATCAATTTGATTCCTCCGAGTTTTCAAAAAAGTCGCCAAATCGGTATCACCTTTTTCCATCACTACATACAAGAAATCACCATGAAGCTCGCTAAAAAAATAACTTAATGACATATACTAAAAGTTTCAAGATTCTGGATGTGCTTTGTTTTTACTTATTAGTTCGCATTTTTTATCTGGTACTTTTCACAAACACAATTAAAATTACTTACTAGTCAGACATCTCCACAACACATCCTGTGTCCTTCAAACTAAGCAGCAATTTGATTTCGTTTAAATAGGCACTGCGACAGGAATAATCAGCTTCCGATAAATCAACGCATTTCACTGCACGCAATTTCTTTTGTCTCTCGTCTAACACTTGATAAACCTTGAACAAATAAAAAAATCTAATTTATTTCCAATTAAAACAAGTGAATCAAGGTGACAAAATGCTTTTCAAGCACAATCATAATTATTGAGAGAAATCGGATATAATTCTTCAGAAAAAGTTTATATTAAAAACACACATGAAGAAGAACTTGAATGTGTCGTAAGAAAAGTCTAACTTTACTGGAGCCTCCTTTACCCAACAAATCGATCACAACATATGGATAACTGTTTACATAAATATAACGGTTAGGACGAGAACTGGAAGCAGATTCTGAACGACGTAATGCTTGCACTGCCGATGCCGCCACACCATCCCCATTTCCGTCTGTTGATTGCTTCTTAAATGAGGTCTTCTGCTAACTGTTCCCAGCACTTTTCGCGAGGAACTCAAATTTTTTTGACATCGCTTAATTCATAATCGAAAGACAAAAAGAAAAAAAGGAACATTTAGAAGTTTTTAACCAAAAGATATATCCCTTACAACATGAGCACTAGCAGTTCGTTTTTTCCTGTCTTTCTCAGCTGATCTGGTGATTGATCTGTTACTCCTAGCAATAGGATCATCAGCTTTCTTGCTTTGATCCGAAGCTATAAATATGTTTATAGATGGAGTTAAGTCGACATTTAATTACTGGCTCCGTTTAAATTTAATATACAAAAATTTCGTTTAAAATGGCAGGACAAACCATTCCAACCAAATTCAAGGACGTCGTACTTTTTATGCAAACCAGGTTCTGGTTTCCAATACCCTAATACAAGTTAACAAACGTAAATTAACTTCACTTTGAATATACCAAAAAAATTCACTCTATGTTGCATAGATGAAACTTAATTTCGCATAAAAACTGGAAAAGATCTAAGTAGGAAATGATGAAGCAAAAAAAAGTAAACACACATTTTGATGCTGCAATAATGGGTTCTAGAGGCGTGTCAGGAAACGATTCAGTTTTTGCATTGCTGACGACAGAAGTACAAGGTACTGCTGATACTACATTGATATTCGGTTTCTCCGATGAATCTTGTATCGCAAGTTCTGGAATAGATGGCGTCTTGACCATGTTAATATTTTTTAATAGCTTGGTCGGGGCTGTACGAGTCATGCGCGTATTTGTCAACGCCGTAAGTACACTGTTTTCTTTGTCGCCATCACCTATAAATACATCGTTGCATTCTTACGTATAACTTCATGCGGAATTGGATAGAATTAGATTATTCTTAATTTTCTAAGGAAAAAAATTATTTGTCATCGATATAAAGAGGTGATTTTCACAACATACAACTACGAAGAGATAATCTTCATAGCAACTTTTCTCAAGTAAACAACTCTCAGAGCAAGTTTATTTTCTAAGTTTATCTGCCTTTCAATAAGATATTATAGTGATGTGTTAGAAAATTAGAAATTCGACTGATAAATTAGAAATCTGGAAACAAATAAGCAATGATGTACTCTGTGCACTTTGATCTCCTTGTTCCTTTTTATTTTGAGAGGCCTGTAGTTCTCTAGCAGTACGCTCCGCTAATTTACGAAGACGTTCTCGCAAATCTGAAGTTGACATCTGAAAAGAAAATAATCATGAAAGAAAATAACAGTGTAAAGTTATGATCAACGTTGTAAGTCGATTAAAATAAAAAGAGACACATTAGTAGAAAAGACCTCATTTCCTCTCTCTCTCTTTTTTATTCCACATTTGTTATCTTTGTCACACCAAACAGATAGGTTTTTTCTATGTTAAGTAAATTGAAAAGAATTCGTTCAATTTGAAATGGAATTCGAAATGCTACTATCACATTACATTCTTACTTGGATTCAAGCAAGAGCCACAAAGGCCCAAACCTAACAAATAATGCGTCGTTATCAATAAAACACAAAGCCATAGTTTTCTATCTTACATCATTACTCATATAACCCAAATAATGAATCTGCTATCTAATCATAGTGATAACGTTGTGTAATCATGATAACAACGTATCATTACGTAAGCCATCATACAACTACAATATTCACCTTTAACCAAAACAGAAAACTGAAATCTGTCACTCTCATTGTATCGGAAATGTGCGCGCGACTGGTTTAAGTTTGAGTAGCGAAAAAAGAGCCGGAAAAAGAAAGATAATAGTGACCTTTAAAGGTCAAAGGATAGAAATGATACAAGTGTTGGAGTGAATGCATGGAATTCTTCGTTGGAAATTCCTATCGCTGTGATGAGATACGTCGCAAATTCCTTCGAAGCAAATTTATCACATGCAAATTTACAGGATGTAAATTGAGGGATATGCTATACCAAATCAGTAAGAGGAATCTCTCGGAGAAATTACTACAATTTCGAAGATACATTGATATCATCCAAGTGCTTATAAGGCTGTCACTAATTGTGAATAACGAAATGAATGGACTATAATTGCGAGGAATTGCGCGAATGTCGCATATGCGGAATGTAGTACTATATCTAAATTTGACCTTCTATCATTGTATCTGAACTTAGAGTAACACATTCAGTGTTAAAGTAAATAAGAAATCAAATTTCAATATAGAAAGAACTGAATCAAAACAAATTCGCATCACGTAATCTAAATATAATTCTATACCGGAATAGTTACTATATCGTTTGGATCGTTGATAACAGGATCAGGTTTGATCACATATTAACATTAATGTGATAACTGGAATGTTACATTGGCCCTCACAATATTGCTCTTTTAATTTAATTTTCAATACAATTATGCAAATTATTATGTTATCATGTATGCTTATATGAAATAAGATTAAAGCAAAAAAAGTAAAATGAATTGATAGATGGAAAAAGCAAATTGGAGAAGGCTAATGAAAGCACTTAAAATATAAAAATTAGTATTAGTTATGTCATATAATCTGCTATTTCTTACAGATATGTCTTAGATCAAAAAATCATAATAATAATAATAATAAGTTGAGTGAAAGAATGATCTTTATATTATCGTTAATTTTATAATTTTAAAAGTGTAATAAATTCATCAAAAGAAGTTTGTTCAAAGTAAACCATAATTATACCTAAAATAAAAGAAATAATCTTAAAGAATTTTTGAATCTATCATTTTTCAACAGTACTTGATTGATAACTTCATTTTTCCTATAATATTAGGAATATTGATCAATTGATATTGGTAGTAAGGAATTAATCCTAGAATACCTCTGTCAGTGAATTTTATAGTACAAATCAATAAATTCTGTTATCTTCCATCTATTAAGTAAATGTAAAAAAAAAAAAGAAAAAAAAAAAGAAAAACGAATAGAATGTGTAATATTACTAAGAGAGGAAAAAAAAAGAAGGAAGTGATAGTATTTTTTTTTCATATCACTGATGACAAATGCTATACCTTTACTGATTTCTTTTTTTTTTTTTTCCCAGCAATTACCTTCCTCCCATTTTATTGAAGTGCTATAAAAGTGTACCATTTGTGAATATTCTCTCAATACATCAAATTCTCTAATTGGAATTTGTTGTAAATTTTGTGAAAGCTATAGGAATTTCAAAATCATCATGCGCTTGGCAAATTTCTGCTTGGTACTATTTACATTTGTAGTACTACCAACCGTTAGCTGCTTCTGTTTCTGTTGCGTGTAAGTGTATTTTTTTAGAATATTAACCTCAAATTTACCTCTTCTGGATTGTATTGAATCCATAACCTCAAGCCAATCATTTTCGGATTGCTTTAAAACCCCGAATTTTAATGGCTTTATGTAACAATGATAACGTTCCAAATCATAACCATACTGTTTACAGTTTTGATTTTCAATAAGTTAACCGAGATACATAAAAGTTATAAGTATAAGCTGAAGGAAGAAAAATTCATTAAATTGTTTACTGGAAAAGCTATTTCTTTAAAAATTTGACATTTCAACCAATTTAGCTATTTGAGAAATTGAAGGCTTATCTACAATGCATTATATCCTTTTACCTTTATTCATATAATTAAAAGGAAGGCTTGGATAGAGATAGGCCTTAGTTTTCAAAATGCTGAGCAAAATTTAATTTTCATAAAATCTTCAGCTTTCAATACAATATTCAGAATTGAATTATTTTTAGGCCTTTGTTCCTGTTCACGTGTCTTTGTCCATGCTGTCCACCTCCAACACCACCACCACCACCTCCTCCTCCTCCTCCTCCACCACCACCTCCACCTCTACCTCCACCTCCACCTCCACCTATACCTGTACTACCACCTCCACCTCCACCTCCACCTTTACCATCACCACCACCAGCAGTAGCAGCACCAGTAGGCTACGTCTTTGTGCCACGACCTCCAGAGCCTGGCTTTGTTTTTGCCCCGCCTCGAAGGCGTTTCAATGCAAGGTTTAAGAGATGAAGCGGTAATGGTTCTGGCAGTGAAAATTGTGGAATAACGTGATCCTAATATTTTCCAGAACTGATTAGTATTTCAATAATTTATGGGGCCCAAGACAATTAGAACTGTAAGAGGGAACTGGTAAATTCCGGTGAAATACCTGAAACGATGATATTACTACTCATTGTTCACGAAACCTGCATCCATATTCATTAGAAGGCTTGGCACTACGATATCACATAAATATCTTGGCTCACTTTAATGCTATAGAATGAAATAACGCATCATTACTTTCTATTATACGTATATGCAATTACTATTGTTATTGTTAATTAGAATTAATCATGAAGATTTATGGTACTGATCCGACACATATTACAGTTTAAAATGAATAAAGATAGTTATTGTAGCATCGTTATCGACTCAAACAAATCTTCAAAAAGGTGAGAAAATCGAAATCAGAATTTTCGTAGTTGTGTATCACATACCGCAATTTGCAAATATTTTGTGTGTGCATAACATAATGAAATCACAAACGACACGTTGTAAAAACGCAAAAACTAATGAGCCTAAAAGGAGAAGGTACGATTTAAGGAAGTCTTGGCCGAGGAGTATTTTTACGCTGCATTGAACATTTATCAGATCTTCTTTGACATATATTTAAATTATTCCGTAATTGGTACAATACACACAGTATGATAATGAAAACGTAAAATTTAACAGGTTAAAGAATGTTACTTTAAGTTTCACGTTAACATCTGAATTTCATTTTTGATTACTCACAGACAAACATACTGGTTTCATGCGTAAAGAATGCAAAAGATGTCATAAGGACAGTTATCCATCTGATTGATTTAAGCGTAACCTTCAAAACCATTACCGTTAAATTAATGAAGGCGGAAATGTCGAAGGTCATTCTTAAATTATACGGAATGAACAGTACATATGGAACTTTTTTTGCCACATCGTTCGGAACTCGGCATTAAAAATATCGTCTGTTGATTGATGTTCGATGAATAAATGAATTTTTATTTGACATTTTGAAGAAGACTAATTCTGTTTACAATATATAAATTTTTTAATTAAGGAGGTAGGATTGTTACTCTTTCAAATGAGGAAATTTAAGTGAGCCAAGAAGTCCACTACTATTATTATTATTATTATAATTAGTAATATTTGATAATTGTTCTTAATAGATCGGAGAGCTTGATCGACTCATTCGCTGAAAGGTATGTTGACCTTATACATGAATTGATGATAAAGGTGAAGAGCCGAACTTTGCAAATATTTTGAAATTAAGAAAAAAACATTCTACCAGTTGATGTGTGAATTCGGAAAATTGCAGGGAATTTTTTGTAAAAAGTATCAAAGGTCAGCAATTTATTGCTAAATTTGGAAATCTAATCGTTTCTGTTATTATTTGTTGAAAACGAAATCTATCATTTTTTGGAAGATGGATAAATTTTCCGTAAAACAATGAAAGGTGAATCTGTAAAACGGATAGAATGTAAATGATAATCACACATATTGCTAAAAAGACCAAAACAATAACTTTAAAATTAATGACAGTCTTGGAAAGTTAAATAGAGATGCTACTATTTATTACGTACGTTCTTAAAAGTTAATATAATAACATTCTCAGAATCAATTTTTTGCTCTTTCTTTTTTTTTTGACTAAAGTGGAATGGAAACTTTTTTGAATGAATAGATCCTAGTATCAATTGTTTCAAGTTTTCAGCCTATTTTCAATTGGGCTACAAAAGACTGTCTCGCATTATTCATTTTTTCTAAAAATTTTCCACGGATGTATTACTAAATGATTTCTATTATCTCTTATAGGACTATTAAGGCTTCTCTGAGCTTGTTCCAATCATTTGTTCAAATTAGGGCATTCATTTTCAGAAAAGTGAAAAGATCGTTGATATTTAATTTTTTTTTCTGAATCGTTTCAAATATTTGCATTTATCGCTTAATCACTTCCAATCTCTTTTATGAGAGTTGAACGATAACGAAAAGATAAGCTTCTTTAGGCTTTTCGAATTGTTCTAGATCAATGTGTGGATAAAGAGATAGAAGAAAATGTAATTCTCTTTTCAAGTACTTGAAACATTTCTTCAGTAAATATTAAGTGTAATTTTTAGTGTATTTCAACAACTTTTAAAACAGTAATAAACAAAATTTCTATGATATATGCAAGTTTAAATGCAAAAAAAAGTAAGAAGAAAATGGCAATCTTTGCAAATTAACTCGCAACATTATTAAGCAACTGCAAATTTGCAAGTTATTCGGTTTAACTTCAAACAGCAATTTCTTCAGAACATCTTTATCCAAATCCCTTTCACACTTTTCTTCAACGAAGATAATCCTTCATTTTTTTGTATCAAAAATCAAACTTAGGGAAAATTGTAAAAAGCAAATTGCAGAAAAATGGGGATGGAGTGAAAGATATTTGTAGCAATAATTTAAAATTTCATTGTTTTTAAATCTCATGCTTAAAGAATACTTTCAAGCGCACTTGTTACTACATCATTGTAGTTTGCATTCAGTTATTTATCATTTTTACACTTATTAATTAAATTTGTAATAAATTAAGATGCAGTGACACACAAATCTCAACAAATTTGCTAACAAAGTTTTATTATTTGAATAATTCAGCGTTGTTAGAAATTCAAAATGTTTGAATAAGTCATGCAGTAGATAACGATCCATTTACCATTTCCGATTTTCGATAAGTTTATAATCATCTGATGCGATTTTTAAGCCGTACTCTTTCCCTTCTTCTTCCTCATCGCTTCAAATATTCTCGCATTTGTTCAATCATCTTATTTACTTTTGATATATTCAAAATTTGCGTCCCACATAAAATTTAATAATCCATAAAAAGATCAAATAATAACAAACTTCTTGATAGTTACAATAGTATTTTTATCTGTCTAATTGAGCAGGTATTTGCTCTTGATATAATGAGATGGTTGCAGATAAACGAGAAGAAAATCACCACTTTCATATTATATTTCTTGCGTATCCATTATTTTTCAACATGCTACGCTGCAATATCTTTACGGTAGTTATATCATACTTAGTACTATTATAGTTGATGAAGTTAATGGTAGTAGAAGAATTGTAACATACATGATAGGGGTCAACATGGACGCAACAAACGCAAAGATTGCTTCAAAACCAGATGATCATTCGAATCGAAAAATCTGTATATTTAATGATAAGAGGAAGTGCTGTAATGATCCTCAGAGTATGCAAATTTACCCAAGACATTGTTATTCTCTTTTTAACTTCACTTTTATCTACATTGTTGCTAACACTCATCCGATTTCAAAAATGATAGATTTTTTTCGTGATGATCTTCTATCAATTAACGATGCAAATAATTGAAAAATGAAAAGAGATTTATAAATGAAGTGAATGTGGTAAAAAGAGATGAGAATAATTAGTGATGCAAGGAGCATCTTTTTTAAATCGATTATTGATTTAAAAAAAATTTGTTGTTTGTAACTTAACTTTCAGATGAGTATTCTCGCGTAACATCGCTTGATTAAACTCAATTGCATTGTGAAAGTAGATTCTCATGACAATTGCTAACAAAACAACCGGAAGTCGATTGTAGCAGCAAAATGAGATACCGGCAGGTGATTGGAGCAGCAAAATGAGATACCGGCAGATGATTGGAGCAGCAAAATGAGATACCGGAAGTTAACTGGAGCAGCAAAATGAGAAAGCGGAAGTGATGAATGAAAGAGATGCTGACAAACTGCAAACCAATTTTGTTTAAATGGCTGGGGATCATTTATTATGGTCATTATAGCTTAACCAAGCTGGACATATATTTTGATTAGCAATTAATTTTAAATGATAAATTGATAATTCCATTTTCATTTGCCCTTTCTTCTTTGTGGTAATATGCTGATGAAATAAAGAATTACACGTGAAAAGCTTAAAAGAAATGATGAAAATAATCAGAGAAGTCTCAAACAGGTTTGCATTATTAGTCGAATTTCAAACAGTCATTGAAACAGCTGAAACATATCGGTGAACTGGAAATTCTAAAAAGACAAAAGAACAATTTTCTTTGCAATTTCATGTTTGCTGAAGTTCAAGGACATTTTTGTGCATCACTTTTCCTTCTTTTTCTCTCTCTCTCTCTTGTCCCTTTTAATCACTGTTAAAAAGAGTGGCTACTATGATCATTTCAGAAAAACGAATGATGACAACGACATATCGGATGATAGGGAGAGTTGAACGACCATTGTAACACTCCAACAACTTCATTTTTCGCACATAGCAATAAAATTTCATATCTTTCTCAATTTCAATAACAAAGTTTTGGAAGCAATAAGCGATCCATCAAAAATCCGGTGACAAATTCTAAATATCAGTGGAATATAATATATTACCAAAGTTAATTTCATCAAGTATGATTGTGCAGAAGTGACCGAATGTTAAAAGCTACGCAAATGACACTGATCATACCGCATTGGGTATGACATCAGGATTAGTATGAATCGAGAGTGATTTCTATCCGAGAGAACTGTTTTACTTTTGTCTTGAGTTCTAAAGTACTATTTTTTCCTTTCCTGCAATATCATTCGCTATAAGTTGACGCAAAACACTCATGACTTCCTTGATATGTTTCAGTTCATTTTGACTTCAAAATCTGTTAAGCATTCTCTAACAATATCTCACCGATCAGATGAGATATTCTTGACTTTTCTTCTTGTTTTATTTTGACATGGCAAACGTAAAGATGGAAATACCGATCGCTGCATCGTTAGGATAAAAAAGCGGAAAATCGATGATTCATGTAAGATTTGACGTGAGAATACTAGCATTAATACTTTCTTGGGGATTGTATCCGGATTCATCTAACCTGGTGTGAAACCATAAATAATTGATAGTTCATGATCCATTACAGTTCCATTTTTTGTTGTCGTTGAAATTCAGCGTCATTGACTAATTTCACTGGACTATATTCTTCTCTACTTGTCTTTTGAAATCATTTACTTTGAAAAGCTTAATGCTAAAAAGTGAGCATAAAAAAAAGTAGAATGTTACAAGACTTTCTTACCAAAAACTTACTTATATAGTTGACGTAAAAGTAACGTGGCTGGCGGCTAAACATTCCGCATTAGCGGATATAGCAAAAGATAGAGAAGTTCCACTGCGGTATAAAAAACAAACAAAAAGCGCTTTTTCTTATCAGAAATTTATCCTGCAGGAAAAACAACGAATCTCTTCTCAATTTTTAGCCAACTCCAATTTTCTTTCTTGCTAGTTATTTTTTCCCTTACAACTTTTACACATCTCTTACTGATTGCAGAAGAAGTAAACTGCGTCATCTTTCATCTCAAAGCTAATCCTTTTTCTCTTCCAGTAGAAAATGAGTTCACTCTGAAGTAAGGTAAAATTGGGAATGGAAGTTATACTATCATTGTAATGATTACTTTGTTGAATTAAAGATAACCTTTAAATTGAGTTATATTTTAGGCTATTAATGACAAATAATATTGCACATCAATGTACGATATATATCGATGAAATATAGTTTCGATGATAATAATAGCGTGAACGGTGCTGGTCACAACGAAAAAAGATATGCGGGTTCGACTACAAGGTATCCATGATATCAATAGTAGTAGTCAGAAAAGCGGTGCATATCTTGCCAGATGCTGGCGATCGTTATCGAAGAGAATTATGGAAGTTTACAAAAAAGGTTAAATAATGCTATGTAACAGTGGATCATAAGCTACAGAATGATTTCATATATGAAAAGCTCTCAAAAAATGGTGAAATGAGGTTACACCTCTAATTTTCAGTAGTATCATTGATGTCATTCAGTTTCTGGCGCATATAGAAGTAAAGCATATCTTCAATGTTTTCATTTCCAACACTCTTTGAGATTAAGTGAATTGACATGGTCAAAGCTGATCGCTGTTTCGAACTATTCTCCGATGTTTCCAAATGACTCTTTATATGGTGAATAATAAAATATCACCCATTAATTGGAGATATCCAAAGATACTTGATTGTTCTTAGAAATGCTACAGCATATTTATCAATACTTTCGTGATGATTGGGATGATTTGAACTTATTTTAATAGCAATGAATTCTTTTCGATTATTGATTTTCCTTCAATTGTTACTTTATCTCATGTGCAGATTAATGAGTAATACTTGAGGCTACTCAAACTGAGATTACAAGCCTCAAAATCATTTCAAAGATTTATATTGCAATGATGAAAAATATTGTAGCGAGGATATTGAATCCAGTTCAGCTCATACTAACTTCAAACGTTTCAATTCTTCTTGCTTCCATTTCAAGCCTTTTTCTTCTTCCTTACCTTTAAAATCGAATTAATTGTTAAAGATTTACCTTATCGTTTCTCACATAAATTAACGTTGTGGATGTTTCTATCATTTTAATTCATAGCTTTTTTTTTTTGAATAATCTTAGATTTTTGAAAAATTACTATTAACAACTTGCTAAGCGATCAGTCGAAATGCGAAAATGGCAATCTGAAATGTGCAAGTTAGACAAAATTATGTTGACTAAATGAATTAGATAAATTATCGATCGAACTAATTGAAGTTCAAAAAAATGTTCTTATTCAAGAAAAAAACTCATTTCTGGTATTCCTTTTCAAAAGGAATTTCAGTTAAGCAATTTAAAAGTTTAAAAATATTTTTATTTATACTTCTAATCGTTAATACTTGTATCAAAACAAACTTTTTGACTGGCTGTTCGCAGCCATTCATTTATATATTTTTACTAAAAAATCAAGATCATTTCAGTGAAATATTGCTATCAAGCATTTGTTTGACATGCTACTGAGCCTTAGTATATTTGATGGCTTCATAAATTAGCATATTACAGTTCACAAAACATAAATTATGTTTTTTATTGAATGGATAAATTGATCAACTGATCAATTCCATAAACTTGCAGCTGAAAATTTTCTGATTTCGCTGATTATGCGACATTTTTGAGGTTTAAAGCTAGTATGCTACTAAAAAACTAAGCATTTGGACCGGAAATATAAAATTCAATTTGTCACATAAACATTTCATACATAAAGCTCGAATAACGAGTTGGAAGCTCCAATAACATATCTATACCCCGTTCTGTTCTCTTACTGCATTGTTATAATATCGGAAAATCAGCTCACTTGAAAGGTAATCTTCATAAATTTCAAAAACTTTCCCCTCCGATAACAATTTTGCAAAGAGGAATTAAAAGAGACCGATAAATTTTCCATTGTCGAATATTTTAGCAAGTTTGCATAATCAAACAATACCATTGGATCTGGCTTCATCATATTACCGTATCACGTACTTGCAGAATCAAATATCATCTTCTTATTTTTCAGTGTTAACGCTTTTATACTTATTTTCGCCGTTGTCGTAGAAATGTGATTCATTCCATTATTTACTATCAATCATTCTCTCAACTTATCCTTATGAAGTTAAACGAAAATGATGAAGTTAATTGTGACATTGAAGAAACCAATTGAGTTTTATTCCGGATGAGTTCAATAACCAACACGGTGATGGAGTATGTATCATGAGTTTTCTGTCTTAAAATCATTATTTATTGAGCGGCTTCTTTGTGTAAATGAGGTGATCTTATCTACCAAAAAAAAAAAGAGAAAAAAACTAATCTTTGTTCTCTATAATCTCCAAGGTTGTGCATTTGCTTAATTTCCTCATTTCAACGGTTGAAATACGTAATGTCAGTGTGCTAAATTAATTGTCGCCAATTTTGTCATAAGGGTGACACCACTTATCACGTATCACTATTCGAAGTTCAACAGTTCAAAGGTAAAAACAATGGGTTACAATCTTTTCTGCATCATAAAAGCGCTTAGTATGCACAATTAGGAAGTGTTCAAGTCTTTTTCGACTCATTTTCATGCCAATTTCACAGGTTAACATTACCTTTCGCATTGATTTGTTGTAAAATTGAAATAAAGAGGCCAGAAAAAAAGAAATCATTTGAAAAAAAAAAAAAACCATTCACTTTACGACAACAATAACTAAGTTGAACGACTCTTTTGGTAATGACGCAGACATAAAGCTACCTCATTATCAGAAGATTGGTTGTAATTAATTATTGTTATCATAAAATGACAAATATGCCATTGTAGGTGCAAGAACGAATTGGGCTAAAACAATTAATTATCAATTAAATCATACGAATGCAAAAGGAACAAGTATTAAATGCGTCAAAAGTATTAAGTGAGATGGGTAAGATATTTTAATAAACAAATTACATAACAACGTAGTGTAATATCTTAAATAACAACAGATAAAAGCCAACAAAAAGATCATATTCAAATTTATTGGTATAGCAAAGGTTTAGCATGGATTTCGAAATTTTGATTTGTATCAATTTTATAAAGTAGAAAATCTTAATCTAAGATTTCTGATGAATAAGTTAAATTACATCAGACTGTTGGCCTATTTACAGGATAAAATTTTCCGTATTAATGATATTTCAAGCATCTTGAGATTCTCGATTATGGATCTAGTATGATTCCTACACCGATTGATTCTTTCGCAGTTTCAAAAATGCTTGGTTCTCTTTTCATAGTCACCTGTTACTGGTGATGAATTGAATTCGGTTCCAGTGGTACCTACGGTAACAGCTACAGGAGTATCCGGCTGTACTCTATGGTTATATGGCCCAGACATATATTGTCCCATACCAGAAACTGGTAGCTGCGATGATGATGCACCAAATCTATTCTCATTCTGTACACTGTGTGGAAGGCTGTACGAAGATGAATATTCACCTAGGTTACCATTTTCGACACCATATGGGCCAGTTGCATAACCACTGAAAACGCCACTATTCGGTTGTTCAGGTTGCTTTACATTGTAACCATAGGTTCCACCATTTTGATACTGCAAAAATTACGCTTAATAATAAATTTAAAGATGAAAATGACATTATCCCAATATTCAATTATTATCAAAAAGAAAAAAAAAAACAAAATAAATAGGAATCAAATCTAAAAATTGACTTTACATTTCAATGGGTATTTCTATTTTTAGTGCTGCAAGAAATTAACTAATTATCTCCAAGAAATGCGCATAAATGCATTGCAGTAAATTCCATCAAAAGTCGTTGTTTCATATGATATGTAAATTATTCACTGGCTACAAAACTATCTATGAATTCAACATGATTGTCTCTTTTGGCCTCTTATAACATCCTACTATGATTATTAGCGCATCAATTTTATAATAAAATTTATTATCCCTACCATATTATCATCTTCTTACTGATAAAGAATAACAGTATCAGAGAAGCATTTTTTAATGTACTAGATTATTTTCGAACAGAGGGTAACTGTAATATGGTCTAGACAACGGTCTAGGTTATGAGCTTAGGTATTACTTTATGAGTAGCTGTTTTATGGATTGAATTAGTTCTTTGTAAAATGTCCCATTCAGAGTAATTAACATCTATTAATAAGTGATATATCAACTCTTCCAGTTCTTTGAGCAAAGTAAAAACTGTTTAAAAATAAAAAGCTCACTGATTGGCGCTGTTGGTTTGAAATGCCTGACAATGTTTTATGAGCGAAAGGTTGTTGCAAGCCATTTTCAGCCACTTGCTGTCGTAAATTGTTGCTATCAGGTGTTGCATAAGCACCACTAGGATATGCTGGATATTGTGGAAATAGGGGTAACGGAGGTAACAAGGACGGAAATTGCGGTAGCATAGGCGGTAACGGTGGCGATGGGAATCCACAAGGACAATCACAGGAAGGTGCTTTGGGCGGACATGGTACCCTAAATTGCAAAATATTAATCATAGTGAATCTCCATTTCTAAGTATCCATGGAGAAATAGTTTTTTTAACCATAAGATTTAAATTGAAACTAAAAAAACTGTTTTAAAAAATTTCTGTATGAAATAACGAGAAAGAAAAAAACCTGATTCCATCAATAGAATACAGATAAAAACCATTTATAAATTTCACAACATTCTAGAAAGACACAATAATATTTGCTAATATTTTAAACGTGTTGGAATTCCAATGAACCTCAAAAAATACCCTTTTAAATCTGTACTTTTAAAAGTTCGAAAATGTTAGAATGAAAAATTAACTAACCTGCAACATCCAAGTGTATTCGGAATTGGACTTCCACCTAATCCATAGCCATTGGAACTTGGAACGAATAACATCACCGATATGAAAGTAGCCAAGGTGAAAGAAGTTGAAGTGAACCACATGGTTGAAATAATTAGAAGACAATTGAAGATGATGACAGTGGTTGAAGAAGTCGATTGAGGGTTGATCGTTTTTTTTTCACTAACTATTTTATATAAATTTACGATCGCATTTGAAATATAAAACTGGATTGTATAGAAGGAGTGGGCCAAGGTCATCGGAGAATCCGTCGCTTTCTCCTCCTTTCATTTCTATTTTCTGATTCCTTTCTTTTTTTTGCTCCTACTGCCAGAAGCAAAAAAAAAGAAAAAAAAAATGAAAAAAAAATTTGTAACATAAAAAATAACGATCTCAAATGTCTATGCTGAAAAGGCAAGAAGTTTTTCAGAAAATAAGTACTTATCCTGAATGCTAACTTCATTGATTAATTAATTACACAGAGAGTATTTAAAATAAACTTACAACTAAATTTACAAGTCATTAAAAGAACCTTTGTTCTCTACTCTTGATTTGAAAACGAATAAATTAACAATTCTTCCTAATAATTTCTCAAAATTTCGATGCTCATTCTGGTTTCTCATTAATTGGGGCAAGGAAAATTTGTGACCTTGAAGACATTTTTTCTGGGTATAAAACTATATAGTTAAGAGAGCAGCGATATCAATAACAGATAACTGTTCTGATTAAAATCACGTCATCTATCGCCTTTTAACACTTCCTTGAAAAATTTCAACTCTTTAAATTCATACCATTTTTTGAAACTCAAAAGTATGAATTTCACTAAAATAGAAATGATAAATAGAGTTATCACTAAGGTAATATACATTCAGGCATACTTACTGAAACTTCGAAGGATTCCCTGCTGAAATTCCTTTTTTGATTTTTTCTTTGTAGGTTTTTCTTTAAAGTTGAGTGAAAATGTTATTGCTGGGCGTATTTCTGTTTCTCATTCCGGCACTCAGTTTTGGGACAGGTTACGGTTGGAATGGATATCCTTATGGATATGGCTATGGGAATCAACCATATGCAAACTATGGATATAACTATGGGAATCAGTTATATCCAAGCTATTATTCACAGCCTCAATCTTTTGGTTCCAATTCAAATTTTGGTAGCATTTCTCGTGGCTTTCAAAAGTACATTTACCCTGTCTACTATCAGTTACCCAGGTTAGTTTACCATTCTTAATTTGATAACAGCTATTATAAATATTATTCAAGAATAGATTCAATATATATTTTTGAATGAGCCTTAAGATATCAGAAGGTTGAATCACTGCCCTTTCATTAGACAACTTCAAATAAATCTTATTATTGAAAGCATCAATTGAGCCGTCCGTAGATCTCTAATATCAACACCATATTTGCTAACTTACCTCTTAAAGGTGTCATTAATTATAGCGAGTATAATATTTGATAATATTAGCAGTAAATGTAATTGTTCAGCTAATTCATATATCAAGAAATAGCAATATAATCATGTGTTCTTGCATACAATTTTAGCCTTGGCAGGTTGTTGAAGAGTGGTGCATATGGAGCATTGAAAGGTGCAGGTGCTGGTGCTGCGATCGGTGGCATCGTTGGGGTGATTGGATGATAGCTTAAAGAATGAAAACTCTATACTTTTCTTTTTTTTTTTTTTTTTGAGTGTAATACGTTGTTATTCCACAATACATTGGAAACATACTTCCACTTATTTCTTTCTAAAAGTGAAATTTCAAAATGATAGTTGAAAAGATATTAGCGGTAATATTTTAACTATGAAAACAAATGAAAAATGGTATGTTCTATAACAACGTCATTAACAATTGACGATGTTATAGAATTTTAATACAATCCCTTTCTGTAATTATAATTTATTAATGAAATAATATTGGGACATTTTAAAGTGATCCATACTATCATTATCACCATTAAATATAATATTCCATACGAAGAAGAAAAAAAAGAAACCGTAAAGTTGAAATCATTCTTTATTATTCTTTTCAATTTCTTCTTCAATTTCCTCAAAAAATGGATTTAAATTAATGCCAAAAATGAAAGTATTAGGAAAAAAAAAAAAAAAAAATGTGCTGGCTCTCATCAAATTATAATTCTTGTAATAAGTGGAAATGTATTTCAAATTTCGTAAGACTGGTGAATATTTTTGTGAGTTTGCTCTTCCTGTATCATAGGTATCGAAAGTATCGCAGGTACATTGGGAAACAGTAATGCTGACTAATTCTGCATAGGTTTTTTTCTCCTTTTTTCTCCATTAATTTTATTCAACAGTTGGTAAAATTTCCGCTCAGAAATAAGAGAGAAAGCAATCTGAATGGAACATATTTCAACAGTTTGCTAAAACCAGTTAATAATTGGCATTGGGAAGAAATTCGAATAAACTGAGCCTACCTGAATTGAATTAACCTAATGATTTAAATGTCATTAGGATTTATTGCTTACTTTAAAACACAAATTTTCTAAATTCCGCATTTTGAAATGATAATTCATGAAAATATATCAGTGTCCTGATCTAAATAAAATATATATTAGATATTATAAAAGAGAAATTTTAAATTGAAAACATGATGCTAATTTCATGCCGGAATGTTCTTCCAAGAAGATATCTCGATCAGGTATCATCTAATCTGAACTTATAAAACATCTTTCTCTGCTAAGTCTAACATTCCTATCAATTAATCCTATTTCATACACACATACATAATTACTTCCACCTTTGGGTTATATTAATGTTTGTTAAATGTTTACTCAAAAAAAATCTTTTGTATTTTTCTGTTCCATGGCACAACAACCTACTACACCCCTTTACACAACTCAATTCCATAAAACTATTGGCTTCCAATAAATTAGAGTACATATGGTTGCGCTTGTGATTTACATCATATACCAGCAAATTGTAAATGATGAAGTGCGTAAGGAGGAGAGTAAAATTTGATGATGCCCTCAAAAATTTAAAGTACTAACTGTTTAGATAAAAAAGGAAACTTTGTGTGAACTTCGTGTCTATTCAACAATTATAATAACTGCTAGGATAGCGAAGAATTTTTCACAAAATTTTATAAATCATAAATGGCAAATATCAGTATGCAGCAAAATTTAGTGTGAATTTATTAAGCTTGCAAAAAACTATAATTATTGTGTAAAATTTAACAAGTGACAGCTTGTTATGCTGTTACTGTATGGAATCAAGTACCACCAATACAGAATACATTCAATCATGTCATACAGTTCCCATTTTATTTCATAGATGATTGAAACCTGTTCCAAGAAAATGTCCCTTTAAAAACATCAGAAATTACTTTTCAGAAATATTTACCTTTTTCTCGAGATGTTCGTGTTTGGAACTTATTTTATTATTAATGTTTTGTTTGTTTGAATTTTTAGATGTATTTTGTGAGGTCAGATATTGGAGTAATGCGTTCTCGTATGAAATTAATTATGATAGGAATTAGCTGAAATTATTGGACAAAGAAATGTTAGGATATAAAGATTTGCTAATGTAGGAATTTGAAATGAATTGCACCGATATATCTTTCTCAAAAATTTCCCCAAAAAAACACCGTTTCTCGCTAATTCTCATTTAACCGACGTATTTTTTATAGAAATTAATAAAAGTGATACAATGAAGCTCGTACCTATTCTGTCTCTCATACTGATTCTGTCATGTATCGTGGATTCAAGATATTACTTTTATCCTTACGCTTACCCTTACCCTTACCCTTACTACGCATTTTATTTTCCCACCGTTCCCCAATTTGGAGGTTTCTTCCCCTCTTCCCAATTTGGAACTCTATTTGGTTTACTCGGCAGGTAAGTTCATTCTTTCCTAATTTTCAATAAATTCCTGCAATTTAAATCAATTCAGTTCCATTGAAATTTTTTACTTCACTCGATCCCTTTCATAATTTACCGGATATTGGAAATAGCGAGACGAAATTGATTTATGATAAACTTAAACTGATGATTTGATCAGTTAATATTTTTTGATAATTTTCTCTTACTTTGCTTGTTGTCTCTGGGGCAAATAATCTTTTTTCCGAACTTTTAAGTAATGGCACATGGTGAAATTTTAAATCGAATTTTGAACTGATCACAAGGAGGTGGTTTACAATTCCAATGAAAACTCTGTTAGGCAATAGTTTCACCTAAGGTTGAAAGATTCTATCCTTTGATATCTACTTTGCTGTATCTTATCATTCAATTATCAATTTTCAGAAACTCACCTGGATTTCAGCGTGGTGCTGAAATAGGTGCTACTCTCGGTGGTCTTATAGGGACTTTGGCAGGGAAGTAATATTAATGAAAGACGCGAGTTCTAAAAGATTTCTGTTTGTTTCCATTATGTTCGTTTATTAGTACCTAATAAAATATAGTCAATTTTTTTCCACTTCACATATACTAAACTCTTAGAAAGGAAGACCGATCACTGAATGGGTAGAAAAAAAGTGAAGCGATAATCAATAACGAATTAAAAATGCAATTCTTGTACGAAATATACTACTTATATAGATCAAGAGAAATATATCATAAAATCATTATTAGAACTTGGCATTTCTTCCACCCCTTAGGCTTACTGACACTAAATTTAGTATCCTATGTATAATATAGCAAATCAGGAGTTAAAAGATCGATAACAACTAATATCCAATAAGATATCAATTATAAGCTACTTAATGTTCTAGAAGTCAAAGAAGGTTTACATTAAGTGAGGATTGTTTTCCAGTTGTGTTATTAATTTAAAGTAGAACAAATCAGTGGAGTAATACAACTTTGGTATTAAACCGTGTACTGCTTTATTTTGAGAAATTAGATTCCTACTCT